>CM017469.2:19909871-21109871 GCA_007827005.2 Populus simonii
TCTTGTGAAAAAAATAAATCAATATGCAGAGAAACCAAATGAAGGAAATTGGATTCTCTCGTTGA
Organism: Populus simonii; assembly: GCA_007827005.2. Classification (NCBI taxonomy): domain Eukaryota; kingdom Viridiplantae; phylum Streptophyta; class Magnoliopsida; order Malpighiales; family Salicaceae; genus Populus; species Populus simonii. The sequence continues at coordinate 19,909,937 of CM017469.2, forward strand.
CATGTATCTAGATCGCCATATATTCATCGACAAATATCTTTTTTTCTTCTTGTTTTTACAAATACCATATATATATATATATATTCCAAAAAGGAAGGCCAGGCTTAAAGACTAAATTGACTACAACAGCAACGTTGAGAAAAAATTGTTTCGAAAATCAATAAACTCATTAAACAACATGCCTTGTTCTTTAAAAGCCCTTGACCCAGTATTTTGCATGTCCGGTTGAGGTCACAAAGCAAAGCAAACAAAGGCATAAAACAACCTACCTTGGATAGAGGACATAGGCGAGAGGGAGAAAAAAAAAAAAACTACAAGCAGAAGGAATATTTTGCACAGTAGCATGGAAATGAAACTATTGCGCAAAATCAAAAGAGAAATGGTGGGAAGGAATGAAAACAGCCGGGGATATATTTAGTAAGCTATTCAGCAATAAGTCAGAAATTGGGAAAAAGAGCATTCCAAAGACCAAAAACCACCGCAACAAGAAAGATATATTTTGTGATCAATTCAAATACCAATAAATAAATCTTAAGAGGACTAATCTTTTTATAAATATAAAGGCCAAAATATTTAGAATTACTGAGTGTCTTGATAAGAGTGTGAATTAATCAATAAAGACTGGGATGTTCCAAATACTTGTGTTTTTTTATTTTCAACAATTGATATTAGAGCTCAGGTTAATTAAGAGAGACGTTGCAGCCTTTTATCTCTTTTATAGTAAAAAACACAACATTATTTTTGGCAACAATAAAACAAACTAGCAGCAAACACGCAACAGTAACAACAACAATATTGATCAAACCTCCAGCAACAACAGATTTTCAAAGTAGAAAAACCAGGAAAAAAAGCAGCATGTATCCTTTTTTCTAGAGCAACAACTAGATGTAATAGAAGACAATAAAACAATAATTATTAGCAACATATATTCACCTTCCATCAATAAAACAATAATTAATAGCAGCATATATTCACCTTCCATCTATAGATTATTGTCCAGTTATTAGCATATATATTTCAGCTTGATCCTTGGAATCTATAGATTATTGTACAGTTATTAGCATATATATTTAGGCTTGATCCTTGGAATCATTAGTAGATATTCAACATTTATTAGCTGATATATAGGATCGTGTTTCCTTCCTTATGTAATATATACCTATTGTAACTATGCAGAAATAATAAGAGAGAACAGAACAATCCCCTTCTCTTTACATGGTATCAGAGAACATTCTTTGCATATTTCTATAAGTATATTTCTATAAGCATATTTCTTTAACGTTTTTTTGCAACCATATCAAATACCACATCCTAGGCAGCCTCCTCTTTAACATATCCATCTATTCAAGACATATCCTCACCATATTTCCTTCATTCCGCTGATTATCCAGTTGCCATTCTAGTCTCCACTCTTCTTAATGGTGACAATTATCCTACCTGGAAGAGGGCAATGAAAATGGCCTTGAATGCCAAAAACAAATTGGTTTTTGTTAACGGTACTCTCTCCAAACCAAAATCTTTTGTAACAGAAACTCTGTGGGAACGTTGTAGTGACATGGTCTTATCATGGATTCCCAATTCCATTGATAAATCCATTGTTAACAGTTTAATCTATCATGCTTACCCCCGTGATGTATGGCTCGATCTTGAGGATCATTTCTCTCAAAGCAACAATCCAAGAATCTTCAAACTAAAATGCGACATTGCTACTCTCACTCAAGGCTCCATGACCATCTTTGCATACTTTACAACACTTAAAGGTCATTGGGATGAACTAGCCATGCTTACTCCCACACCACAATGCACTTATGGCATCTTAATAGAATTGAATCACATGCAAGATACTGAACGTGTTTTTCAGTTTTTATGGGATTGCATGACTCATACGCTTCGATTCGTAGCCAAGTTTTGGCCATGGATCCTTTACCTCCTATTAAGAAGGTATATTCAATCTTCATCAAGAGGAGAAACAACGCCTTCTTCATATTCCTAGTATTCCAACTAAGTCTGCTGCTATGATGGTTCCTCGTCACTTTTCTCATCGTTTTGACAGTAAGGGGTGAGGGTGCGATCATCCCAAAAGTGATTATTGTGATCGTGATGGTCACTAGAGAGCCCACTGTTATAAGCTCAATGGGTATCCCAGCAATAAACCTCAACCTCGTGGAACACTTGATAGAATATCTGGTTCGTCAAAGGCAGTAAATAATGTCATTGGTTCTTCCACTCCAGCTGGTTCATCAAAGGCAGTAAATAATGTTACTGGTTCTTCAACCTCTCATGAGATCGCTATCCCTGGCCTCACAAGTGATCAATACAATCGACTCTTGGAATTCTTATCGCCCGCGAACACTAACTCTGCCAACTTTGCTGGTAACCTTGTCTCCTGTCACTCTGCTTCTTTTTCTAACTGTGAATGGATTATTGATTCAGGAGCCTCAGATCATATGACTTCCAGTTTCTCATCTGTTGATAATACTCAACTCATTAATCAACCATGTCCTATACACTTCCAAATGGTGACATCGTCTCTATCACTCATACTGGCACATTGCGTATTTCTCCAGAAATTTCTCTTCCTAATGTTTTACACGTACCATCATTTAAATTCAATCTACTGTCCATCAGCAAACTCACAGTACTCTCAACTGTGTTGCTATTTTTTTTTCTTCTGACTTTTGTGTTTTTCAGGACTTATTCACGAGGAAGCTGATTGGAACGGGTAAAGTACGTGATGGACTTTACGTATTCCAACAACCTTAAATATTTCAAAATCACATTTGCCTTGTGATGTTTGTGCTAGAGCAAAACACACTCGTTTACCTTTCCTTTTGAATAAAAATAAGAGCACATTTTGTTTTAATCGGATTTATTGTGATATATGGGGTGGTTATCCTACAGTTTCACATTTAGGTGCCCACTATTTTTTAACAATCGTGGATGATTACTCACGTACTACATAGGTCTATCTCATGCGTTTGAAATCAGATACTTGCCTTATAAATTTTTGTGCAATGGTTAAAAATCAATTTAATTGCACTATTAAGCATGTGCGCACCGATAATGGACAAGAGTTTCTCTGTAATAATATCCAAACATTTTTTCACAACCATGGCATTCTTCACAAGTGCACATGTGTTGTACACCTCAACAAAATGGCGTTGCTGAATGTAAACATCGCCACCTTCTTAATGTGGCCCGATGTTTACGTTTTCAAGCCAATCTTCCCATTTCCTTTTGGGGTGAATGCATTCTCACAGCCACTTATTTGATTAACCGCACTTCTTCACCCCACCTTAATTATAAGTCACCTTATTAACTTCTTTTTCAAAAACAACCATCATATACTAGGGGTGAGCAAAAAAACTGAAAAACCGATTAAACCGAGAAAACCAGAAAAAAAATAACCGAAAAAATCGAACTGTAAAAAAAACCGATTAAACAGATTAGAAAATTACAAAATATTTCCGGTTCGATTCGGTTTCGGTTTTCAAAGTCTGAAATCGATTGAACCGAACCAAACCGGCCCGATTCAACTAAGTTATCTCTTGAAAAAAAAAAAAGGAGTATAAATAGCATATTTTCTAACCCTAAACTTATCTCACCATTCTCACTTTCTTAGCCGCCACCTCTCCCTGCCTCTCATCTCTCAAATCTGCCTTCTTCTCCATGCTTTCTGCCTCTCATCGCTCATCTCTCAAATTTGTCTTAGGGTATCACAGATCCAACTGAAGGAATATGATATTCGAGCTCTGTCTGGGCTGAGTTGTTCTTGATAAAGAGGTACAAGATGCAGTTACATGCAACCTGTTACATTTAGTTGCACAACCTGCAATACTTGTGATGCTCAGTTATGACACAGATGTTTGTCATTGTCTGCCATTTTACAGGGAGGATTTGCTTTTCTTTGGTCTATGATTTAATTCTGCAACACTTCCAGTTCTAGCTCAATGTTCCTTCCATTTTCAGATTGTCCGCATTATTGTCTTTTGGGATTTGGATTGTAAATTTCATGCTATGGATTTGGAAGCAAGTACAGAAACAAAAGTGCTGAAAAATGTGGTCAATAAAAAGCCCAGAAAAAACTCAACCAGAATAATTTCGGTTTGAACCGGTTTGGAAGGGAAAAAAACCGAACCGAAATTAATCGGTTTAAACCGGTTTTCAGTTCGGTTCGGTTCCAAAACTAAAAATAAAATAAAATCGGTTTGGTTGTTTATTTTGGTCCAAAACCGGACCGGACCGAAAATGCTCAGCCCTATCATATACACATTTATGAGTGTTTGGGTGTTTATGTTATGCCCAAACCACTCGCCAAAATCGTGATAAATTCTCTCCTCGTGCTTTACGATCTGTTTTCTTAGGCTACCCTATCCATCATAAAGCTTATCGTGTCTACGATCTTGAACACAAAAAAATTTCCATTTCTTGTGATGTTACATTTTAAGAAAATATTCTCCCTTATCATCTCATGGCCCTTGATCTAACACCTTCCCCCGTTTTTCCTCTTCCTATCCCTGAAAATCCCTCCTATAATGTTTCTGCACTGCCCACTCCATCCCCTTCCCTTCGCTCCTCGCACGAAACCTCTTCCACATCGTCCATTCCACTCCTTCCCACACGACCAAAATGAGCTGTAACCTGTCCTACCTACTTAGATGACTATATCTGCCCTTCTTTACCAAAGTCCTCCACGACTTCACAAGTTTCACGCTCTTCCTTAGGTACGGTTCACTGTCTCTCATCTTTTTTTTATCTTATCAATGTTTCACTAATAAGCGTATAGCCTTCCTTTCTGCTCTATCTCATCACCCTGATCCCACCTCTTATTCTGAAGCTTCCCGTCACCCTCACTGGCGTGATGCCATGGCTGTTGAAATACAAGCTTTAGAAGCAAACCATACTTGGACCCTTCAACCCCTTCCATCTAGCAAAACACCAATTGGCTACAAATGGGTGTTCAAAACAAAATTTTAGGCTGATGGATCCATAGAGCGACACAAAGCTCACTTAGGGGCTAAGAGATATACTCAGGTAGAAGGTTTGGATTATCATAACACTTTTGCTCCTGTTGCTAAACTCGTTACTGTTAGATGTGTTGTTGCAATGGTTGCAGCTCGCCATTGGCATTTTTTTCAATTGGATGTCCACAATGCTTTCCTCCATTGCAACCTTGATGAGGATGTTTATATGACTCCTCCACTAGGCTATTACAAACAGACGGATACTCGTGTTTGTCATCTTCAGAAATCACTCTATGGCCTTAAACAAGCCTCTCGCAATTGGTTCTCTAAATTATCCTTTATTTTACTTGCTGCAGGTTTCGCCCAATCACAGGCGGATCACTCTCTCTTCACTCGCCATCGGGGACAGTCCTTCACTCTCATACTTATTTATGTTGATGACATCCTCTTGGCAGGAAATGATCTAACTGACATCAACAGTTACAAAGTAATGCTTGCTCAACGCTTTAAGCTCAAGGACCTCGGCCAACTCAAATATTTCCTTGGCCTAGAAATTGCTCGCCCTCCCACTGGCATCTTCCTTAATCAACGCAAATATGCTCTTGACATAGTTACTGATAGCGGTCACCTTGGTGCTCATCCCTCTTCCTTTCTAATGGAACAACATCTCAAGCTCAATATAACTGATGGTGATCTGCTTCTTGATCCCAGTTCTTTCCGCTGACTTATTGGACGTTTGATATATCTCGTAATCTCTCATCCTGACATTGTGTTCCCCGTCAACCTTTTGAGCCAGTTTATGCACCAATCTTGACAATCCTATTATAATGCTGCTGTCCGTGTTCTTCATTACATCAAGGCTTCTCCAAGCCAAGATTTATATTTTCCTTCTATTAACACTCTTCAAGTCTTAGCCTATTTAGATTCGGACTGGGCTAGTTGCCCGCTCACTCATCGCTCCACCACTGGTTGTTTCATTCAGCTTGGCACCAGTTCTATTTCTTGGCGCACTAAGAAGCAACATACAGTCACTAGTTTGTCTGCTGAAGCTTGAATATCAAGCCCTTGCTTCTACTACTTGTGAACTTACATGGCTCAAAACAGTTTTACATGATCTTGGTGTCCACCATTCCCAGCCTATGCTTTTACATTGTGACAGCCAAACAGCTCTTCACATTGCTTAGAATCCTGTTTTCCACAAATGTACAAACACATAGAAATTGATTGTCATGTTGTTCATGAAAAGCTAAAAGTCGGCCTTATCTCCACAAAGCACATTCCTAGTCACAGTCAGCTGGCGGATATCTTCACAAAAGCCTTAGGCCGTGAAGCTTTCCAAGCATTATCACGCAAGTTGGGCATTAAAGATCTCCATGCTACAACTTGAGGGGGAGTATTAGCAACATATATTCACCTTCCATCTATAGATTATTGTACAATTATTAGCATATATATTTCGGCTTGATCCTTGGAATCTATATATTATTATACATTAAATAGCATATATATTTAGGTTTGATCCTTGGAATCATTAGCAGATATTCAGCATTCATTAGCTGATATATGGGATCGTGTTCCTTTCCTCATGTAATATATACCTACTGTAACCATGCAAAAATAATAAGAGAGACCAGAACAATCCCTTTCTTTTTACAATAATCAAGCCTCTCCCAACATAAACAGCAACAATCCAACAGCTCATTCTAACTGTACTTGTCCAAATCAACAACAAATAGCAAATATAAATGATGATGTCATAAAAATCCAAGTAGCCTTGAAATAGGACTCCCAGGTTTGATAATCAGTTAATTAATTTCTCATAACAATCTCATTCATTCTCCATAGCCAAGGTGTTTGATAACTTGTGTTAGGTGCTTGGTAAGCAAAGGTGGTTTGCAGCTAGTACCTCTAAAAGGTCTCCTTTAGTGGAGGTGGGACTCTTCGATTCTTAAATAATTATATTTTTAGAGAGAGAAAATACAATAATATTTTAGGGAGAGATGCTTTGAAAATATATATGCTGTAGAGAATGAAGATTGTGAACCTTTGTTATGAAGGTCTAATGGCGTATTTATTACCCCAAGAGTTTTGTGCTTTGTGGAGAAAATGGACTCGAGGGTAACTTCCTTTTATGATATTTTGAATTGCATTGTGAGCTGTATTCCACTCATTTTATTTAGTTAAAAGATTATGAGTCATGAGAGATTTAAGCCCCCGAGTGGCTGGGCTTGACACACTACTAAGCCCCTTTTCTATGCATGGTTATTCCCCTGAGCATGCCTAAAAAATGATGGTCATTCACTTTGACGTGCTTAAGGGAGGAGGATCTTAAAGGTTTTTAAGCCCGTTAAATTGGGTTTATCAGTAGCCCCCCAAGTCTTTATGATATTGATACGCAAAGACTTGTAAAAATACTGAGTTATCATGATGAATTCGTTGAATCTTCATCGTATGATAAAAGGGGTGGAAACCTTGGGTAATATACCGGAGAGCCCATGTGGAGGGGCATGCACCATGGTTAGAGAAAGAATTTCTAAGTATATAGAGGGCATGAAGGAAATCATACTTCAAAAATTTCCCTAAATGGTAAGAGAAAAGCATAAGGAAAGAGCCCGTACTTAGAAATATTTCTAAGTGGTTGTGTGAAACCTTAAGAAGGCAGATCTACGCTTAAAAAATTCTAAATGATTATAGATTCTTTAGAGAGTGGGAGGTTGTAGCTTTCCAAGCATTGTTATGAGGCTTAAAAGCCCTCCACTAAAGAGTCGTAATCATAATTGTTTTTTAATTATTTTTGACAGGGCATGAGAGCTCCCCACTAAAGAGTGATGATTTGATGATGTTGCTATATGTTCTAGGGAGACTAAGTCCATCCCTTGGACTGTGGTACATCATAGCACTAGAGGAGACTATGTCTATCCCATGAAGATTGGCGCATATAGCACTACAAAGATCACATCCATCCATTGAAAATCAATGCATATAGCACAAGAGATACAACGTACATCCCTTGAAGAGTGGTGCATATAGCACTGGGGAAACACAGTCCTTTTATGAAGAGTGGTGCATATAGCACTGGGGAGATTACGTCCATCCCTTGAAGAGCGGCATATATAGCACTAAGAAGACCAAGTCCATCACATGAAGAGTGGGGTATATAACACTGGGGAGACTAATTCCATCTCTTGAAGACCAAGTTCATCCTATGGAGATTAGTGCATATAGCATTGTGGAGACCAAGTTCATTCCATAAAGAGTGGTACATATAGCATTCGGAAGACTAAATTCATGAATTGAAGATTGATGCATATAGCATTAGGGAGACCATGTTCATCCCTTAGAGATTTCCCATGAAGAGAACACATACCATCCCCCGGGTCTTTGCTAGGGCTACAACCTTTAGCAATCACTTGAAGAAAATGAAAATTCATCTTGAATAAATCATTCATATATAAGAAACTTACATTCTTATCAAGGATTATACATCCTGAGATGATCTGAATGATAGGTATGGGGGAGGCTTTTAGGAGAAAACATGACATGAAGGTGGCACTAAGATATTGGCTTTGAATACCCTGATTACTTCACTTGAAAGATCATTAACATTGCTTGTCTTTGTGAAAACAAGGAGGTCCATTCCAAAGTAAACTGGCCGCTTCAACCTGTATATGATTTTCCATGAATTGCTTTACTTTGGAGAAGCTTCTATTTGGTAATACATAAAGTTTTCTCCAGATGGCATGTTCCCTTGCTCCTCTTATTAAGGCTTCTAAGGTTACTTGCTCAATTAATTCTTCCACCTTGAACATCTCTGCGTTGAATCTCCTCAAATATGCCCGTGTAGACTCACCCTCTTCTTGGGCAACACTGAAAAGCTTTGTGGAGGTTTTTTTTCCGGGTATGTTAGTGCTAAAACGTGCTGGCACATAGGTCAATGAAACCTATAATAGAGTTTGGTTCCAGGTTGTTATACCAAGCACGAGCAGATCCTCTAAAGGTTCTAGGGAATATATTGCATATTGAGTCATAGTCTTGGATGATCAACTCCAAGCTATTGTGCACATTTTGCACATGCTCCCTTGATTGCTGCTACGACTATGAATGAGCACTATAGACATGGAGGTAATGTTGGGTTTTATAATGGTGAGTAACAATGTGGAGACTAGAGAAAAGGAGGGTTATGATATGGAAGAAAGACTATAGAGACATTTACAAGTTGGCATTTATAGATATGGAGGCGCGGTGGCTAAAGGTTACGGTGGAGAAGAGAGGGATGTTGTTTTGGTCAATATGATTAGGGTCTTATTTTGTTTAGTGGTGAGAGAAAGCTGCAACATGATGAAGATGGAGTATGATTAGGGGAAGGATGCGAGAATCTGGAGTAGGTGAAGAAAAGAAAGGAAAAAAAAACAAAAAGGGAAAACGTAATGTGTTGACGCCTAACTTTTTCAATAAGAAATGTTGTTTTTTCTATCTTTTTCTTTCTTACTCTCTTTGATCTTTAATTTCCTCTCTTTTTGGTTTCTCTATGAATTTTTCTCTCTACTTTTCTTTTCTTGGTTTTCTTCATGAATGTTTTGGTGGAAGTGTTTTTTATCTCTAGTTTCTCTATATGATGTTTTTTTTATCTCTAGTTCTTCTCTCGTGAATCTTTTTGTGTTTTATATCATTTCTATTTTTTTTCTTTGTTTATTTTCTACTTTTTTTTATTCCTATATCCTCATCTCATTATCTTTTTATCTCACAGTTGTTTTATAAAGAGCCTCAAACTATTATATTTATTTTATTTCTATTATTTAATGTTTAGTTGATGCGGGAGGAGTTAGCATAATCAACCATGATCGATCGATTATAATAAACTAATATTGGCATAATCAACCAAAATTGATCTACTATAATAGACCAAGATTGAAAATAATCGATCATGATTAATTTCCCATAACAAATGATGATTATATACTAAGTTTAAATAGAATCTCTTATATACATTCATGATTTTATTAATTATGCTAGTGAATTAACATTTGCATGTTGTCAATTTAACTAAAAAATTTGACACAATAATTTATTACCAACAAGATCATTGTTACATATAGATTATACTAGTTATGATTTGCGTTATGCCGCAGGGCTAGATTTGTTTTTGCGTAAGATATAATTTTTTATTTATTTATTTATTAGCGCATATAATTCTCAGTTTATTTGATTACATGTATACATAAACTTTTTGATTTGTTAAATTTTTTGAACTACAAAAATATATTAAAAAAACATGCATGTATAATTTTTAATGAAAAATAAAAATATTATTTCTTTGCTATAAAAAAAACAAAAGAAAACACAGCAAACCGCCGTTAGAAAAAACCTAAAATAAATAAATCATGTGAAAACAAATCCCTTTCTCCAAGATTGAAAATTACGTGACACCATATCCCCCCCCTCCACGAATGGTTCCTTCATCAATGAAAATTATATTTGTTGGAATCCATCCTTCTTGTATGAGATTTTTGAACCCTATTATGGCCTTGTGGAAGAGATTATTATGTATGATAAGGCAGCCCTAGTTTCTTTCAATTCTCCAGTACTCTTCTATAGGGTTTCTTTCTTCTTCTCTATTTTCCCTCTTCTATAGGGAATTCTACTCCTTGATATCTTTCTATTATCATGCCAAGGAGCAAAGCTGCAGATGTTTTTAGTGGAGTTTCTCTAACAAATGCTTCACGTCATTAGCGGACTCATGATGCCGTGTCCAATTTATCATGTTTGTCTATTGATCTCTTGATAAGATTTTTCTCTTAGAAGTGGGTAGAAGAAGTTGTTGTTTGGGTATATAGAAGATGATTTGATATGAAGATCCTTTAGATGACGAAGCCATGCTAATGCAAGTCAAGGAAATGAAAGGTCTTGAAGACAGTAATCTACGCAGTTCATCATTCCTTCTTAATTTGAGGTCCTATCAGGATACTAAAAGGTTTAACCTTTTCACATGTCCAAAAAAAAAAAGGGCACAAGATGCTTAAACCTCCATCATTCCTTTACTTTTTATTGAATTGAAAGGTAACATATATGTTGTCATTGGCTACTTACTTTGTACTATCCAAAAGCTCCATCCTATTTTTGGACAGTTTGGTTGAATATGCATCTCTCTTTTGACAGACAATGCATTTTGCTGAACATGCATTCATGGAAAATGAATAGATGTTTCAAAAGGCATTCTATTCATGTTGAGGTTCATGCACATGATGATTAAGTCAAGGCCTTTCGCACGTATGTTTCTCAAGGAAGCAAGTCAGATGTTTGGGCTGTACATGTACACCTTGGGTGATCAGGCCTATGCATTGGAAATGGCTAAACTACTTGACCCTGGAATTCTTCAATGCTAAAGTTACTTCACGTGATGATGGAACTCAAAGGCATCAAAAGGGTCATGATGTGGTCTCGGGGAAGGAAAGTGCCGTTCTAATCCTTGATGATGCAGAAAATGGGAGTGCAAATGGTTAATTTTTATTGAAGAGTTGCCTTTTAATTTTTGCAGTGTGCTTCTAAACATAGTTTTAATTGGGTTAGGCCTCGATGTGGCATAGAGAAAATTTGATATTGATGTTATCAATTTGGATTCAATTGTAAATCTCTTTTGGAGCTGAAGAGTGACGAGAGTGAGTCTGCAGGAGCACTTGCATCTGTTCTCAAGGCTCTACGGAAAGTTCACCATATCTTCTTTGAGGTGTATCCTCTTGTCCCTAGTTTGGTTGATAAAATTCTTTTTTTGTTTGTTTGTTTTCAAGGTGTTATTGATAGGGAACCTTGTTGCAGGAATTAGAAGAGAATCCGGATGGCAGAGATGGAAGAAAGGTAAAAAGGGCTAGTGAAAATTGGTCCTTTTGAGCGCATATCTTCTATCTTGCATGCAGGTGCTCAAAACAGTTCGCAGGGATGTCCTGAAGGGATGTAAAATTGTCTTCAGCAGAGTTTTTCCTACCCAATTCCAGGCTGATAACCACCATCTTTGGAGGATGGTTGAGCAGTTGGGAGCCACATGCTCTACAGAAGCTGGGACTGAGAAGTCACGTCGGGCCTTGAAGCAATACAAGTTCTTGGTCCATCCGGGATGGATTGAAGCTACCAATTATTTTTGGCAGAAGCAGCCTGAAGAGAATAGAATCTCTGTCAACCAAACTGAGAATTAACGATCTAGGTTCTTCAACTCTAGTCAGAATCCTACTTGTATCTGGGCACACGAACACTTCATATACCTAATCTTTACATGGAACCATGCCAATCCCGTCCTAAGTTCTTGATTATTTGTCGAACTATAGTCGGAATTAATTAATTGATTGATGTTTGATGTTATTTTTCACATATCTTTTTAAGCTTTGTACAAACTCTTTTGTAATGTGATATTTGTGTACTTAACTTTTTTCTTTTTAATGGCTTGGTTAAGAATTATTTGGGTCGCTTTTGCATTATCAAACTATTGATATTAAGGAATTATTTTTTAAAATATTTTTTATTTAAAAATATATTAAAATAATATATTTTTTATTTTTTAAAAAATTATTTTTTATATCAGTATATCAAAATAATTAAAAAAAAAAGAACTAAAACGAATTAGTACATGAATTTAAGAGAAAAAAAGAAGAATATCTTTCTAAACAGCCTCTGAGTTCCAATCTGAAATCGCAATATGGTCAGTAAATTTAATTGCTACTCTGTGGCAAAGCTAAACATGGCATCAAAACTCTACACGTTATGACCCCTTGTTCACTATTAGAGGTTTTTGGCCTGAAGATCTTAATCATTCTACTCAGTAACACTCCTATATTGATTACAAACGAGGAGATAAACAACAATTCTTTTGTATTATGATGGAATTGTATCATCACTTTATTTGCATTATTGAGCATTGGTAATGGATACAAGACCGGATTGAACTGCCAATTGATAGCTAATCTTTACCAACTACGCATTAAGGACTGCGATATCCCATATTTTGCATTGATGTTCTTTCATATAGTACTTTAAAATAGAATATTAACAAGTCTGAAATTATTTATGAGTGAATAAATAATTGATCTTAAAGCTTTCAAGTATTTATATGGTTTATACTGATATATTGTGAAGTTAAAATTGGGTTCATAGCTTTGAACCAGGAGAAGTCCTCAGCTATATGGACTTTGAGATTAAGCCATACTTGTTTACTCGCTTTGGCTCGACACAATATGAATTTAGATTTATTGTTACATGATTTTCGCACAAAAAATTTATTTTATGTTAGACTATAAATAGCATGTCTAATCAATTACCTTCCACTACATGAACATTTAGTTTTTAAGGTGATGATGCTGAAATCGAGAGAGGTTGCCTGCATTGAAATCAATTTAACTAGAAAATTTGACCTTATGTATAAAGGATCAGATCCTTGACAGCAACACAATATGTTTCCTTTATTAGAACATAATTCTTCAATAAGTAAGTATATTTATATTATTTCTATTATTTAATGTTTAGTTGATGTGGGAGGAGTTAGCATAATCAACCATGATGGATCCATTATAATAAACTAAGATTGGCAATAATCAACCAAAATTGATCTACTATAATAGACCAAGATTGAAAATAATAGATCATGATTGATTGCCCATAACAAATGATGATGGATCTACTATGTTTTCATATGTATGCTAAGTTTAAATACAATCTCTTATATACATTCATGCTTTTATTAATTATGCTAGTGAATTCACATTTGCATGTTGTTAATTTAACTAAAACATTTGACACAATAATTTATTACCAACAAGATCATTGTTACATATAGATTATACTAGTTATGGATCTGCATTATGCTGCGGGGCTAGTTTTTTTTTTGCTTAAGAAATAATGTTCAAGTGCCACAATCACGTTTTAAAACAGGAAGAAAAATCTGCAACACAAGTCATGGATCCAACTAAGTCAAATAAGTTTATTTTATTTTAATTAGATGAGAAAAAATAGACAACAACAACAGAGGTCTATTTTTTTTTTAAAAAAAATGATCATGATAACCCGAGAAAAAAATATTTTTTTTTAAAAAAGGATAAACTATGTAGCTTAATTCTCAACCCATTAGATATAAAAGGAAGAAACTGGGTAAGAAAAAAACAAAAAAAATAAACCCAGCATGAATCAACTCGAGAGAAAACAAAACAAAGAAAATCACAAAGCTTATTTAAAAAAAAAAAACAAAAACCAATGTCGAATGATGAAAGTTTAAAAGAGAATGACTTTTACCTATCATAAGTAAAAAAATAATAATAATATCAATCTGCTTTAACTTTTCAAACTCATGATTTGAGTCATTACATAGGAATCACCTTATCTGTAAAAAATACAAAACTCAATTCCCAACCAATCAAACGTTAAAGGCTAAAATTGGAAAAGAGAATTCTAGTTATACAAAGAGATCCAAAACAAAAAAAAATAGCAATTAAAAGAACATGATCAAAAATTAGATTAAAAAAAATCTAATTTTTGATTGAAGGGTTAAATAAGAACAAAAAATTAATTTAACAAAAAGAAAAAAAACAATATAAAGAATGAGGATCAAAATTGAAATGAAAAAAAAATAAATTCTTGTTTGAAGGATGAAATTGAAAAGAGAAATCAATTTAAAAAAAAGAACTAAGAAATTAATTAAAAAAATGATGACAAAATTAGAAAAAAACAGCATAACAAATTAAGACTGAACGATGAAATTGAAAACAAATCGAAATCTTATAAAAAAGCCATGAACAAAAATAAAAAATAAAAAAATAAGGCTTTCTCACTAATAAAAAAAACGGACAACTGTGAAACTTTGCATGACCAACGTGATTTTCAATTAGATGAGAGAAAAATGTAAGAGGAGAAGAAAAAAATAGCCGCAAGAAAGAGCACATCTTAAAAGGAAGAGCTCGTTGCGGTTCTTCCAAGGACCTTGTTGCTCCCAATAACTAGTTCTATGATTTTTTATGATAAAAGCAAAATCATTAATTCTACTGTTCCAGTGAATATTGTTTTCACTCGTAGTAAACAAAACAATGTTTTTCCAAAATGTTTTAGATTTTGTTAATAGTTTATATATCCAAGATATTGGGTTCTTTTAAAACAAAGCTCCTTTAATTGGGTTTTTCTTTTTATCTTAATACAAGTAATACTTTATCTGAGTTAACAAAATAATATAATTAGCTTATCAATTTTTTAGCCTAAAAAGCAATAAAAGGGTCATATATTGGGTTACATTGCAAATATAAGTGTATGCTAAAAGTTTTGGGAAATACATGCAATGAGAAAATATTATATTATACATGTGAAATGGTATTATGAAAAACTTGGGAAGAGGAATAAGTTTACAAGAAGGATTAGAATAAAGAGATTCACTATACTCATAGATATAGATCCTTATTCACTGTAGTAGTGTAATTAGCATTTTGTTCATCCAAAAAAAAAAAATCAATAATTTTACTATTGGAGGTAACCCCCTTTGTATCTTATATGTGTTATGATTTTATGTGTAGAAATTTAGAATAGAAAAAAATGCAATTTTTTGACAATTTAATAAATATTTTACATACAATACAACTCATGTAGAGTTTATTTAACCATATAACAAGACATAAAGAAAAATAAAACAAGAAAAGAATATGAAGTTAAAATTTAGTATTATATAATGATTTTGCAACAAGAAAATATCGTACAGAAAAGAATATTATTCTAGCAAAATAAATGAACAGAAGTATAAAAAAATGCAGTTCCATTCTAGTTTGGCCAAATGGAGAAATAGCTATCTTTGGCTATGTTCGAAAAAGAAAGAAGGAAAGAAAGAAAAAGGAAAGAAGAAGGAGGAGATGCTATTCTATCGTATTGCTACATATATATCAAGTGGTTGTGAGGTAACCAGCAATTTAAAATAGAGGGAATTATGCGAAGAGCTCTCTTCATCCCAAGTATTTTAAGCCTCTCTTACCAGTGATCAGCCTATAAATTCCAATCTTATTCCACGAAAATATTTCACCGGAAAAAAAGAAGAAGAAAAAGATGGGTACTTGCATTGCAGCTATTCAGTGTGCCATTACAGCAGTTCTTCTTGTGTCCACCACCGTTAGTTCCGATGATAAAAGTCCGATACCTGCCGATCCATCGAGCCTAAACAAATGGTTTCAAGACAATGTCAGGCCCCTGGCAAACCGTAAGGGCACCATAGACCCTGCCCTCATGGCGGCCGAAGCCAAACCAAGAACCATCAAGGTTCGAAAAGATGGAAGTGGAGAATTCAAAACCTTGAAGGATGCCATTAACAGCATTCCAACAGGGAATAAAGAACGAGTGATTGTGCATATTGGACCTGGAGAGTACATTGAAAAACTCAAAATTGAACGTGGAAAACCTTTTGTTACATTCTTGGGATCACCGGGTAACATGCCAACCTTGTCATTTCATGGCACGGCAAGACAATATGGAACTGTTTACAGTGCTACCTTGGAAGCTGAGGCTGATTACTTTGTAGCTGCTAATATCATTATTAAGGTGTGTTCATGTTTCATAAAATATTATCAATTTCCATTTCTTTTCACTACTTCACATAGCCCGCCTGAAGTTTGAATGTTAATGAAGAAGGGAGCTTGAGGCCGTCTTAATCATCATAGATCAGGCAAATTCCCACGTCTGAAAATTAAAATGTATTTTCGCATCTCACTAATTCTTTTCTCTTTTGAGGTTATTATATGTTGCCTTTTCTTTTCTATGGAATTGTTGGAACAGAATTCTGCGCCGAGGCCCAAGGGGCAATTGAAAGGAGAACAAGCAGTTGCTCTGAGGATTTCTGGCGACAAGTCTGCTTTCTATAACTGCAGATTTATTGGATTTCAAGACACATTGTGCGATGACAAGGGACGGCATCTCTTCAAGGATTGTTATATTGAAGGCACCGTTGACTACATTTTTGGAAGTGGAAAGTCCTTGTATTTGGTAACCCTTAAAAAATTAACTCTCCTAATCAACTTCTATTTAAAAGTTGATTGTCTTACGTACTATGTATGGATAATAGTTATTAAAACACAACCCGCCAGGCCGGAGGTCTTGGTTTGCTTTGGAATAATCTAAAGAGTTGGCCGATTAAACCTAGGTGACTCGATAAGTCAACTAATGACCCGATCAATATTTCTTTTTATTCAAAAAGACATTGTTTTGATTTTCTTTTCAAAATAAAATTGTCAAAACGATATTTTTTTCATAAATAAAAAATAAACAGAACTAGTCAGCTCATCAATCCATGTATTGACGAGCTCAACCCGCTGACCCGGGCCCTAGTTTTGTTTGCGTTTAATTTTGAACTGCCTGGAGAGTTGACCTGGTCAAGTCCGAGTGACTCGGTTTGTTAACTTGTGAGCTGGTCAATATTTTTTTATTTTTATTCAAAAAAATATTAATTTGATTTTTTTAAAAGCTCAAAAACAATGTTGTTTCTTTAAAAAAACACTATATAAACCGTATCACCTCGTCGATTCTTTAAATGATTTTTCTAACTAGTGACTTGTATCATTAAGCATGATGGTATTGATAGCAATTGATGTACATGGTGTAATATAGTAAAAATCTAATTAAATGCAGGGAACAGAGTTACATGTGATTGGTGATGAAAAAGGGAATTTCATCACTGCCCATGCAAGAAACAACGAGGCAGAAAATACTGGATTTTCGTTCGTGCATTGTAAAGTAGATGGCACTGGCACCAAGAGGGCGTATTTGGGACGAGCATGGCAGCAAAGGCCACGAGTAGTGTTCTCATACACTACCATGAGTAGTATTGTCAATCCTGAGGGATGGTCCAATAATTTCCACCCTGAACGAGACCAGTATGTATTTAATCCATCTTCTATTTATAATTATTTTAGATTGTGTTTATTCAGTGTTTTAAGAATATCTAAAAATAATAATCATATTTAATTAGAAAGAAAAAGATAAAAACATAAAATAAATGTTTTAAAAACAATTTTAAAGTAAATTTTTATCATTTTAAAATAAAACAAGTCCCTTTTATTTTTATTGTCATTGTCTTTTCTATAATGAGATACTAACCGAATACTTTTTTGATGAGATTTAATTTAATTAATTTCAAGCTCGTTTATTATAAATAAAAAATAAATCAAAAGGGTTTTTATTATTTTTAATGAACGAAAGATATGGACCCTAATTATTTAGATGAAATTAAGTTTACATTTTTTGAGAGTGGGATCATTAAATTTTAGGGATTGAATGTTTTATTAATATATACGAGCCATTGCTTTCAGGACTGCTTTATTTGGAGAATACAAGTGCAAGGGGGAAGGAGCTAACCCCGCAGCCCGTGCTAAAGCGAGCAAGCAGCTAACCCCTGGTCAAGTAGCACCCTTCATTTCTCTTGGCTTCATTGAAGGTTCCAAATGGCTGCTACATCCTCCAAATTAATTTTGGATATAAATAAAAAATCAGTATCCTTAGGCATATAGAGTGGTAACATCCATCTTGTGAAAAAATAAATCAATATGCAGAGAAACCAAATGAAGGAAATTGGATTCTCTCGTTGACATGTATCTAGATCGCCATATATTCATCGACAAATATCTTTTTTTCTTCTTGTTTTTACAAATACCATATATATATATATATATCCAAAAAGGAAGGCCAGGCATAAAGACTAAATTGACTACAACAGCAACGTTGAGAAAAAATTGTTTCGAAAAATCAATAAACTCATTAAACAACATGCCTTGTTCTTTAAAAGCCCTTGACCCAGTATTTTGCATGTCCGGTTGAGGTCACAAAGCAAAGCAAACAAAGGCATAAAACAACCTACCTTGGATAGAGGACATAGGCGAGAGAAAAAAAAAAAAAAAGTACAAGCAGAAGGAATATTTTGCACAGTAGCATGGAAATGAAACTATTGCGCAAAATCAAAAGAGAAATGGTGGGAAGGAATGAAAACAGCCGGGGATATATTTAGTAAGCTATTCAGCAATAAGTCAAAAATTGGGAAAAAGAGCATTCCAAAGACCAAAAACCACCGCAACAAGAAAGATATATTTTGTGATCAATTCAAATACCAATAAATAAATCTTTGAATTAGTTAATTAGAATTCTCATTAGATTATGATAGTTGGAAGACTAATCTTTCTATAGAAACATTCAGAATTATGAGTGTCTTGATAAGAGTGTGAATTAATCAATAAAAATTAGGATGTTCTAAATACTTGTTTGTTTAGTTTTCAGCAAGTAGTATTAGAGTTCAGGTTAATAATTAAGAGAGAAAATTGCTGCATCCTTTTATCCTTTTAACAATATAAAACACAGCATTATTTTTTGCAACAATAAAACAAACTAGCAGCAAACACGCAATAGTAACAACAACAATATCGATCAACCCACCAGCAACAACAGATTTACAAAGTAAAAAAACCTGGAAAAAAAAAAAGCAGCAGGTATGCTTTTTTCAGAGCAACAACCAGATGTAATAGAAGACAATAAAACAACAATCAAGCCTCTCCCAACATAAACAGTTGCAGTCCAACAACTCCATCTAGCTGTACTTGTCCAAATCAACAACTAATGGCAAATATCAATGATGATGTCCTAAAAATCCAAGTAGCCTTGGAATAGGGCTCCCTGGTTGGATAATCAGTTAATCAATTTGTCCTAATAATCTCATTCATTCTCCATAACCAATGTGTTTGATAACTTGTGTTAGGTGCTTTGTAAGCCAAGATGGCTTACAGCTAGTACCTCTAAAAGGTCTTCTTTAATGGAGGTAGGACTTTTCGATTCTTAAATAAGTATATTTTTAGAAAGAAAAAATAAAATAATATTCTAGAGAGAGAGATTTTGAAAATATATATGCAGTGGAGAATGAAGATTGTGAACCTTTGTTATGAAGGTCTCATGGCGTATTTATAGCCCATAAGTTTTGTGCTTTATGAAGAAAAGGGACTGGAGGATAACTTCCTCTTTATGATATTTTGAATTGCATTGTGAGCTATATTCCACTTATTTTATCTAGTTAAAAGATTATGAGTCATGAGAAATTCAAGCCCTCGTGTGGTTGGGTTTGGCACACTACCAAGCCCCCTCTCTAGGCATGGTTATTCCCTTGGGCATTCCTAAGAAATGATGGTCATTCACTTTGGCGTGCCTAAGGGAGGAGGATCTTAAGGGTTTTTTAGGCCTGTTAAAATTGGATTTATCAGGTAGCCCCCCAAGTTTTTATGAAATTGATACACAAAGACTTGTAAAAATACTTAGTTACCATGATGAATTTGTTAAATCTTCATCGTGTGATAAAAGGTGTAAACCCCAGGAAAAATAATAAATAAATAAAAGTGAAGAAATTCATGCATATGATTAAATAAAAACAGAAATTCAGAAACTTTTGAATATAAATTTCCGGGTTAAATAATTCGAGACATTATAATAAACCCGGTACTGTTGAGGGTTGGATTTAATTGAAGAGAATAATACACTTAAAGGAAAAGGGGGGGTCTAAATGCAAATAAAGGAAAATATAGAGTATAAATACTCTCTCCTCACCAAGACAATCTGTAGGAACCATAAGGAGAGAAAATAGGGAGTTTTATACCCATTCTCGAGAAATCAAGAGAGAAACACTAAAATTTCAAAAACCCATCCAAGATTAAGAGCTTAAAGATGAGATAAACACTTGAGAGCAAAGGATTACCAAGAAATTGAACAAGAAAAAAAGACAGGAGGGAAATTGAACAAGAAGAAAAGAAATGAGGGAGTTGAAAATCTTCAACTGGTTGAAGATCAAAATCTTAATTTGTACCGGGTAAGGTATTCTAAACATGATCTTAAAAATATTCATTTTTTAAATTCGATGAAGAATTGATGCCTTGATATTGAATCATAAGTTAGGGTTCTTAGACATAAATTGGGGGAAAAGTACTTATTGTTGAGATTAAGTTATTTCATATGTGTGGTATGTAGTTTATGAAAAGTATTGTGTGAAGGGGAGGGGGAGACGAATCTGGACAGACTTGTCTCCTAACTTTCGATGAGATTTCGGGTAGGAGGATGAGGGGATTAGGATCGGGTTCCCCATAGAAATTGTAGATTTGAATGTTAGCTAACCAAGAAAACTGGTCTTGCTCAATTTGGAAATGTAGAACTCCAGTTATGGGTTACCAACTAAGACTGAGTCGTGACTGATTATGTAGGGCAGTAGGACTAATTAGTAAATGAACAATTTTGACTATCTTGGAGGTAAAACTAGGTTCTCCTCCCTCAGAGAACTAGTAGCCTTGTGTCTTAGCTTTCTAACGAGATCAATCTCAGTTAAAATGGAGTTTTAGAACTTTAGATATAGTTAAAAATCTAATGAGTGTTCAAACAGTAACAGTTGGAAATTGGACAGTAACAGTTCAAAGTCAAACAGTAACAGTTCAAAGTCAGACAGTAACGGTTGGAAAAGTCAGACAGTAACAGTTGGAAAAGTCAAACAGTAACAGTTGGAAAAGTTAAACAGTAACAGTTGGAAAAGTCAGACAGTAACGGTTGGAAAAGTCAGACAGTAACAATTGAAAAAGTCAAACAGTAACAGTTCAAAGTCAGACAGTAACAGTTGGAAATTGGACAGTAACAGTTCAAAGTTAGACAGTAACAGTAGACTTTCATGTGAATACTATAAATAAGAATATAAAAGAATTGAGTCATACGAACACTTGTATATTGAGATATTAACTCTGAAAATATACATGATATATGTATGTATGTTATTATGAGGAAATGAACATGCATAGAAAGTAACATATGAGTAATGGATGAATATGAATTCTCTATAATATCGGCTTGAAAGAATCATAACAAAAAAAAAAACTTCCTTGTGATTCAGGAGGAGCAACCAAGATTGGATCTTCTGTTAGGGGAGGTCGCGAGACAAGCGAAGCAGGTGCGTGATTTTCCCTCCTATTTATACTTATACAATTTAGAACCCTTCTGGTGAATGCAATTATAATAAATATCGTGTTCAATGTAAATAAAGCCTAGTGTATTTGCAAGATTAGCTTCGGCTAATGGCATCCGTGATAGGATTGCTGGGATATGATTTACACGATTAGCTTCGGCTAATGGCATCCGTGATAGGATTGCCGGGAATTGAATTACAGGATTAAACCTTACAAGGTCACCCAGTTTATGCAAGTAAATAAGAGTATTCTATTAAGAATATACAAATGTGTGTTAATTGGGTTTAAAAGATTTACAAGCAAAATATAAGTTCTTTGTTAGAATTCTCATGGATTTGATAGAAAGTTAATACTTCATTCGTATTCATTACATGAGCATACATATATATTCTTTATCAATATAATGGTATGTTTATTTATGTAACAGGTCCATCAAACATTCAGGAAGATCATTAGTTTACGACTCTACTTTGTGAAGCTTATATAAATATTTAACTTAAAACAAAAGGGTATTAACGTGTTTATGTAGTATACTTTTGTGCAAACCTTGATGTATTTATAAAGGTTTAGCTTAGCATGTAGTATTTTTAGTTATCTAGTAATTAACCATTTTGCAATATTTAAGAACACTTCTTATATTGTAAATACTTTCTTTGCATGTTAGTATTTCTTTTCCTTTAAATTTTATGATATGATGTGTTGGACTATATTTCATATTGAACTTACTTGTAGGATATATATATATATATATATATATATATATATATATATATATATATATATATATATATATATATATATATTGTGTGGATTGTATGAGGTGTGGAATTATGAGGTTTGATATAAGGTCCGGAATTAAGGGACCTTGTGATGATGGGTTGATTGAGTAAATTGATAGTAGTTGATAACTTGGGATGTCCTAAATGCAAATGAAACTCTGCCGATTTTTGGAAAAAAAAATTACCCTCAAATAAAGAGGATATGTTGGAATCTTTTAACATTGATCGAGTCATACAGTCGGACTATTACAAAAGGGGTGGAAACCTTGGGTAATATACTAAAGAGCCCATGTGGAGGGGCATGCACCATGGTTAGAGAAAGAATTTCTAAGTATATAGAGGGCATAAAGGAAATCATACGTCAAAAATTTCCCTGAAGGGTAAGAGAAAAGCATAGGGAAGGAGCCTGTACTTAGAAATATTTCTAAGTGGTTGTGTGAAACCTTCAGAGGACAAACCTATACTTAAAAAATTCTAAGTGATTATAGATTCTTTGAAGAGTGGGAGCTTGTAGCTTTACCAGTATTGTCATGAGGCTTAAAAGCCCTCTACTGAAGAGTGGTAATCATGATTTTTTTTTTTAATTATTTGTGGCGGGGCATGAGAGCCCCCTACTAAAGAGTGGTGATTTGATGATGTTGCTATATGTTCTAAGGAGAGTAAGTTCATCCCTTGAAGTATGGTGTATATAACACCGAGAGACCAAATCCATCCCTTGGAGTGTGGTGCGTATAGCACTGGAGAAGACTATGTCTATCCCTTGAAGATTGGTGCATATAGCACTAGAAAAATCACATCCATCCATTGAAAATCAATGCATATAGCGCTAGAGATACAACGTACATCCCTTGAAGAGTGGTGCATGTAGCATTAGGGAAACAAAATCCTTTCCATGGAGAGTGGTCCATATACCACTGGAGAGACTACGTCCATCTCTTAAAGAGAGGTATATATAGCACTGAGGAGATCAAGTCCATCCTATGGAGAGTAGGGTATATAACACTTGGGAGACTAAGTCCATCCCTTGGAGACTAAGTTTATCCCATGAAGATTGGTGCATATAGCATTGTAGAGACCAAGTTCATTCCATAAAAAGTGGTGCATATAGCACTAAGAAGACTAAATTCATGAATTGGAGATTGGTGCATATAGCACTAGGGATACCATGTCTATCCCATAGCAATTTCCTATTAGGAGAACACATGTCATCCCCCGGGACTTTGCTAGGGCTATAACCTTTGGGTGAAAATGAAAGTCCATCTTGAATAAGTCATTCATATATAAGAAACTTACATTCTTATCAAGGATTATACATCCTGAGGTGATCTGAGTGATAGGTATGAGAGAGGCTTTTAGGAGAAAACATGTCATGAAGGTGGCACTAAAATGTTGGCTTCGAATACCTTGATTACTTCACTTGGAAGATCATTAAAATTGGTTGTCCTTGTGAAAACAAGGACGTCCATTCCAAAGTAAACTGGCCACTTCAACTTGTATATGATTTTCCATGAATTGCTCTACTTTGGACAAGCTTTTATTTGGTAAAACATAAAGTTTTCTCTAGAGGGCATGTTCCCTTGCTCCTCTTATTAAGGCTTCTAAGGTTACTGGCTCAATCAATTCTTCCACCTTGAGCATTTCTACGTTGAATCTCCTCAAATATGCCCGTGTAGACTCACCCTTTTCTTGGGCAACACTGAAAAGCTCTGTGGAGGTTTTTTTTCGGGTATGCTAGTGCTAAAACGTGTCTCTAGCTTGAAACATAGGTCAATGAAACCTACAATAGAGTTTGGTTCCAGGTTGTTATACCATACACGTGAAAATCCTCTAAATGTTGTAGGGAATATATTGCACATTGAGTCATAGTTTTGGATAATCAACTCAAAGCTATTGTGCACATTTTGCACATGCTCCCTTGATTGCTACTACGACTAGGAATGAGCACTATAGACAAGGTGGTAATGTTAGGTTTTATGATGGTGAGTAACAATGTGGAGACTAGAGAGAAGGAGGGTTACGATATGGAAGAAAGACTATAAAGACAGTTACAAATTGACATTTATAGATATGGTGGCGGTGTGGCTAAAGGTTATGATGGAGAAGATAGGGATGTTGTTTTGGTCTAAACAATTGGGGTCTTATGTTGTTTAGTGGGGAGAGAAAGCTGCAACATGATGAAGATGGATTATGATTAAGGGAAGGATGCGAGAATCGGGTGTAGGTGAAAAAAAGAAAGAAAAAAACTAAAGGGAAAAAGTAATGTGTTGACACCTAACTTTTTCAATAAGAAATGTTATTTTTTTCTCTCTCTCTCTCTCTTTTTCTTTCTTACTCTCTTTGGTCCTTTTCTCTCTTTTTGGTTTCTCTATGAATTATTCTCTCTACTTTCTTTTCCTGGTTTTCTTCATGAATGTTTTGGTGGAAGTGTTTTTTATCTCCAGTTTCTCTATATGATGTTTTTTATCTCTAGTTCTTCTCTCGTGAATCTTTTTGTGTTTTATATCATTTTTTTTTTCTTTGTGTATTTGATCTAGCCTCTTCTTTGTTTATTTTTTACTTTCTTTTTATTCCTATATCCTCATCTTATTATCTTTTTATCTCATAGTTGTTTTATAAAGGGCCTCAAACTATTATATTTATTTTGGTCCATATTTCTCTCTTGGATGTTGTTTCACTCTCTTTAATTTAATGTTTTGTTTTTCATAAATTTTTTATTTAAAAAAAATATTTTGAAAAACCGGGATAAAAAGTCAATTATACCATTATATAAATGCAATTTTAACAAAATCCAAAATAGCAAGAATTTTTTTGTTGTCATCTCTAAAAATTAAAATCATTAAAAGGTTCAATACGATAGGTATAGTCTAGTATTTTAGTTGCTACAAATACTTGATTATCCACTTGAAATAATTTGGAAAATATTTTTGGATAACCAATAAAACAAGCACACAGTGGAATCACATATTAAATGGTGTCCTTGAAGATTATTTCACGAGCCCCTGGATAATGTCCTTGTTGCATTAGGTACTCTATTTTTAACATCCACCACAAGTGTACTCGCACAATGTGATAGTCTCATAAACAACACTTTTTTATTGTTTCTTGCAAAAATAAGATTTAAAAAATTTAATAACTTGATTAAATCTTTGGAATAAATATAAAAACCAAAATCCAAGGAAGTTATTTAGTGTTTTTTTGTGTGTATCGGGATATGGATTGAGTATGTATTTATACTTAGAAAACTCTTTATTTAAAATCAATTTTCTCTTTAAAAAAACATGAAACTAAAGTTTTGCATAACCATGCAAGTTGGATCGAAGCCGCCAATTATTTGTGGTAAAGGCAAAGTTGGAAATACCATGCAAGAGAATTTCCTTTGTCAACCAAACAAAGAGTTCATTTCTCTTGTTTAGTAGCGTCTAACAACTGATCTCTAAATCACAATGTTTAGGTTTTTACACTACCAGAAATTTAACAAATACAAACGGAAACGCCGATGGAATTTTTTCATCTATAGATTGCAGTGAATTTTAGCCACAGAATTTTCCATCGCTATATTTGTTGGTAGACACCAACGAAAACATTTCATCGGTATATACCGAGGGAATTACAGTGGGAAAAGATGGAATAAAAAAGCCAGAAAAGTACGACGACATGTAACTTTTAACGACGGTAAAGTTTATCCATAAATATACCGACGAAAATAATTCCTCAGTATATACAGATGGAATTACAAACGATATTACAGTGGTATTCAAAAGGGAAAATCATGCAGTGATGTGACACTTTTTACTGGAAAAATGACCGTAAAAGTTACCGACGGAATAATTTTGTTGGTAATGTCATCGGTAATTTTTAATTTATAACATGGAGATTGACCATGCTCTCCCCCCTCTCCCATTAATCCTTCTTCCTTATGCAGTTTTTTTGCAACAAACACCCCCCTCCCACCCCCTTAATCTCAACATAATTCAACCTCCCACAACAAATTCAACCACCACAACACTCGGTTTGTCAGCATCCAAGTTCTAATTTAAATTTTATTGAGGATTCTCCACCATAAGTAAGCAAATCTACCCTTTTTTATTCGAACACAATTTTTAAACGTTAATTGTTTTGTATATTTTTGTAGTATATGTATTTTGTTTGGGTGTTTACTTGTTTTATAATTTTTTTCTCAAACAATTTTATTGTGTTGATTTAAGATTTATACATGTTATAGTTTATTTTAGATTTCATAAAAATTGTATTTTTTTATAAATTGATGAAACTTATGTTGAATTTTAGACTTCAGTGTTTTGTGATGAAATAAATAATGGTTTATTTAACTGCTTTGTTTTTATATTTTCTTAATTTTATTGTCGAGTTGTAATTTTTGGTGAATGTATAAAAATTTGAATTTATGTAGATATATAATTGATAATGAATTAAAAGAACTATTAAATTGATTGAATAAGATTGAGCTAAACCAATATTTTTAAAATTTTATATAGTTAACGTAGTTAATTAATACATGTTGTTATCATTATTTAAATAGGTTTAATATAAGTAATGGATGATCGTTAATGAATGTATTGAGATTTACCCTAGGGGTTGCAGAGGATGGATTATTGTAATAGGGTTCAGGGTTTTATTAATTACATATTATCTAATCCGAGAAATATTAATGGATGTGGTATTAGATGTTTATGCAAGAAATGTAAGAAAAAACAATTATCAATCCAGATATTATAACGATGTATCTTATACAAAAAAAAAAAAAGGTCCACGAAGAAATACATATGTTGGTATGCACATAGTAAAAAGGATGGTTAAGTGAATTTCTAGTGCTACCACCATGGATGGAATTGTAAATGACAAAAGTAATATGTCTAGGAATATAGTTATAGATGAAATGGGAATGAACCAGAGTCATGCGAGTTAATGTCCAATCGTAGATAAAAAACCCAATGCAAATGTGACCAATTTTTTGATTTTTTAAAAGATTGCAACGAACAATTATGGGATGGTTACACAAGTCATAGTAAATTATCAGTCATTACACAGGTGTTCACCATAAGGTCGGATCATAGATTGAGTGATGTTGGTTATGACAGAATTGTTGAATGGGCGAGAAGCATTTTACCTGAAGGGAATAGGTTGAAGGAGATGTTAAGTCCATGATCAAGCCCTTGGTCCAGGATACCAGAAAATTGACATATGTCCAAACTTCTACATGTTGTACTACCTTGAAAATACAGTGTCGACTGAGTGTAGAATATGTGGACATTCTCATTATAAACCCAAAACTAGCAGGGGAAGGACTTTTATTGTAAAATCCTGAAACAAAAAATATAATAAATAAAAGTAATAATTAAGAAATTATATGAGAAAATATGAAGGACATAAGGAAAATGACTCAATTTGTAAAGTAATGGAAGGAATAGGGGCCAATTTATAATTAGGAAGAATGGGGGCTACAAATACCCCATTCATTCTTTTTTCATGGCTAGCTGGAAACTTGAAGGAAAAAGGGGGAGAGTGCAGATTTTGCTTCTTCAAAAGAAAGGGAAAAAAACCAAATCACTTAGAACTATACAAACCTAGGACCCCTAAATAGAAAGGACAACGAACAACAAGGATTCTAACAAGGAAAACAAGTGCATGAATTAAAGAAAAAAAAGGGAGAAGGGGTCGGCTACAAGCATGTGAGGAGACCAAAATCTTCAACTAAATTGATTAAAATTCTGAAATTTCTCAAGGTATGGACACTAGACTTAATTGTGTAAAACAAATTAATAATTAAGTAGGAATTATGCACCAATTTTAGATTTTATAAATTAGGTTCTTGAAGGAAAATTTAGTGGAAATGCAAAAATTGATAGAATGATGTCAGTTAAGCTAACATAAGATGTTCTGAACATGAAAAACATAAAAAATTATTAAAGAAAAATCATTGACTCAAAAGCTTAAGTGACCGACTATGTGAGGATGGAATGGGGAAAGAAAGGAATTCTCAAATTTGGGTTGATGAACACTTATAGTATGTGTAGAATATGGACAATGAGTGAATGAGGTAAGAAAAAATCAACTAGATAGAAAAAAGGAATCCTTAGTCCCATTAGACTAAGCTCGGCCAAGAGCCAAATGTATTTTTATGCATGAACCAGTTATAGTAGAAAACTCACTTAAGAATCGTCGATTAATCCTGGACAAATTCATCACTACAATTATAGGGGATATGCGAGCCTCAAAATGACAAAATATGAGAAACAATCTCTTCATAGAAATTATAGCATGAAATATTAGCTTTCTAATGAATCTGACCTCGCTCGATTTAGTGCTCTAGAGCTTCAGATATAGGTAAATATATGAGGAAAGGTCGAATTGCTGCCCCATTTGGCAAATTCGATGAGAATTGATAAAATGGGAAATGTTAGTCGCAATAGGGGAAGAGACCGATTTCCTTCCCACCAAAAGTTTTGTAACATCGAATCTTAACACCGCAAAGGGGTAAACCACATTTGAAAATGAAATTGATGATGTGCGTAATGATTTAAAACAATGAAATGTAAATAGTAAATGTTGTTGATGTTGTTGTTGTTGCCTTGCTATTTGCGAAATGAAAATTAGACATGAACTAATATGGTGTACTTGTGAATGCAGGAGGAACCGCGGGGGGAGTACAATAACAACAACAAGGGAGCGTAAATCGAGCATCGGTGGTAGGTAGGTGTTTCATACCTATATTCTCCTTAGTTGATAAAAAATTTAGTAATTCAAATTTCTGCTAGAGTTTAATACTTGTGAATATGGCTAAAGAAAGGAAAGATATGGTGAAATGAACCAAAATCTAATTTTGGTTGTAGACTGATGGAATTTGATTCCGAATAATGATTTATATTATAAACCTAAAATGATCGCTTTTGAACTTGATTAGTCGATCCCCGGCAAATGATGTTAGCAAGAATTGTGAACATCGACATGATCTTGATGGAAATATAATAAATGTTGAACTTGATTAACTATTCATTTTAAGAATAGTTAATGATCGTGACGAATATTATTAGTATCAATAAGCCCATGATAATTTGATTAGCTTCCCAAGAAGGAAGTTAATGATGTCAAGAGACCTTAGCATCAACATTACCGCAAAAATCTCCAAGGTGAGGCTGAAAAGAATTGATTGACTATTTGGGGTTGAAAATAGTTAATGGTACCAACCAGTAAGTTGGTGTCAACATTACCAAGGATTTGATTAGTCGGTTCAGGTAAGGGCGACTAATGACACTAATAGAAATTATTAGTATCGGCAGTAACCTCCCTAAATTTGGGACAAGGTTGTAAGATGGGTGTACCCGGTGAAGAATAATAGATGATAATTGTAAAAAGAGAAACCCTAAGTGGGTTACGGAATGATAGGCCCTAGATGTAGTAAAGGAAAAATTTAAGTGTGGGTTTCCAGGACAACTATGACTATATACTATCGAATAGTCAATTATATATGTAGATACATGTATATGTGACTCTCCCTCATCTCTACTGTATTTTTACTTTTATTATAATTATTTTCACATTTTGATATTGCAGGTTCTTCACATTCATACCAAGAGTAGTGTCCTAGGTTTCTAATTCTTTTTATATGAATTAGGGAATTCATGTTTCTAATTCCTTTTGTATGAATTAGGAAATTAGTGTTTCTAATTCCTTTTGTATTAATTACGAATTAAATGAATGCCAATGTATTTTGCCCTAAGTAATTATATGACTCGAATTGTAATTAATGTTGCTTATCCATGTATGACTACCATTTTATATGTGTTTGTAAATGAGAAGGAAAAATGAATATGTAAGCTACCATGCTTGTGACTAGTAATAATTGTGGTTGCAAAGCAATATGAATATGTTATGATTGCGAAATGAGTATAAAATGTGTACAGGATAAATTATCGATAACTTTGGACCTTTTAAGTAGTATAATTGCTTTGTTTGATCCTGGAAATGGGAATGTTACACTTGTCGCGCACAGAAAACACAAATACTTCTCAATCACGCCTAGAGTGGAGAGATTATTCATGTCACCAAAAATTGTTAAACATTATGACATGACACCAATCATATGATACAGTGGATGGAGTGATGGTGCACCCTTCTGATGGTGAAGCCTGGAAATACTTTTACAATGTGCATCCTCGATCTTCAATGGAATCAAGGAACGTGCGTCTTGGGTTATGTACGGATGGATTCAATCCATCTAGGTCATTTGATGCTCCTTATTTTTATTGATTGGTGATACTCACGGTTTACAACTTGCCACTAAAGATGTGTATAAGGCTGGATTTCATGTTTATATCTACGGTCACAATAGTCCGAGTCAGAATATAAATGTTTGTATTCGATTGTTGATTAATGAGTTGAAGCGGTTGTGGTCATCTGGAGCTTTGACTTATGATGTATCGAGGAAATAGAATTTTTTGATGAAGACAACTTTGATGTGGACTATCAATGATTTTCTTGTTTATGAAATGGTTTCTGGATGGAACATGCATGGAAAACTAACATGTCCATAATGTATGGGTCGTTCAAGAGTTCATTGGTTATCCGTAGTGAAAACCAAACCCAGGAGTCGTGTCGAGGTTGTTCAGGATGGGAACGATGAATTAACTGTGGGAGATGATGTCTTTTGACTTGGTGAATTAGTTGATCCATATTGAGTTACTTCATTTAATGACTTAGAAGAAAAAATCAAATTTTTACATTACTAATAATATTTTTGTTGATGTTTACGCTAAGGATTTGAATGATGTTTTGAGCTCCAACGGGGACATACACAAGTTGATAAAGATGATGATAGCGATGAAATCAATGTAGAAGATTGCGATAAAGATGAGGACGAGTCAATTAATGAAGAAGAAGGCAATTCTGATTAATTTGCACAACATGAATTTGTAATGCCATAAACTCTAATGTAATATTTATGGATAAAATTGACTTCAATGTAATGATAGTAATGTTAATATATTATTGAATGACAAGTAAATATTTATTTTATTATTATGATGTGAACCGATGTTATTGTGTTAGTGCAATTGTATTTACAAGATGGATAGATAGAGAATACATATACAATTTGTCATCAAACATTGTTTTACATCGATAAAAATACCAACGGAATGTGTCCATCGGTATATTCCAGTGGCGATGATAACTGTTCTCATTCTCCCTAACATTGTTCATGGTGTTAATTACACATGGATATACCGACGAAATATTTCTATCAGTATATTCCACTGGTGATGAGAATTGTTCTCCTTCTCTCTGGCACTATTCATTTTATTAAGTACATATGGATATACTGACGAATTGTTTTTGTCGATATATTTCAGTGGCCATGGGAATTGTTCACTTCTTAAGGCAGTGATAATTAATGTTTTTTTCACCAACAGAATCACTAACGAAATAGAAATTCCAACGCGTTGACAATTAATGTTCTTTCTGACTGTGGTACACGTTTCCCAACAGAATCATTGACGAAATGAGAATTCCAATGTGCTGGTAATTAATGCTCTTTTCTACTGTTTACTTTTTTACCAATGGAATGAAAATAGTCAACAATATAAGGATTTCTAAAAAAAATTCTACAAAGTGAACATTTAAACTTGACTTCATAAATAGAATCACCGACGGAAATTTTAAGATATTAATATTAATATTTAATATTCCATCAAGAATTCCATCGGTAAAACTTCATATAAAAGACTAGAGGCACAGCAGACAGGGCTTCATCTTCTTCATTCTTCTTCTTTCATCTTCTCTTTTTTTCTCTCTTCTTCTTCATTCTCTTATTTTCATTCACGACCCAAGCCGAAATCAAGCATCATCTTCTCTTCTCATCCTAATCTATGTTGTTTATCTTCATTTTTCATCTTATTTTTCTATTTTTCAGGTTTTTTAACAATACTTTTTTATTTATTTTGTTTTTTATTTTCAGCTGACACTAATCATGCCATAAAGGTAAGAATTTTTCATTCATTTTTCTTCTTTATTTTTTTATGCATTATTTTTGTTCAAATTTGTATTTTAGTTGTTTTTTCCAATTTGTTTGTTTACTTTCAATTAAATGTGTAGGATTAATTTTTATTATTTTTTTGATTTTTTTTAATATAGATTTATTTTTTTTGTAAATTTAGGATTAAATATATTACCACTTAGAAAAAGAGAATTTTATGCGAAATTGAATTATTCTAATTTTTTGGAAGAAATTGAATAAAATCAATTGGTTTATGGCATATATGTTGTGTATTTACAGGTTTAAAAATTTTGGGTTGCCTCCCATATAGGGCAAGTGCTGCTGAATTGTTTTTAGAAAAGAGAAATCGTTTATTTTTTCCATTACTTTGTGTAGATACCTAAGGGAAAGTCTATTGCACGTCGTAAGGACATGATCGCTACTAGTTCTTCTACCAGCAATACTGATGACCACGAGTCAATAGGTGCCGACCAAGAATAGGTACCTGAGGCACAGACATTAACTCACAACGTGGGGTTTTCGAGTGCGATGCTGCAACATCGATGATCTATTTACCCGCAAGTATGAGGCCTAGTGGAAGGACAACCTTTCAATGTAAGTTTGATTAGCTTTCACAACGACATAATAAATAATTTTATTTAACGAATGCAATTTCAGGTTTACAAACATTGAGGTTGGAAGAACAATAACATCGGCTTTTAAATCATCGATGAAAATTCCATTGTTTCAATGGAGTTAGGTTTCCAAACATCCTAAATAAAAACTGTAAGTCGATATATGGTCTTCAAGGTTTAAAGTTAGTACTAATTTACATATTTTTTTTATTATGTTAATTTGGTTAGTTTATTGAAATTACTAAAAATTTCCTTTTATAATTTTTTACTGCAATGAAAAATTTGAATGATAGAGAACTAATGATAATGTTGTGAGGAGGGTTTGATAGAATCACGCTACAACTACGTAAGATCAAAATCAAGATAATTTTTTTATTCCAAATTTTAAAATTTAATTTTTTCATGAGACGCAAAAGAAAGTAAAAACATATGTGAGAGAAAACGAGCTTCCAGCCTTGAATGATGTGTTGGATTAAAAGGATTTCAGACCGCCATATATCTCAAAGGCTGTATGGGCGTACTACATTCAGCATGTGACGTCCATGCGTTTCACTTGACAGTCATAGTCCAATATGGAGAATCGATAGTGGAGTGTTCACAATTTCATTACCACGCATAATGGCAGCACCGTTCCATTCGTTTCACATACAAAACGGATGGTAAGATTTTTTATTATTACTTTCATTTTTTTATTTGTTATTTTTTATAAATATATATGACTAAAAACATTTTTATCTTGCAGGCTATGGTTCTTAGACTTGAGCCAAGCCTGATGAAATTTTTTGTTGAAACAAATGCATAGAGTGATGACCTCCAAAAAAGGGTGTAGCAGTTTGTGGATAATTGTGCTCAGCACTTTGTTATGTTGGTTTTCAACCATTTTTTTATTAAGTTTTATTTCCTTCAATTTGATAAATTTATTTTTTCTTTCCATGATACATATAACAACTGCTTGAAGGAGAAATATGAACATGATCTTTCGACCCATTCAGATCTCAATTTAGATTTGTGGTTGGAGGCAGGATCATCAAGTGAGCCTGATAGAAATCAGGTGTACTGACTCTCTAACACTACGGCCAAGAGCTTGCAGATGGCTAGTGGTGTCTCGATCATTAGATGCTCACAATCACTTTCGAGCACTCAAACTCCCGAGTTCAAGGCGATATTAGACCAACGAGTACATAATCGACTGACTCACCATGGATTATGAAGAACTCTCCCGGGTGGTAATAGAGATGAGATCACACATGGGTGGTCCATGTGCTCCTTTTTATTGGCTCACGGTCCCAGTGACGACCAGTCTCCTTCTCCTCCTCCTCCTCCTCCTCCTCCTCCACCACCTCTGTTTTATATTTATTGTATTTGAATGTACAAATGTTTAAATTTGTGATAAATATTTAAATTTTATATTATTTTAACTTCTTTTTATATTTCATTTCAATTATTTTTCTACTTATGTTCAATATATTTTTTTTAAAAAAAAACATATTTTAAAATATTACTAGCGGGGTTACCGGCGGACCACATCGTTGGTATATTTCAGAGAGTTGGAGAAGAATTACTGTTAATGTCACTGCTACTATTAACTCTCCGATGAAATTATAGATGGTATTCTGTCAGTGATATGTTATATTTACCAACGGATATACCGACGGACATATAAAAACACCGATGAAATTGCATCTGATATTATGTGGGTTATATGGAAAAATTCTCGAGGGAAATACGGAAGGAATGATGAGGGAAATTGCATACGATATTTTGTTGGATATTTTAAATTTTTTTGTCCATTTGTAAATCCATCGATAAATTTATTACTGACAGACTTACCAACAAACCAAAAATTTTTGATGGACTGTTTTTGTCCGTGAGTCTGTCGCTAAAATACTTATCGATAGACTATGAATGTAAATATCGATGAAAATTTATGTCAGTAATTATGTTAAATTTGGTAGTGTTAAATGCACAGGCTATCAATGATTTTGTACATTATGCTTAGTTAGATGATAGTTGCACTTTATCCTTCAAGTGCAAGAACGGTTTTTTTTTTTTCATATTTATGCAGAAATTTAATGGAGTGGAAATACCGCCTATCTCATAATCTGCACTATGATATAATATCTGATAAGAAAGTAACATTTTAACGTGGAAATGGAAGTGGAAGGAAGTGGAAGGAAGTGGAAATGGAAATGTCATGTTTGATCAAACTCTACTAAAGAAAGTAGGCACCAGTTTGCCTTTCAATATTCATGACCGATGAAAAGTTATGTTGATAAAATTATTAAATTTGGTAATGTTAGATGCACAAACTATCAATGATTTTGTGTATTATAATTAGTTAGATGATAATTTTTTTTATTATTAATATGGTGTTCGGATCAAGTTGTGTGTATCTCAACTAATCTCATGAATCATGAATTTAACGATTATGTAAATTTCAAATACCCCTGAAAAACTCAAACTTATAATTATTAAAAATATAAATTCAAAACCTATCAGTCAAATCTCTTATCAACCTCTTATCAACTTGGCACTGTCATGCTACAACTCGCAATTTCTATACATGCACAAGGGTTCCAAACTCTGTTGAACCCATAGACAAGTAGGTTAGGACATAGAAAAATAGTGCAATGAATTTTTATTTGTTATTTTATCTGGAAGAGAAATAATGCACCTGAAAGGAACGCGCCAGCAAGGTGGCAGTAGCAGAGCAGGTCTGAAAGCTCAGCTGCACCTAATTCTTTACAGCACTTGTAACTTTCGAAATTGGATTTTCCTAGAGAAAGGACATGCAATGGGGTCGAATTTGGTGGCCCAATCTTTTTATGTATAACATGTAAGAGACTGGTTCTTGATTTTATTGACATCTTAAAAGGAATTCTGATGCGAATGACGTGAGCAAAGGTAATGGAATTGAGATTTGCTATTTTAATTTTCCACTCTCATAACCAATAAACGTGGTGTGTGTATTATACAAAACAATAGAATACGTTACCAAAACATCATGGAGATTACTGTTTACGCAAACACAAAAGACTATTTATTATGACAGTTAAATTATGTTTTTCTACTTTAAAGAAAATTTTAGGGTGCCTTGGTCTTGGTTTGGAGGGTGGTTTTATTTTTTTGAAAAACCAATTAGTTATTTAAGATTTGTGAGGGGTTATTTTTGTCTATCCATTTTTTATTTTTTTTTTACCAATGAGAATACTTATTTACTCCTCACTTGAAAAATATTAAACAGCTGACTAAGGGTGTTTATGTCTTTATATTTTTTACAAAATTATGAAATGACTTTTATTCCCGTAGAATCGGGGAAAAAAAATGAAGCAAGAGTTCAAGGATGATTTTGTCTTTATACATGGGTTTTTTTGTTAATACTATAGCCATGAAAGATGTTCTAGACTTTTTGCTCCTAATAATTATTTTCTTAGTCAAAAAGTTGCACGAACATTGACCTCATGTATTGGCTCGTAGGAAGCGCATGCACCTTTTGGGTGGTGTGTCCAACATCTCCCAATGGCCAAATTTGTTGTTTTTCCATTTCATTGGAAGCACCACCTCCCTCTCTTTCTTCAAGTGCCACGCATGATTATGGTTGGGTGGTGCGTCCAACATCTTTTATTAAAGTTTTATTGTTTTTAATTTCATTCTTCAATAAAAGTTTATGCTGTTTTATTTTTTTCAATTTAACCCTCATTCTTTTAACTTTTTTTTCTTTTTGTTATTTTTTTCTTTTAAATTTAACCCTCCCTCTAATTTATTTTTTAATTTTATTTTCACCCTCAGTCTTTTAATTATTTTTTTTCTGTGATAGATTTTTTCTCTAGTTTCATTCTTCAGTATTTGATTTGTTGGGGATTGAGCTTCATAGTTTTTTCATTTGTCATGCTTCTAATCTAAAGACACAGATCACAAGTTTTAAGAGTTCTTACGATTAGGGATTTTATCATACTTCATTATTTAAAAAAAAATATTGGTTTTGTAGTTATCTTCAATTTCTTTTTTATCGATTTATCCCGGTCTCATGGTTTAAGCCATAGGTTTTGTATAACTTTTTTGAATAGAGGGTTTTTTTAAAAAAAAAAATGTTTTGTTTTGTATTTAATTTTTGAAAAAAAACATTTGTACAGGTAAGCTTTATTTCATAAGAAAAATATTTATTTCTAATATGTTAGGCCTCGCATTGTATTTATTTCCTTTTCTTTTATTCACTTAGTTTCATATGAGAGTTTTAAGAGTTGATACAGTTAGGGATTTTATCATACTACATTATTAAAAAAAAATTTGGTTTCATGGTTATCTTTAATTTTTTTCTATCGGTTTATCCCGGTCTAATGGCCTAGGCCACAAGTTTTACATGTCTCTTTTTAATTGAGTTTTTTTTATATATTTTTTTTTGCATTTAATGAATTTTTTTTATATTTTATGCAAATAAACTTTATTTTATAAAAAACATATTTGTTTTGAAATAATATTTCTGATATATCTAGCATTACATAATATTTTTTTATTTTTTATTCATTCAGATTCATATGTGTTTTTATTTCTATTATCCTTTATTGATTTTTAATAAACAAGTTTAGTAGACACAAACTGGTAAATTTCTTATATTTTGAGATTAAATATCTTGATCTATATTCATCTCTCAATTTTTTCAATTTCTCTTTTTGTTATTGTTAACTATTTTTTTCATTTATTTACATTGATGATTAACAAGTTATTTGATTTGATATCTGGATAAGCTTTTCAATTCAGTCTTTAAATTTTTATATGTAAAAAATCATATTGAAATAGTCTGTTTACCAAGATTTTATTTTAAAAAAAAATTTATGACTCGCAACGAAAAGCATGTCAAATATATAGTATATATGTAAGACTCAGGTATAACCTAAACAAATGCAGAATATTCTAAAATCAAAATGGACAAATCATAGCTTATGCACCAAACAAATGAAAAAGTTAAAAAGAACTAAAACCTTTTAGAAAAATACTATAGTTTCCAAACTCACTATCATTATTCACTGGAACAATGAAATGGCGTTTTTACCTCTTCATCTAAAATATTTAAAATAGGCTTTTAAGGGTATTGAGGTTGTTTTACATTGCCAAATAGAGCAATGATAAATAGAACTCAAATACCCTCGGAAAAAAAAAGGCATCAAAGGCTATTTTCATATTTTCATAATGGTGTTTTGGCTAATATAATTGAAGTTAGAGGAACTTTGGTATTTACATAAATATAAAAAATAATAAACAATTAAAATGCACAGTAAAACTACAAAAATACCCTTAAGACAATTCCATATTTGGCTAAATAAAGAATTAAAGGAGAAAAAAAGGTGGATGCATGTGCACGACATCCTAGAGTGCATGGGAGGCACCCAAGCCCTTCGAGTAACACGTGCTACGCTTCCTAACATTTAAAAATGTTTTTCCACTATGTTGTTGGAAGCTCTGCCATGTCTTTTTTTTCTATTGTGCGGGGCATGTCTTTTTTAGTGGTTCGGTTTGGTGTTGGTGGGGCTTTTTTATTCTTCCCTCTCTCCTCCCTAACAAAATTACAATTTTACCCCTTTTGTTGTTGGTATTTCAACTTTAGTTTTTTTTCTTTTGATTTTTAATTTTTTATCTTGGCATTTTTATAGAAGTTTTATTTGTTTTCAATTTCATCCTTCAATTCTAATTTACCAGATATTATATTCTCCAACATGGTCCTTTTTATTTGAATTTCTAGTTTCTATCCTTGGTTTTTTTTATAAAAGTTTTAGTGGTTTTCAATGTGTGAAGCTATAACATAAGCTTTTGGGTTCAAGTTTTCGAATCATTGTCCATTATTTAATTTTATTTTAAAAAATATATTTAATTTAAAATCATAAACTATTGATGAAATCTTAAAAATGGTTATATATTTAACTTTTTATTGCTAGGATCTAATTAAGAAGATTTGATAGTGCGCATCTCCCTGACCAAAAGAACAGAAAGATCAAGGATAATTAAGAAATCTAATTATTGTGTTGTGGTACACATAATTCAACATTGAGCTGGTAAGTAGATGTTATTATCATTTGCATTATTGAGTATTGGTAGTTGAGACATGAGGAGATGATAATTAAGAAAGTAATTGATAACTTGTCTATATATTTTTAACAGCAAAGATAAGGCATTGTGAATGCTAATTAGCTAGCATTCAGGATTACGACAAGTCCCTCGTCGATCACTCTAGCATGTGAAATTACTACTCCAAAGTTCACGTCTCTAGGAACTTTTTCATTCAGCAACTTACAGGTACGATGCCAATTTGTAACTCTGGCAGTCTATAATAAAACACTACTTTTTTCTCCTCGCTGCGTCACAGGTCGGTTTATTTTTTCGGGTCACCTCAAACCGTAGGTTGATTAGGCATGCACAAATTCCGGATAACAAAGATATTAAATCCAAATCATCCACTTCAAACTATACCAAGTGTCTGCAGGTTGTAATTTCTCAATAGAACGGAAATGTCTAGAAATTAATGGTACGTAAGCTTCTTGTAGGGGTTGACCGTTATATAAAATCTAGGGTTTCAACTTCCAAGTTCATGAACAAGCACACGACACATACGGGTTAATCAATAAACTTGTTGTCAAAAACTAATACTATGCTAATAGAATATTGGCGTAATTAGACCATACAAAATTAGTGCTTTTCTTTTGCTAAATATGTTGGTTCGTTTCTTCTATTTGTTTATTGATGGGATTCATTAGCACAAGCAGCAGGAAAGCGTGGAAGATGAGAATTTTTCCAATTATAATTCCGTTCTTCACGTCATAATGCTGGCTGATTTTGTAACCCTAATTGCATTATTGTTCATGAATGTCTCCTTCCCTGTGTCGATGAGTGAAACAATTAACTATATTATATTATAGAGTCATTTCAATCATTTCATTTTGTTTCATTGAACGGTTGGTGAGGCATCGTTCCTCTCCTCTCTCGGTGGGTTCTTACATTTTGCTCTTCGTCTAACAGTCCAGATTTTATATTCAATAATCATGATTTCAATATCAAGTTGTCTAGGAACACTACAAGATTTCACAGTTTTGCTGATGGAAATATTCCGTCAGTGTGTGATTATAAATTCGTCAGTGATTTATTTACCGACGTCTTCACCGACGGATAAAGTCAGTCGGCTTTCCCTTCGTCGGTGATTCCCCATTCCGTCGCTATATCAGTCGAAAAAACAAAAAAACCATTTGCCGATGGTTTTACAACAGGAATTTGCAAGCCAACAAAAAAAAGTTTCCCGCTTGAAATATACCGACGGATTTTTATTCCGTCAGTGATATCGTGATTTACAGACGGCTATTTACCGTCGGTAAATTGGTCGGTGAGTGTTTGAAATATCGACCGAATATATCCGTCTGTAAATGCAGCGGTGAATGTCAGATGCAGACGGATTCATTCCGTCGGTAAAACCCTTGGTAATAGTTTTTTCTAAATTTGTTTTTAAAAAATTATTTAGAATATATAATATAAAATTATATAAATTAATGGTAATAAAAACCAATTATGCAAATAAAATTTATATTAAACATCAAAAAAAAATCAAAGTTAAATAATATTCATTACAAACTGAATGTGTTTCAAAAAAAATATTAAATGAAGTTTTAAACGTAAATAATGTTTATTACAAATTACTATAAAGGTTGAGTAGGAGGAGGAGGAGGCTGGTGGTTATAAGGCCAAAAAGGATTAGGCGCACATGTTCCACTCTGTGTTGCCATATTCATGACCAGTTTGCGAAGCTGTTCATAAGCTGCTTTTTATTGTTCAGACTCCGCTCTTTGTTGTGCATGAGACGCTTTGAGTTGTGTGTACTCCGCTGATAGATGGTCGTATTTTTCGGTGAACTGAGTCATGTGTTGCTACAAGCCCACGAACTCCTTAGATTGGGAGCTCGATATTGATTGGGAGCTCCCAACGGTTGAAACACTACGGGTCGACCGCAAGTTGTCGGCCGTAGTGTTGGAGAGCCCGTAAACCCGATTTTTATCGGGTCCACCTGACGATCCAACCTCCATCCACAAATCTGGATCAAATTCCGGATGGGTCAAAATATTGTCCCCGTATCTCTCCCTCAACCGATTATTATAGGTCTCCTGAAAATAAAAATAAAAAGTAATCATCATATTCAATTCAATAAACATAATAACTTACAAAATAAAATGATTGAACAAACATGCCACGAAATGTTGAGCACGGTTATCAACGAACTGTTGCGCCCCCTTTTGGCGGTCTTGACTCAGCACGTGCGTCTCCACAAACAGCTCCATCGGGCTCGGCTCACATCCACGAGACGTAGCCTATAATGAAAAAAAAAATTATTAATAACAACTTTTCGTCGATAGTTACCGACTGAATTACGGACGGAAAAGTTTCCGTTGGTAATTTCAACCTCAAATTACTGACAGAAATATTCCGTCGGTAAATCCATTGCTATTTAGCGAATTTGTGGTAGTTGAATCACTTAAGATTTATATATTTATTAATTTTAAAACTTGTAGAATTAATTAAGATATATACAAATTATTTCGGATACTCATATTAATAATAATAATAAGAAGAGAATTTAAAGATGATTATGTATTAACTATTATTAATTTTATTCATAGATTAGCTTAAAAACCGATGCAAAAAAAAGACTTGAAAAACGTTTGCAAATGATCAATTCGACCTGCATGAGTCATTAAGAAATGAAAAACAAGAAGCTTAAAGAGTAATGCTGGATCAACATTATAATGGTACGAACTCCTTGGAGGTTAATTCCATTCTTCAATTAGGCTGGAAATTGTCCTCACGAACTAGAGTCCTTGTTTCATGGCAGCTGCGTGACGCCAACCAGCATTCTCATCGCTCTTTATTCAAGTGATTTTGAAGAGT
The DNA here is from genome assembly GCA_007827005.2 of Populus simonii. NCBI lineage: Eukaryota > Viridiplantae > Streptophyta > Magnoliopsida > Malpighiales > Salicaceae > Populus > Populus simonii. The sequence continues at coordinate 19,952,192 of CM017469.2, forward strand.
TCGAGGAGTTTCATCAAACCTTTCCATCCGTCTCTTCGTGGGTGCATTGTTTATATAATGACTTAATTTAATGATCTTCCGAGCAATTAATTATAAATTATTGGATGACTCACAATTTCTCTTGCAATCTATTATTAATTGTTCTTAATTTATTTATTTATTTAAGAAAATAACATTGTAAACCACATGATATTATAAAGGTGGCGATTGTGCTCAATTAAGTTCCATTTGACCCTAAATTAAATAGCTTTTAGTTTAGTTTTTAAAAGTAGAAGCGTCTGGTAAAATCATATAAAAATTAATTATGAAAAAAACACCTTTTTTTCACTTCTCTTATAATCAGTTGAATGAATTGCTTTAGCGCAATAAGGCCAAACATAAACATAGAATAAAAGTGCTTGGATTTTCACTGAGGCAATGAATAGTGAAAAGTTAAGTTCTTTTTCACTTTACTCCTGAAAATGTAGGATTCTTTTTTAAATTTTAAATATATTTTATTTAATTTTATCATTAATAGGACTTTATAAGTTTTTTTATTTACTTTCTATAGAGTTATTTCGTTCTTAAACCTGGTTCATGAGTTTTGCGAGTTAACCTTGTTGACTAGAGTTATTTTTTATCCTTTTTTAATTCATATTTTATCAACTTCATTCTTCAACATTAGATTAATTGGGAATTGAGCTTCATTATTGTTTTTTTATTTGCTTTCTATGAGGGCTATCATGGTCATATAACCCAGGTTGTGTTTTTTACATATTAGCTAGAATGCCTCGAGTTTTTTTTGTTCTTTTTTTAATTGAATATTTTTTTTTTAATTTTATCCTTCAATATTATGTTGATTGGGAATTAGACTTTATAATTTATTTTGATTTACTTTCTATGGAGTTATCCCAATCTCTTGACCCGAGCTCGGCAAGTTAACCCGGGTTTACTCGGATAATATTTTATCCTTTTTTATTTGTTTTTTTTTCAATTTAATTCTTCAACATTGAGTTGATTAAGAATTGGATTTTATTATTATTATTTTATTTGTTTTCTATGGAGTTATCACGATATTATGACTTAGGTCATGGGTTAGGCGGGTTAATTATAAATCTCACAATAACTCATTAATTTGTCAACAAAATGATTCAATCGGGGGAAAAATTAACAAAATTGAATTTGATGTTAACAAATTGAGCATCAAACGAGCATTGAACTTGTTTCTCGACACCTCGAGGACCTCATACCAATCCAACCGAAACAAATCATCAAATCTAACCTTAAATCAATCTAAAGTAAAATGATTAAATTGAAAAACAAGGGTTCAAGTGACAAAAAAAAAAATCAAATGAAAAAAAATAAAACCTTAAAGGATTTAATAAGGGAAAAAATCAGCAAATTTGACTTTGATTTTTCCAAATTAAGCATCAACCAACCATCATATTTTTTTTTTCTGACACTAGAAAGGCCTTATACCAATCTAACCAAAACAAATCACTAAGCCCAACCCCAAATCAACCTAAGATAAAAGGATCAAATTGAAAAACAAGAGAGTCAAGTGACAAAAAAAAGACAAATGAAAAAAAAATAAGGTGGATCATTGTTGATTTTTGTCCATTTTCATCATTTTTTTTACAATTTTTATCCTCAAACTTTTTTTTTCTTTCAATTGAATCTTTTTAATATCTAATTAGATGAGATTATTTCTGAAATTGTGGTAGAAAGATCAAATTAAAAGACAAATGACTGTAATGTAAAATACAGAGGAAATACATGACTAATCCCAATTTCATGCCAATTTTTATTTTTATTAAAAAAAAAATATTATTTTTTAGTCCATATATTTGAGAGAGGAGAAATAAAGCGATTAGAAAATGATAAAAGAGAAATAAAGTTATTGATTGTCACAATGTCGGCAACCAAAATGGTCAAACTTGGTGTCAAAGGGTTCTATTCAACGCAAAGTGTTTGATGGTGGTGTTTTTTTTTTTTTTTGCTTTCATCTTGCTGGAAAAAGTAGATTGTGGCTTGGGAAGTTTTGTGGTTCAGGTTGTTTTGTGATTTTTAATCAATTTTTTGCTATTTTAAAGTCACAAATCGGTTTATTGAGGGTTCTATAGTGTTTCTCAGGTTTTTCATGCGAAATATTTGTTGAAATGGGGTTTTTTATCCAAAACTCAAAAACTCGACTTTTTAGCAGGTTTCCACCAACATGAGGTGGCCAAAACCTAAGTAGTAGGAAATGTGTCGTCTACTTTAAACTTTGCTTAATTACAAAAGGGAGAACAACATGTTATTCACCCCTAGTTGTAGAAAAAAAAAATAAGCCTAGGTTTCCAAGCCCAAGGGAGCCCGAGGATGGGTAATCGACTAGGTATCTAAGTCGAGGAGTGGGCCAGGCATAACCTGGCCTCTATCCTTTTTATATTATTATTATTTTCTAAATTTTTTAATTAATACCCTCCCTCTTTTAATATGTGTTTTTTCAGTTTATATTATTTTTTATTTCAATTTAAATTAACATCATCTCCCTTTGTTTCTTAATTGTTTTATTTTTAAATAGTAGTTATTTTAAAATTAATATGTATTTTTATAATGTCTCAAGGATATTATTATAATTTATATTTTCTTTTTTTTATTTAATATAATAAATTGTATTTATATGATGTTTTTTTTTTTTAAGAAACCAATTGTTTGTTTAAAGCTAGAATGTGTGAAGGATTGGTCTCTTCACATGATGGAATATGCTTTCGTGTCATGTGTATCATCTCTACAGATTCACTAATGGCATCAAAAGATTAGCTACACATTGTCGAACTATATGCTCTGAAACTTTGCATGATGCTTAATTGTCTTTTTTGTTGCATCCAAATCATAATTCAGAGGCTAAAAAGACTGCAATAATGCTCATAGACTCAGGAGTCAGGCCATTTTATATATTGCTAGCTTTCTCTTGGATGTCTCTGTCTCTTGGGTGTCCCATGGGTCCATGATAAGACCATAGACATGTGTCCTGCCTACATTTCTCAGAGTTTTTGTCGCCTTGTTTACATTTTCAGAGAAGCGTGTAGACATTAGTGAGAGAAATTTAAGACCTCAGCTCTTATGAAAACACTCTAGCAAAATATTTGATATAGTATATGATCAATCTGATAAATTATAATATTGGTTTTTGGCGCACGATTTGGAAGCTAACTACTTCTCTGTTGCTTTTTATTTTTTTTATTCTCTGGCATCAAGCACGTTAGTGGTGACCGTCTGGTGTCTATTGCAAAGGGAGTTCTTTGGGATTCTAACATGGTAAAATAATAAAAATTTAATAAAATAATACAGTATAAAAATATTTAAAAAATTAGTACAAGAGTTCAAGATAATACTTGTGATTCCCTTGGACACAGAATTCAATAGAAAGATAAGTGAAGAAAAATTAAAGAAAGAAAAAAATTACAAGAGACACACCAAACTCCGATGATGTATTATTGATATCATTAAAAAAGATCTCGATGAGACGAATCCAATAATATCAAAAAAATCACTTGCTTTTAAGTCAATTATGTAGTCCACTCTGATCATTGTTAGTGATATTTCTTGATATTGTTAGATGATTTTTTTCGTTGAGATCTTTCTAATAATGTTATTAGTATTGTCATTGAAGTTTTGGTGTATTTTCAAGGCTTTTTTCTTTCTTTTCTTTTTATTTCTTTTTTTTATTAAATCATGTATTCAACAATTTTATAATTTTAAAAAAGTTGTATATAATATTGCAACTCACAATTATTTTCATTGATATTTTTAACACTATATTATTATTATTATTATTATTATTATTATTATTATTATTTTGAATGATAGAATCCAAAGAACTCTTGGAAAGGGAGCACTGTCTATGCAATTATATTTATCCTCTATTAAAAAATTATATCCCGAGAGAATCTGGGGATCCCATCATGCTACAGAAATAATGTCTTTTTTCTCTCCATTTATTGTTTTCGAGAAAATGTACTTAGTATACCGGCTGTGCCTCATTAACTACAATGTCAACAAACACAATTATTGCATTATGATATTATTTGTTTTTATGATAAAAATATTATTTTAAAAAAATTAATTATTTTATTATTTTTAAATTGTTTTGATGTGTAGATATAAAAATTAATTTTTTTAAAATATATATATTTTTATATATTTTCAAATAAAAAACATTTTAAAAAAACAATCATTATCATAATATCAAACACGCTGTATATAATAAAATTTAACTTTTTTTTTTACATGTTTTTTTAATCAAAAGGAATTCTACCAAAAAAAAATTTAATGAGAATTGAAATAACAATCTTTAATTATTGATTATGTTGTGTCTTATTAGTTAATTTTTTTCAAACAAATCATCCCCTTTTTTTTTCTTTCTTCATGATCTATTTAATCTCAATGTATATATAAATGAAGCAGCTTTTAATTTGATTTTTAAAACTACAAAGTGTATGATTAATCTAAAACAACAAGTGGAACTGATTATGAGAAATTTAAAAGCAAAAAACAATTTTTAGTAGATGTATTGTAATTTTCAAAATGGCTTTCATTTAAAATATATTAAAATAATTTTTTTATTTTTAATGTCAATATATCACAACCAATGTATAAATTGACAAGTGATGCACTTGCCACATGCATGCTAGGTGTACTGGTCTCAAGAATTTAAGACAAAAATAAGAAAACAAAAAACAATTAATTAAACGCCTGTGGTTTGTCGCATGATAAATGAAACCTGTGGACTGTCTGTCTTCATCAGATTTTGTTATCATCTCAATCAAGTTCATAGTCTGTTTCCCTAAAGATTCTCTTGCGAGCTTGCCAGAAATTAAGAGAGAATCCTTTACCCATGTGAAGATATATGAATCTGTCTTCTTCCAATACTGGAAATTAAGACTGGAACCAATATAATTCTGTGGTCATTTTCAAATACGTTAACGATTGGTTGAAGAATTATTACAGAAAACCTGAAATATTTTGAAGAATCTTATTTTATTTTACTTCATTTTTCCTTTTGTATTTGCTATGAATTTTATTTTTGTTTCTAAGCAGTGTTATTTTCAGTTTATTTATCTTAATATATTTATTGATATGACTTTACCTTATTTTATTTATTTTGTATCATTAATGTATGTTTACATGCATGCGTATAAGAATATATACTTAGAAACTATCTAGTAGGTGGCTCAATAGTAAAAGTTTGGGATTAAAAGATTTGCTCCTCCTGTGGTCTCAGGTTTGAACTCTGTGGTTGCTAATACATGGTCACTAGAAGCTTACATGGTCGTTAACTTCAAGGTCCGCGGGATTAGTCGAGATACGTGCAAGCTGATCCGGACACTCATGTTAATATATATATATACACTTAGGTAGATCATGTTTTTTTTTTCATAATAATAGTTTGTATGTAAATGTTAATTGGATATTTGTTATTGCATTCTTTTATTTTTTTTAAAAAGAGATAAAAGTTATCAAAACTCTCCTGAACTTAAAGTTCTCTAACAGGTAGTTCGTATATATACTTCATTTTCGTTTTGACCTCTCTGATTCTCAAATAATATAAGTTTAGAAAGGATTTCAGTAAATTAGAAGAAGAAGAAGAAGAAAACCTCTCAGGTCGAATATTATTTACCTGAACTTGAAATAACCCCATCTAATTGCTATGTCGAAAACGACACTAAGCCTCAATCCCAATTACTGGGTCCAATGTAAACCAAAGAAAATAAACTAAGTGAGAAAGAGCTGCTGATAATTCAAATCTGACAATGACTATTTTCTTTAGTAGATGGAATTTCTGTCAATTTGTTATCAGGACTATTTTCCCTAGTCCCGTGTGTAAAGAAAATACAATAGAAATTTTTTATTTTTATTTTGAGTTGTATTGAAGTAGGACACATTTCAGAGTTGCTAGAATTATGTTATTTTATTCTAAATAGTTTAAGTATAAAAGTACACTAAATACTATTAGATTAAATAAGATATATTCTCTATAAATGATCTTATATTTCTTACCACTACCCCTCAAGTTGAAGAGCGAATGTAATAAATAGCAAACTTGCATATCATAGTTAAAAATGTTTCATTTCTAGATGGCTTTGTAAATATATTTATGATTTGATTTACTAAAAAAACATATTTTGTTTTAACTGGGTCATCTTGTATCTTGTTACGAATAAAATAGCAATCCATTGCTATGTGTCTAGTTCTTTCATGTAAAACCGAATTTGCTGCTATGTGTAAAATAGAATTTTTTTAACTATAAAAATGCATAAAAAAAACCTGTGTTTACAGTTTTTTTATTGACAAAAATAATTTTATTTAAAATAATTTTTTTATTTGATACTATTGCCCCATATCATTAGAGAGGACAACACTATAAGACTATCTTGGTATTAAGTTATAATTTCATTCAAAATGAAAGGATTAAATTTACAACACGCTCATTTAATCATTATTATTAATATATACTAAAAGACTTTGGTATTTCATTTTAGTGATGAAATTGAAATATTTTTGTCTTTTATAGTTTGATCATCAAGAAATACATTATTATAATGAAATATTTTGGCCTTTAACAACTTGGTCCTCAATAATGTTTTTTTGCAAATTTATCTTTCAACGTTGGGTTTAATGGGTATTGGATTTCATAATTTATTTTATATAATTATTCCAGTCTTATGATTCAAGTTTGACAGGTTAACATGAATTATCTCGGCTCATCTATTTTTTAATTGATTTTTTTCTCAATATCATCCATAGCATTGAGTTGATTAAGAGTTTGACTTCATATTTTATTTATTAATTTTTTTGAGGTTATCATGATCCAAATCACAAGTTTTACGGGTTAGTCAGGTTGATCTAGAGTTTTTTTTTTAATTAATTTTTTTATTTCATTCTTCAACTTGAATTTTTAAAAATATAAATTTATAATTTATAATTTTTTTTATAAATTTATTTTTATCTTATAATTCGAATTTAGTAAATCAACTCAAATTTATGGAAGATATTTTTGAACTGCAGCACAATCTCTCTCATGCTCGTTTAGAGCAACTTGAGCGGGTTGGGCAACAGAAGAGAGGACAATAATTGAGAAAGTTCAGCCATTTGACATCCCAATCATCTACAATGTTGGACGCGCTACTCTACGCGTGCCACAACATCAACGAAGATTACCAAACCATAAAGCTTAATTCTTTTTAATCTTTTTAAAAAATATTTTTCAAAGACAAAAAATATAAATTATATTCTACCAAAAAAAAGAGAGAGAATGGGGACACGGTTAGCAGCGGAAAAAAATAGGGATTTCAGATCAATCATGCTCTTTCGTGTCCGTTTGGAGCAAGATGCCACCACTGTTTTGAGTTTTGAAAACAAAAATTCCTGCAAATTAAATTTTATTTTTGTATTTTTAAATTATTTGAACCACCTGCAGCGCATCCCCTTCATGTAAGAAGCACGTCATGGTCCTCGAAAACGAATGATGAAAAAGGAGAAAGAATACCGACCAACTTTCTAGTTATATGGTAACTCAGGAGTAAAACAGGAAAAAGAAAGACGGAGCAGAAGACAAAGTTAATGAAACAGAAGAGCAATCCAATCCAACTTGGAACATACATAGCCACACTAACATGAAAATGTGATCAGCGATTTAAGATTTTTGGTGAAAGAATTCACAGATCATTTGTACTCTGTGACAGCACCACATAATTCACACGCACGGAGAGGAAAAAAAGTAGAAAAAATGAAGACTATTCTGTGTCTCATCACAAACAAGAACGACTACAATTGAGTCTGCAATTTGCACACCTCCACCTCCAAATCCCAATTCTCAAATTCAAGCGAGAGTTGAATTCTCTGCAGGAGATGTCCAAACAATATCCTTGAGGGCTGGTCTCAGCTCATTACTGCAGAATTGGTTATACTCCAAAGTGTCTCCATTATCTTTCTTCACCTCGACCACCAAAAACGATGGCGTGACAGCAAAAATGTCAGCTGCAATAGCTAGCTTTCCTTTCCTGCCCCTCTCCTGCCCTTGCAATCTCACTTTGGAATCACTCTTCTTGACATTGAAATTCCCTGCTTTGGCCACCTCTTCGAGTCTTGAAATCACACTGCTTGCTGGCCTTGTTGTGGCAAATCTCAGCTCCTCTTTCCCCTCCCTTGTCTTCTCCTCAAAAAGCGGTGATAAATCGAATCCCTGTGATAAAGATATTATGTGAAACGCGTTTAGTGTTTCAGGTTGCTTTGCTTTGTCTCCGTTAGCATCTTCTTCTCCATTGAAAGCCTCAAACTCCATCTCTTCTTTGCTTCTCACCGTCTTTGGCAATGATTTCTTGAACCAAGTTGAATCCATGACCTTGGACGTCGTGATTCGAGTGCTTGGATTAGGATCAAGAAGCTTTGTGATCAGTCGTCGAGCTTCAGAGGAGAACCATTGGGGGCATTTGAAGTCACCTCTGTAAATCTTTCGATACATAGCCACAATATTATCATCTTGAAATGGCAAGAAACCAGCAAGGAGCACATAGAGAATAACACCACAAGACCAAAGATCTGCTTTAGCTCCATCATACCCTTTCTTCCCAATTACTTCAGGTGCAACATAAGCTGGTGTTCCGCAAGTTGTATGCAATAACCCATCCTGCTTCAAATGCTCAGAGAAAGCACTCAGCCCAAAATCTGTAACCTTCAACTTCCCATCTTCATCAAGCAGCAAATTCTCTGGCTTCAAATCACGATGATAAACACCGCGACTATGACAAAAATCAATAGCAGATATCAACTGCTGAAAATAAACTCTAGCCACATCTTCTCTTAGCCTACCTTTCGCAATCTTGGAGAACAACTCGCCGCCTCGAACAAGTTCCATGGCGAAATAGATATTGGACTTGCTAGCCATGACTTCATTTAATTCAACGATATGGGGGTGCCTCACCATCTTCATAACTGATATTTCTCGCTTGATTTGCTCCATCATTCCTACCTTTATCACCTTCTCTTTGCCAACTACCTTCATGGCTACACTCTTGCCACTTTGCAAATTACGCGCGTGGTAGACTTTAGCGAAGGTGCCATGGCCTAGTAACCGACCCATTTCATATTTCCCATGAAGCAAGGTCGGGTGGCCATCACTTGTTTTTTCTGCCATCGAAAGAAAACTTCACTAGAAAAAAAAAATCTTAAGGATATAAAATATACAGAGAGAGATTTAAGATTTTGGAAGGTGAAAACTACAAGATTTAAGAAGGAGAAAATGGCTTGAGAAAACACTATGGATCACCCGTCCTCGACGTGTTTTCGGTGGCAGTTTCTGCCGCCGATGCACTTCTTGGCACGGTAAGATAATTCAGAGTTTGTTAACAGAACCCCTCTCATCTCTCTGCATTCCCTAACAGGGCTTGTGTTTATGGAAAGAGATTTTTTAAGCTAAGGGAGTAGAGAAGCAAACGGGATTTGTTTTCTGCCTCTCTTCCTTTCTTCTTCTGAGTTCAATGTATTGAGGATGTCTTTATAGCAGTTTTTGTGGTCCTAATTTACCAATTTGTCCTCACTCGGTGGTCTCAGTCAAGAGTTCAATCTGACGGTTATAAACATGGTGAATGGGTGGCACTTGTCTGGATGACGTAACCAGTCCTGTACACGTGATATTACCATTATAGCCTTTTCCAGCCTTGTTTGCTAGGTTATTAATAATTCCAATGTGGACCCCGGTGCGTGAATTTTCTTCTTGTTTCTCATGAAAAATCATGGTTGGTGATAAGTTATTGGTACATGCCAACAAAACTGCGGTGATGTTCAAGGAATTTAATATTTTATTTTAAATATTAATCTTAAATTTAAATCTAAATAATAAAGAAAAAAGCAAAAATTCTCAATCACCACAAATCTCTTGGAATTCCTAGCTATGCTAGAAATGTATTAGAAGAAGCTTCAAATAATTGAATTAAAAAATTATTTAACTATTTTTATAAAAAAAATTCTCTCATTTGCAATTACTATCTCAATATATACACTCTCATTTGCAATTCCATATATATATATATTCTAACTTATTTTACAATTTATTTTTTAAAAAAGTAGTTTTTATTTCAGCAACTACACTTGTAAGATTTTTATTCCACCGCATCTATATATAAATATAACATCCATGCTTTCATTTTTAAGATTTGGAAGAAGAAAATTCTCTTTTCAATGAAAGAATAATATTATTTCACGAAGTAAAAAAATAAAACGAAGTTGGAATCATAGTTTTTAGATCCGATTTGATAGTCGGCCTGGTTTAAGATTCAAGTTTCGGATTTTGACCAGGTTAATTTAAAAAAAAAATTAAAATAACATCATTTTTATAAAAAAAATAAGTCAACAAGATGTATTTAGGTTTTGCCGGGTCACACTAAATTTTTTCTTTTTCTTTTTTTTTAACTCATTTCAATTTCAATTCTGAATCTCGAATAGACCCCTTGTCAAGTCAGGACTTAAAATTATGGTTGTAACCATTCAGAGATGAAAAGACCATTGGTGAGTTACAATATATAATAATTAACTCAAAATTTTCTCATTTTCATTTGATTTTCATTAATCAAATGAAAATCTCAACATAAAATTTATATTGTCTTGCGTGAAAGAAACATGGAAATCCTAAAAAATATTGCAAAGCAGAATATGAAAAAGGTAGAAAATAATTGCAGTGAAGAGATAGCAGGTAAAGGTGGCTGTCATCATCAGTGGACCCTACCAACCTCATTGATCCCTCTTCCCTGACCCACCCAACCCTCTTTTACTTCTGATAAATACCTCCAAATTTAAATAATAAAAAACGAAATCAATGGACGATATGGTATCTTATGTAACTAGATTTTTTTTTCGCGCAGCTTTGATGATGTGGGTTAATATTTTTTAACATAAAAAAACATATTTAATCAATAATAACTCAAATGAATCTAGATTAACTTGATTAATTAATTAGTAATTAAAGATGACTTCAAAGAAAAAAAAAATTTAAGGTCTAATAGCATTATATCAAATGATAAAATAAAAAAATATCAAGATTAAATCAAACTAATCTTTAAAATCAGCAACTTTAGTTATGAAACTGAGATGACCATACAAAATACTAAACAAATTTGAACAAATTTCTTAACCATAAAAAATTAAAAAGAAATTAAATAACTATCAAGAATCAAATCTGGTATAAAAACTAATGAAAGAAAATAATAAAGGACTTAATCAAAAAATAAAATAAAAGTGATAAAAAAATTAAAAGAATGAGAACCAAGATTGGATTAAAAAACAAATGAAATAAAATAATGAGGGAAAAAATTAAAAGAAAAAATCAAATTAAGAAAAGAATTAGAAAATAGCAATTAAAATAATGAGGACTAAATCTAGAAAAAAAAAGGAACTAAAATAAAATGTCCAAGGAAAAAATTGAAAGGAAAATAGAAACCAAGAAAATAATATATATAAAAAACAACAATCAAGAGAATGAGTATCATATTTGATATATAAATAAAATTAAATTAAATGAAAATTGATGAAATTAAAAAAGAATCCAAAACAAAGAAAGACTAGTCAAAAGAAAGAGGATAATAATTGAATTCTTTTCTCCATTATTTTTTTTAATCAAAATAATATTATTTTTACCTTTTAGCTGAATAAAAAATCAAGTGATTAGCTAAGGGAAAATCATGTCAACATCGATTGACCCCAATAACCCCGATCATTTGACCTAACCCATGACCCGAGACATGACGGGGTCGACTCACGGATCGGGTTTTAAAAGCATGATAAAAAAAACATGAGAAATGATATGAAAATTCAATGAAATTAAAGAATGAGGGATGAAATTGTTAAAAAAAACAATCAAGAAGAGAACTTAAAATAAAAAGAATTACAATCATAAGAATGAGGATCAAATTCAACAACAAAAAAATAATTAAAATCAAATGATGAAGGATGAGATCGAAAAAAAATCCAATTAGAAAAAAAAGATTAGAAGCAAAATAAATAGGAATCAAATTTGATTAAAAAAAATAAAAAATTAAATGTCAATGGATGAAATTAAAAAAACAACTAAATCAAATTCAATACAATTAAAAGATCGAGGATCATTTTGTAATTTTACAAGGCCAAAACAAAGGTGGAGGAGAGAGAAAAAAGAAGGGAGAAAGATTGCGACCAGAGCTTCACCGTACTCTTGCGGCTGACACACGTCAGCCCACCGTCCTTGAAGGCAACCAACAACCATTGGGAGGCGTTGCTTGAAAGACGTGGGTGTTTTCCACTTGTCGGCCAACTATTTATTTTAATTTAAAAAAGATCATAACATTTTTAACTCCATCCTATACTTGAAAAAAAAATGAGGTAAAAAAAAGACTATGAGGTAATTAGAATGTATAAAAAATATGAAATTTTGAAAAAACTCCTTGTACATTACTCGTGTTTTTTGTTTTTCAAGGACATAGTAATAATTACATTGTGCAATAAAAATATAGAAAAAATAAAATTATTCTTAAGTGTTTGTTCAACAATTTAATTATGTAAGGGAGGCATCAATTCTGTTACTGGGATTAAATTGTGTACAATTCATAATAAAAAACGAATACCTTTTAATTTTAATTTAGTTTCTGATCTTCAACTAAGATAGCAACACCAATGTCAAGTGTTTGATTCATTTAATTTGTTGTTCAAATTAATAACTTGTAAATCTGTTAAATTCATGTTTAATTATTAGATTAACATTTCAAAATCAAGATAATTTACATCAATTAGATTTAAATTAAGAGTTACTTGGACAGAGATACAAGACCACCACTTAACAAAAGATCTCAAATACAAAATAAAAATCATGATTTAAAATAAAAATTTACTTAACCTATCAAATCAAAAGGAACTTCATTAAAGAAGAAGAAGTAGAAAAGGGTTATTAATGTTTGTGGAGAATCATAGCGCTAGGAATGCACATGATTTAGTTCGTTTTCAAATTAATCAGTTAATTGATTTTTATCATTTTAGTTATTAAAGAAATTCAATTTGATCCTGAAAATGCCCATCATAATAATTGACGAATCGACTAATCACACATGCTTAATTTCTTTCGCAATTGTGAGATAGCCTTTTTCACATGCTCGTGCTCATACAATGTATAATTGTATACTCAACATTGTCGTGAGAGTAACAAATACTTTAATCGGGAATTTTAGTATTTATTTGTTTTTATGTTTTAAAAACCTTTTTTTTTAAATAATATTTTTTTAATTCAAATTAATTGTTTTTTGTGTTTTTAAATAATCTTAATATACTAATGTCCAAAATAAATTTTTAAAAATAAAAATATTATTTTAATATATTTTTAAATAAAAAACATTTTAAAAAACAATTATTACCATAACATCAATATAAATCTGACTAAAACGACGCCACTCAATCTGTCCAGGATGTTTGCAACTCTTATTTGAAAATGTGGTAGCGGTTGTTTTTCAAAATACTTTTCATTCTAAAACACATTAAAATAATATTTTTTTATTTTTAAAAATTATTTTTAACATCAGCACATCAAAATAATATAAAAAATATAAAAATATATTAATTTAAAATAAAAATAAATAATTTTTTTTAAAATACTTTTAAAACACAAAGCCAAACAAACCGATTAGTGGAGGCGAGGATGCATGGGATTTAAGAAGATTGTGTTGTAGCCGCATCCAGAAGTCCAAAACTTGACTAGAACCACCAAATTTGGATGACTAATGTATTGTAGCATAGACCTGTGGACCTCCCTTTTTTTCCCTTCATTATCTTATCGAAAAATTAAACTTTATCTTTATCTTGCCTATCAATCTTATTAGTAAAAAAAGTGTAGAATATTTCTTAGCAAGTTCCAAGTTGAGTCCATTAATGGCTGCACAAAATCCATGCTTGCTGACGCGCTAAATATCTGTGTCACGTGACTCACAATTGCACACAGGCGCAGCACGCAGCAGAGAAACTGCTTGGGATTGCAAAAATGGGCGGCTGCAGATTTTAGAGTTGCAGACTTTTTCAACTTTCAAGGGGTTCACGGTTGGCAGTGGAGGATGCATGAGGACGGCACCACCAAAACAGCCCACCTCGCTTTCGGCCGCCACAGTTTGACTAAAAAATTGCCTTTACAAGGACATCTCCAAAGAAGAGCAAACTCTTTAAAAAAGTAGAAATTTTGATGAATAAAATTGGAATATTATAAATATCTCTCCATGATTATCATGTTTTTGATCTTTGAGAGTTTTAAATTGTTATAAACTTCGTTATTCTCCTTCGTTTTTTGTCTACATGAGTTGTATCAAACTTCAATAATTTCTAATTAAGAAATCAAAATGGAAGAATAGACCTGAAAATACAGTAAAGAAACAGAGAAAGAGATGACCAAAATTAAGAAGGGAAAATGATATGCCAATAGCATAAAAAAACTCCATTGGAGAGTCAAGGATGAAGGAAATGAAAAGAAACAGAAGCGTATGCTGACCAGTTATTTCTGGTTCAGGTTTGGCCTAGCTATAAATAAATCGATAAGTTTGGGTCCCATAGGCTTCTGGTTAGAGTATGTTTGGTATTGCGGTAGCTATTGTGGTTATGATTTGAAAAAAATTATTTTATAAAAAGTACTTTTAGTTGATGTTGGTTTGAAAAAATAGGTGTTTGGTTAAAACTGTGGTTGAAATTGAAGTTAAAGAAAAAATAGTTTAAAGTGTTTGGTTAAGAATGCTTTTGAAATTGAGGTTATAAAATAATTTTAAAAAATATATATTAATATTGATGGTTTTAAATTTAAATATTATAGAATTAATTACTCCTATTACATCATGAAATAAATAATACTTTATATAAAATATTATTTATTATTCCATTAAACTATTTATAATTCCATTACGTACAAAATTTATCCGATAAGGACTATAGGTTCCATGGTTTTTTGAGCGTGCAACAAAATCAGGTAAAATATCATCAAAAACAAAATTAGAATTGCGATCAAATTCCACAAATGCTACGTCATCATGCGATGTTCTTTTAATTTATGTAATGTTATTAAATAATATTAAACATTAGTTTTTTGAGTAAAATATAATTTTAAAAAAATTAAAATTTCTTTTACCAGGTCGGACGCGGTCCAATGAATTCTGCTCACGTGAATAGTGCAAAAAAAATTCACCTGGCACTGTTCACATGAACAGTGCCAGGTGAATGTTTCTCGCATTGCAGGTGAACTATAATTCACCTGGGCACTATTCACTTCTTGAGTGAACAGTGCCAAGGTGAATTTAATTCACCTGGCATTACCTGGCATGGCACTGTTATGAACAGTGCCCAGGTAAATAAAGAGAAGCAGCTGGAGAGAAGCAGGTCCTAGACTCCCAGTTGCTTTTGCAAAACCCCGGTTTGATGAAAAAAATTATGGGGCTCACCAAAAAAAAAAATACTTTTCTTATGTTACCAAAAGCTTAGTTTACGCGATTTGCTTTAAAAGCTAAAGCTACCGCATAAACAAATACCCTCATATTTGTGTCCTTTATGTGGTTGGCCCGACCCCTCAAGGTTTTCTATTTTGACAAATTTTATTTAAAATTTGGACAAAAATAGTGTTTGGAATGTGATTTAATTTTTTATATATATATATATATAAAATATAAGATTGTTTTTGTATAAAATTATTTTTTAAAATATTTTTATATCGTTTTGATGTATTAATATTAAAAATAAATTTTTTAAAATAAAAAATATTATTTTAATATATTTTTTTAAAAAAACATTTTAAAAAACAAACTATCAAATAAATAAAAAAAGCATATAAGGTCAGGTTGGTGGTGATCTTAAATAGGCTCGGTGCACTTATTAAAATTGAATTATTGTACTTTTATTTTAATAATAATAAAGATATTGTTTAATATTCTACTGTTGTTTTTGTTTTTGATGGGCATCTGCAATTGCTTTTCTTTCTCTCTATTTTTTAATTAAATAAAAAAAAATCATTCTTTTTCGTGTTTATGTTAGCAAGCCATAAAATAATTAAGCACAACTTTTTATTTCCTTCCTATTCTTACCATGCTTATTTTATTACATTGAGGAAAGAAATTTGTTTATGTGAAAGAGAGGATACGTGCGTGCATGCATCTTGGTAGCTTGAGAGTTAAGACATTGAATTAACCTATTCTTTATATAAATTTCAAGCTGTTTTTGTTTCTCATGCAGTGAACCAAGGCGGCAATGAAATATAGCTTTTCGTGCCAAAATGCATGTCAATAATATTTTTTTTATTTTTTAAAAATTATTTTTGACATCAGCACATCAAAACGATCCAAAAAGTACAAACCGCACTCAATTTTAGCAAAAAAAAAAATCAAATTTTTTGGGAACGCAGCCGCAGCCGCTTTCCCAAACGGTGCCATAGAATTAACGAGAAGAATGAAGGTATGTGGAGATTTAATTTGGAGCACACTGAAGTTGATCACGATATATAATTAAGAAACAATTAATATTGACAAAATTGTATATCTATACTAGTTTTAACTAAAAGATTTATTAAAAGAGTTTACAAGAAAAGAATTACACTACTTAAATCTAGTCTAAATCGCTCGTGGACATAACATGCATGCATTAAATAAAGGCATGCTTTTTGGCCATGTGTTTTTTAGAGATTGGTCTTATAATCGTCATCAACAATATAAAATCCACAAAATCTAGAACTTAAGTAACTTTTATAGAATCCTATTGTCACTCTAAGCCTATGTCCCCAAGTAATCCAAAACTATATGTGACAACTCTTCCCCTTGCATAGATACACACTCAAGTGGTTTAAATGCTATATAAACCATAGTTATCAGACATGTTCCAGGATCTAGGCTGCAGATTGGTAGGGTCAACCTACAAGTCAACAAGTCAACCTGGATCTATCCTAAAGCGCCATCATTTCAAGTTAAGAAACAAAAATGACATTGTTTTGGGTAAAAAAAAATTGGTAAAGGATATGTAACAAGTACCCAACATGAAAGGATACTTACGAAGGTTCTTGTGACCACAAAGAATAGTTAAAGGTCTTGTCTCTTTCATCAAAGTTGGCTCTTTTGTTAGCACCGTTTCATGTACCTTTCAAAATATGTAAACAACTTCATTTTGAGGAGAAAACAAGAAAAATGATGTGCAAAAGAGTAAAAAAAAGCATTATTGCTCTTACAATCCTTATAAAACCCACTCTCACCATCACGAAGAACATTTTCCAAGTAGATGCTTGAGATATAATAAATTAAAGACAAAGGATAAAATAACATTATAAAACAACATGTAACTGTAATCATAGAATATGCCATCACCATCATCACCACTCTCCTTCAAGGGAAATCATTAAGTGTCTTAGGCAAGAAGAAAACCTATTTAGAAGTCAAGTTCATGGTGATATAGGGTCCAAATGCATAAGTGTATTGCCTTTATCATGTAAAGGCCTATTTGCTAGACTTTGTTTTGGCTGTACAAAAATGAATACCTATTAAACACACAAAAACTATTTGAAATGCTAGTTTGGAGGCATAATAGACCACAAAAATCCCTTGTAATGGTTGAAGAAAAAAGAAATAGAGTTCTAATGAATTTATGATGAATCTAAGTCTATGTTGAGGTTTTATATAATGGCATGGACTCCCTAAAAATTACTAATAAAGACAAGGGAAAAATCTTATAGAGCTTTAGTGAAAATGATAAGGGAAAACCAACTCCTAACCTTATATAGGCCAACAACCTCATTAATCTAGCCTAATTTATCTCGATACGTGTATCATTAGTGGAGCTTATGGTAATGCTAGGATGATTGGTTTGAATTTTATAAGATAACAATCTATGACTTCCTCACACCTGTCCACGTGACAACCTCTATATTTCTATATATGCTCTATTATAATGACTATATTAGAGAAATGAAACAGCAAGAACATTATAAAGATAGAAACACATGATTAGATAGCACTTGATATGAGAATTGAAAAATAGTAGATCATTGTTGGGTACCCAAATGCAAATTACACCATCATGGCTGCACTTGAATAAGAAATAAGAATACACGAATTAAGTGCACATCACTATTGAATGTGAAATGAGGCATTTTCATGCTCTGTGTTAAGTAAAGTCTGTGTGTTATTCACACCACATAAGCTTTGAGGCAAATGATTAGCCAATGATATACACCCCTAACCATACAACCTATGTCAAATATTATGAGGTAAGGCCAATAAAAGACTCAAGCCTAAAGAATTAATGGATCATGAAGATCATATATGCATTGAATGACCAAATATAGATTGCATCATATCAAACTCAAGCATATCATATAACCCATTGCTCCACTAAAACCAAGATAGTTAATTCAACATTCTATAAGTCTTGTTGACCTAACAAGCACACGACATGTGTCTTTAAATTGGACCTAAGGTGTCGTTAAAGTCCACCAAGGCAACACCTCTAGATAAAAAACTCACTAGGATCCCATATGGGCCATACATACCCGAATACCAATCATTCAACCTTTTGTGCATCACTCTTTAGGTTAAATTTTGTCCACTCACCACCAACCACAAAAAAGAACTTATAGAATCCATGCTTTTTGGTCACGTGAACCTTATAAATTGGTTTTATGATCATCATCAACAATACATAACCCATAAAACCTAGAACTCATGCAGCTTTTGCAGAAGCCTATTGTCACTCCATGCCTGAATCCTAAAGTAATCCAAATTTGTAAGTGACTGATACATTAACCACTATATCCCTTGCATAGACATATCCATGTGGATTCAATGCTATATAAATTGTCTTGAGCCCCAAGGTACGCTATCTTATTTTGGTTCTTCATTTTCTTCTAAGATATCATTTCCTCTGTAATCATCTTCTTTAAACTTTTAAACACACACAACACAACCTTTACGACTTCATTCCTTCTTTACTAGTAATAATTTTAGCATCCAAAGGTCTTTTACAAGAGACTTGTTTTATAGATGTTTGTGCTATTAAGGTTTAACATTTTCAATTGGAAGATATTGATTACCATGATACATTTTTTCCCACAACTAAAATGACTACTATTTATTGTTTATTACCTTTGGCAGCTGCATAAGATTGGTCTCTTCATTAGCTTGATGTTTACAATGTTTTTTTTTTCATGGTGACTTTCATAAAAAAGTTTATATGTCCCCACCTCTTGGTCTTCGGTGACAGGGGGACAACTTAGTGTGTCACATTCACAAGTCGTTGTGTGGTTTAAAATAAGCCTTACGACAATGGTTTGCCAAATTCTTTACAGCTATTTAAGCAATTGTTTTTATTCAATCTAAGACAGACTACTGTTTATTCACATGTCGCAAGGTCAAAAATTTTATAGCATTATTGATATACATTGATGATATCCTTATTATCGAGAATAATGTTGCTTTCATACTAGCTCTTAAGCAGTTTTTGAATACTTATTTTTAGATTAAAGTTTTGGGCAATTTGAAGTACATTTCGTGTATCAAAGTTTCTCGGTCCAAAACGATTATTTCCATTTCACAACGAAAGTATACTTTAGAAATTCTAAAGGACTGTGGTTTTTTAGGTGTCAAGCCGATAAATTTTCCAATAAAGCAAAACTTGAAGCTCTCAGAATCAAGTGATTTGCTTAAAGATCCTTTTCAATATAGACGACTTGTTGGTCGCCTAATTTACTAGACTATTACCCAGCCAAACATTACCTATTCGGTTTATGTATTAAGCATATTTATGCATGCACCACGCAAACCACACATGGAACCTGCTTTACATGTGATGCGTTACTTGGAAAGCAGTTTAGGACAAGGTTTATTTTTTCTTACTCAGAATAATTTGTTTTTACGAGCCTTTTCTAATTCAGATTGGGGTGGATGTCCAACATCGCATAGATCCACTACAGGCTATTGTATTTTCTTGGGATCTGCCCTTATTTCTTGACGGACAAAGAGGCAGAAAACTATGTCCCTCTCTTTAGCAAAAGCCGAATACAGAGCCATGACAAAGACATGTTGTGAATTGTCTTGGCTATGATTGTTGCTATTGGATTTAAAAATATTGCATCTGAAGCCAACATTGTTGTCTTGTGATAATTTAACTAATAAAAATAAAAAAATACTTTATGCATATATGTAATTAAATAAATTAAGAACTATATACGTTAATAAATGAAAAAAAGAGTCATAAACAATAACTAAAATAAAACATGAAAATCAAGAGACAAATATATATATCAATATATTTAATCTCGCAAGACAAGATATTTATCAAGTTCTACTTTCTAAATTTATTAATTAAAATAATTTTTTATTCAATCAAACAATAGTAGAAATATTCACACATTAAATTAATTGAATAAAATAAAAGGCAAAAACAAATATCATGTAAGACTGCACATATTAGAAATATAATTTGAACATAAATGTTTTTTATTTTAAAAAATAAAGTTCATCAATACAAGAGATTAAAAAAAATAAAGATAAATAAGACAAACATCTTAAAAATTAAATGCATACAAAATAACAAAAAATAATACTAATTTAAAAGATATTCTATCAAACAAATTAAAAGCAATGATATTAATCTAGATATAAATAAAAAATAATTAAAAAAAAAGTCAAACCCTACTAGGCCTAGCAAGTCAGGCCAACCTGTCTGCCCCATTTCATTAGGGTCCACGCAAGAGCTAGGGCTTTTTTTTTCTCCATCTAGGGCGGATGACATGTTGTTTGCCCCAATTTGTTTTGAAAATAAAAAAAATAAGACACACATTGTTTGATTTTCCTAGAATCTGGCCATTGTTGTGGCCGAAAAATCAGGACAGAAGGGTTTTTAATCCAAAAACTCATGTTTTACCCAAAACATTAAGAAAACACAATAGAAACCGTCACAAACCTATCCATGATTTAAAAAAACCAAAAAAACCACCACAAAACTTGAAAAAAAAAACTTAATGAGTTCAAATATGTTTTTCTAGACACTTTCAAAGTAAAAAAAATCACCTAATGTAAACTTTTCTCATCAAATGAAACAATTTGACACAAAGATCAATCATTTTGGTGGCTAAAATTGGCGTCAATGATATTGTTTCTCTCTCTACACCAACATTTAGTGACTTCTCTCTGTTCTCTTTTAAATCAGGAACTAAAAAATAACAAAAATAAGTTTTTATACCAAAATTTGATTGAGAAAATATTGAGATACCGAATATTTATTGTTTTCAAAGTATGAGAACTAAATGAAACTTTTTATATGAACTTGGAAACTATCACCTTTTTTATGATGTTTTTTTTTGCTTCCGTCATCTATCTTTTAATTTCATCTTTAGTCAATAAATTTGATTCAATTGCCCTTAAATTTGACAAAAAAACAAAAATACAATCGTATAAAAAAAGTTTAAGAATAAAATTAAAAAATATATTTTAAATAGTAAATTTACAGTAAAATATAAGAGAATAAATAATGGATTTATGCTATAGAAAACACCCTCGTATTTTAGTTTTTTATTTAATTGTGATTGTTAACTGATTTGGAAATTCTCTTACTGTTGAATAAAAAAGGTTTCATGTGTCACACGCACTAGCTAGTTTGCTCATTTGCTGTGGCGGGACCTTTTTTATTTTTCATTTTTGAATTCTACAACTAAAATAAATATTCATAATAAAGAAAATGATTTAAATTTTGAAAGAAAAGAATGTATTCCTGTAGTAAAAAATCGTATTTTTTATTCATGTATTTCCTTTTCATTTTGATAAAAAAAATATCTTTTTAACCAGTACCATATTTTGTTTAATAAAACCTAAAGCCAATTATAATAAGTATTTCATAAAAGTTTTAAAAATTCAAAATTGAGAAAAAATACATTTTTTCAATCAAAATCTCATTTTTTATTCATTGATTCATTTTTATTTTGATGAAAACATGTTTTTTTTTATTAGAAGGTTTTTTTAAGGAAAAATATTTATGACATGAATAACAAGTTTTAATAAACAAAATGTGTTTCACAATTTTACTGGAACCATACACAAAAACCAAAACAACAATTAATGTGAGAAAAATAGATAAAAAATTAGTAACAAAAAAATATTTTATTCTCCTTAAATATTCATGAATTTATTTTTTTAAAAATCAATTTAATATATAATTTCTCATAAAATAATTGTTAGTATTAATATAAAGAAGCTCTAACCGTAATTGAAAATTATGATAAAACCGAATAATTTTTCAAATATAATTTTAATTATTTGATTTAAAGAGTATTTCATTGTAAAATATATTAAAAAACAAATAAATAAATAGACAAAAAAAGGCCAAAAGAATCATGTCAATCCTATTAAGAATACCTATGTCTCGTGCAAATTGACTTTTGTTGGTTTCTTAAAGAACAAACGACAAGACATCTATCATGGAAGATGACGTGGCATCAGGTGGATGGAAAATCAAGGACGAGGGGTATTTCAGACTCCAAAACCTAAATTGCCACATATTTTCAAAAGGAAAAACCCTTCAATGCATCATATAAACCTTAATACGTCCACTGAATCTAAAAACTCAAAATTAATATGGATCTAAATAATTTTTGTGGGTTTTGATATACTTTTTCTTGGCACGGTTAAAAAAGTTAAATTATTTTTATTAAAATTCTCTTTTAATAAAGTATATATTAATATCAAAATTGATTTTATTTATAGCCGAAATGTAACTAATCTAAATACTTCTTAAACATTATTTTTCCAACTATTTATTCTCTTCTATGTAAGTTTATATGGATTGAAATGCAAACAAATAAATTAAATTATTTTTTTTCAGGCAAAAATAATTAGCAATCCAAAATAAACCGTAAATTTATATAGTAAAAAAGTTATGTTTATATATATGGTGTAATGTAATGTAATATATTTCTGTGATTTTTTTATCAATTTTTAAATCCTTTTCCCCTTCCTCCTTATGTTGGCCTTCACCTAGGGCTTTTTGAGTTAGCAGTAGATCATGGAGATGGTCTTCAATTATAGATTAGATGAGCACAATATTTTTTTTTTTATTTTTAAAAAATAATATAAATTATATTATAATATCTTATTTAATAACTTAAACTATTAAATTATAATAATTCTGTAATATGATATTATTGTTTTGATGATATCATAAGTTTAAATCTTATGATTTTTATTTATTTATTAATTAAAACCTAATTAATAAGTATGTGATAGCGTGAATTTATCTACGTCTTAAATTATTAAGTTAAAATAATTAAATAAGTAGGTTAAGTTGATTTTTTAACCATTATTAGCACATTGATTGGGATGATTTTTGTGATAATCATTAGTGATGATGAGTTTCTAAAGGGCGTAGCGTGATGGTAAAGGGTTTGAGATATATACAGCAGGTCTCGAGTTCGAGTCAGAATATGCATCTCTTATAATAACTTAAAATAACCAGGATTTTATTCGTTCGGATCCATAAAATATACTTTCAAGAAATAGAGTTTTCTCGAATAAAAAAAAAATGATGGCTTTCTGAGTCATTAAGTACGAAAAAGTGACATTAGAAAAAGGGTAATTGCTTGAGCCACAGCATGCATCGAGTTGTCTGCTCCTTTTGGCTATCTTCATAAATAGCATAGTGAATTTGGTCACCTACTAATCATATTTATTGAGAGAGTTACCCTTTTGTATGTTTTACAAAATAAATGATAGAACAAATTTCAGCAAGCTCATCATTTTGGGCTAAATTCTGAACTTGTATGCGAAGACTTTTCGTTACATTTTTACATATCAACTACTAAGTTTTCCTTAGAAATTATTAGTAATAATTTCTAAGAAATGACCAATTTAATTGCATTCCAAGTCGTATAAATGATAAAAAAAAAAAACACAAAATAACACCAGATACAAGGTAAAAAAAACATACACATGATAACTATTTAGTAGATGATCTAGTGGTAAGAGTTTGTAATCAAGAAATTCGCTTCTCTTGTAGTTTCAAGTTCGAACTCTGTGATTACTAATATGATAGTTACTGAAGGTTTACATAGTCGTTAACTTCAAAACCTATAGAATTATTCGAGATGCACACAAGCTAACACCCACATTAAATAATTAAAATAATTGCACTTGAGGGTCTAGTTGCTGTGGTCAACCGTGTGACTTGTTCCGCCCCCGTCCCGGGTTCGACCCTCTATGTGCACGCCTGTCACCCCCGCGGTGCCTTACCTGCTCCTGGGCTTGCAGGATGTCCAGTGGGCCGTGGGGAATAGTCGTGGTGCGCGCAAGCTGGCCCGGACACCCCACGTAAATAAAAAAAAATAAAATAATAATAATAAAAATAATAATAATAATAAAAACATCCACATGGCAGTGTTTCCATTCTTTCGTATCTATTGGGGGGGGGGGGGGGGGGGGGGGGGGGGTCTTTTGATAACATCATATTAATTTTGATTAGTTTACAAGCATTACAATGGTGAGGCCCTTGGAGGTGGTAATGGATGATGACGCATTTTTTTTTTCATATAATAAATGACTTTTAAATTTATTATATTTAATGCTTGAGAATACTACAATATTTATTTTAGACGTGAATATATTAAAATTTAAAATGATCTAAATATTTAAATTTTTAAAAGATACCATTCCAATCATGTTCCCAAACAACCATCTTGATCATACATTGATGGTCTAGTATAACTAAAAAGAATTACGAGACAATTTTCAATATAATTATAAGTCTTCAATCAATGTTAAAGAAGACAAAACTTGCCAAAGCATTGTTGTTGTCACGGTTATTGATTAGACAACAGCGGGCACCGCTGTTTAGTCTTCTTCTTGTTAATTAAAACCAGGTTATTGTTAAACCCATTGTTTTGATTCCAAGTAGATGGTTTTATAAAATAATTACTAAAATTAGAGGATTTAAATCTTAAGGTGTTGATCTGAAGGTTAACAAAAAAATCTGATGGTTTCATATATTGATGCGTTTTTAAAATCTTTCGAATGAAAAATAATTATTTCTTAATTAAAAATACATTTTATTAT
The DNA here is from genome assembly GCA_007827005.2 of Populus simonii. Classification (NCBI taxonomy): domain Eukaryota; kingdom Viridiplantae; phylum Streptophyta; class Magnoliopsida; order Malpighiales; family Salicaceae; genus Populus; species Populus simonii. Next base: position 19,977,274 of record CM017469.2, read on the forward strand.
TTAATAAAATAAATAAAAAGAGCAATAGAGAAGGTGTGATCTGGGAAGGAGAAAGCATACATGCTTGGGCCCACTTTTGTCCATGGACCGTTTGGTTGGTAAATCAAGATGACCGAAGCATCAGAACTGCCACATAGGACGCCAGTTTCATACAGAAGCTAGATTTGTAATAGAACTTAAGTTGGGCTTACAATGGAATAATCAATGGGCTCTACCCATCATGATTTACATTTGAGTTTCTACACTGAAAAAGAAAAAACAATAGGATTTGTTGTTGCGGAAGCCCAATCCACCATTATCCTTTGATTTGAATAATCTACCCCATCTTTGTCATTTAATCCAACGTCCAGTTTGACGATTATAGCCCCATCAGAAGCTATTCATCATTCTCTCAAACTCCTTGCATAATGCAAGTGGAATGAGAAGACTCCTATGCTATAAGTTGGGATGGCTTGGACTCCTGAAGATATCATTGAAGTCTTTCTAGCTTTTGATGATATTTTTTTTTTTAGTTTAACGTGGGTGTCCGGGCCAGCTTGCACACACCTCGACTAATCCCACTGGTCCTGAAGTTAACGACCATGTAAGCCTCCAGTAGCCATCATATGAGCCATGGATGCTTTTCCATAATCAATCACGAATAAAATAAAAAGACATCCCTTTTATTTCTATCAATTACGGAAGGCAATCCAAGATATTTTCTATGATTCAAAGGGTTGTGGACCTCCAAGATATTCGAAACGTGTGATCTGCATTCCCCTCACATTTATGCTTAAGTAGATACCAGATTTTGCAAAATTAATTGCTTGCCCAGAAGCTATCTCATATTATTGAAGTAAGTGCTTAACTATGGTGCTTTCCCATGTAGTAGCTCTAAAAAATATAAAACTGTCATTTGCAGAAAAAAGATGAGAAACGAAAGCTGTTCGAAAAATCTTGCACCCATAGATGTCTCTGTTTTCTTTGACACGTCTAATTAAAGTAGACAAACCCTTACTGCAAGGAATAAACAAGTATGGTGAAAGTGGGTCACCTTGTTACAAACCTCTACTTGGCTGAATTGGCCCAACCTTTGTTCCATTCAAACACACAAAATAAGAAACTGATGTAACGCACAACATAATCAGATCCACCCAACCACTATTAAATCCCAACTTCAATAAAATTGCCTGTAAGTAATCCCATTTTATTATGTTATAAGCTTTGTTCATATCGATCTTTAGTGCTACTGAGCCTTTGTTACCTTTCCTGCATTGCTTCATATGGTAGATGGTTTCAAAGGCAATAACGACATTATCATTAATTGACCTCCCTAGGACAAAAATTGTTTATATAGGTGAGATGATTTTGGATAGAATTCCCCTTAGTCTATTAGCCAAAGCCTTCACTATAATTTTAAACAAGACATTGCATAAAGCAATTGACCTGAAGTCCTTTATGGAAATTGGATTGTCACCCTTGGAAATCAATACAAGCATGGTCTTGGTAAGTTTTGTTGGGAATTCCTTGCTCTCCATCCAATACTTGCAAGCAATACACACAACTGGCCTTATTAAGTTCTAGAATTGTTGAAAGAACTTAGGATTTAAGCCATCGATTCTGGTGAAGTATCTGTTCTCATCTCAAACACATCGCGTTTGAATTCCTTATCCTGGAACAATGAAAACAAAGTAGAGTTTATTGCTGCAAAAACACACAGGGCCATATGGTTTGTTACAAAGTCACTTGAGTAAGGACTTTCACCGAACAGTTGGTGAAAATAATCTAACACCATATTTTTCATGCCCTTTCATCTTCAAATTTCACCACATCATTAACCAGCCTCTTAATCCTATTTCGTCTCCTTTTTATAGATGTAGATGCGTGAAAACTTTTTGTATTAGCATCCTTATCCCTTAGCCAATTCTCCTACGCTCGTTGACGCTAGTACAACTCCTTTTGGGATAGTAGCGGGGAAAGCTTGTCTCGATACCTAAAATAAGCCTTTATTGATGCTACATCTCCAAGGCCATGCAAAGCTTGAAGATGATTATGACAGTCCAATATCTCCTTCTTGAATTTCTTCGATAGGTTTCTTCCCCGTTAAGCAAGACTATCTGACCATTGCTAAAATCTACCAATAATTTGTTAGTACGTTGATTTTATCCATGCCTGTTCAACCATAATTCCAAAGTCTGGCTCCTTAGTCCATGCATTTCCGAAACAAAACCTGAAGTGTTTATGATGGAAAAGAAATTTACGAAATACCAAATAAATAAGATTATGATCAGAGGTCCCAACAATCAGGTTAAGGAACTCCATATTATGATAGTGAGATTGCCAAGAATTAGTACACAATGCCCTGTCCAGATGTTCTTGGACCCAAGCAGAAGTCCCTCTACCCCTTTCCCAAGTGAATGGATAGCCCACCAAAGGAATATCAATCAAGTTTCAGTCTTTTACAACATCTCTAAAACCTTATAACAAGGACAAAATATGAGGATTATCTCCCCTCTTATCTTCCAACCGAAGCAAATCATTAAAATCTTTAATCCACGCCCAAGACAAATTTGATCTTTTACTAAGAGCTCTTAGGAGGTTCCATGATTCCCTACGTCTATGTCGTTATGGAAACCTATAAAAAACCATTTATCTTTATTGAAAAGAGCTTGTACCCACCACTTCTAAATCCACATGGTTATGAGAGTATCCAATTAATGTAACAGCCCCTAGACCTTTCCAAAACACAGCTAAACCACCCCCTCCTAATTTGTCAACTGCAAAACACCCATCAAACTTAATTTCCCCTCTAATAGATTCAATTCTACTACTATCAACTCTAGTCATCTGGCTTTCTAGACAACACTAGCACTTTAAGAGCTTGAATTGCATGAGAGTTGCCAAGTCCTCGACAATTTCAGCTTAAACAATTCATGGCTCATGACAGGTCTGATCATTAGGTCCCGCCATTACTCTATGTCCATCAGATGTGCCCACAATTTTTATTGATGAGAAAGTTGACCAACAAAAATAGTCTCATTTACAAAGAGCATTGAACTTGTATTACCATATCCTAAACCCACTCTTCTTTTCTTTCTATCATACAATAGAAAATAGCTCCTCTTGAACAACCCTAGCCCTTCTCTCTCTGCTATTAATGTCAGCTGTAATAGATGTAACTGAAATGCCTTATGAAATAATGGAATTAAATGATGTGCTTAATTGTTGGCCTATAATAGATATAATGGTTGTTAATCCCTTCTCCTCTACCTCGTTATTGTCCCTCAACCACCTGTTGTTGTCCTTTTCTATTGGCCTCCTTGTAACCGTCCTGAGCCATCCTCTCTACTTCTTACAGACCTTGCCATCTTGAACTTGGAAGAGTTTATCACAGAATTGATTAGAGTGGCTTAATAAAACACAGATGAAACATAAAGTTGGGAGACGTTCATTCTTGAATTGGACTAAACATCATGAGCCTTTACTTTTGCAAATCTTCTTCCAACGCTTCAAAGTAAGACTAATATCAATCAGAACCCGAATCCTCATGTAGTTCCTTCAAACACCATTATTATTGTTCATATCATAATCAACAAATGTCTCAATAAAATTTCCAAACTCATTGGTTTAGTCGATAATGTGGATCATTGATGATCATTGAGTTAACGTATAGGCCTGAACTTTTTAGCAAAAATAAAATTAAGAAAATCAATTTTATTTTTTTATTTTGATCAGGTTCTGATTGAGCCTATGAATTGTTCGGTTCAAATATCCAAACTCATTGGATTAGTCAATGACGTGGATCATTGATGATCATTGAGTTAACGTATAGGCATGAACTTTTTAGCAAAAAATAAAATTAAAAAAATCAATTTTTTTTTTATTTTGATCAGGTTTTGATTGAACCTATGAATTGTTCAGATCATTTATAAATATGACTTGGCCTAGAGTACAAGTTATCAAGGATTTAGTAAAATTGGATCAAATTTAACCATTATCACTATCTTATAGGTTGTTAGAGTTTTAGATCAATCCGTAAAATTGGACCAATTTAACCATTATATGTGTTATAAGAAAGAATTTCATACCAGCACCTTTACCCCACTAGATAAAAAAAAAGCATCATAACAAGATTATCCTACTGTACTCAAACATTTATAAAACACTAGCTATTTGACCAATTTAATCATTTGACTAGCCGTGGGTCAGATAATTTTATTTTTTGGTATAAAATGAATATGCAGGCTTTTCTAATGTTTTTTCTTTTTTTTTACAAAAAATCCTAATTATAAATTGAAAAGCCTATACATATATTTAATTAAATAAATCAAGAATTATCAATGCTAATAAATAAAAAAAATGTTAAAGTTTCTATTCGATTCGTCTCACTACGAGTCGAATAATTTTTTTTTCTAACGTAAAAGAATGCATTGTTGGTGTTATTAACATATTTTTGGACATCAAGTAAAAAATATAATTATAAATCAAAAACTGATGCTTACAAATAATAAAATAAAATAAAATAAAAATTATATGTGTTAATAAAGACATGTAGAATCTCAAGATAGTTTTTAACGTAGTGAAAAAATAGAACAATGTTGTAATTGCTAGAGTGAAACACCATTTACGTTTAGTTTTGTATAATAATTTTTTTTAAAAAAAAACATATAAAGAAAAAAAAGAAAAAATTACAAAATAATGAAGATTAGAAAAAAAAAATAATATAAATAGACAAAGTGTAGAGTGATAAATATTCCAATTACAAAGAATAAAAAATAATATTTTATTTTCCAAAAAAAATGCAAAGAAAAAAAAAAGAAAAAACTAAAAAAATATTACAAAAGAATGAAGATAAAAAAAAATAGTGATAAATAAGCCAAGCGTAAAGTGATAAATATGCCAAGTATAAATAAAAAAAATAATAAAATTCAAAAGGTAAACTTAAAAAATTATAAATTTGCCACCAATATAATAAAAAAAAGTTGAAGAAAATTTCAATTGTGCCATTTCTATAGTGAAAGTGCATTTCCTTTTAGTTATATGTATAATAATTATGACGTTTTATTATTCATATAAATAATGAAGCACCTTAACTTTTTTCTTTTTAATTTATATATTTTTTAAATAAGACCCTTTTATAACCTAATTTGATAAAATTAAACTTGATATTAATATGATAACAATATCAAATTAAATACAATATTCATCTTGGATATAATACAAATAGAATTTGATCTACTTTGATTCCTTTATATTTATTTTTTTGTTTTCTTTTCATTTCCCCTCTTTTTATTTCATTTCATTTTTTTTTTAATTTTATCTTGTAGCAAAAAAAAAAAAAAAACCTACCACATGTTTCATTATCAACAGTGAAGCATGTCCTTTTTTTACCTTTTCTTTTTTTTTTTCCCTTTCCATTTCCCCTTATTTTTATCTTTCATTTCCATTTTTTTCTCAATTTTATCGGTTAATATTTTCATGATTTTCAATTTATCTTCATAATTTGTTATAGTTTGCCATATAACCGGGTTGATCAAATATGTAGGCGTCCCAATATTATATATGTAAAAGATGTCAGCTTGATTTATTTTTAAATCCAAACCACACTTTTACTAGTTATTTAAGTTATTTTTGGACCCATCAAGTCAAATGGAACATATCGAAACAACTTTAACATGATTTAATTTTAACCTGGACCAGACAAAAAATCAGATTGGAAGGTTTCATAGTTGACCTGACCTGCTAATCAGGGTTTAATAACTATTCCAAATGATTTCTTATGGTTTGGATTTTTTTATGTTCAAAGTCATTTTGATTCGATCCGTAACATAGAACTCAATAGTAAACTAGGATATCCCAATTTAACTAGAAAATCATCATCAAAGTTGTCTTCACGCAAAACACGTAGGTAAATCATCATTTTTTTTTATTGTTTAAGAGTAATTAAATGTTTGTTTTTGTATCGGAACCAGCTTTTTAAAGTGTTTTTAAACTACATTTTATATGAAAAAATATCAAATTAATATTTTTATATATTTTTAGATAATTTTAATATATTAATATCAAATATAAAAAACTTAATATATTTTCAATTAAAAATCATCTTTTCCCTGCCACCGCTTTCTTGTGTTTGTGAATACTAATGGTGCTATGCATTAACTGGCTAGGGACATTTTGGCCCAAGATATGCAGATCCAAAAGACCAACAAATGCAATCACCTGTCAAAAATGAAACTGAAAATGAGAAACACAGTACCTTGGGCGTTAAATCCCGACATCATCTCATGCAAGAGGAACTGCAAGGGTTGCTCCCTTCCCTGCAGCTTGTAAATTATAATACCAATAATTGCTTCCATTAATAATTTGGCCAATATTCACTAAGATCTTCTTGCCCGAGAATTTTAGCATCCACCCAAGCTGCCAATTACAAGTCCCATATAACTAAGGTAATTTCTAGTAATTAAAATTGCTCATATAAAAAGCTGAGCCATCAGAATAAACTTAGCAACCCACACTAAAAGGCAGAAGAGAGAACCCTAAGAAACCATGCCATTCAACATAATTTGTATGCCAAAGAGTTTAAAGCCTGTTTTCACAGCGTCATGTGTTGGCTTCTCAGCTCGCACCATTCTGTCTTCTTCGACGTTCTTCTTGACTGTACTGTCACGGGCGATTCCCAGGCCCTGGACAAGCTGCAACTCAACTTTGGACGCAATGCTTTGGTTGGATGACTCTGCAATGTTACTGCTGTTTTCACAGTTGCTTACATCAATCATTTGGAATGTTTGAGTAGCGGAATCTACAGTCTCTCCACTCTCGCATAACCAGAAAACAATGGAGTCATTTGCCTTCAATTTTTTTTCCTTCACGAATCGATTCCAACCCCTTGTGAAGACATAACTCTGACTGCTTTTCCAATAACAATACCGAAATTTCCACAACTTCATTGACTTGTCATAGAAAGCTAGCATCGCATCGACCATTTTGTCAGCTGCCTCATCTTCTTGAGCGCTTTCAGAAATATTTGGGAAGTACTTAATAGCGTATTTCTTAGGGATGACAAGCCTATTTAGTTTACCAACATCACTTGGTGTTAGCTCCTTTCGAAACAGTTGCTTACATGTTAGCCCTTCACTACTTTGCGGCATCATAAGCTTGAGGCCGAGTTCAGTCTCCAAACTTTGGGAGTATGTTCTTATAAAATCAGCAAACTTGGATTGGTAGGTACCATCCTTTATCATGGCAAGCACGACTTCAATGCTGTAATAACTTTGAAATTTTGGCTCTTCGACAGTTATGTCAGTTGGTGGGAAATTTCTCCGTGAATCGCCACTCCGAAGCTTTATTGCTGCACTATCATAAGCCATAGCTGCCTCCCTTTCAGATTTGAAGGTTCCTAGCCAAATCCGTTGGTGGTTGGCATATATTTGACAACCCCAGTGACCATTTGGCTGTGGCACAACACCTTTGAATCTTGAAGCGCTGATATTACTGCCGGACCTTGCACGCTTGCTTGGTGGAAATGGATGAGTGCTGCTATTTGAATCTGACAGTTCTTCAATTGCAGGTGTTTCTGCATTTAAAATCAAGCTCACAGTTTCTTCTTCCATCGAATTCCTGAGCGAAAACGTCGCAGCTGAAAGTTAGTGAAGTGCAAGAGTGATATAAAGAACAAGAGCTTCATCTAGAAAAATGAACACAAGCCAATCACTGTATGTTTCTAGCGTGCTAAGTTTGATATAGCATATCTTCTATATATGATTTCAACCTTTATTTCAGTGTCAAACAAAAATGTCCAAATGCATCAGAGCATAAAGTGAGCTGGGAGTCTTAAGGAACAAAATTAAATTTTCATTTTTGTCTTGAGTAAACTGCATCAAATAGCACAAGACAACAAAATTTCTTCCAATTAGCATGCTTTTAGCACATGCAATAATCAATGCAAAAAAGGAATACAAAAGTAGCAAGAAGAAGGTTATGCACAACACCTGATTCTCTAAATTATCTATGCCTACAGAATTTGATAATTCGAAATCCGGTTTCTATAGATCTCCAACAACAGCATGTTATGGTTTCCATCAAGAAATCAGCTCAATATGAGATACAATAAATTTGAAAATATTCATTCAAGACTTTAGGATTTTCATTCCTCTACAATTAAATTATTAGTCTGCAAGATAAAAAAAAAAAAAAGGGTTAGTTTGATTCAACAGTGAAATCAGCTCAATATCAGCGAAAATTGATTAAAAAACTACCCTCGAAAGTCTCTGTATTTCGCAGTTTCTAGGCAAAACACTGTCTTGGTTCAGTAAAAAGGGATGTGTGCTTTCCATAGTTCATATAAAACAACCAAGCAAAGTTTGAAAACATTGCTTCCCTAGTGAAAATACATCCCCGCCTCATACTTTATCAATTGAGAGCAAAAGAAATGACCATCTCTTCAACCATCGTGATCATATATATTGAAAACATGATAGACCAGCTTCGACAATATGACTATCCCATATATAATAGCATAGCAGTACAAAAATGCATTGCTTCCCTAGTCAATCACTACCCTCTCCTCAATGCAAACATGTACAATACAGTACTGAACACAAATCCAGGAGATGTTGTCTTCATCCCCCCCAAGATCCAGAATTCAATTTAACTTTATGTTTTATATGAGTTTTTATGCATAAAACTACCACAAATATGAATCTTCGTCTATCTAGCTGAAAGTTTTCTGTGCCAGCTTTGTACCAAGGCCACTTTTGAATAAGAAAATTCTTCATTCAAAAAAATCTTGAGAATTCCCAAGCATCGTTGAAGCAAGCTCAAAACAATCATTTCTGATATCTTATTCAAGTTTTGTTCTTATCCAATATTGGAAACGACATACAATCTGGAGTCTGGGGCTTGAGAGAAGAAGTGTTCTTGGTCTATTGCCCCTTCTTCTACAGCCTAAAACGACTAGTTACAGGCTCCCCTAGGACAGATGGACTTGAGAGTGGCATAAACATCTGAAACAACCAGATCTCTGATAATCTTATCGGTAGTATCAACCAGAAAAAGGGAAAAAAACTATTTTTTGGAAGAACATGAACCAATAAATAGATGATAGCACCTCTCAATCCTTAAAGCATCTTGGTGCTATAATTACTCAGTCTAGGGTTTAGATTAATGAGGCAAACTTTTGCAGAGTTCTTAGTAAATAAAGATAGAAGAAAAAAAACTCACAAAAACCTAATCTAGGTATATAACATCTATTATATATTTGATGGGACTTCTCTACCCTGACTTGGAAGCTAGAGCCCGATGTCAACATGAATAAAGTGAAAATTCTATAAAGAATTTAGGTTAACTGCATAGCTTAGCTTGAAGTATGACAAATTCAACTAATTGTACATATGATCAACGCACATATATGTAGAATCAATGCAATGAAATGCAGCTAAGGTATCTATCATCAATCTGAAACCTGATTATGAATGTGCTTTACTTCAGAAATTGTTATGCGATTCAAAATCCAGGTACTCAGTAAACTGGAAAAACAAATGATGAGACATAACTCTGCATAGATGATATCTAACAGCCCAATTACGGCACACAGTTCCTCTAAGTTATAGAAACTAGATAGATTCTGCTCCTTTACTCAACTTGGAATTCATGACAAAAGAGCTGAACAAAAAGTAAGTGCTGATTGCAAGAAATTTGGTAAAATCAAACAACTCAGCCGTGGAATAGATAGCTCTTTGACACAGCACTATATATAGAAAACCGCAACAAGGAGGAAAGTACATGAACTCAATAAAACAAGCATAATTACAACGTCCCATTGTACATGAACTACAGGACTCAATAAGAAACCAATTTTGAACAGGAAATCAACATGATTTGAAAATTTTATTGAGAAAAAAACGTTTCTTTCAGATGGTGTAACCTAACGTCATATAGATGCTTTATTTCCAAGCATTGGAAGTCATTTTTTCTTCCCCTCAACTTCCATGTATATAACAAAATCCTTTATATTGTTGCATCCGCAATCTTCCTAGTTTAATTTACTTTCCAATAAAATGTTCGCGATGATTCCTTCCTCGTTTATGCCAGCGTATCGTACAAAACATTGCTTGTACACTCTTGTGTGTTCGTTTGTGTTTAGAATGCTATAAAATGAGACTACAGAAGAAAGTTTTGATTTGAGAAGATTTCTCCTAGGAAGTTTATAAGATAGAGATCATTGACTCATGCCTAACAATAGAACTATAGCTTGCATTAAGTTCTTAAGTGGAAGAGCCAACCAAAGCAGCTTGTTTTCATAAACAATCTGACTTGCCATGCACAGACTGGTTCAACATTGTGCATGGTACTGCATTCATGAATTTGGTCTGCCATTATAATTCTTTTAACATAAAAAATCAATGATTTCATCTTGAACTTTGTTTTTCTTAAGAAAAGGGGCATCAGATCAGAAGATCAAACAGCATAATAGCGAACTACACTGCTAAAACTGATAGAGATGATGGTAATGGTTATAGGAATTATGAGCATATTTTAATTTGCGATCAGAAAAAAAAACTCATGGTTGTCTCTAGCAGTGAAAAAACTTCATGCCTAACTACCAAACCACTCAACTGATATCAAATTCATTAATATAGTACCTGTAAAACCTCAATTCTAGTCTGAAAACCCCTCTTGACATTCATTATTACGACCGCATCAAGTCAAGTTGCTAAAAGTCTGTACAAATGGTCCTTCACTCTATCAAGTGCTAGCCGAAAACCAAACAGTAGTCTTTAATATTATTTCTCACGCTGTCCTTTTAAATTGTAGGATAGGATGATGACAAATAATTGGATGTCTAATCACATCTACTTAGTTTCTTTTTCGTAATTTGACAGGAACTCATGTCCTGCTACACACATTTTATATAGAAGTACTTCTCACAAGGAGGAAATAAAGTCCAGTCATTCAATATAGCTTCTGTTCAAGGACAAGATATAGTCAAGAATATTATAGAAAGGAACCTTTAAGAGCACATAACACAAGTCAGTTCCTTTCACTGGTGGACTAAAGGGAAAAACAAAATCTGTAAGATTATTGTAACAGGAAAAAAAAACCCTGCAAGTACAGACAGCCAAAATTAGAACATCAGATGTTAAAGAATGACCGTTATGAGGACTGAACGAAGTCTTTGATCCACGAACAAAAACCCATGAATCTACCATTAAAGAAGCATAAAATTATTAATAACAAACTGTCTAGTACTTCATTTAGAGATTAGTGGAACTGCCTTCATGAAGTCATTAACACAACAGATTTAGATTAAAGAGGAATCCTCCTTGCTATTCACTTTTATGCTAAACAATTTCGAAACCCTATTATATTGGCTCACACATCTTCCTTTAAAGCAACTGATGTGCAATCCAAGAACCCCTAAATCCCAATAAAAGTAAACTAGAGAGATTATTTTCCAAATCTAGCAAAAAAAAACATCACTGAAGAACACGCATAAAATTAGAAGAAACAACACTGGCAAGTACATCTAGAAAGCAAAAACTAACATGTAAGAGAAAAAGAATGCTACCTGACTGCTGGAAACAGAAGCCGTCCGTTGCCCCCCTATAACCAAGCAAACAGCAAGCGCTTTAAAAACAACTAAGGGTGATTTACTACTTGAAATAATAAAAGCACAGGCCTTGGCAAATAAGAAAGATCTTCCATAAAAGGAAGCAAATAAAGATCGAGAAAAATCAGCTGGCAAAATTAACTACTAACCACTGAACATGGAAATTCCCCTTGGCATTCAACCCCTAAAAATAAAAAACAAAAATTTCCTTCGATAAATTACTTACCTTAAGGGAGCGAAATAATGCATATCTGCCCAGAAGAGGAAACAAAAACACTTTCCCATATTTGGCACCCTTATTTGCTGACCCTATTTTCAGGAGAGTCCCTTTTCTCCTACTGCAAGTACGAGTTCTAGGCACCAAAAAAATCCCCGAGTACACAATACCCAAAATTTAAAGTGTGCAAAAACTGCATTAATTAGTTAGGTTAAACATCAGTAAAAAAAGAAAAATCTGGATAGGCTGTCAAAATAAAAATAAAATAAGCAGACCCAGATTAAGAGACAGTAGTAGCCACACATGCCCTTTACTCCTTCCTTTACCTTGCATGGTCACCAAGAGATACAAAAGGATTAAAGAGGGAAGAAAAGCAGGAGAGTCTTGATGAATCAAAAGCTGGTGAAATATAATATTGGGAACTCATTTTCAGATTCCAAAATACAGTTTTCCGTTAAATTTTGAACAGTAAAGAAGCGTACTTCAAAGAGCACAAATCGTCCTCTCCTTCCAAAAAGAGGACCACCATAAAAAGCCACGCTTTCGAGCACCATCAATAGTTTTTGGTTGTTGTTGTTGGTTTATATGAGAATACAAGCTCACACAAGTGGATGAAATTTGACAGGGAAAATTCTTCAAAAAAAAAAAAACTATAACCATCTGATGTATGAAATGAACCCGCCAAAAAATCATTCCATTTCTACAATTCTAGTTACCAGCAATTATAAAATAATTTCATTGCCTGAAAGAAAAGAGAGAGATGTCATATAGAGCAGATTTTTTATGGATGGGGAGGATGATGCGTCAAGCTTGCACTTGAGATACTTTATGCAGTGGAGCTCTTCAGCTGCCCTTTCAGTCATAAAAAAAGCGAGAAAGACACAAGCGTGTGTTGTGATAAAAGGAAGCTGCAGAGAAAGAGAGAGAAAACACATACATCTAGAAGATAAGAAGGATCAGTTACAAGTGGAGATTATAATTGAAATAATAATAATAACACACACACACTCTAAGAAAGAAGAGGATAGGATAGTAGTTCTTTTTTCCTTGAAAGAAAAATAGAACTGAAAAAGGAAGGTTTAGTGGGTGCACGAGGAAACACTTGGAAGTGCAAGCTGACAGAAGGGATGTGAGCACACACCCTGCAATGGAATGCCTTCATACCATATACTTTCGTGTGTGCTCACTCTCTTCTGTCAGTCTTTCTTTTGTGTCCCTCTTTAATTTTCTGAACTAGAAAATGAATTATACTGGCAAAATCTAAGCACCCCATGAGGTCATCACTCAGATCTGGAACCACAGATGCACACATCAAGTTTTGTATACATCAAAACCAAGAGAATTGTTTAGCTGCACCATAAACTAACTAGGGTTTGCTCAATCACCCAAGGAAAACCCTTAACTTTCTTTGTTCTTCTTCTTCTTTGTTTTCTTTCTCTACTCGAGTGCGGCATAAGCACTTATTTGTGACAGAAACCTTTGTCCTCCTGAAGTTTTTTAGAGGTTGGGGCGTGGCCATAAATAAGGAGGAGCAGACTGGGGGAGGGGAGAGAGAGGGAGGTGTTTTGTTTTGGAATAACTTGCTCATCGGTCCTCGATAAATTAGTTTTCTACGACCAAAAAATGAATATGTAGTACTCTCAATTATTATGGATCAGATTCATGTGGAGGAAGCCAATCACATTGCTGGATTCACCCCAACAGTTAATTACTGGAATTATTCATTGCGTTTCAAATCTTGAAATCAAGTATTAAAAAAATTATTAAATTTTCTTAATTGATAGCAAAATCATTTCAAGGATATGTTTACCATCAAATAAAAAACAATTCTGTGAATTTTTTTTTGAAAATTAACATTTTTTGAAAAAAACATCGAAAAAGTAGTATAATTTTTTTAAAAAAATAATAATAGCACAATCAGATCTAGAAAGAAAAACAAATAAAATTTTTATAAAAAAATTAAGAATAAAAATAAAATAAAAATAAGAATTGAAGTTGAAACATCAATAACAAAGAGAGTCAAACTGTGATTCTTAGAAGAGAAGAGAGAAAAAAAAAAGAAGAGAAAGGTTAACTAAAGACAAACCAGAGAACCACTATCTACATGTTTCACACTAGGATGAATACATGGCGACACTTCCATCGACTTGGTAGAAGAGCTTTTTTGGACACTGAGAGATGTCGTACACATCGCTTGAAGGACGCAAACACCTCTCAGGCGCTGAAGAGTGCACCATATGTGCCCCAACTATTTTTTTAATATATATTTGGTTAAATGTTATATTGCTCCTAAGATGACCTAATAATAATAATAATAAATCATTGTAAAAGGATGAAAAAACCCATTGAAATCAATTTTAAAAGTTTTGCTTTTAAAGGTGTTTTGATTATTTCACTGTCTTTATATATATATTTTCAAATACATAATTTTCATATATTTAAATTGATAATAACAAAAAAAAGCACTACAACAAAATTAACAAATACAAATGAAAACATTGATGAAATTTGTTTGTTAGTATATTACGACCTGTTAAACTTGTGACATGGATCATAGACTCTACAAGGTTAATAATTTTATTTTTTAAAACTATTTTTATTTAATTATATGATTAAAAAATTAACACTAATTGCGAAGCAATCAAATATAATTTTTTTAAATGATTACAATGAATTGTACAAAAGAAAATGCTTTCTAACTTGAACACAGTAAAAATTAAACAATATTAAAATAATATTTAAACAAGAATTTAATAAAATAAAATAACTAATTTATTTCAATTAAATAATTTTTTAAAATTACATTTAAATTATTAAAAAAAAACAGGTTAGACATGTTGGCTTGGGTGGCCAACACACTTGGAACTTTTGATTTCTTCTTTCAATTTAAATTAAATAACAACTTGTCTGCTGTCGTAGATTACACGTTGTAGTCTTGCCTACATTCCGGGAACTATAGGGATGGTCATAAACTTTAGGGTTTTTTGAACTAAAAATTTATTTTTTAAAAACATATTTTCATCTAAAAATATATAATAAACACCATTAAAGTCTCTAAAAACTAATTTATCAATCCAAAAATTACAGTTTTAGTCTAAAAAATATAATATCCAAACTAAAATAACCATAAAACAAAATTTAGAAAAATATTAAGGTTAAATCTCTCAAAAAAGCGCCAACACAATACTTTTTATTTTAAGGAATGCCATTTTTTTTCTTTTTTAATTTTTGTCCCCTATTTTTTAATAGCAAACAACAAAATCATTTTTGTTTTCACAAAATTAAGCACCAATCCACCGCCAGTATTGTTTGAGATTGTGATAACATTTTAAAAAACAAACCGAAATAAATTATGAAATCTAATTTCCAATCATAAATAAAAAACTAAAGAACAAAAAAAAATCAAATCATTATATGAATCCACATGACTTGTGTTTGCATGAATAATAAAACCAAGAGGCCTTTTACATTTAATATTTTAAATCATATTTGCAATCAACCTACTTTACACTTGAACCATTACACACACATACACTAGCTATTTGACTTGTGTTTTGTTGGAGGGAGTATATTTTTTTTTCTAGCAAAAAATTGGACATCCAAGCTTTTCAAATGTGTTTTTTTATATAAATAAATTCTAATTGTAAATCAAAAAATTTATGCAAATATCTAATTAAATAAATTGAGAACTATTATGTAAATAAATGAAAAAAGATATTAACGATAAGTAAAAATAAAAATAAAGAAATTAAGAGACATATATATTCAGATATTTGATCTCGTAACATGAAACATTTACTCAGTTGCGTTTACTAAATTTGTTTATTAAATTAATTTTTTATTCCATCAAATGATAATAAAAAATAAACACATATGAAATTGATTGAACAAAATAAAAGAAAAAAAAATTATGCAAGAATTCACATATTAGAAACATTATCTAAAAATAAATATTTTTTATTTTTAAAAATAAAGTTCATCTATATAAAACATAAAAAAATAGATCACGTATATGAATAATATCTTAAAAAATTAAATACATACAAAATAATTTTTTATTCAATCAAATGATAATAAAAATATAAACACACATGAAATTGACTGAACAAACTAAAAGAAAAAACAAATTATGCAAGAATTCACATATTAGAAACATTATCTAAAAATAAATATTTTTTATTTTTAAAAATAAAGTTCATCTATATAAAACATAAAAGAATAGATCATGAATATGAGTAATATCTTAAAAAAAATTAAATACATACAAAATAATTTAATAAGTCCCTATTAATAAAAGATTAAATAAGTAAAATAAAAAATATTATAGAGGAGGGATGTTAATTGAAACATATATCAATTTTTTTTAAAAAAAAGTTATATTTAAAAAGGAATCAAAATAAAAACCAAAATTATAATAAATAAATAAAAAGCAACGATAGTCTAGGTACCACAAGCGCATTTAAAAGAAATAAGAAGAATAAATGACTCGAGTCATAGCCTCGATCAAGTTTAATAAGTTGATTTTAGTTTAATTAGATGATACAATAAATAGGCAACGATAGTAAATGAAGAAAATGTTTTAAAAAATAAAAGATCACAATAACTTGACAGAAATAATCTTTGAAAATATAAAGCTGGATAAAAACGGGATAAAAAAATTATCCTAAGTCAACTTAAGGTAGCGTGATAGACATCTAATCTAAATAATAAGGGGCAAGCCAACCTCGGGTTAACCCGCAAAACTTGTGGTCCAAGTCATCGCATTTGGATAACCCGATTGAAAAGAAATCAAAGAAAACCACAAAACCAATCTTTTTTGGGAAAAAAAAACCAATGTCGAACAATGAATTTTGAAAATAAAATAAGCAAAAAAAATAATGTTAACTTATGTTAATTTTTCAAACTCGTGACCTGAGTCATTAGACCGGAAGCACCATATATGGAGAAATTGCGAAGTTCAATTCCCATCAAATCAAATACTAGAGGATAAAATAAAATAAAATCAACTACACAAAAGAATCCAAGATAAAGAATGACAATTAAAAGAAAAAGGGTGAAAATCATAATAAAAAATAAATTAATGGGCAACCTAAAGTTTTTTAGTGGAGGGTTAAATTAAAAAGAAATAACATAAATAAAAGAAAAAAAATCAAAAGAATGGAGATTAAATTTTAAAAAAACAATAGATCATAAATTTGGATTGAAGGATAAAATTGAAAACCAATAAACTTTTATAAAAAGACCAAGGAAAAAAATTTCAAAATAAAAAGAATAAAAACTAAAATGAAAAAAACAATATATGACAAATTGGAATTTAAAGATTAAATTGAAAAAAAAAATTTATAAAAGGATCGAGAACAAAAATTTAAATTAAAATTTAAAATTTAAAATAAAAAAATAAAGATTGAAATAAAAATAGCATAAAGAAAAAGGACTAAACTGTATTTTTTAATTGAGGAGAGAAAAAGAAGATAAAAAAGGATCATCGGCGACAAACCACCTTACCACTGCTATATATGATACACCAAGAGGAAGAGAACGTGATGGTGCTTTCAATGACATAACATAAGGACAGGTTTGGCCACTAGGAGATGGTGCACGAGCCTCCAAAAAGGTGTGGGTGCCTCCTATGAACCGATGCATGATTATCACGTGCCAACAACTTTTTCAATTAAAATATTAATTAGTTCATCTAAAATGACTAATTTACCCTCCATAGTTTTGGAAATAACGAAGAAGATCTCTAGGAAAATACTAAAATGCCCATAGACGAATGGTTTATTTGTTTTTTGGCATTTCAAGGGCAATTTTATCTTTTAACTGTATTTTAAAAAAAATTAAAAGACTAAAATACGCTAAATTAATAGCATATAAATTTTTGATATGGAGAGCAAATAAGTCATTTTTGTTCCTTTAACTTGAAAAAAATACATATACCCCACGCAAATCATTAATGACTAATCAGT
Source organism: Populus simonii (assembly GCA_007827005.2). Taxonomy (NCBI): domain Eukaryota; kingdom Viridiplantae; phylum Streptophyta; class Magnoliopsida; order Malpighiales; family Salicaceae; genus Populus; species Populus simonii. The sequence goes on from CM017469.2 coordinate 19,995,044, forward strand.
CATGTAAAAAGACCAAAATACCAGTAATTAATAGCGTTTCATTTTTTCCTAAAAAGGTAAAAAAGTCTTTTTATTATAGCAATGAATAGTTTTTATTATGTATCCACATTAATCTCTACAGTGTTTTTTTTTTCATGCAAAATAAATTTTTATTGATATAAGATTTTGCTTTCATGTTAATAGATGATTGGTTGAAAAAGAGGACAAGTAGGTATCCTTTGGTTATTTTTTTAGAATAGATGAGAAAAAAATAATTGATATACAAGATAAAATAAATATTTATATTTTCTGTCTAGTTGATAAAAAGACTAGACAAAACATGATGCAAAAATGTTTGTTTTACTTTTAATATGTGTTATTAACTTATTATCAAACTTGCAATATTTAAACGATAAATTGATAATTATTTATCATTATTTATGATTGGTTTAATGGTCCTTATATGGCATTTAGGCTATGTTTGTTTGTTAGAAAGTATTTTTTTTTAAAAGTGAATTCCAGGAAAATAAATTATTTTCCGATGTTTGGTAGTGTAATGGAAAATAAGTTGGAAAACACTTTCCAGTATTTGGTTATGTTATGAAAAATGAACTGGGAAATAACTTATTAATGTTTTATTTTTTTTCAAGTTTATTAAAATAATGAGGAACAAATCTTACAAATTAAAAAGTTGAATGAGAATAAAATTGAAAAAAAATATAATTTTATAAATTATCTCAAATAAAATAAATAATATTCAAAATAATAGAGATCAAATCTAAAAAATAAAAAAAATTAAAGATGAAGAAATTAAAATAATAATAATTAATATTTTATAAATTATTTCAAATAAAATAAGTAACAATCAAAAGAATAAGGACCAAATTTGATAGATAAAAAATTTCAATTAAAAAATTATAAGGAAAAAGCAAATAACAATTATAAAAATAAGGACCAAAGTTAATATAAAAATTAAATTCTAAGGAATGAAATTGAAAAACAAATATTCAAAACAAAATATATATAGCAATCAAAAATTTGAGGACTAAATTTGATATAATCAGCAAATAATATGATATTTTTAAATTTTTCACAACTTTCGGAAAGTATTTTCCTCATAAAATAAAAGAAAAATACTTTCCTGGAAACCAAGCCAAATTTTTCTTTGATTGGGAAGTGTTTTCCGTTGACCGGAAAGTGTTTTTTATTGACCAATTTTTCTAATAGTAAACAAACACATGGAAATTTTGAAAGTAATTTATCAGAAATCACTTTTCAGAAAACAAACACTCCCTTTAATATCCACAAATAAAAGGAGTGGAGAGTTGGAACAAATATATAACAAGAATTGGAATTCCTTAAGGATTCTTGAATGGCGCCAACCTAACTATAGTGAAATTCCTTGATTAATAAGATTTAAAATATTTATTGATCCCAGGTCTAATAGTTTTTTTTTGAAAAACTCTATTTATTCTAGTATGCCTATATTTTTTGGTTTTAATAGGATTTTTTTATGATGGAAAACAGACATCTATATGACAAAAGAACAAGAGCATTTGGGGGATGAATTTCCTTTTCTCCAATAAATAGGAGTTCCTAGGGCATAACTCTACGCATCTCATACTTTTTGGCCACCTCTTTTTATGCTTTCCCTTGAGAGGGTTCACAAGCATATATGTTCGCTTATTCTAATAAATAAGATCAGAAAAGTGAATGCTAGCCTTTTCTGCCGACCTCAAAAAGTATTTTATGCTGATACCTTTTGTTTCGTCGAGCCCTCTGTGGTCCTCCATTGATTACGGGTTGATCAACTGGATAAATTTGTCAAGTCAAGGTCTAAGAAAATCCATCACAGCTCCCTCTGTTGAGAAAGTAAATGCATTTACAGGTTTTGAAAAAAACGAAGAGTCAAGCTTTTGACTTACGCTTCTATATTTATATAATTCTTTAATTATATCTTTAATTTGTTCTTTGAAATTAAGTTACAATACAAAGATAAGTTGACAGGATGAATTTTAGTAAAACTACACATTATCGCACCTCGATCACAATTATGATGAATCTAAGTATAGTAGAATAGCCATAACATCTGCTATGATAAATAGTATATTCAATGTGTTGTGTACTGTAATAAACTCTTTAATTTGTGCTAGGCAGGCAAGCTACCAAACAAGTCATATGTAAACAAACGTAAGGGACATCCAGAATATGTTGACATGAGATCAGATGCTAAATTCCAAGAAGAAAAATATTGGAACTGAACATTTTGTAATTAAAAAGTGTGCAGATCACGTAGTCTATGGTCAAAAGTACTCTGTGTAATTAATTAGATTAATTGAACATATGAAGATGGCTTAAAATTATATCCACGTACATTCATAGAGGTCAACTCTAACTTCATTTATCCAAATGGAGGCAAGTATAATAAGGGACTGTTACGTTGTTCTATGGAGGCATAGGTGAAGGCAGAAGGGATGAAAATAACTCACGTATTTGGGTATAAAGGTAGGTAGAGTATCTTTCGATCTGATGTACCTGTTTGAAAATTTATTAAATGACATTGTTAATTTAGGTCAAATTAAAAATAAAATTCACTCGTAGAGTTAAGATTTTGTTAAAATTAATTCAATCTTTAACTTAAATTCTTTAACATAGAACATTAACACGTTGCAAAATAATCATGGATAAATATGAAATTGATTTTAAAGAACTATTAGTTGATATAATTTGTTGAAATCCAAAACCCCACTAGAAGAACTCTCTCTCGTACAGGAAAGAAGCAAAAAAGTTTAGGTCTTTATAAAGTGGAAAGTTGAAAAGTTAAAATTGAGTTCAAATAACACTCAAGCTTTTAAAGAGAAGAGGTCTTAAGCAAAATGAGTTTTGAGTTTAAAACCCACATATACGAGCGCGTTAGCCTAGCTCGACTTAGCTTGTGTACTTGGGCGTGGCATGAGTTTGGTTTATTGTAAAATAATATTCTACGCTACAAAAGATTATGTTTTCCTAACTAAAATTTGGACTTGTGCCTGATCCATAAAGAGTTATTTTTCTAACCCATTGATTTGTCTAGTCCATGAACAGAAGAATTTGATAAGTTTTTTCAGAACTCTTTCAACAATACTTGAATGTATTTTTTAACTAAAAAATCACATGATTTAAATAAAAAAAATTCAAGTTTAATACTGGTTTTATTGTGGGTAATTAAAGATATTTGTTGTGGAAGTCCATTAAATTCTATTGCCTAAAATTCTCAATAAACAAGGGCCGAAGAAGAGTGAGGTTGGTTAATTATGCGATGTTTTGATAGAATTTGACACTTTGTTTTACCAGCATTTCTCTTTTGGTTTTAAATCTATGTTTCCTCTCTAAATTTTCTTCTTTTTTTTATAGAGCTTAAGTTCAATCATTATAGAGGGATAATTGAGTAATATTTTATTGGTTTGTTGAACATTGTTTAGAAGTGCACCTAAACTTTGAAGACAACTCTTTTGCACCAAATAATAAACAATAAAGTTTTAAAAACAAATGATTATTTCTTAACAACAACAAAGCTTGATCAATTTTAAAGTTCTTCAACATATAAGTATATTTTTTTGGTTTTGTTTTAATTTATATAAAGATATATTGTGTGATTAGTATGCATACAAAGACACTATTTTGATATCGATTGCAAGTTTGATATATGTTTAGTGTTCTTTATATATAGTTTTTTGGTTATGATTGAAAGTTGCCGTATTCTAGATATATTGCATGTTTATAAACTAAATATTTTTTCCTCACTTGTCTAATTTCGTTTTTCATGAGTTTTTGGACAACACCACCTCCACTTATAAATATATAAACAATCTATTATATTTAGATTTTTTTGTCAATATATATCTAAAGTAACATTATATATTGATAATTTTTCTAATATTTACTTAATTAAAATTGTTTGATAAATTTAAAATATTTAATTCTCTATAATATGCTAATTTTATTTAATAAGAATTAGGTCATGAAAAAATAAATCATGTGGATATTCATTGAAGATTTGTCTCCGAATTGAAAGTTGCCTCCATTAAAAGAAGGACGAGTATGAAATTAGATAGCCTCCGTAGAATCATGGACGCATCCGTCACTGTCTCTATATATTCTTTTAAAAGCAATTAGGATTAAAATCTCATGTCAAAATTTTGTTGAATTCCCTAATTTCTAAAAAGGAAAGCCGATCTTTGATCGGATAGAAAAATACACTTACCTTTGGTTTGAAAAAGTTGATATCAACCAAATTGAAAAACATACTTAACTTCGGAATGAAGAATTTTTTTATTATTATTAATGCGGGTGTCCGGGTTAATTTGCGCGTACCTCGACTAATCCCACGGACCATAAAGTTAATGATTATATAAATCTTCAGTGGTCCTGAGGTTTATGAAACTCAAATTAGTGATTTTTAGGGAATAAACTCAGAGTCACCAATTAAGTTATACTCCTTAGAATTAAATGAAGAATTTAATTTAAAAATAAGTTTCAAGAGAAAAAAAAAAAGAATTCAACGTATTTATGGATAAAACCCGGACCGGTCTAGAGGTTAACTGGTCCTAAAACTATGGTTTTGACTGAATTAATTTAATTTTTATTTTATTTAAAACTCAATAAATATCATCTTGCAGTCCACGGATCACTGAGATAATAACAATGCATTGATGTTGTAGATGAGCTGCAGACTGCAAGGCTATTTCATAGGCCATATTGAAGAGGAGGGAGAATACAAAACGTCTTTTTAATTAGTACGATCACCGCCTTCCACGTGTACTATAAGTTAAATAATTATGAGTATCCAATAATATGTAGTTCAACTAATCTAATTAATATAGTGTTCCTTTTTTTAAAAAAATAAAAATAAAAAAATATAGTGTTCCTTTTCATTTTAAAATTTTTTGAGTTCCAACTCCTTTATTGTTATTATTATTATTATGTTGTAATAATAATAATAATAATAATAATAATAATTTATGAGCACAAGTATTACCTAAAATATGAATTTGAATGCTTTTATATTCTTAGGCCCCGTGTTTATTTACTGGAAAGTAGTTTCCTTTTGGAAGGTGAATTTAAGGAAAGTAAATTCCAGGAAAGTGAATTATTTTCTGATGTTTGGTACTGTAATGAAAAATAAGTTGGAAAACACTTTCCAGTGTTTGGTTATGTCATGAAAAATGAGTTGGAAAATAACTTATTAATGTTTTATTTTTCTTAAGTTTATTAAAATAATGAGAAATAAATCTTACAAATTAAAAAGTTGAATGAGAATGAAATTGAAAAAAATATAATTTCATAAATTATCTCAAATAAAATAAATAATAATCAAAATAATAGAGATCAAATCTAAAAATAAAAAAAAATAAAAGATGAAGAAATTAAAATAATAATAATTAACATTTCATAAATTATTTCAAATAAAATAAGTAACAATCAAAAGAATAAGGACCAAATTTGATACATAAAAAATTTCAACAAAAAAATGATAAGGGAAAAGCAAATAACAATTATAAAAATAAGGACCAAAGTTAATATAAAAATTAAATTTTAAGAGATGAAATTGAAAAATAAATATTCAAAACAAAATATATATAGCAATCAAAAGTTTGAGGATCAAATTTGATATAATCAGCAAATAATATGACATTTCTAAATTTTTCACAACTTCCAAAAAGTGTTTCTGTCCAAATTTTTCAGGAAAACACTTTCCTGAAAACCAAGTCAAATTTTTCTTTGACTGAAAAATGTTTTCTGTTAACCAACTTTTCTAATGATAAACAAATACAGAAAAGTTTAGAAAATAATTTTCTGAAAAATGAATTTCAAGAAATAAACATAGCCTTGTAAACATAGCATGGTTTACTATTTTCAAAAGACATAATAATTGTTTATTTTTTTTTATCAATTCTGATTTTTGAAAAACTTTCATTATTTTTTTATATATAAATTAGCCACGGTATCCATCAAGTCATCCTAGTGTTTTTATATTTTTTAAGTTTTAAGTTTTGAGTAACACTATTTCATTCTAAAAAAAAAAAAGTGAGGAAAGAAAAAGAAAATAATTTCATTCAACAGGGCCCAACATAGCATAAGGCTATAAAAGCTTGATTATTGAGTATAGAGCCAGAAGCCCATACCAATAAGGATATGCAGCCCATTAACTAAGCCCAGCTCACTAGATTGAGCTTAAATGACTCTGTCAATTTATGGGGCAGTCCTTTGATTCTTTCTCAACAAACAGATTAGTACTTCGACTAAACAAATAAACCAAACCAGTTGCTGCTGCTGCCATGGCTATGGAAACCTATGCATCAAGAAATATTGACAAAATCCATACGGATGTCCTCTCTCAGTCAAGACAAGCTTGCTACAAGGTCCTTTCTCTTGTTTCTTTCTCCTTTTTTTATAAAGAAGATCAAGAAAACAATGCTTCTCTTAGTAAACAAAACAAAAAAACATCGATTCTTTATTTATTTATATTTATAATATCAGGCGCGAGATGCTTTTTTCGCGTGTTTGGAGAAAGAGTCCGACAAGAAACCCACAGAAATCGGGTCGGTGGGGCTTCAATATCCAGCAGAATGTAACAAATCAAGGGTTGAGTTTGAGAAGAACTGCAGACCTGCTTGGGTAATCTTTGATTAAAATGATAAAATTTCATTACTGTTATTATTAATAATAATTTCAATATTAATGCTGTTTTTTTTTTAACGATTTTATATATATATAGGTGAAGCATTTTGACAGGCTGTATTGTAGGAACAAGACAGCACAGAGGTTGTTGGAAGATAAGGAAATCAGGAGAGGTCCGTTGTCGCTTCCTCAGCCTTACACTTTCAAGCCCACTTCTAGTTCTTAATTTGAGCACCCTTTATCTTTTTTAAAGGTTTTGGCAATGTGGGTTTTCTTTAAAATGTTATTATCTCGATGGATGTTTTGATGGATTTGGTAAAACTGTACAGTTATGGCATTATGAATGACTAGTTATTAGCCTGATTAGTTAAGTAGCAATGGTGAAGTTTTGAACATATGATAAGGAAATAGACTTGAATTTCTGGTTTTGAGGTTAATAATGGTTGTGTTGTTTCTCTATTGTCTTCTTTTCTCTCTCTTAATTTGTTCAATGGATGCTTGAATCATGCTATTTTGATACTACAAAATGATTGCGTGCAGTAAAATTGCTAATTGAAAATAGGTGAAGAGAATTATGTGAGGATAGTGCCCTCATTAGATCAACTTTATCGATTTAGGCAGGGGTGTAATGCTTGACTTGGCCCCTTTGGAAGATGGAAGCAGTCATTTTGGTGAATTCGTATGCCTTTTTCAAGTAAGACCAAGGATTGTAGAATGAGTTTACGACGCGAGCCAATGTTGCCTAGTCTATGGTTAGCATTACTAATTAAATTTCAAAGAAAGGATGCACTTTTATCTGTCAAGATATTGTGGTTGCTGAAATGGGGACAAGTTTCCTGTTTCCAAATAGTTGCCACCGATCTTTAACGACTATACTGGCTTATGCAAACATGCATGCTATGTTGATGTTGTCCCTTTCCTGTGCATTTTTAGAATATGTGGCCTATAATTTGATGTGTTCTACATGTAGATACTTTGCTGGGACCTAAACCCTAATTAAATTAATGATTAAGAAAATAATGTGATGAGATGTAGTGGGCGGACACCATTTCAAAATTCAATCATGGTTTGTTCTGTTCGATGTGGGGGGGGGGGGGGGGGGGGGGGGGGGTGTGGGGGTTAAGCCAATGGATTGTAAGGTTGCTGTTAAAGTGGTTTGCTTACATGAAATTTGATGGCACACTGAAGAAGTGAGCTATGGTTGACAGTCAGGGTGCATTTAATTTGTATAGTCTTTGGTGCTTAGATGCCCAACAAGTACAATTTTATGAATCAATATATGAAAAGAACTCGAGAGCTAACTGTTAGGATCCCTGGGAACTGGGAAGCTGGCTGACTGCTAACTAGTTATCCTAGTATGAGCTGGTTTTTGCTGCTTGCAGAAAGCTTACTTCTATTTTTGAAAGCTTGACATGTATGAACTGATCAACTGAGGTTGCTGATAAAAATAGACAATAAAGTGGACGTTGTTGCGTTTAATTCCAGCTTCTTGCAATGGCGTTGTTTTCCTGCTCAATCATGAGCTATAAATATAAAACCTAGGATTTTAATACATGAATTAAAGTAAAGCACTTGAGTTTAGTATCATGCTGCTAGTTTTTACAGAGTGAGGAATTAGATTTTCATGAAAACTTGTTTTGATATGCTCTGGTGGCCCGTCAGAGCGTATTTTAACCTACGACTTTCGTCGAGTCGAGTTAAATTATCTGGGCTAAGGTTTGTAAATTCTAGTAGATTGACTATTTACATTGCTCTTCGCTATCTCCCACGGTCCCTTGTTCGTGTTCTGGACTTTACCCTAATTTATGTTATCAGGGCTTGAATCTATTAACAGGCTCACCTTTGCTTGCTAAAGCACCTCCTATGATGCTCGCATTTAGCATGCAGTGCCGAGAAGAATTGTGTAAGAGTGATGCTGTTTATCCTCGGCATTAACCCGAATAATTGTTGTGTTCAATTTAATTATAGTTATGAGACTATGTGTGTTGCCTCCGTTAAACAAAAAAGGGCTCTGAGAAACCAGCAAAATTCAAGAACGCCCATTATCACTTGATAAATTGTGTGTATCTATGCGTCCACAATGCCGGCATTATTCAAGAACTTCATCATTTGCAAATTTTACATCACAGAGACATTCTGCAGCTGAAAATTATCTCTCTTTCAAATTATTTTTAAGAAATTAAATTTAATTTGCGATCGCAAATATGAATTTTTGAGAATTTTGATAGGAATTCGTGAACAATTTTTTTTAAATGTATATATACAAATAATAATAATAATAATAATATTAAAATCATAAAATTCTGATTAATTTGAGATAGTAATTAATTTTCTTGAATGAAGAAATTCTAAATAATAGTAATCATCATTATAATTTTCGAGTAATGTAGCAAATACTAGTGGGGGTGGCCCATACTACACCGCAGTCTAATTTTTTTGACATAAAAAATATATAAAAAAATATTAATATCCAAGACGTTGAGTCTATTTGCAGAGTTATACCCAAGAGTTTTGAGTCTTGCTGCAACGCCTGATCCAAGAATAATATTTATAATATTAATTATAATATCAATAGTAATATTTATAATACAAATAATAATATTTTTAATATTAATAATAATATTAAACTTGTTTGACCTGAGTTATTATAGTTTTTTATCCCTTGAAATTAGACTTATGGTTTTTCTTCGATAGTAATAATATTTTTTTAAAAAATTATTAATGTAATGATAAGAATAATAATAACAATAACAAGAATATTAATGATTATAAACATGGGTCTTGTGAAGTTTTCTGGGGTTGGTTCCTCTAATAATAATAAAATATAATAAATTTATCTGACTTAAGTTCTTATAGTTTTAAATCCATTCAAATCAAATTTATGATTTTTCTTCAATAGTAATAATATTTTTTAAAAATTTAATAATAATAAAAATAATAACAATATTAAGAATAACAATAACAATAACAATAATAATCATAATAATAATATTAGCAATATTCATTATAATAAAAATAATAATATTATAATACAATAATAATATTTTTAACATTAATAATAATATTAAACTTGCATGATCCAAGTTTAGATGGATCTTGCTGTCACACCAGACTCAAGAGCCTTGAGTTTGATTGCAACACCAGACCCAAGAGCCTTGGCTCTTAGGTCTGGCTGTAAAGCCGTGTCATGAAAGTATGATAACTAAATAGAAAAAAAATTTAATATTAAAGAATGAAATCAAACAAAAAAAAGATCAATTGAAAAGGGAGAAACAAAAAAAACAAAACAAAGCAAAGCACTATTCTAATGAATAGCGCTTTACGAGGAGGGGTATCGTAAAATCAGCTCATAAGATCACGGTAATCTAATGAAAAGTTAACAAAACAAATTATGAAATTTAATTCTCAATCAAATCGATATTAAAAGATGTAATTGAAATAAAAAAAGAAATTAAGAAAAAGAAATTTTTTTTGAATCAACTGGGTTAACCCGCCAAATCAGGTTAACTTATCAAATCTGGGATCTGTTTCATGAAAGTATGATAACTAAATAGAAAAAAATTAATATTAACGAACTAAATCAAACTAAAAAAATATTAATAAAAGGAAAAAAAACAAAGAAAAAAGCAAAAAAAAAAAAAAAACAATAACTTAAAGGCATTTGCTTTTCATTGTGGATTTGCACAATGCAATCTACAATGAAAAAAATACAAAAAAAACCTATAACTAATAATAATTTTTTAAAATTTATTTATTATTATATTATCAATATTCATTATAATAAAAATAATAATATTTATAATACAAATCATAATATTTTAATATTAATAATAATATTAAACATGCATGATCTAAGTTTAAGTAGGTCTGGCTGCAACGCTAGGTCCAAGAACCTTGAATGTGAGTCTAGTTATAAGGTCATGTCATGAAAGTGTGATAACTAAATAGGAAAAAAATTTAATATTAAAAAATGAAATTAAACAAAAAAAAGATTAATTCAAAAGGAAAAAACAAAGTAAAATATTATTCCAATAAATAGTGCTTTGCGAGGAGGGATACAGTAAAATCCCCTCATGAGATCATGATAATCTAATGAAAAGTAAACAAAATAAATCATGAAGTTTAATTCTCAATCAAATTGATTTTAAAAAATGAAATTAGAAGAAAAAACCTAATTAAGAAAAAAAAAAGAAATCTGAATTTGAATTCAATAGGTTAACCCATAAGACCTGAGATCCGTGTCATATGAGTATGATAATTAAATAGAAAAAAATTAATATTAACAAATTAAATCGAACAAAATTTTTTTATAAAAAAAAAAAAATTAATTAAAAATAAAAAAACAAAAAAAAAAGCAAAAAAAAAAGCATCAGCCTTTTCACCGTGGATTACATAGTGCAACCACAGTAAAAGGCTAATCTGCTTTAGTTATACTTAATTAATCATCACATCATTATTTTCTTTTCATCTTAAGATTAACAACATCATCATCTTCAATTTAAATAATTTCTAATTAATATGTTTTAATGAGAAACTTTATTGATAAGCGATCTTGTAGATTAAGATAAATTGAACTAAACTAATATAACAAGATAAGAAAATAAAAATTATTTTCAAGCATTGTTTTAAAAAGAATGTATTAAATTATGAGCAATAATCAAAATTATAGCAAATCTTAAGGAATTTAAATTCAATTAATATGTGATAGAAACTTGAATAAGATAATTAATATGATTTGAGTGAATTTAATTTTTTATAAAAATGCTCCAACGATCCTTCATTTATTTTTATATGAATAGTAGCTCTAATTTATGATAAGTAAACTAATAGACTGCAAAGTGGATACCAGTGGCTTGGAATCCATAGTGTTTCAACAACATTACTCTTAAGCAAATAGTGAGTATTGTCTTGAATTAAGACCTTTTATAAGAGCCAAAATATTGTATCACACACAAGACATCCAAGTGCTCTATAACAAGCTTCACTGTCAACACATTATGACTTTATGCTTGATTCAGGTTTTCTTGAACAATTTAGAGAATTAACCTTATTTTTAAGGAAACGACACCACTTTTATGATCATATAGGAATGTTCATCAATGATGCACTCATGAATCCAACATTCCATTAAAAAAACTAAATATCACATTGCATATTTTCTATAAAACAAAACCTTAACATTTTATTGCATCATGGGATACATGCATTTACACCATAAAAATATATATAAAAAATAATTGAGTACATATCAATCAACTATATAGATAAAAAAAAATTACTTGGTGCTAGCAAGTGTTAGCATGTCATTGTTAAGTATTAAAGATCACCCGCAATGTTATGATAAGAGGACACAACAACAATAAGATCATTATCCTTTTAAATATAGATTTTGAGATATTCAATCAACTAGATAGGTATCTTTATAGGTAGCTTATTTTTCTTGGGTTTAGATTCATTCTCTTGATGCTAACAAAATCTTATAGTATAATGATCAACTATATTATCCTTTATTCTGATATAATATATATTTATGGTACCGTCATTTATATATGATCTTATAGTATAATGATTATTTTATCTATATTTTTATTATAATATTTACTAAGCATAGTTTTAATAGAAAACAAAAGCTATCATAAATGAATTAAGATGGGTGGTATTGGTTTATTGTTTTCACATAAGAGTTTCAAATGAAAGGTCATGTAACCAACCCACTTAATCATTGGCTTATGAGGCTAGAGCTATCAACTCTTCTTTTATAGTAGATTTAGCAATAATTGATAGTTTCTGTATTCAAAGTGAATATATACCTTGGGATAAATAATAAATCACTTAAGAAGGTGTTCTAATTAGTATTATTATTACCTTGAAATATAAAAGGATATCTTTTATAGAAAACATGATGCGTAATACATTTCAAATATCTCATTAAACTAGTTATAGCATTATAATGTTGAGCATTAATTATGCTAGAAATTCTTGCTAGCACTATCCAAAAACCTCCACACAAAGATCAAGACAAGTTCTTAGGTACCCAAATCTTCTTGGGTCTTTTGTTGTTAGAGGTGGTTCCTTTTGGAACCCAAGTCATATTACAAACTTTGTATTTCTTAATAGGACATACATAAATTATATAACATATAGATCTACAATAATTGCATTTATGGTTAAGATCATAGGATTGTTTGGCTTTAACAAAATACTTTTTTAAATACTTTTAAATTCTTTTTAGGTTGGTAACTTAAACGTCTTTTTGTTAAAAACACATATTTAGCTAGAAAACACGGTTTCTAGAGTTTTAGAACCTTGTGTGAATTTCGTTAAGGTTGTGATTAACTTGTCAACCTTTTCTCTTAAGGACTTGTTTTCATTCCCAAGTTGATTCACCCTATCAATATCATCAATTTCAATGCAAGCTTGCTTTTCTAACCTTTTTTTTAACAAGTAAGCATGCACGATTCTTTTTTAATGTATTATATTTTGAACCTAACTTTTTAAATTCATCATATAAAGATTCAAATGCATCATTCAATTCATCATAGGTAGGGTTAGATTCATCATCCATAGATTGTATCTTATTTTTGTTTTCAATTGCCATGAAGCACATGTTTGCAACGTGCTCTTCTTCATCACTTGAACTGGAGTCCAAATCATGACTCCATATGGCTTTCAATGCTATTTTATGATGATTCTTCTTCTTCTTGTTTTGCAGAAGCAGACAATCTACCTTGATGTGTTCTAATTTATTATACTTGTAACATATAAGGACTTTTGTTGCTTGATTCTTCTATGTTTCCATCCTTATTGAAGTTTGAGAATCTTCTATTATCATGCTTCTTCCTTAGAAAATTTTAGAATTGCTTTGTAATTAGAGAAATGTCCTCTCTAATGTCTTTATCATGATGAATGGTTTTGAATGCAAAATTCTTCTTTAGCTTTTCTTCTTATTCTTGTTTCTCCATTTTAATTTTATGTGTCATCAAATAACTGATGAGCTCTTCTAATGGAAGTTTGGTGAGATTATTGGCTTTTTGAATAGGCATTACCTTTGCTTCCCAATTCTTCAGTAGAGACCTAAAAATCTTGCCCATAATTTCAACATTAGTATAAGTCTTACCAAGAAGCATCCAAATTATTAGTTAATAAAGTCATTCTAGTAAACATACTAGTTATGGACTCACTAGGATGCATTTTGAATAATTCATATTGATGAACTAACGTATCGACTTTAGATTCTTAACTTGGTTAGTTCTTTGTGAGGTACCTCTAAGGCATGCTAAATGTCTTTAGTATTTTTACATGATATGATTATATTAAATCCACTTCTATTTAATGTGCAATATAGAGTGGTCATGGCTTTAACATCCATTGAAAGCAACTTTTTATTATTATTATTGTTGTTGTTGTTGTTATTATATTAACTTCTAACTTTAGGAATCTCAAAACCATCTTTAATTTTAAATGGTCTACGAGGACCATTCTCTATGGATAACCATAAATCATAGTCAATGGATTGAAGATAAATAATTATTCTAACTTTTCAATAAACATAATCATTACCATCAAATAAAGGTAATCTAGATATGGATGAACCTATATTTTGGAGAAATAACTAGTGTTTGTCATTCTACTCAAAGTTTAAGCGAACTTTATAAATGAGAACAAGTTCTAATACTAATTGATGTTCTAGGATTAAGAAAACAATAACATCTAAGAAGGAGAGTGAGTTAAGTGTATCATTGATATTAATAAATAATGCAAATTAATTCAAATAAATACAATAAACACAATAACCAATAATATAATTAAGTGCTTAAAATAAATAGGTAAGGGAGAGAATTTACAAACTCCATTTTTAACCTGGCTCGACAAGCCAACATCCACACCTCAAGTACCAAACCATACTTACGTATTGTATTTTTTTCTTGTCCAAGTTGTAGGGTGTAATAACAACTTGATGAATCCATATTGTCGCACATGTGCGGCGTCACGGTGATCGTCCAACACTCTCAGGTAAAATGGAATGGTCTATCTAGCAAATGTGGAGAGACAATGAATTCTTGCCTCTTATCAGTGAAAAATTTGAATGGGAGTCGCCACCTAGTATTCTGGTCACTAGGAACCCTAACTAGTCTCAAAGATCGGGTACGGAGACTGGCTGCATAAATGGTAGGTATTAGCATCCCAACTACGCCCTACCTAAGGTAATTAAGCTGCATTGTTTTGTTGTCTGATAAAATTTGAAGTCTTGGTTGTGTTTTCTAATTATTGGTCCGTCTAAAGGGTCAAGAAAATCTCTCCTCAATAAGGAGGTTCTTATTTTAATGGGGTAGAACCTAACCATTCTAGTGTCTGAAAAAAAAAAACAAAATTTAATATCCAGAATATGTATGACATGTAATGTTGTACCCCGAATACTAAAAGACAAACAAAATAAAATTTTTGTTGTTTTTTTGAAATTTTGGCCAATGTTCTCTTAACTTCAATAAACTGGTTATTAAAGCCAAAATGCATGCTAAAACATTGTTTTTTGGTGTATGAAAAACACAATATGAGTTTTTTTAGCTTTGAGACACTTGGCCGTATGCATAAGAATATATTTTTTTTCAGTTTATTTTGTATTTTTGGATGTTTTGATGAAAACCGGGTATTTTAATACCGGATTCGTATTTTTTTTTAAATGACAAAAAAAACATATTGAGATTAAACAAAACAGCATAAAACAATACACGCGGGGAAATCGAAAAATTTAAAACATATATTTTTTTGCTGGGTCGAACCCGACCCACCATTGTTAGGCTGGACCGCAGCCCATATCAGCTGGTTATTGTGCATCAGCACCTAGCTTCACCTCGCCTGCAGATACGTGCACCGTGCAAGTCCTGCATGGCGAGGGAAGAAACGAAAGCAAGAGAGGCGGAGGGTTTACCTGGAGAAGCCTCGGTCGTCAATGATGGCCAATGGTAGCGGTGGTTCCAGGGGG
Source organism: Populus simonii (assembly GCA_007827005.2). Classification (NCBI taxonomy): domain Eukaryota; kingdom Viridiplantae; phylum Streptophyta; class Magnoliopsida; order Malpighiales; family Salicaceae; genus Populus; species Populus simonii. The sequence continues at coordinate 20,010,666 of CM017469.2, forward strand.
CGGCGGCGTTGGTGGCAGCTCCTCCTCTGTTTTTTTCTTCTTCCTTTTCTCTGTTTTTCTTCTCTTTTTTGTTTTCCTTCTCTCTTCCTCTTTCTGTTTTTTTTCTTTCCTTCTCTCCCCCTTTTTTCTCTCGTCTCTCTTCGTTTCTCCTCTCGTTTCTGCTCTTTTCTTTTGCTCCCTTGTATTTATAGGAAAAAACAGGGGAGACATATGAACGGGGCGGCCACTGTGAAGCCGCCCTATGACTACCCGAGGAGGCATGTCTCCTTCATTTCTCCAACACGTGAGAGGCCACGGGTTAGCTTAGCAAGTGGGTGTCCTTGGTCGACGTCTTTTTGAGCTTTTTAGAGGAAGAAAAGTCAGTGAAAACAGGGGAACAAAACTTTCTTCTTCCCCTGTTTTCTACGCGTCCAGGGAAAGAAGAAAGGCTACAGTGCCGTTCAAAATGGCACCGTTTTGAGCTTTTTTTAACAGTGTATGAAAAGGCGCCGTTTTAGCCAAAACACGCCGTTTCATTTGAGTGAAAACGACGCCAAACTTGTGTCAAAGTCCAAATCAGTCTTCAATTTGTAATTTTTTCAATCAAGTCCTAAATTGCAATTTTGATTTAAAAATCAATGCAATTGCATCCATGCCAAAAATCAAACAGCGGCCTTGAAGTTGGCCACCTTTTTCAGTTTGGTCTTTGGTCTTGAATTAGTGCAATTTGACACTCAATTGATCAATAAACTTTTAATTCCTTCAATTTGACCCCTGATTCGGTTTAATTACAGCCCCTCTATTTACACGCATTTTTCATTTTGGTCCTTGGTTTTAGATTTCTTCAATTAAGTCCCTAATTGGCCATCAAACTTCAATATTATGCAATTAAGCCCCTGATTTGACCAAATTAACTCTCAAAAATTATAATTTGACCCCAGAACTTTAATTTCTTCCAATTAAAGCTTAAATTGACTTCAAAATCAATTTTTCTTGCAATCAAACCTTTCATGAATTCAATTAAACCTTCAATAAAATTTAATTGAGTCCATAAACATATGATTTTGGACTTTTCTTTCTCAAATTGAATTTTCTTTGTCAACAGGGCTCTCATCAGTCAACAAAATATTGTCAAATTTTAATCTTTGTATTTTTGAACATCCTCATCCAATTTTTGACCATTTTCTAAGCGTTCTGGCATTCTTTTTTCACTGTTATATTTTTGAATTTTTTGAATTTTATTTTTTTTGAAGAGAGAGAAAAAATGTGAATTGAGGAATAACCTTAAAATGAGTTATGACACATACCAAGATTTTTACACCACCTGAAGATATTCCGTCTTCAATTTTTTTCTCCAACTTGAAGATATGTCCTTTTCAAGATTTTCTCTTAGTGAAAATACCTCACCAATGCCAAGAGCTTTTCCCTAACTCTTAAGGGTTTACAATTGTGATTTTTGTTACACGAATTTACTCTTTTGATATAATGAATATTACAATTTAAAATTGATTAGTGCTTAAAAGTGCATTTTTATCAAGGTTTTATATCATCATTTTTGCACTTGAAGTATCAATAACTCCTTAACTAAAGCATGTTTTATAATAACATATCTAATTATATAAGATACCTTTAATTTATGGTAAATGTTCATCTTAAATGCAGGCCTATCACATAAATGAAAGAATTGATTGATGAGTTGAAGTACTAAAATTAAAAGGACAAAGAGATGGCCAAACTTAGAAAAGAGATGCTGGTGCAGTCCAAACTGGAACACTATTTGGTAATTGGGTCATATCTGGAGCTGTAGATCTTGGATTTAGGTCCATTTTATATGGATGGAAATATAAGACATAGGCCTACAACTTTCATTTGGAGCCCAAGATTTAACAAGGCCGTTTTCAAGTCCAAATTGTAGCAACAAAGAAGAAGTCCGAATCTGTCCTGCAGCCCAGACACTGTTCAGTGTTCAGCCCATATCTCAAGTTTTAGAAGGCCAAATAATCTCAAATTTTTACCCTGGAAAGATGAGACAATTTCCTAGAACTTTCATGATTTAAGTCTGTTCAAATTATGACGTTATCAATGACTTTTTGGCAGACAAGAAGATAAGAATTGTCACCAAGTCAAGATGTGGCCACCCACTCATCAATTAGTCAACAAATCAATAGTTCCAAATTTTGGCCTATAAAAGGAGGCATTTGCCATGTATTTAGGCATCTTGGTTTCCAGATCAAGATCATGCTCTTGTTTTCTCTCTTTGTATTGCTTAAGTTTTGCTTTCATTAATATCTAGTTTATGCCTTTCATTTCCTTTTCTTTACTTAGTTAACTTCTTTCTCATTTATGTTATTATCTTGTTTATTTATGTTTCTTTCTTTCATTATGTCTAGCTAGGTTAATTATGTCAAGGTGAAAAGGGTAAACTAATGGTGTAAGAATAAGTATAATATAAATTTAACTTGGACCTTAATGTTGGATACTAACATGCTATATATTTGTTATCTTGTTCACTTTTAATACTTTGCTTGTTAAATGGTTAATATAGATTTATGTTGTATAACACTTGGTACAACAAATACTTGGCACTTTCATAGCCCATACTGTATGGTATAACCGACACCTGAGCTATGAAAGGAACTTGATTTGTTGTTAACATAAGTTATAATCATGAATGCCTGACAACATTTACAAGTATTAGCATTATTCGAATAAGATAACTAATGTAATCATGTTAACAATTTATAATCTGATTGGAACCTCCTTTGTGTGTGGTTTCCAATTGAATAATAAGAGTTTATACTATACTTGTTTGAAGTACCATTAGTGGATCCTCTAACCTTGACATTTGTTGTTATCATTGTTTAATCCTTACGTTAATCTTCCATCTCAAAGTTCTCATCAACTTCTTCTTCTTCATCTTTATTATTATCATTATTAATAGTATTATTGGTATTATTACTACTACTACTACTACTACTACTACTACTACTACTATTACTATTACTATTACTAGTATTACTACTACTACTACTACTATTATTATTGTTGTTGTTGTTGTTGTTATTATTGTTGTTGTATTATTGTTGCTTATAATTTATACAAGTAACCTCCCTGTGGTTCGACCCCGGTCTTGCCGGGTTATTTATTACTTCGACACTCCTGCACTTGGGAAAAGACATCAATCTTTTGGTCGTGTCAAAAATCTTATGATCTTTATATCTTAATAGATAACACTTATATGATTAGAAAATGTTTAAGCATAGTGAGAATGAGAATTTATACCCTATGCTAGATTATGAAAGTCTGATTGCATAAATATGATTATAATTAAGGATTGGTGATTTTAAAGTTGTTTTACTCTTACAATAGCTTATATATGATATATGTTCGGATTCTCTTACTAATTTTACAATTAGACAAGCTATATATATGTTTCTAATTAAAATTAGTTGTTTATAGTCTTTACAACCCCACTAAAGGCTAAAATGGTCAACCCAATAACCATAAAACTACAACACCAAGCCATCCATTTTCCTTATCTCTCTATCAAGCCATATCAACCACTGAACTAGTTGAATTACACCAACTACCGACACAACCACATTTAGACTGAGCACACACAACCTTAACCATTACATCCCTGTTCCAATCCAACCCTTAAACCCATCTTGAGCTAGTCTCTACCAAAGCCACTAGACACATTTGACCTGACCACCACAAATCTAGCCATAACTATTACACCTAATACACCAAACAAACTAGTCAAATCCATGCCTTGACACTATTCTAAAACCAAAACCAATCCCATTTCAATTATCACAACTAGAGATGAAAATGCTTGTCAATCTTCTTCGTTAGCTAGCTGTAAGTAAAATCACTTGCATCAATGAGTATAAGAGATTAGGTTGGTCTTAATTTGCACCTAACACATTCCTAACAAGCTTCAACGCATGGCCTCATGTGTAAGCAACATCAAATGTATATGTGGGCCCATATGCCACTATTGTTTTAGCCAAGTTTTAATGACTTCAAGGGTACTGTCATCCTTTCATTTTATGTTACCATTATACTCTATACTAAAAAGGCATTAGCCTTTCACTGATCGATGAAAAGCTGATTTTAGTTTTTGATGGGCAAAGTAGTATGCCTTAGGTCTAGGGGTACGATGATATTTTTCATGGAACACATTGGTTATTACTTGCAAGAAAGGGGCTAGATGAAAATTCTATGTTTTCTTTGATAGTGTGATTACTTAATTGCCCTTAGAAGACAAAAAAATTCACTTGGGTCAAGGGGTTTTTAAGTCTTTGACTTTATTTTTAAACAAGTAAGTTACTTTATTACCCTTGTAAATTAAAAACAATTGTCTTTGACTTAGGAGCATTTTTGTCATTTGCATGTGGTTATTTGGTAGTTATTGGGTGTTCTTGGCGGCAGTAGGGTAATTTGATAAAAAAATAAAAAAAAGAAAAAGAATGGGATGAATAGTGAAAGCCTTCTTCGAAGGGCTCGTGCGGCGTCGTCTAGTGGCTAAAATTGTGATTCTAGGGCTACTTCCGAAGCGTCTTGGCATTCCCTCTATGGATTAGTGCTGTGTGTAAAACTATGACGACTAATGTGACATGTGTGGCCTTTTGTTTTAGTTTTTATTTTTCCTTCTCTCCTACTTGATTTTTGTGCTGGAATTAAAAAAAATCAAATTAGCCCCTAAAGTTTGTTATACTTAAGATTTCATCCCTATTCTCTTTATTACAATTTTTAAAATTTAGAATACTTTATGAAATTAAGGGTTTTTTTTTAAATTTTGTCCCTATTCTCTTTTATTTGCAATTTTTTTTAAACTAAGAATTTTTTTTAAATTTCATCCACAATTGATATTTTTATCTATCAGATTTTGTTACTATTCTTTTAATTACTATTTTTTTAGATGGTTTTGGCAGTTGTTTTTTTTTTTTTTGCAATTTCACCATTCTTTAATTTTTTTTCCTGTCAAATCTAATTCTTTTTTATTGTTGTATTGTTTTGACCTTGAAAGGTTTTTTTAGATTGATTTTTTATTATTATTTCATCTTCCAACATTTAATTAGCCAGTTGTTTAGCTTTTTAGTTGAATCCGGGTCTAAATTTAATGGTTTGTGGGTTTAAGAGATTAAGCTCAATTTATGAAGCTAATACAAGTTTCTTTCCCCCCCCCCCCCCCCCCCCTCCCTTTTTGCCCTTTTTTTTTTCAACCTCCAACATTTTGTTATTTTTTAATTCACTTTCTATGGTATTTTTTAGTGGTTTTGAAAATAACACGGGTTGCTTTAGTTTTTTGTTGTTGTTGAATTTAACTTTTCTAAAGGAATTTTGTTTTTAAATTGAATTAAATTGATTGATTTCATCCTCTAACATTTTATTTTTTAGGTGTTGAGCTCCTAAGTTGAGTCCAGGTCAAGAATTTAATGAATTATGGATTTGAGAGTTTAACCCTGATTTACAAGGTTCACTCGGGCTTGTTTGGTTTTGTTTTTTTTAATGCTTTTTTATTTTTCATATTTCATCCTCCAACATTCTTTTTGACTCTCTTTCTATAGGATTTATCTTTCCTTTTAAAATAACAAGGGCTACCTTGAGGTTTTTTCCTGGTGTTTTTTTAAATTCGCTTCTTTAAATGGAATTTTATTTTTTAATTAAATTAAATTTATTTTTTAATTTGGTTTTGTTTTTTTTTAATGATTTTTTTTCATATTTCATCCTCCAACATTCTTTTTTACTCTCTTTCTATAGGATTTATCTTTCCTTTTAAAATAACAAGGGCTGCCTTGATTGATTTCATCTTCTGACATTTGATTTGAGGCAATACCTGAAGGAATTTTGTTTTTTAATTATTTTTTTGAAAATCGGTATTCTTTGTTTTTTAGCTTTTTTTTCTATAGAGTTATCTTGATATCATGTCTCAGGTCATGAATTCAATAGGTTTACTAGGTTTGAATCGAGTCTTTTTTTATTGTTTTTTAATCTTTTTTGATCTCTAGTTAATGACCAAAACTTAGATTTTTTTTAAAAAATAAATTTATATCTTCTTGATATCTTTTCTATGATAAAAAAAAATGATAAGACAATGGTGTAGGGCAATTCATCTATCTAGTTATTTGCTATATTTCCAAATTTATACATATTAATAATATTTTAAGTGTTGAGTCTTGTCATTGCATGATACAGTAGAGAAAAAAAAGATGTTAACATGAAACATTTTAAGGTAAAATAAGATTGGTTCTAAATATTTCATGATGAGGTTGGGAAGTAGGGATTGTTAATTTATTTTATTAGTTAATCTAAAAAATAACGGTTGGTAAGTGCTATTTTTTAAATATTTTTTTTATTGTTTGAATTAAAATCATGTTGTTTTTTAGGTTATTCTTATTGTTATTGTTGGATTCAAAGTTGTGTGTATATTTTTTATTACATCAATTTTGATTTTTACATTAAAATCATATTGAAGTTTGGTTTTAGAATTATATGTGTGTCCTCGTGTTGATCATTGTGTTTCTTACAAGTTTGTTTTGCAATTGGTTTACCTCTCATTTCAAATCCATGTTTAAATTATGTTTTCATGTTAAAATGTTTGAAATCGAATTTGTTTGCGTGTTGGTTCTTGCACTAGTTTTCATATTTGCATAAAATTATATTTTTTTAATGTTGAATTATTTTCCTAAAATCAAGTGCTTTGTTAGGCTAGTTTTGGTTTAGTTGCATGTTTATTATGTTCTCATTTATTGCCTTGTCCTGGATCCATGTTGAATTTTAGTCTATGTTCCCAAACCAATCAAATTTTAAGTTAAGTGCATGGTTGTTATTTTGTATGTTATGCAAAAGCTATCATTTTGAAGCTTTATATTTCAGTTCTGAACTAAGCATGTTGTGTGGTTATGTTGAGTCTCATTTTCCTCTTAGATATCATATTTTTGGGTTAAAGATTTCAAATTCAGAATTGCCCAATTCCTTGCAACTTTATTTATAAAATTCATGAAAATTGAGTTTTATGCTTGAGTTTCGAATTTGAAATTACTTATTTAAAATTGATTGCCTTAGTTTTCAATTACTACAACTTTGATTTGAAGATTAAAGATCTAGGGTCTACGCAAGGTTGATTTTCATATTTATATTTGATTCAATTGATTTTTTTTTATGCAAAGTTTACTTTTCAAACTTTTATTTGGATTTATTTCATTTAACAATATACACTGTTTTTATGGTTGGCATTTGCTTGTCAATATTCTACATGCTTTCATTTTTCTTTGAAATCTTGTTTTGTTATGTGGATGTGTTTCATAGTTTCTCTTATTTTAAAAACATTTTTTTTATTTATATATAAATGTTATATGTGATTTGCTTGTTTTCCATGTATATACATATGGTATATTTAAATAAAAATCCTTGAGAAATGGTGGGTGATGATTATATATATATATATATATATATATATATATATATATATATATATGAGTTTGAATCATAGTTCTATCTAATATAATGTTTCAATATGCATTAAAAGAGCATTACCTTGAATTTTAAGTTGACCTCTACTATAAAAAAAATATAACCTTGCTTGCTTGTTTCCTTAAATACTTGTCTATGATCTTGAGGCCATTATATTTTAAAAAATGAGATTTATTTTTGTATTATCTGTTTATTTAACTTGTAAGTGCCCTCATTTATTATATCCCTCGCTGCCATGATTCTCGGGTATTTGATCCCTTTATTATTTGGTCTTTTGGTAATTATGTCATGGATAAATAAATAGATAATGTGTTATTTTATTTTATTATAATTAATAGTTTTAACTTTTTTATTTTGATTTGTATACCTAGATCTGTGTGTTCGAGGATGCTCCACAATAATAGCCTTATAAGTTGTTCCTATAGTTTTCCATCCTGTTATTACAATTAGTTAGGTCATTTATAGGATGATTGTATTTATTTATGACATTTTAACATTTGAAATATTGCCTTATTATTATTATTATTATTTTCTTATTCATGATGTTAAATTTTAACTGTTGAATGGTGTTTTATTTTATTTATTTAAATTTTGGGATGTGTTGGATAGTTAAACATGATTGATGTTGGGATATACATTCTTTCCACCTCTCTCTCTCTCTCTCTTTTCTCTAAATGAGAATATTTGAGTATGGCCAATTCCATCTTTCATAAGCCTATCGATTATAAGTGAGGGCTTTTGGACCAATTTTATGTTAATAAAATAAAAAGGACTTTAATTCAATCATGTTATCCACCAAACTTTTGATTTAGACCTTTCCCAGGAATAAATTAAAAATCATTAAACTTTTAAGATTTATTAGTTTCCAACTTTGTTACACGTGTGAGATGTTGTGACGATCATCCTTCTAGATTAAGATTTTTTTTGTGTGGAAATAATAAGAGATTCTTATTCTTTTTTTATGGTTTAAAAGGTTTGGAGTCGTTATCTAGTATTTTGGTCACTATGAATCTTATCTTATTTTCAGAATCTTGATAAGGGGACTAATTGAGTTTAAGGAGGACAATATCACCTTTAATATACCTTACCTAAGGTGAGCTACTTTACTAATTTGTTTAATTATTAATAAGGTTTTATTATATTTTTCTAACCATTAGTTTGTCTATTGGTTAAATAGGTCCATCCTAGTAGGAAGAACCATGACTTTATTGGTCAAACATAGCCAATCTAAAGTCAAATCATATTTTTTTTTTGCATTTATTACTTTTAATATCGATCAAACCTAGCCAGTCTATAATCAACTAGTACCTTTCCAATCAAGATGTCTTTGCATTGCACTGTGATATATAATGGCTTGTTATTGCTAGTATTGTCGGGACCCAGCTAATCTTCGGTGAAGTACTTGTAATTTGAGGCCTAGATTCTTCCTACTAAATGCTTCATGATTTTTTGGTTGATATCTTGAGGCATGTATGCCTCATTCAACACCTTTTGCCGGGCCTTTCTATGCGATTTAGAGCTTAGAATTAATGACAACAATGATACTCTGGCAAGAGTCTTATTGAGCTCCTCAACAACATTGTATTCACTATGTTTCTTCAGCTTCAAGAATTCAATCATCAGATGATCTTGTTTTATAAGATTCGTTGGAAAATACATCTACAACTGTAGGGACTGGTGCTGATGTTGTTGGTTGGATAAATACTAGATTATATTGAGGATCCTGGCCTTGTTCTCCCACCCTTTTTTTCGAGTGAAGTTGTCATTTGGATGATATGTCAATTGGAATGACCTTCACTAGAGACATTTCTAAGTACTTGCTCGAGTAAGCTAGCGATGCAAGCCACACTAGCCTTCATAGACTCCAATTTTTCTTGGAAATGAGCCATCTTGGTGAGCGTGCTCTTCGTCTTCAATGTTTTTCAGTTTGAGTCGGGTGTTGTAGATTTTATGGACTTGAGCTTTTTGGGGACCTATATTTCAACTTGGTGCATGTATGTATGTCATTCAAAATGAATGTATATGTATATATTAATGCAAATATATGTACATCACATCAAATATGGATTAACCTGTTTGAAGGGCTAATCCATGACTTCTTTATTGAATATAGGCAAAAATCCATAGTTTGATTAATCTAAAAAGATCTTTCCCAAGTTCTTATCTCGGTTAAATCCATGTATATTGGAGAGTGCAAAACAAAAAGGTGGGTTTGAGTCTTTTTTATTCAAAAAAGACAAAGTAGTTTTTATGTGCGGTAATCTCCTGACCTTAGTCCTTGGGGAATTCCTCCCAGCTAATTACATCATCTCAGATCTTTACCCATATTTAGAAAAAATCATGGTCTTAGCTCAGAAAATCCTGCGGAGTTTAGGATTATTGATCATGTCCGCCTTGATACAAAATGAATTATTAGGGAGTCTATACCCTAAAGAAAGGTTCTGAGCCATTACATGAGGAGTAAGCTTTCTACCTGGTATAAAAAAGGGTCTATGATCTGTCCAGTGATAACTTTTCATGTAGGCAGTATAGGTGTTTACAAGGAATGGTTGGGACAATATGACTGTTATTACCAAGTAAACGCTCAACTTATAGTTGGACGTTTCATAAGGCTAAACTTCGACTAAAAGTCATGAGACAGACCGCTACTCCCAACCTAACCTAGAATTTGGTTTATTCGTAAAAGTTAAAATGCATGAAGGCATTAATCCATACCCGACGTATCTATGCATGAGTAGTATGTAAAAATGCATGTTAAATATGCTAAAATTAAACATACCGAAACAAATAGGCAAACAATCAAACAAGCAAAGTCCAACTAGACAAGGCGTTCTCAGTAGAGTCGTCATCCTGTCGTGACATGTATGACATCATATGGTAGATCTACCTCCTGAGAGTAGTAAAAGGGGGGGGGGGGGGTTAAGTTTAATCATAAAATTATGATTATGAAGTTCAGGAGTCGCCACCTAGTGTTATGTTAACTAGGAAACCTAATGGTCTGCGAGAGTCCGGGTAAGGGACTAGTTGTGCAAGATGAAGGCGCATCACCCCTAGTGCACCCTACCTAAGATAAGTTGCATTATTGTTTGATTGTTATTCTAAGTCACGTTTCTATTTATTGGTCTTATTTAAGGTACAATTTCCCTTAAAAAAAAAGTCTTTACCTTATTAGGTTAAATTCTAACTGTTTTAAGGCTTAGACTTATTTATTTCTTAGATATAACTAAGACCTAGTGTTCCGAATGACAAAATAATTATAATATGATATTTTATATTTTAGCCAAACCCTAATGGATAATCATAAACTGGTTACGATATCCATTTTGTATTTTTAAAAACATGATAAAAATGATTTTATCTCTCTCTAGAAAATACGCAAGAAAAACTTTTAGGATTTGGCCGTATGCATGAAAACCAAACACATTTTTTTTTTTTAAATGGAAGTTTATTTTTAAATTTTCAGATTTTTTTATTTTTTTTAGTTTCGGAGAAAACCAGGTTCGTATCTTACAGTGTAAGTCTTTAACCCAATATTATGCAAAATTATTGGAAAAACATGAGAGGGACCCACAAATATTTTTAAAATGCCCTTTGAAAAATTTGAATTTATTTTAATATTATTATATCATTTTATTATTATTAAATATATTGGGCTGGACCCGACCCAACCATTTGGGCTGGGTTGAAACAGGTCTAACCCAGCTCATTTAAATTGGGTTGGGCTGGTTAACGACCCAACATTCCTTTTTATTTTTTTAATATTGGGTTGGACTCAGCCCAGCCATCTGGGTTGGGCTGGAACGGGTCCAACTCGGGCCCAAAATGGTTGTTGGCCCAACCCAGCGACCATGTTAATTATTTTGGCCATTGCATGCAGAATGAATTATGTATGCAATGGCCACGGGGGGCATACAAGAGGAAGAAGAAGTTCATCTGAGTTGGTTGGGGCGTTCTGGCTGGCCATGGTGGTGAAGGTTGGTGCTTCCTGGTGGAGGAACTAGTGGTATGGCGACGCAGAGGGTTGGTGGTGGTTGCTGGAACAAAGGTTTGCGGCAGAGAGGAAGGAGCTTGTCGTGGCTATTCCTGACGTGGGGGTGGCTGGCTGGTTGGTGGTCGTGTTGGCGACTCGTGGTGGAGCTGTTAGTGGAGAAGTTGACGGTGAGGTGGTTGATGGCTGTAGAAGCTGAAGTCGTGGCGGCAAAGGAGAAGAAAAACAATAATTGCAGAAAAACTAGGGACAAGACTGGTTTTTTGCCAACTTTGCACACTAATTTCTTGTTATTATTGCTTTTGTTTTGTTTTTTTTTTTTTTTAATTTTTACAACAAAAAGGGAAATTTATAGGGAATAATAAAAAAATAAGTTATTACAACAAATACGAATTTTAAATCTAATCAAAGGAAAAAAAACTCAATAACTATGACAATAACCATTGAACTTGAAGTAGCATCTTGTCCTGTCCATTTTTTGAACTTCTAAATGAGTTCTTGAGATTCCCCTCTTGGATTGTCCATAATAAGACCTTTTTTTTTTAATGTGTCATGTATCCCAATAATATCCTACCACCACTTAAATGAGGGAGGAGCTGTTGTCATAGATGAAATGACAGCTTGAAAGTAGTTTTTTAATGGAAGGGGGGCTTTCAGCACAGTAAGAAATGAAATCTCTCTTAGGAAGAAGATCCATCGCCAACCACTGTGAGAGTACTATCAAGTATATAATAGCCAGAATATATTACTATGTTATTTAAGATTTGGGATAAATCCAGGGAAGCAGATCACTGGATGATCAGAAGACTGGACTAACTTCTTTGTTTAATTCTTCTGATCTGAGCAATATTACTTTGACTGCCCTAGCCAGCATTACAATATACTGTATGGGGAAAACTGTTGTTTATTGATGATGATAAGAAGTGAGCTACCAGTCTCTTAATACCTGCATGTGCCCTGTATTTCAATGAACAGTGATGATTATATTTGATATCATTAGATCTCTGTTTAGTTTCAGTTCCCCTGTATTAATTTAATTTTGTGTTAAAGCTCAATTTGGAGATAATCTTGATAGCCTGTCACTACAAGATTTAACAGTTTTACCGACGGAATTTTTCCGTCGGCGTAAGACACATATTCCGTCGGTAATAAATTTACCAACGACATCACCGACGGAAATGCTCCGTCGGTGAATCCTTCATCGGTAATTTTTTATCCGTCGGAAATAAAAAATAAAATTACCGGCTTCATTTCGTCGGTATATCCCTCGGTAATAATATTTTTTATTACCAACGGATTTACTGACGGAATTACCGATGGAAATTCCATCGGTAATTCCGTCGGTAATTATTTAAAAAAAATTTCATTTTATAAAATTATAAAATAATTAAATTAACATAAATCAACACTGTATAATATATACTCAAAATGCTTGAAAAAAAAATAAGAAAATCAACTCAAACAAATTTGCAACAAATAAATAAAATGAAAAAATAAATTCAACTAAAAAAATTCATATGAAAAAAATGAAGTTGCAATTGCTAAAAATTTAAAAATCCTATAAATAAATCAACTAAAAATTAATCTCATATGAAAAAACAAATCTCACAACAACATTTATACAATTATTAAGAACAAAAACAATTAAAAATAAAATAAAAAACAAATATAAAGGGTTAAAAAATCATGAAAAAAGAAGAAAAATCTTACCTTAATGTAGTTGCAAGTGAAGCTAAGGAGAGAAATTTTTTTCCGTAAACCATATTAATTAAAAAAAACTAAGAGGATAAAAGAAGAAAGAAGAAGAAGACATACCCGAGCATGGAGAAAAAGAGAAGGAGATGAGGAGAGAAAAGAAGAGAAAGAAATATATATTGATGTTTTTTACATATAGTGAAGAAGAAGAAGAAGAAGAAGAAGAAGTAGAAAAAGAAGAAGAAATAAGTCGGTCTCTTGTGAAATAAGGGATTCGGGCTTTTTATTGGGGCGCGTTAGCGACGGATAATTGAATATTAATATTTTTTAACTAATCCATCGGTAATTCCGTTGGTAATATTTAATTTAAATTTTCAATTTCGTAAAAAGTTTTCAAAAACCGCCAACAATTACCGATGATTTTTCAGTCCGTCGGTGATTCCATCTGTAATATTTAAATGAAAATTTTAAATCAATTGAATTTTTTCAGAAAACCGCCAAATAACACCGACGACTTTTCAATCCGTCGGTGATTTTGTTCGTAAAGAACAACAATTAACAGTGCAATTGGAAAATGAACAGTTTGGAGCTCTCTGGAAAATACCGACGGATTTTGTCCGTCGGTGATTCCCTTTGTAATTGACATGATGAACAGTGTAAACAAGTTTACCGATGAATTTTACCGACGGAATAAAATTCCGTCGGTAACTCCGTTGGTAAATCCTGACACGTTATCATTTATTTTTGCTTTGTTTTAATTTTTTTGTCCCTCCGTAATTCCCTCGGTATATACCGAGGGAATATATTCGTCGGTAAAATCCCTCGAAAATTTACCGACGAAAATATTCCCTCGATATTTCCGTTTGTATTTATCGGTTTTCTGGTAGTGTGTTTCATGACTAGATCTTTTGAGGCTAACTAACCTTTTCTTTTTAGTTTTTTATAAATTGTATTAGTGGTTGTTTTTTAAAATATTTTTTATTTAAAAATATATTGGAATGATATATTTTTTAATTTTTAAAATTTATTTTTAATATTAGAATGTCAAAATAGTTTAGAAATATAAAAAAAAAAATTGAATTTTTTTTTTTAATTTCTTTTTTAAAAACACCGCAAAACAAACCATAGGTTTTTTTTGTAAACTAGAGAATGTTATTTATATCCAAAGATAAGAAGAAAAATCAATTCGTTCTTGAATTCAAATCGAAAAATAACTTGGAAAATATATACAGTAACTACGTGAACAAATGCTCTTGATCTATCCTCTCAATGATGTAAATAACTCACCTTTATTTTTTAGCCCGTTTTGAATTATAATAATAGTTAATTTTTAAAATATTTTTTATTTGAAAATATATTAAAATATTATTTTTAATATCAATACATTAAAACATAAAAAAATATTTTAAAATAAAAAATATAAATTTTTTTTAATTTTTTTTTAAAATACTTTTAAAACTCACAAAAACAAAATAAACCTGTAGGTTTTTTTTTTTTTAAACTCTGGAATGTAATTTATATATCCAAAGAAGAAGAAGAAAAGCCAATTCGTTCTTGAATTCACATCCACAAGATAATGTGGGAAACGAATCCCGTAACTACGTGAACAAATGATCTTGAGCTATCCTCTCAATGATGTAAATGTTGTTTTTTTTTTTCTGGGTCCCTTGTTCTGGTTTTAGGCAAACTGCGCATCCATGGCGTGCCAACTGCCAAGGATATCCATAATACACACAGGCACACACTCCACACGTGGAAAGAAGAAGAAGTGACGTCATCATTCCAATTGATCCTTAGTCGCTGCCCACTTCTTCTTGGTCTTCTAGTTCGAGGAAGTTATGGCCATGATGCTTTCGGACCTAACAACAATATTGTTATATATAGCACACTTGCAGATCAGTGTTCTAGTGGGCTGCACAATCTTTTTTTTTTTTTTTGTTTAATTAAGGAATTCTTTTGACAAAAATCATCAAGAAGAAGTTAAAGGTATGTTCTCCCACCTTCGTGTCCGACAAGAACTAACACCACACTCGCACTCTTTTATAAGAATACTTAGCCGCAAGGCAAGTAGTCTAATCTGTAAACAATGGGAGTATATACAATATTAACATGTTGATTAATTAGACGTAATGGGGGTGGTCAAAGTAGTGTTCAAGATGAAGATGATTGACTAGTAAGAATCCAATAACTAGGAAATCCCATATATATAGTATCCAGAAGAAAAACCCAGAGGGAAAATAAGTTTGATGTTTTCATAAGATAACTAAGACAAATAATAATAATAAAATTCTAGATTTAAGGCTACTGTGTAAACGGTGGCGTTTTTTTGCTGGTTCCCTTCAACAAGAAGTTTCCCATCTCTGCCTCTTTGGGAGGGTTTTTTTTTTTTTTTTTCAATATATTATGCTTACTGTAATGATTAGAAACAAAAGCCAAAAGCCACAGCCGTTGACATTAAATGTAATTCACATTATCCTTTAATCTGAAACGAAAAGTCCAACTAAAGCAAAAGCTTTTAACAAGAAAATAAAAAAAGTCATAATCAAGCTGCCATTGCCCTTCTTTTTTCTTTTTTTTCCCCTTCTTCTTCCCCGCATAGAGATCCATAACATAATTATTCATAGAGAAAAGATAATTCCAACAATAACAATTTAAAATAGTACTTGTGACATCATGAGAGATCCAAATTGAAATTAAAAAAAATATATTAAAGTGGCAAATGAAAAACGTAACAAAACCTAACCCCTTTTTTAAAACATAAACAACAGTAGTAGGATGTTCTTGGGATCTGGACTATCTTGTTACTTTGTTCTTGTTGTTGGTACTTGGTGGTGTAGTTGAAGTCAGCTTACCCAAAGTCTACGCAAATACGGCGTCGTGTCAACCACTCATGCTTTAGACCCCTATTTTCGTAGACTTTGAAACGGCAGTTGAATCCAACACGTCACAGTCTCCGTCTCTTTTCTCCTTTGACTTTGCCCCCCTCAACTGTTTTATTTTTTTACTCTAGTAGTAAGAATCCCCGAGGTTAGTCAACGCTGTTAAAAATCAAGGTTTCGAAACGGAGGCAGCATCTTTAGCAACACCATCGCCGCCACCGTTACCCATTGTCGCTGACTGGACGGTCAACACAGACATACTAGGTGAGGTTGGCCCTTCACCGTTGGATTGGAGTAACGGGTTGTGACTGTTGATGATCCCAGAAGTCCTGTTGTGACACGTGGCCGTTGAAATAGCAGTTGCAAGTGAGATGGGCATGAGACAAAGCCCTTTGCCTTGTAAATACTGCATGGCTGAGCCCATATCTTCTTCCATCAACTTCGCCACCTGGTGCTCCGTCACAGTTAAGCTGCTGTCGTTAGTTGATGCCGTTTGGTTGCCGTTAGTGGTACGTGCGATGGACCCACCATTGGCATTGGCTTGGATGCAGTCACCACCAGCCTACAAAGAAACAGCAAACGTTGTTTATGATGGTTTTTTTATGAGGAGTCTGAGAAAAAGAGAGCACGCGTGCTACTTTTGTTTTTGTCGTGTTGTGGTGATTGAGGGATTTTGGGGACCTTGGATTGGACTTGTGGGGTGGTGATAGATGTGGGTGTGGTTGGGATTTTTAGGGTTTTTCTGGGTTTTTTACTATAGAGAAAAACTTTGTTGGTCTTCGGTTTCTAATGATGCTTACGTTTTTTCCACATGTATTCTATAAAAAAGATTAGTACATGGGCTCGAAATCTTGAATCTGAGAAATCATCCATGGATGTTTAAGATATTACCTCAGAGGACACGTCAGCAACAAGTGGGGCAACAGCAGCTGCACCGCCCAATCTGCTCATGCTCAAGACCTGTGTGTACCCCAGAAGCAAGAGAGCAAGAGAGACAATAATTAGGCAGCAAAAACACTTTATTGTTATTATTAATGAATTCAATGATCATAAAAAAGTAGACAATGAGTAATGGAATATTAGCCGTAAGTAGATACATATCATAAAAGCAGATTTGAAAATTATATCTTAAGAAAAAATATGTCAGCCAAGCATGGGAATCGATTGAATAAATTATAAATTATAAATTATAAAATTGAGACTTGAAAATAAAAAAAATGAAGTTTCAGTTAGAGAAAGATGAGAACCTTGACTTGGAGCTGGAGGAATTTAACATAGTCAATGATTTCATCTAGCATTGAAGCCTTGTCTGTCTGTCATTCCACAAAACCCCTTCAGTACAGAATTATTAATCCATAATTTAATTGATTATGATTATCGCCCTAAAATTCAAATTAATTAGCAGATTAAATATCCCGATCCATTCGCCAGCCATTGCGGGTGTTGAATAGAGAACAATTCGGGGACCAACAAACTAACTATTACTTCATTTCTCTCCAAGTACACAAAAGGGGGGCAAAAGAGAGTAAGAAAACTCCGAAACGCACAGCATAGACACCTAGTTAAGAAACAACCCAGTAAACTACCGACACCTGCCCACCCAAAATTTCAAGAAATACACTGGCAGGTACGAGAAGAAGAAACTGAGAAAAATCTGACAGGCAGTTACTAGAAGATAAATCAGTTCAGTTTTTGTTTTGGTTCCTCGGTCAATCAAATTGTGAAGTAGCTTCTTTTACCTTGTTGGCATTAGGTACTAACTCTTGCAGAGCTTTCATTCTTTCTGCAATTCTCTCCCTTCGTAACTGTCCACAAAAAAAAAACAACAACATTTTAGCACAACATAAAAGCTCCAAGAGGTACTGTAATGTTTATTAATCATTATAATATGTAATAGTAACTAGGAGGGATAAGAGATTAATAAGAACAGTACCCTTTCAGCGATGCTATGTGGGTCAGTGGCTTGACCTCTTCTAGCCCTAACCCTTTGTCTAGGTTGAGCTGGTGCACCACCATTTGAGCCACTTGCTTGAGGTTGGTTCATCACAGCTGTGGTGGCTGCCCCCTGAGCCCCCAAATTCGGTGACTGCATAGCTCCTCCCTGTAACACAACAATCCCTTTCAGGTACAGTTGCACAAAATAAATTAATGTGTGCAAAATACGAATACAAAACCTAAAAACATGCCTGAGGATGGTTAAAATGTTGCATGGACTGATTCGATGCCCGGCCAGTTCCGTTCATAGATCCAGCACGAAACCCATTAAACAATCCTTGCATTGAACCGTCTCCTCCCTGCAAGTGGAAAGAAAAGAAAAAACTAATTAAGTAGAATAACAACTAGGAAATTTATAAAAACTTCTCTGATTCGTAGCAACAACCACAAACAGAATATATAATAGTGAAGATGAAAATCACCTGAGTAGGAGAGACATCAATGTCATCGTTTTGAGAGAGCCCGCCTCTAGCAGCAGCCATCAGAAGCTGCTGTTGTTGCATCATTTTAGCGGCTGCCGCAGCACCACTACCACCACTGATCTGGTGTTGTCTCAGCTTAGAAGCCAAAATTACAGACTCGTCAAAGTTATCATGAAACCCAACATTATTGTTGTCAGTATTAGATGGTGGGGTTTCATTAAACAAGTCTCTGGGTTTGGCTGAAGAGGAGTTGTTGTTTGTGGGAAAAGGGAGGTTTGTCGGGGGGTTAAGGTCCCAAGGCGACTTAGGGTCAGCCCATGAACAAGAAGGGATTGCAGACAGCATTTGTTCAAGAAAATCATCATTTGATGATGAATTGGGATCAAAGTGAGAGTTTTGGATCTGCTGGTTTTGAAGGTCTTGTAGAGGGATTTGTGATGATGGGTTTAAGAGCGAGTTCATCCCTTGCATTTCTCTACTACAAGGCCGCATCTTTTTGAAACGAAACGAAATAGGGAGAGGGAGAGTTGAAGATTGGGTTTTGAGTTGGGGTTTTCTTCAAGGAGATGGAAAGTGAGAAGGCAAGAGGGATGAAGGCATTTGGGATTATAAAGATGGAAAATGAGGAGGTGAATTCGTTATTTCTTCCTCCCTTCCTTCCTCTTCTTCTTCTATGTTTGGATTCTGGGGTTGGGGTGTTAAATAGCAAAAGTTGACCTATCTTTTGTTTCTCTACATCCAATCCATCCTCGTATGGGTTAGTGTGTTAGTCCAGTAGGGTTAACTAAGGACTTAATCATTTGTTCAATGGCCAAAGTCGATGATGACGCGTGACTTCCACTCTCTTTATTAGAGGCCAGGACCATTTCTTTTTCCTTTTTTTTTTGTTTTTTTTATATAGTTACATAAAAGAGAGACCTTTTTTCATCACAACCAGTGAAGAAAAGGTGGTGTTAGGAACTTAGGTTATTATCTCATTTGTGTTGTTTCATCCATGCGTGTTGATTATTAATGATTAAATATATAGAATGATTGTGATTTCTAATAATTCTTGAAAAAACATATTTTTATAATTTAAGAAACTTTATCACTTTGTTTTGGATCATCAACTTATGAATTAATGTCATTTAAAAGATTTTAAAATCTTTATTAGTTGCGAGTTAGAAAGGTTTAGATAGTATAAACAACAATTTCTTGATGTTCTTTCTTTAATTACCAAAAAAAAAAAACTATATCTAAACATTTTATTTAGAAATGTTGACATATTTAAGGGTTGCATATGATATTAATTGCTTGTAATAATATGTGAGTGTACATTATTTTTGGGAGGCCTATGGTAAACATATTGGGTGTTTTAGCTACTGCATTAGCATTTTAAAGTCAGAAGCACACATAAACATGGAAGAAAGTGGTATTTTTCAAAATTAAGTTAATTCTCAATTAAAATTCATATTATTATGAAAATTCATATTACATGCTATATCTTTTCATAAATTATGAAAATTAAGACAATTATTTGTTAACTAATCTCACTTAAATATTTTTTTATGAATATAAGTTCTAGCTAGAGGATAACTCACAACATACTAACACAAGAGTTTTATAAAATACATAATATGTGCGATCTTTTTTTTTTTTGTGAAACCTCAATTGTATTCGTACCAATTATCATATCTCGTACCAATTATCATATCAATCAAAATTAATACTTAAAGCTAATTATTTGATAAGAAGAAGAAGGAAAAAATAAAGAGCAAGAAGGAAAAGGCTAGTTATTTTTTTTATATTAAAGTGGATGTTCGGATCAGTTTATATACATCTCAACTAATTTTATAAATCTTAAAATTAATAATTATATAAATCTTTAGAAGTTCTAACAAAATTGAACTAATAATTATTGAAAAATAAACAAAAACTAGTTATTATTATTATTATTTTAGTTTAACGTGAGTGTTCGGATCAAGCTTGTAGCGCACCTCGACTAATCCCACGAGCTCCTGAAGTTAACGACCATGTAAGTCTCCAGTGGCTATCATATGAGCAATCATATGGTTCGAACCTGAGATCATAAAGGGAAACAAATCTTTTAGTTTCAAATTCTTATCCTGGCACCTATCATTTAGATAGGTTAAAAAGAAAAAAAAAACTAGTTATTATTATTAGTATTGTAAGTGGTTTCCATGCTCTCATTCCTCGCGTGGAGTGGCCTTGGCACAATCACTTCCTCATGCCCGCGTGGTCGGCAAGTCCATCGATTTGCTTTGAACCGCGTTTCTTGATGCTAATTAATCTTACCCTTATGTCATTGATGGATTATGTGACACAACACGCGACTAATTACTGCTAATCAATATCATAATGACACCTATAAAACAACTCATAAGCATTAACTATTATCTACTGCTCATCTCTAATCATGCAAAAGCAAAAGTTGTGTCTGTGTCTAAGAGTCTGTTGGTATTGTTGTCGTTTTAGTTTAAATAAATAAATTGAGGTTATAATTGATATTTATATATATTTGGTTAAAATTATAATAAAAATTGAGATTGAATAAAAAGTAATTTAATGTGTTTGGTTAAACATGGTTTTTAAATTAAGATTATAAAATAACTAAAAAAGATGTATATTAATATTGATGGATTTTAATTTAAATATTATAGATTTAACTACCATTATTACATCATTAAATAAATAATATTTTATATCAAATATTTTTTATTATTCCATTAACTTATCTACAATTTCATCACGTATGAAATTCATCTGATAAGGATTATAGTTTCCATAGTTTTTTGAGCGTGCAACAAAATTAGATAAAATATCATCAGAAACAAAATTGAAATTGCGATCAAATTTCACAAATGCTACGTCATCATGTGATGTTCTTCTAATTTATGTAGTGTTGTTACATAATATTAAACGATAGTTTTTTTAGTAAAACACAATTTTAAAAAAAATTAAATTTTTTTACTGGGTCGGATGCGGTCTACTGAACACTGTTCACCTGGCACTGTTCACGTGGCAGGTGAATGCTTCTCGCATTGCCACGTGAATTATAATTCACCTGGCATCAATTACACGAGAAGCAACTCCCAGCTGCTGTTTGAGAAACGGAGATTTGAGGAAAAAATTTATGGGTCCCACCAAATGGTAAATTGCTTTTTTCATATTACCAAACGTCTAGTTTACGAGGTTTGCTTTAAAAGCAACCGCAACCGCGTAAATAAACGGCCTATAAAAGCTTGTGTGGTAGAGAAATATCATTTATTTTTTAACATATTTTTTATAATTAAATTAAAATAATATATTTTTTATTTTTTAAAATTTATTTTTGATATTATTATATCAAAACAATATAAAACATAAAAAATATCATTTTAAAAAAAAATCTCAAGCTTTTACGAGAGCACTTTCCAACCATAAAAATACAATAACGCCGAAGAAGTGTCTATCAAATAAGGCGAGTTTGTTAATTAGTTTCTTATTGATAATGTGATGGAGTGCATTTTTTTAAATTAAAATAATATTTTTTTATATTCTTTTTATTTTTAATATTAGCACATTAAAATTATCAAAACACACCTAAAACATCAATTTTATATTTTTTCAGGCTCATGCTCAGGCTTTGGTGTGGATTTGGGTTTATTGTAAAAATAATTTTTTTGACTAACGAAGATTATTTTTTTCCAACTTAAATTTTAGCTTGGGTTTGGTCCATGAATAATTATTTCCTCTAGCCTATTGTATTGTTCAATCCAGCCCATGAATGGATAGAATCTGATCAATTTGCTTCCAAAAAGATTTTCTTCAAACTTGAACAGTTTTTTTTTAGCTAAAAAGACATTTGATTTAATCCAAAAATATTCAGGTTTTATGGTGGGTAATCAAAATTGTTAGAGGAAAATTCCATCAACTTTTGGTCCTTAAAACTCCCTATAAAAGATGGTTGGAGAAAAGTGTTGAAGGTTGTTTTTCTACATTATTTTGGATAGAGATTTGTGACTCTTGTTCACCTATTTTTTTTCATTCCTTTTGATTTTGGTTTCTTAAAGTCTTTTTTGTTCAAAATTTTTCTCCAAAATTTAAAGCTTAAGATCAGTTTTTGTTGAGAGATTTTGAGTCTAATTTCATTGGATCTTGTTTAGGAGTACACCTAAACATGGTGGTGTTATTGGAATCTTGAAAGGCTTATTGAAATCAAATATTTTACACCAATTGAGGATCAATAAAAGCTTAATGACAAGTAATTAAACATTGACGACGACAACAACAACATATTTCAAGTTGTTTATGAGCTAAGTTCTTCAACAAGTAAGTATTTTTTATTGGTTTTGTTTAAGTATATTTTCAATATAAGCGTATAATGTAAGCTAGGAGCTATTTTCATTCTATTATACGTAATTCGATAAATGATTAGTATGCATGCTATTATTGTATTTTAATCTTTTATGAAAAAAATATATTTTCTTAGTATGTATACTAGTCTTTGTTATGATTGCAATTTTATAATTATCTTATAAATTGCATGATTATAAACTAAACATATATGCCAACTTATCTTCTTATATATGAATATTTTAGACAACAATCGTAAGGCTTTACTATACATTATTAGTCTTTGTTTAGTTTATAATTCTTTGTGATAACTAGATGAATAGTTAAAAAGGATACTAGTATCTTTGTTATTATTTTATCTAGTTGTTTATGTACATGTTTTTTAGATTGATACATATAATATATCCTTATGAACGAAACAATAAAAAACTTGTTTGTATCTACCATATATATATATATATTTTAATTTTTGCTAGTTATTTGTTTAGTTTGTATATGCAAATTTACAATCTTGTATGGTATGCTAATTGTTTAATTTGTTCATTCAAATTTATATTGGTATGCAATTTGTTTAAACAAGATTAAAATGGTATGATGCATGTTAATTCGATAATATTTTAAAATGATCTTGCTTAATTGAGAATATTTATTTTCTAAGCTTTTCTTATAATTGTTAAAAGGTTTTTTTTTTTTATCAAACTTTAGTTTGTTAAAATTTTGTGATTGTTTTTTTATATATGCTTCAAGAAGCCAACTTATTTATATAATATTGGCTATTCTTTTACATAACATTTATCATGACTTAAAATTGAGAATTAGTTATTTCAACCAATATTACTTTGTCAAGTATTATTTTGGTAATGAGGATTCCACCATCATCTTTTATGATGAATGGTGAGAAATCTGAAAGGTTTAATGGACTAAACTTTGAGAGGTGGCAACAAAACATGTTATTTGATTTGACCATCTTAAATTTAGAAACGTTCCTGTTGGAAAAGGTGCTAAAGTTGTCAAATAATGAACTCAATTTTATTATTATTATAGCTTTAGATGTGTGAAATCATAGTTATTTCATGTGCAAGAACTACATCTTAAATAGATTTAGCAATACACAATATGATGTGCATAGTTCAATCAAGTCTGCAAAAACACTTTGAAAAACTTTAGGCAAAAAGTTCAAGGTTGAAGTTGTTTGTGTGAAAAATCATAGTCGATAAATTTTAGATTTTTAGATGGTTGATCCAAGGATCGTTATGAGCAAGTTCAAGAGTTTCAACTTCAAGATATGGTTAAAAGTGAACATTTTCAAGTGGTTGTAATTATTGAAAAATCACCACTATTTTGAAAAGAATTCAATAATTACCTTAAGTATAAAAGCAAGGAAATAAAAGTTAAAGACCATATCAGGCTAAGACTTTAAAAAGACAATAAGTTGCTTGAAAGAAAAGCTAACTCTTCTAGTATTGCCTCAAAAAAAAAAAAATTGTGAAAGGAAAAAATATTACCAAAATATTTAATAAAAAATGTTATATCTAGTTACAGATTTAAAGCTCAACAAAGTAACACAAAAAAGGAAATGACTGCTGAAACCAATATAAATGAGGTTTATCATCTCGAAGATAAAGTTTGGAAATAAATATAATTGTTGTTGTTTCTGAAGTAAACTTGATTAAAAAACTTGAGCAGTGATTGGTTGACATAAGTGCAACAAAACATTTATGTACCAAGAAATGTATGTTTTCCACTTATAAATAAGTGGTTGGTGAACACTTGTATATAGGAAATTCACACTACTAGAAAATTAGAAAATAAATATGAAAACACCAATGGATAAATTTTTTTCACTAATTTTCAATGAAAGTAGCAATGGATAATTTTCGTCAATAATTTCCAATGAATTTAACAACAGAGTACGTTATGTTGGTAATTTTTGATGAAATTACTGATGTAGTAAAAAAATAAAAAATGTATAAAAAACATATCAGCAATTCCATCGGAAAGTTAACATATTATTATTTACCGATAAAATTATCGATGGAATAATTACATTAGTAAATGTAAAAAAGTTATAACCAATACCCCCCCCCCCCCCCCTTTTCTTCTTCTCATGCTTCCTCTTGCCAAAAAATACTAGCACCCCTTGTTTATCATAAATTCAGCCACCATAAACCATCTGGCATTAATCTACACCTATTAATAGTGTCAACATCCATCTTTGAGTTTTTTTATGATGTTTCAATACACAAAGTAAGCAACCCTTTGTAACCCATTGTTTTTTAGGTTAATCTATTGAATTATTTTTTTAGTATTTGTAGTTTGGTTGTTTATTTAAGTGTTTTATAAATTTCTCTAGAGAAATTTGTTGTATTAATGTATGATTTGTATGTTAGGGATTGTTTAGGATTTGAAAAAAAATGAATTATATTTTGTCCTTTGATGAAATTGACTTCGATTTAGTAACTTATTGTGTCATAATTGAAGATTGATGAGTTATTTTAATAGGTACCAATCATATTTTATCAATTTTATTGTTAAGTTGAAGATTATGGATTTCCTTGGCACACTATAGATGCACAATTATTCATCCTTAATTATTTACATGTAAATATTTGTTCAGCCTTAAGAAAAATGTTAAAAACAAAGTGCATATTGAGGCATGGATATACAAGACTTATATTATTGAAGAGATTTTAACATTTACCTCTTATTATTTTGAGTCTCACTTGAAAATAAGAATCAATTGTGTTCTAAAATATAATGATGGTGGTGAACTATCTTAGAGTGAGAATTTATCAATATTTTATTATTCGTGATGATCATTATTAAAGAATGCAGTGAGGAGTAGATATTTGACATATATTGAATTCAGACAAATACATAATTATATGCTATTCAAATGTGATAAATTGAGACTTTTTTTTTAAAAGTCAATTTTACAATTATATAGTTTTAAAATATTTTTTCTTATATTCTCATATAGACTTAATTCGGTAACTTACTTATATATAGGCAACATTATTAATTATTGTTATCCCAAAATCCAAATGCTATTGAAGCTGAAATTATCCAATGGCTAGGTGAACGATCTGTCATGTGGTTTAAAATATATGTAAGTATTTAATAATTCATAACTCAACTATATAGATGGCTTTCGAGGACTTAAAGGTATGTGGATTTTTTTATTATTTTTAAAATCTCATTGTGGGTTTTAGTTTTGTGATGTTTAAAGATTGAATTCAGATTTAATTTGTGTTTTTGAATTTTTAAGTTTAGACTTTTAGATGTTGAAAGTTCTTGGAATTGAAAGCTTGATATTGAGAATTCCATGAGTTCTTAGATTTTAGAAAAAATAATGGATATGAATTTAGGAAGACTGAATTAAGGGTTATTGCATTAGAAATTGGTGGGATTGTTTGGAAGTTTTTTTTATATATAGAAAGAGGGTATTTGCATTTCAATTTTATTTTTTTTAGTTGATGGGTTCTTAAGTGGTCATTTTGATTTTTTCTATTGTAGCTTAAAGGGTATCATGTGTTCTTTAATATTTGTTTCTTTCACATGTGTGATTTTTTTGAACTTCTTATTAAGTTTTATTTTTTTTTTCTTCTTGGAGAGTGTTTTGTTTGATTTTGAGTGTTTTTTAAGGGTAATTGTATGATTATTTAAAGCTCTTGAAATTAAAAAGATAGTTTGTTTCGTAAGAGATCTTGCTTTGGTTTTGAAATTTGGTACTTTGTTTTACTATGCATTTGAAATTTAATAGAATGGCATGTCTTTTGTTGGTTTTTGTAATGTTTTATGGCCTTTTTATTTAAGTTTTGAAGTACCTAATTATTATAAGGAATGAGCTAAAAATTTTAAATTTAAATTGTGAATTTTTTTTGGAACATATGTTTAATATGTGTTAGTTCAGTATGCATATCTAAAAGTATAACGGTATTTAAAAGTGAAAGTCAGGAATTCTACTTACTCTCTATACCATTTGGTGAATGAAATACAATATGGTGGGTTCTTTTTTAAAATGTTTTGGTTTGTGATAGAATTCTTTCTGTCCAAAATAGAGATTTTAGTTTGGCTTGGTTTGGTTTGGTTATGAGTTTATTATATTGCTATTAGCACTACTAGTTTAACTAGCAGTAGTGTTCGTGATGTCAGTGATCATGGTATTAATTTAGGTGTCGATCATGAAAAGGTACCAAATGCACACAATATTGACCGAGTTTGTCCATTTTAGGCAGCAGCGGTGGATCTTCAAGAGATCCATATTCTGATAATTTTATTGTGGAATAGAAGGCAAACTACTCAATGTAAGTTATGTATTGAAGTTATTTATTTTGATTAGGCTATTTTAAAATTTAAACTAAATGATTTTGGGTTAAAGCTATGTGTTTTATCATAAATGTGATGAAATCATTCGAGGAACCACTATTTCAATAGAGTTAACTCCAAGATCAATTTGAATGGATGACTATGAAATATGCTTTATGGAGACTATTTAAGGTAATTTTCCTTGCCTTTTCAATTCATACATTAATTAGGTTTTTTCTTAAATTATATATATATATATATATATATGTAGTTTTTTTTTTTTCCAGTGTTTAGTTAATTATATTACATATGCATGACTAACGTCTAATGAAGTACATAGATGAAGATATTTACATTGGAAATTGAAGAAATTATTATATTTAATTAATTTGGGCTGAGAAATGGAAAGTATGAAGATCAATATTCATGATTTCCAAAGTACACGATGGACTGGAATTCCTTCTGTGCTGATCTCTTTTCTGCTTATGGAAACCAAGCGCACGAAGCACTTGGTTATGATATAATATACCATGTATAATTAATGCTTACACTTGAATATGAGATGGAGAGATATTTAATTAATCTCTTAATTATATAGTAATTAATTGCATGTGTCTAGCTGAATGCTTGGACGAGTTGGAACTTTGGGAATTGTTTTGCGTTCAAGTTGCCATAAGAAATTATGACAACTAATTACACGGACAACTTCGTCCATTTGACCAAGCTAATCTTGATTTTTTATAGTAGACGTAGTGTTATTACAAATTGTAGGTTCCATGATTCCATTACACCATTAAACTAAAGTTATTATGGCTTAACAGACTACATTAATTATATTATTGTTAATTATAGAAAAAGTAAAGTATTTTTTGTTATTAACTCAAGTACATGAAGTGAATTGATCATTAAATAAAAAAAGCTCGTCTTTCGGCATTACTATATGCTTTTCCCGTATACTAATCATATCATTAATTAGTTAGTTAGCAGTACATTTTGATAATTCAAGTGCATAATCATGTGTTGGGAGCATTGGCACAATTCCACAGTTTAATTACTGCTGCTACTTTAGT
Organism: Populus simonii; assembly: GCA_007827005.2. Taxonomy (NCBI): domain Eukaryota; kingdom Viridiplantae; phylum Streptophyta; class Magnoliopsida; order Malpighiales; family Salicaceae; genus Populus; species Populus simonii. The sequence continues at coordinate 20,038,819 of CM017469.2, forward strand.
CAAACATTATATTAATAAAAACAAAAACTAAAACTAAGAGTGCTCATATATTCTCATTGTAGGCTATGAAATCTTTTACCGTGAAGCAATTTGAGAATGAAAATAAATAAAGAGTCGGTTTAAAAGTGTAAAAAAATTATATTTAAAGTGTTTATTTGTTCCACATAGAAACAACATTTTCAAAATACAACTAAGCACTCTAAACCCCTAAAAAATAAAAAGAAAATACAAAGAAAAGAAAATATGTATTTTTATGTATGTTCTCTATGTAGTAACAGGTTTATATAGACTTAAAACACTATGAATGTTAATATTATTATTGTTAATGAAATTATATTTTGAATTAAACTGAATAGCTACTATTTAGTTTTATCCTAACAGTCATAAATATCAAAATTAATTATGAATATTAAAAGAAATAAATTCAAAAAAGAATTAATATCACTGACATATTAAGTTTCAAGTGTTATATTTTGATATTAAAAATATCTATATAATAGCATTAGAAAGCCCACTATGAAAGTCCATCCATCATGAATTTCACTTAATTTATTACATAATAGAAACTTATATTTATAAACACTTATGAGGGAGTATTTCTTTCCAATATAGGATAAATATATTTTCCTTCTTTATTTATTTACAAACTATACCAACAGAATCGACATGGTATTTTTCTTTAGTTTCTCATCTTTCTTTTCGCAAAAAATACTGGTGCTTTGTACTCTCTATTTTCTTCATGTATGCAGTTTTTTTTCCTACCATATCTCCTTCTCTCTCTTTTTTTTTTTAACTTTTTTTGCAATTAACATTAGATATTTCAATTCACCCATCTTTTTTTATGAACCAGGCTAATAGAAGAGAGAGGAAAAACATAAAACAAATAGAAGATATAGAAGAGAAGGCAGACACATTAGGGAAGATAAAGTTGCAAAGAGAAGAGGTTATTGGTGGTGTCCACTTCTCCCTTTTTTTTCTTCTAAACTAGACTAATGAAAGAAAGAGGAGGGGAGGAACTTCATCTTCCTCGTGTTTAAGTCTTTCAATCTTAACAGTAACATATTCATCTTCTTATGGTTCAGGTACTGCAGGCAGATTCAAATCAAGAATGTGGTAAATTTTAGTGAAGTAGGAACACTATCTTATCCATCCACCTTGTGTAATTTATACCATCAAAACAATCCACTTAAATTTTGACACCGTTAGCAACCCTAACGCTTGAATTCATATTTGTCTCTATTAAGTAAACATTATCTTTAAGGTGTTTATTTGTCTCTTATAGAGACAACACCTCTAGGATATAACTAACTTTTTAAATTTCTAAAAGAATAAGAAGAATGACAAAGGAAAGAAAATATTTTTTTTTGTATGTATGTTATATGTGTAGTGACAGGTTTATAGACTTGAAATATTATGATTGTTAATGAAACTATATGACTATTAATGAAACAATTATATTTTGAATTAAACTGAATAACTGTTATTCAAATTTATCTCAACAATTATAAATGTCAAAATTAATTATAAAAAATAAAAGAAATAAATTCAAAAAAGAATTAGTATTACTAACATATTAAGTTTCAAGTTTCAAGTGCGCAAGTGCCAAATGTCATGTTTTGATATTATAAATATCCATATAATAAAATTAGAAAGCCCACTAGGAGAGCCCATCTATCATAGTTTTTATTTAATTTACTACACAATAGAAACTCACACTTATACACACTTAGGAGGCAATGTTTCTTTTCAATATGGGATAGACATCTGTTTCTTCATTATTTATTTATAAACTACAACAACAATTCATCACAAGTTTATAATTAATGTATTTTCATTTGATAAAATTATACTTATAAGAAGATATTTTACAATTTAAACATTCGATTAGTGTTAGAACTTGAATCCTATAAAAGTAAATGGTGTCCGCAGATTAAACCAAAACATCTTTTTAGAATCAAAGATATTACACACATAATATTATTCAAACTCTTAAAGAGGTTTACAACTGTTTAAAACTTATTTATGACAATGTGCTAAAATCTCATTTTCATGAATATTTATAAGAGAAAACCCTAACCCTTGTAGAAAACGACACCATTTTTATATTCATATAGGTAGAATTAGACATGTCTCTATTAAATTAAACACGAACTTTTAAATTCCATTAAGAGTCTACGCTCATTCTTCTTTACATAATAGAACACATTGAATACTATTAGAATAGGGTCTAGAACTAATTATCAGTGTTCAACATATACTAAATAGTAACTTGTTATTACCTATTAAACTTAGAGATAAGCTTCTTACTAATTTGAAGATGGGTTCCCAAAACCAGTATCTATAATAACAGGTTTCAACCTTATTCCACTAGCTGTTTTCCTTACCATGTCTCTAGATAATCCTTTTGTGAGCGGGTCTGCTAAATTATTTACACACTTCACATAGACAATGATGATTAACTCATTGTTAATCAAATCTCGAATATATCCATATTGAATACTTATATTTCTTGACTTACCATTGTAAATATTACTATAAGCTCGAGATATAGTTACTTCACTATCACAACATAAAGAAATAGCTAACATAGGTTATGGCCATAACTTAATATCTAACAAATGTTTTAGTCATTTTGCTTCTATACTTACAACAGTCATAGCAATAAGTTCTAATTCCATGGTAGAATAAAAGATCTATGTTTTTTTTTTAGATGCCCAAGATATTGCACCTCCTTCAAGTGAAAAACTCCATCTTGATATGGACTTAATATCACTCGAACTAGTTATCCAACTTGCATCACAATAGCCTTCCAAATCAGAATAAAACAAGCCCAAATCAATCGTTTTTTTTTAGATAATCAAAGACTCGTACAATAGCCTTTCAATGACTATATTTAGCTTACTTGTATATATTGATAACTTGCATGTAGCAAAAGCTATATTTAATCTTGTACAATACATAACATACATAAGACTTTTATTGGAACTAACATATTCTAGTTGTGCTACCATTTTATCACAATAATAATTTTACTTCATACTAGAGTCAAATAGGGTATTAGTCTTCTTTATATTGAGATGGTTAAACTTATCAAGCATTTTCTCAATATAATGACCAATTAAATGCATAGCCATTACTATGTTTCTTAATTTTGATACCTAAAATTATACCCACTTCACTAAGATTTTTTATTTTAAAAATAAAAGTGAGATACCTTTTTATTTCAACTATTCCAATCATATTAGTGCTAAGGATTAACATCTCATCTTTGTAGAGACAATAAATCACACCAAAATCTTTTGTAAATTTAGAATACATATACTTATCAACATCATTATGATGAAAATAATTTAACAAAATAGCTTTGTCAAACTTCTCGTACTATTGTTTTGGAGCTTGCTTTAAATCATATAAAAACTTTACTAATTTACAGACTTTTTTTTTTCATTTCCAGGAAGTATAAAACCCTCAGGTTGCTCTATATACACTTCCTCCTTTAAATCTCCATTTAAGAAAGTCATCTTAACGTCCATTTGATGAACTTACAATTTATAAATTGATACTAATGCAAATAAAACTCTAATGGATGTAATTCTTGCTACTAGAGAATAAGTATCAAAATAATCAAAATCTTTTTTTAAGTAAAGCCTTTGACAAGTAATCTTACCTTGAAGGTTTGTATAGAACCATTGGTGTTATATTTTTTTTTCTAAACATCCACTTACATCCTATTGGCTTAGAACCTAGAGCTATATCTACTAGAACCCAAGTATTGTTAGACAATATTAAATCCATTTCATCATTTACCACTTTTTTCCATGAGACAACATCCCTTAAAGACATAGATTCATATAATGTCTTTAAATCATCTTCCATATTTAGGATCATAGGTATCCTTTTCAATACTGTTTTTCTATCATCTTTCACTAGAAATACAATTGAATCAGTATAAATAATATGTTTTCCCTTTCTAACTCCTTGACTTCTTCTAAGTTCACTTGAACCTATTACTTCTATTTTTTATGTTTTTCACTAAAAGTTAAGCTGGAAGTCATTATTGTTAGATTTGGTTCTTCCATATTTGAATCACTTATGAATTTATTTTTGATAAATTAAACATGTATAGATTCAACTATCACATTAGTTTCTAAATCCAAAAACCTATAAGCTTTTGAATTTTGTGCATAACCAATAAAACACTCTTAAGACCTTTAGTTTCTAATTTTGTTCTTTAGGGATCAAAAACTTTATAAAAATCTACACACACCCGTACTTTAAAATAATTCAGATTTGGTTTTCTACCATTCCATACTTCATAAGAAGAAACATTTAATTTCTTAGATGATACTCTATTATGAATGTAACATGTAGTAAGTAAAGTTTCACCCCATAAACAATTTGAAAACTTAGCATTCAAAAGCATGGCATTGACCATATCTACTAAGGTCTTATTCTTCTTTTCAGCAAGTCCATTATATTGTGGTGTATATGTTGTGTTCATTTGATGAAATATTTTATTTTCCTCACAAAATATAGAAAACTCCCTATAAAAGTATTCTCCACCTTTATCACTTCTAAGAGTTTTAATTTCCTTTTCCTTTTGATTTTATATTATTTTCTAGAATTCTTTGAATTTTTCAAAGGCTTCATCCTTATTTCTTAACAAGTAAATATAGGTAAAATGCGAATAATTATCAATAAAAGTTATGAAATATCTTTTCTCACCCATTGTTAACATATAGTTTATTTCACATACATTAGAATAGACTAACTCAAGCAATTAAGAATTTATCTCAACTTTAGGAAAATGCTTTTTTGTCATATTTGCTTGAATACATATTTCACATTTGTTATTATTACCATTCTGATATGAAATATAACCATGTTTACACATATATTTTAAAAAACTATAATTTAGATGTCCTAATCTAACATGCCAAAGAAAAGTAGATTCAACCATATAAGTCGAAATAAGATTGATTTTATTAATATTGAACTCAAACATGACATCACAAGAATAAACATTTCCCACAAACATCTTACTCTTAGTTACAATAACCTTATCAAACTTTAAAACAACCTTGAACCCTTTTTTGCTCAAAAAATTAGCAGATATAAGGTTTTTTTTCTTTCTAATTTTAGGAACATGAAATACATTAACTAAAGATATTTTTTGTCCAGAAGTAAAGCACAATTCAACAGTTCTTTTTACCAAAACATTGGCATAATTATGGTTGCCCATCAAGACTTCTTCATGTTTCTTCAAATCATCATAATTCTTAAACAATGCTTTGTTGTTGTAGACATGAACCGTTACACTAAAATCCAACAACCAATATGAAGTCTTCAAAACACTAGTTTTCATATTTAATTCAGTAATCATTCCAGTATGAATGTTTAAAATTATGGCAACAAACTCCTTGACTTTGTCTTTTTCAACCATATTCACTTTGTTAAAACTACCATTCTTGTTGAAATTATTGAATCTTCAATCTTTTATGTTGTGCCCTTTATTTTCATAATGGAAACAAATTATATGCTTCTTATTAGTATTTTATTTCTTCTTGAATTTGTTTCTTTTCTTTTGCACTTTTAGATTTTTTTGAGTCATTTTCAAACTAGTTTTAGTAACCAAACTCACTTTATAATTTATTTTTTGCAATTCACACATATGAGATTGAATCTTAATTTGCAAGTGTGTTCAAAATTATTCAAATGTATAATTGTTTGTTAAATGCAACATCTTCTTCCTATATTCATTCCATGATAGAGGAAGTTTTGATAAAAACAACCCCTATTTAAAGGGAATCAGGAACTTTGATATCTAGATCACTGAGTTTTGATACTAGTATCTAAATTTCATGGACTTAATCCATGATTGGCTTGTTGTCAGTAATCTCTGACTCAAAAAAATTTAAAGTAAGAAAATGATTTTTCCTACTTGTGGTGTGTCTTCAAGACTACCTAAATTTCTTTTAGTGACTTTAATTTGGAGAAGCTGTCATAAAGTCAACTAGTCAGAGCATTCAGAATATGCCCTTGACAAAGCACTTAATCTTCCTCGTGTTTCAATCTTTCAGTCTTAACAGCAACATATTCATTTTTTTATAGTTTAGGTATTGTTGGCAGATTAAGATAAAGAATATAGTATATATATATAGAGAAGTGAGCAAGAACATCATGTTGTCCATCCACCTTGTGTAATTCGCACCATCAAAATAATGCAGTTAAATTTTGACACCTTTAACGACCCTGACATTTGAATTCAGATTTGTCTCGTTAGAGAAACTGCTGTTTAGGAATGAAAACAAATAAATAGTTGGCTTAAAGGTGTGAAAACACTATCTTTAAAGTGTTTATTTATCCTCCACAGAGACAAAATCTCCATAATACAACTAACCCCTCTAAACCTCTGAAAGAATAAAAAGAAAAGACACGAAAGAAAATACATTTTTTTCTCTGTATATTCTCTGTGTAGTAACAAGTTTATATAGACTTGAAACATATGAATGTTAATATTATAACTGTTAATAAAACTATATAACTGTTAATAAAATAGTTATATTTTGAATTAAACTAAATAGCTGTTATTTAGTTTTATCCTAACAGTCTTAATTGTTAAAAATAGTTATAAGAAATAAAAGAAATAAATTTTAAAAAGAATTAATATCAATGACATATTAAGTCTCAAGTGTCCAAATTCCATCTTTTTATTTTATAAATAGTCATATAATAGCATTAGAAAGCCCACTATGAGAGCTCATCCATCATGACATTCACTTAATTTACTACATAATAGAAATCTACACTTATAAACACTTAGGAGAGAATGTTTCTTTTCAATATAGGATAAACATCTTTTTCTTTTTTATTCATTTACAAACTACACCAACAGAACTAATATAGTATTTCACTTCAGTTTCTCATCTTTCTTTTTGAAAAAAATACTGGTGTTTATTTTCTTTCTCTTTTTTTTTTTTGTGTATGTAGTTTTTTTCTCCCTGCCACATCTTTCTCTGTTTGTTTTTACTTTTTGCAATTAACATCAGATCTTTCAATCCACCCATCTTTTTTTTATGAACCAGGTTGATAGAAAAGAGAGGAAAAACATAAAACAAATAGAAGATATAAAAGAGAAAGCAGACACATCACAGAAAGATAAAGTTGCAAAGAGAAAGGGCTATTGGAGGTGTCCACTTCTCCCCCTTCTTTTTCTAAATTAAACTGATGGAATAAAGAGAAAAGAAGGCATTAAACACGAAGAAGAAAAAGGAGAGGAGAGTGTCACGAGGGGGAAAACAAAATGCAAATGAGGCATAAAAAAATAGGTTATATGATTGTCTTTTCAATGTTAGGTTGTGAGCTTATTTCTCTATGTTTGTTTTCCTAACATATTAGTTCTGTTTTCTACTTTGTTTTTTCTGTTATTTTTTACTCCTTGCCTTTTTATTGTTACTCTTGCTTCAAGTTTGGAATTATAATTTGGGAGGTAATGTTTTCTTACCCTTAACTTTGTGATCCTATTTTAGGTTTTTTCCTAAACCTATTTTATATTGTGTGATTTGTTAGAGTGTTGGATGTCTTTTTTTGATGATTTATTATTTATTATTTTCTATTTTATAGTATTGTCACAACAAGGCATTATTGGATAGATTGACGCGATAAAAATTTGCTCATAAGTATTGATTTTTGTTAAATTAGTAGCTGATTGAATTCTTTTTTGTTGTATTTGATGAGATAAAATTTTTGTTTTGTAGATTGTTAGGCCCAACCAAGGGCAACTGTAAAAAATGGTGGCACTGTTAATCTGAAGCTATGCGCTTTTATCTACTGCAAGTACATTATTTGTGCTTTCTGACAATTCTACAAATTATTGTGTTTTACCTCACTTTTTGCTAGTATTTGATAAATCACTTATTGAATTAGATAGCAATAGTGTCACTTTTCAAGTATTTTTTTCTTTTTTTTTTATTTCTAAAAACATTTATAGTAAACCTTTTGTATGTATTTTCAATACACTATGACTTTCATCTTCCATTGGTTTTCTCTGCATTCAAATGAATTCTTTGTTGGATATATTTTTATGCTCTTTTATTTTATGATCATCCTTTAATCCAAAAATAGTCAGAACATAGTTTAAAATACTACGTAGTATAATGTGAGCACTATAACTAATGGTGTCCTAAAGGACATGCACTCAGCTTAGGCTTCCAGCTAATATCACTAAAACAATTATTGTTTAGAATTTTCACATATAAGAAGACAAGTGAGCATATATGTTTAGTTTATAATCATGCAATTTATAAGATCATTGTAAAATTACAATCATAACAAAGACTAGCGTGCTTACTAAGAAAAAATATATATTTTTATAAAAGATTTAAATAAAATCCTAGTATGCATACTAATCATACATATTATGCATAAGAGAATAAAAATAGCTCCTATCATACATTCTAAGCATTTAATGAAAACATACTTAAACAAAACCAATAAAAGATACTTACTTATTAATGAACTTAGCACATTACCAATTTAAAATATGTTGTTAATATTTTGTCCTTAAGGTTTTATTGTTCTCCACTTGGTGTAAAGGTCTGATTTAATTAAGCCTCTCAAGATTCCAATAACACTACCTTGTTTAGGTGAACTCCTAACAAGGTCAAACAAACCAAAGAAATTGGACTTAACAAGGACTGATCCTAAGCTCTAGATTTTGGAGGAAAATTATGAAAAAAGAGTTTTAATAAGCTAGAATGAAAAAGAGTGAAAAAATAGGTGAAGAAAAGTCATGAATTTATGTCCAAAATAATACAAAAAACCAACATTGAAGACTCTTCTTAAGCCTTCTTTTATAGATAATTTTAGGGACCAAAAGCTTATGGAATTCCCCAACTAAAAAATTATATTACCCACCATAAAATCAAAATTAGACTTGGATATTTTTGGATTAAATTAGATATCTTTTAAGCTAGAAAAATGTTCAGGTTTGAAGAGAATGCTTCAAGAAGCAAACTAATCAAATTTTATCATTCATTGGTTGGACTGAACAATACAATAGGCTAAAAGAAATAATTGTTCATGGGCCATACCCAAGCTCAAATATTAAGTTCATAAAAATAATCTTTTATAGCCCAGAAAATTATTTCTACAGTAAACCTAGGCCATGGCCCAAAGCCCAAGGCTCAAGTATGAGACAAGCCAGGTTAGGCCATGCACGAATGTATGTGGGTTTTAGCCTAAATCCCACTTTACTTAGGACTTTTTCCTTCTAAAAGCTTGGGTGCCCTTTGGGCCTAATTTCAACTTCTCAACTTCCCCCTATATAACACCAAATATTTTTTATCTATGTGGGATAAAAATTTTTTTTGAAGGTTTTAGGTTTCACCAAAACATGTCAATCCAGAGTTTTTTTATATCAATCTTTCATTCACTTACAATTTATTTAAAACATTTTAATGTTACATGTTAAAGAGCTTATGTTAGAGATTGAATTTCATCAAAGTGTTAACCCTAAAATAAATGGACCTAATTTTTAATATGGTCTCAAATGTGCCCATTAACCATGTTCATAAATAATTTTTCTAATAATCCCTCACATGAATAGAAATTATCTTTCCAATTTAAAAACAACTCGAAGATTTTTAGAGGGATACTGATTTGGTAAATCACTACATCTGGAGATGTAGCTTTTGGCTTTGAGCTTTTTTTAGTAAAATACTATCGAATTTACTTACTAAATAATAAACGCAATGTCTTAAACTATTTAGTTTTTTGTATAAACTAAGACAATAGTTTTCAACCTAGAGATTTCCTTTGATTTTCACTATTGTGTTTATTTTAGCCCTCAACAACTCCTGGATCATGAGTGCTTTATAAAATTCTTAAAGAAGTAACTACATTTCTCACTCATATAGATGATCTTTTATTAGAGTATTTTATTATACTCCACTTGGTATACCAAGATATAAAAATCATAAGAGCATTGCTCATTCTTTATCACACTACAGCGAGCACCTTTTTCATCATAGAAATATGCAATAAATAATAATTTTTGAGTGCTACTAAGAATGTTATATGACTTAGCTTTCTATTTGAACCTAGATCTTAGGATCTCTAGTCAACTATGTATAGTTACCATCATTACACTCTTTCATCTCTAAAGGCTTTAATCCCATCACCTTTAATAAATTAGACACGTGATCTTTCAATAAATCTTTGGTTAATGGATCCATAATATTTTTCTTTAACTTTATATAGTCAATACAAATAATTTCTTTTGAGATAAAAAGTTTAATGGTATTATATCTACGATGTATATGTTTAGCTTTACTATTATATATGTTACTTTATGCTCTTCTAATTATTGACTGGCTATTGCAATGGACACAAAGAGTTGGCACTAGTTTTGGCCAACATTGAATATCCTCTAAAAAATTTCAAAGTCATTCAACTTTGTCTCCAGCTTTATCAATAGCAATAAACTCTAATTCCATCATAGATCTTATGATACACTTTTATTTAGAGAATTTCTATGACATAGTTGTTTCATCAAGTGTGAAGATATATCCACTAGTGGATTTTAAATCCTTAGTGTTAAATATCCAATTGGAATCACTATATCATTTTAGTACCATCGAGTAACCAGTATAGTGTAACCTATAATCCAAGGGGTACCTCAGATATTTGATTGTCCTTTTAATTTATTTTCAATAATTCATACTTGAAGTACTAGCAAATCTACTCATATTGTTAACCGATTACCTAGTAAGTAATATAAAATCTTGTGTAGTTCATAATATACATTAGGCTTCAAATTATTCAAAAATATTCCAATCGGTCTATTTCCTTACCTCTGTTCTTGGATAGATGTGCACTTATATCAATTAATGTTTTAATAGTATTATTTTTATATTTAGAAAATTTTTCGAGAATTTTCTTAATATAATGAGATTGGGAAAATACTAATCCATTAGATGTCCTATAAATTTTAATTTATAGTATGACACCTTGAAAACCCAAGTCTTTTATGTCAAACTTTTTGGTTAATATTTTCTTAGTAAACTTGATCATGTGATCATTTTTACCTAAAATTAACATGTCATCAACTTAAAGACATATAATGACATAACATAAATCTGTGTTTTTCACATAAATATATTTATCAACTTTTTTATTTTGAACTCATTTGACAACATAACTTTGTCAAATTTTTTATGCCAATGTTTAGGGGTTTGCTTCAAACTATATAATGATTTGATTACATGCAGACTTTTTTTATCCATTAATAACAAACCTTTTAGGTTGTTATATATAGATCTCTTCATCTAAGTCATCATTTAATAAATTTGTTCTTACTTCTATTTGATGTATTTCAAGCTTTTAATAGTTATAATGGATATTAATGTTTGTATGGAAGCTATTATTGACCCAGGTGAATATGTATCAAAATAATTCACACATTCTTGTTTTCTGAATCCTCTAACAACAAGTCTAACATTATATTTGTTAATAGTACCATTAGTTTTCATTTTCATTTTAAAGATTTATTTATGGCCTAATGGATTACTTCTAGGAGGAAGATCCACTAGTTTTCATGTATGATTATTCATAATAGATCTTATTTCACGATCTTGAAGTAGGTTCGAGATTTATTTTCTAATAAGTATGTTAGAAAATTATAACCAAATATTTTGGTTGTTTTTTCCATTTTACTCATTCTCAACTCCACTTTATCATCTTTTGATTGATGATGACAGCCTTAATTGTTCTTTTAAGGGAATGATTTTCTTATGCTTTCTTCCATGAAAACATATCTTTTAAGAATATAGCATTCATTAATTCCATAATAGTTTTAAGATGAATATCATTAATACTTGACTTGTGTACAATAAATCAATATGAGCTACTATTGTAAGCATATCCGATAAAAATAGAATCCATGGTACTAGGTCCTATCTTGACCTTATTAGGATCAAGTATTTGTTACATTTGCAAGACACTCTCATACTTTAAAATATTAATAGAAAAGTCTTTTACCTTTCTATAATTCATATGATGTATTTTCTAATTTTTTTATGGGGTACTTTATTAGGTATATAATTGGTAGTTAAAATTGTCTTCCCCCAGAAGTTCTGAGGTGCTCCGAAACTTAGCAATCTGACATTCAACTTTTCTTTTATTGTGTGCTTTTTATATTCCATAATAACATTTTATTGAGGTGAATAAAGAGTGATAGCTTGATGGATAATATCATCAACTTGATTTTCAACTTCATTCTTGTATTGTTTAGACATTTCAAGAACATCATATTTGCTTATAAAAAAAAATAAGTATAACAATACCTTGTGCACAAATATTTTTTCACTTCTAATTTGCACAAACTTTAAATCATCGATATCTGAGAAATTAAACCTAGAGATTCATTACTTCTTTTAATTAAATAAAAAGAATTTTTTTTCAATGAATTTTAATTCTACACAATTCCCACACTTATGATTTTTCTAAAAAATTATAATTGGTAATAAATCAAGATTTATTAACCTTTGTATAGAGTTATAATTCGCATGGCCTAATTAGTCATGCCATATGTCACAACACTTGATTGGGGTCTAATCTATGATTTTAATAGTCATTACATTCATTTTCTAAAGGCCATCACTAAAATACCCTTCTTCTATCAATATTTTATTTTTAAAAATATAAATTTATCATTCTCAAAGACCAATTTAAGATCATTCTTGCTCAATAATAAACCAAACATTAAATTTATCTTAATATCAGCAACATGAAGCATATTGTCAAGAGTCAAAAAAAATTCAGAAGTCATATTCAGTATGATCTTCCCAACACCTAGTACCTTGGAGGTTAATGACACCACTAGAAAATTAGAAAACACTGACAAAATATTTTGTTAGCGAGTAAACACCATTCTATCAACAATTTATATCATTAATTGATTTATCAACAAGAACACATCTTCATAAAAACTTTTATTGGGGATTTGCTATTCATCATCAATTCCACTGGTAAATGGTAATGGAGAAGGAATATTGGCATCAAAAAATAAAATGCATAGACCAGTTTCCATCAGCCATTCTATTGATAAATAAATTACTGATAACATATTCCATCATCTATTTTGTCAGTAGAAATTAAATGTTTCTAAAATGTCTAAAACTCACAACGAACGTTTTGTCAGCATAAATTAAATCACAAGAATTTTTTTTAAAAAAAACTCACAACGAACGTTTTAACTCTGTTATTTATGAACTTCTTCATACATTTCCCCATATTCAACTTCCTTATATGAGTTTTATAACTCCAGTGGAGTAGGCTCGCGCCCAGGTTGTTGCTCTTGCAAAATAAACAAGCTGTAAAAAACTCTAACAAATAGAAACTAAATTAAAAATTATAGAATAAATAATTTAAAAATTTTACTAGGCGATTTGTATGGTTGACAAATAGAAGTGATCCACTAGTATGCTTGCTTACTGAACCATATATTTCTTTATTTTGTTTCTGCTATTCGAGTTGCGAATGCCTTTAAAATTCTTTCAATTTCACAAAGTCTTAAAACTTTGCCTGATAATCCTCAGTGACATGACTCAGTTTATACTTTTTCCAGACCTCGACATCATTAAAGTTGGCTCAGTTTTTTGTATGTTTATAGGTATTATATCATAAATCACGCAACTTGGTAAAAAAATAGTTATTAAATATACATGAGATTTGAAAAGTTAAGATTACAATTTCAAATATAAAATTTGTTAATTGTTTGATACTTACCTAATTGGGTTGTAGTTTTCCCACAGTGTCCTAACCACCCCTCATTTTTCCTTTCCACTAAAATTTTCCTTGCGTTTTCAATTCATACATTAATTATTTTTTTTCTTAAATTATATATATATATATATATACCAAACCAAAAGAAGTATAATTGTGATTAGATTGTTGGAGGGTTCAAGATCACAAAAAAGATCTAATTCAGTACTCCTCCTACGTACTTTGTTATTAGTTCCAATTTTCATGGGATTTTAGTTGTTCAGAACCTATGTTCATTGCATCATATCTTGGATTACAAGGTAGGGAAATCCCTGAAAATAATGAATAAGATCCAAAAGAATTCATTACATCACAAACAAAGTACATAAGCTCATCTCAAACAAACTAAATGGGAATTAGAAAGACTTGCTATTATATATTAATCATTCATCGTTAATTGCATGCCCTTGAGAAGTTTCCGAGAAAAATCTTTTTCAATATTCTCTCAAATTTATCAAACCCTAACAACTCACTGTTAATCACAAAAGTACTTTAAAGTGCAATATTTTGTGCAATCATTGATGGATTCTCTATCATGCACTGATGAGGTGAGTGGTGAACTTGTTTGTAAGTTTCCGACATGGTTGAGCATATGGGATATTCTTCGTTTCATGAACATGGCCACACAAGCATATAAAAGGCATTATTTAAGATCATGGTGAGCATCGATTGTTTGCTTAAAAAATAAAGTATTTACATCGATCGTGTCATACATTGTGTATAATATAGAATGCTTTGTTCTCAATAAGGACCAATATATAGCTTTGGGTACCATGTTATCGTTGTTTTTTTTTTTTTTTTTTTTTTTTTTTGAGAATATTTTTTTTCCCTTATATTGTTCGAATGGTTAGGATTGATGGCACGCGGCATGGTACGTAGCCCATTATCAGGTGGTAATTAAAGGCATGGTACGGGGTTGGCGACTTGGCTCTCTGTTGAATCGAAAGATAATCTTTTAAAGCAAGGTTACTTCTATTTAATATGTTCGGACAATAGTTAGCATCATGAGACGCTTTTCTAATGCTTGCAAATTTGAATTATTCAGTACTATGGTAATTCTATCTGCATATATAATATGTCATTGAATGGTTTACCTATTTGAATTTTATTGTAATTCTATTAATAATTGCATCTTCTATTAATAATTGCATATGTAAAAACTTACATGATTGTTTGATTTTTATACTCCTTCTATTTTAACTGAGATCCCTTCAGTACATACTGACAATATATTTTCGTTGGTGTTTATCGATGAAGTTAATGATAAAAAAAATTCGATTGATAAAGATTATTGTAAAATACAAATAAAAAAAATCTATTAATATTTCTGTTTGTATTCGTAGATTTTCTAGTGGAGATTCTTGTAACTAAAAAACAGATCTTCTAACATAAAAGAATGAGAGGGATAAATGAGCTGTGATCTTGTTCTTTTTAGTAGTGGTACAAATATGAAAAGATACATTCCATATAATCTTGACTTTTGAGAGGGTCGATTTGGTAAGATGTAGTGACTGATTGTTTCTTCTATATTCTAAGGACATGAATATGGTGTCATATTCTAAAAAAGACTTGCCATCTACAATCATCATTCTAATTGATTATATGTACACGATTAAGCATGTAAACTCAAACATGCACCTAGGGGAAGCCTAAGACTTTTTTTCAATTTCATCCATCAATGATTTGGACCACAGAGTAACGGGGGAAAAAAATCATAAATCGCATGGTTCAAAAGATATATTAAGTATTATAAGGGGATTCTTGCTAGAAATAATGAAGTAATAACTTAAATATTTAGATAAGAGTTAACTAACCAAAGCGCTGAATGTCTTGTTCTCAAGGTAACTAACAAAAATGAAAGTAATAATTAGTTTAATCCATAAAATTAATCTTCAATTGATAACTCATATCTCAATTTGAATTTAGTTTCTAAAGAAATTTGTTTCTAGATTGATTTTTTTAAGATTCTAAGGATTAAAAAAAAAACAATATTATGTGTCTTGTGAAAGTTATAATATATTTATACTTGTTTTGAGTTTTAATGAAACTATATTTTTTATTAAAAAAATTTCAAGAACTCTTATTAATTAAACCCCCCATCCGTATGTTCATTACTACAACTAAAACAGTTAGATAACTTGATGGAGCTTCACTGTTTTTTTCAAAAAAAACTCTTGAACTTTTTTCTTCTTTCAATTAGATCCTTTTACAATACAATGGGATAAAATTAGGCTTCAGATTATGATTAAAATAAAAAACAATTAAAGGATAGAAGACTAAAATCTAAAACAAGTAGAAAATATATGGCTTAACTCAAAATTCATGATAATTTTCATTTTGGTACACAAATTAATTTTGTTTATTTTTTGGTCCCTGGATTTGAGAGAGGAGAGTGAAAGATGTTAGTTTTCACAATTATAGCAACCAAATAGCCAAGTTTATTGTCAAAGAGTTCTATTTGATGAGAGGAATTTGTTAGTGATGCTTTTAGGCCTTCTTATTACTTGAAAATATGGGTCAGATTCAAGAGATATTATATTTTATAATGTTTGATTTGATTTAGGAGTGTTTTTGAAAGACTAAAATAATCTAAGAGGGGGTGAATTAGGAAAAAAAAATCAAACTTCACTACCTTTAATAAAATCACCACCTCAAATTTTGACAACAAAAATACACAAATAATCAATAAACAAATACAATACAATGAGATAGGTACTAAGAGGAGAGACACACCGATTTTTACAGTAATTCGGACAACAACCTACTCCACTCATTGAACCTCTATTTAAGCACTCACTATCAATCAACGATCATCTTAACGAGTGAGACCTTACCTATTACACTAATTTTTTTCCAGGATCAATATTAGAAAACCATACATAATCTTTTTTCGAGGATCAAGATTAAAACTTATTACAATCTTTTTCAAGTTTCAAGATGAAACTTATCACTCAATGACTCTCAACCAAAAATTACCCAAGTGGTTTAACTACCACTTACACTGTCATTATAATTATAACTCTCATAAGAGTTATCTCACTTCACAAGAAAAGATTACAAAGGATTAAGTTCAAGTATTTATAGAATTATAATCTAACTCAAGAATATGAAAGACAAATTGATGCAATTTAGGGATTAAAGCTTTAAGAGAATAAAATGAGGAATAAAAACTTTTAAAGAATTAAAGCATCGAGAGTAATATAGTAAAAGAGTAAGAGCATAAAAATGTTGAGAGGATTTTCTCATAAGATCAAGAGGGTATTTATAGGAGAAACCCCATTTTGGTCGTTACTCACAAAGAAGAAGATAAGGGTAAAGAATTTTTACTTATCCAAGTGTCAAGTGTTCTTCTAAATGTTAGAAACAACTATATCTATAATTTTGAGAGAAAAATAGTTGTTGTAAAGACAACTCGAGTATTGAGCACACTTCTTCTAAAATTACAAGTTTGTTAAATTAGCTAAAAATAGATAAAAGTGTAATAACACATGTGATGAGTTATTTTAGCTAAGAATTGATAAAAATCCTTACTCTTCATTTTAAAATAAATTGAATGAATACTAAAATATATGATAAAATGATTTTTCATCATATATTTATCACTATACAAGTTTTGGCAATGAAAATACTGTGGAAGATGAATTTTGGCAATAACAATATTTTGGATAAAATTCATTTTATAATACATCTTTAAGTTCATATTGCATGCAATGAGTCTATATAGCTTTAAATTGATGTGTAGAAATTCCTATAGCTTTGAGGTTTTTAACAAACATGTTAAATCCATTAATTGTTGTTATCATAAAAAAATAAATCATAATTTGTGCAATATTTTCCTTTTTGATGATGACAAATAATTTGTGCAATAAGAAGATAAAGATAACAAATTATATAATGCTCCTTCTATCATAAGCATTATATTATCAATATACATCTTCAATACTTAAAGACCCCTACTAATGTGCATGTTTTACAATATACCAAAAATACAACATGCCACTATAAGTCATATGATTTAAACATAAGGCATGCTACACAAGCCACCAACATAACATGTATATTCTTCGTCTTTGTATTTAATGAACCATGCATATATTAAACCACATTTGCATCGATCACGAATCACGGGCATGCAATAACGAATCATAATCTTCTCTTTTTTTTGCACATCATCATAATATTACAATTTTCTCCTCCTTTGTCATATCAAAAAGGGAGGAAAATAAGGACCCATAATAAATCCTAACCAAAAGCAAATAGATCCATAAATAAAGTTTACAAATAGCCAGATAACAATCCACATATACATATTACATAACATGAAGGTGAGTTAGAGCATACATGAGATGATTGCACAAAGGGATGAAAACATGCTTAATAGTCAAAAGAATCACTTTATATTGTAGGTGAGGATGCTTCCTTTTCATTTTCTTCCTTGTTATTGTCACTTTCCTGAAGAACTTTTTCAATGTTAGGATTGAATTCAAACCGGGAATTCCGTATAGCTAACCATACCTTGATATTTCTTAATGTCCACCATCTTTCATTTCATCATGGTCGAGTTTGGTATTCATGCTCATCGGTGTAGGAATTGAACTTACAAAATTCAAATCAAATTTCTTGCATAACTCATTTGTATATTTGGTTTGATTTATAAATATACGATCTATATCGTGCATGATTTATATTCCGAGGAAAAAAGGTCATCTCTCTTATCATGCTCATCTCAAATTCTTTAAGCATAACTTTTTAAATTCCTTAGACAAAGATTTGTAAGTAGCACCAAATAGAATATCATCAATATAAATTTGAACAACGATGAAATCATGTTCTTCGTATTTTATAAATAATTTTGAATAAATTTTTCCCTTGTTATAACCTTTGAAAAAAAAATTTAATCTCTCATTCCAAGATTTTATAGCTTGCTTAAAACCATACAAATCCTTTATAGTTTAAAAACATGATTTGAAAAATTAAGGCTTTCAAAATCAGGAGGTTGCTCAACATAAACTTCTTGTTGAATGTGTTCATTTAAAAATACACCTTTTATATTCATTTGAAAAGGTTTGAAAATCTTAAAACATGCAAATGCAAGCAACATACAAATTATTTCCATTTTAGCTATAGGGCATAAGTCTCATCATAATCCATGTCTTTTTCATGGTTATAGCCTTTGCTAACCAAATAAGCTTCATTTCAGATAACTTCTCCAAGTTTATTATGCAATACCTATTTGGTTCCAATAATGGAATAATCTTTGAGCCTAGGGACTAATTTCCATTTTTGATTTCTTTTAAATTGATTAAGTTGTATTGAGAGTATCTAACACTTATCACTCAAGATTTCATCATTCTTAGGTTTAAGTTTAAAGATAAAAACAATATTACCAACTTGATTAATCATAGAGGTTATTGGTCTTACTTCACTCTTTGAATCACCAATTATAGCATTTTGAAGAAGTTTTTTTTGTCATTAAATAACTTTGGGAAGACTTTATGAAGGTTTCCCTTGCCCATGTTGATTATGTTGAGTCATCACTCTAAGATCTTCTTTTTTATCAACCTTAACTGTTTTAACCTATTAAAGATAACATCTACACCAACATCTTTAGAATTTTTAGGATTAAAAGGGTTAGACTCATCATGCTGTAACCTAATTTATGACCTCTTTATTTTTTTAAATATTTTCTACATACAAAAAATCAAAAATATTTTCTTGATGTATTTGCGTTATTTGCAGCATTTTCAGCATCGTCTTAAAAAGATTCAAATTTCAAATTTCTTTTGCACGCGCTCAACATTTAACACATCATTTTTAAAATTATTGATTTTTCTCATTAAGACGGCGTTGATGTTACCTCTTTACAAAAAATATATATATAAAAAAATAAGAAAAATAAAAATATATGGATAAAGGGACTAAAAGTGAACAGGAAGAAAATGAGGAACCAAAGAAAATTTAGATTGCTTGGGAACCAAGCAATTGAGGAGAAAAAGATAAATCTTTTTACTTATAAATAAGTGGTTATACACAAAAAAAAATAACAAAAAAAACCCAGCAGCCATCTACCCCCCCTCCACACACATACATAAAAATCTAGCTCTCAGTATACCTAAACCATGTCGTCAACCAACATTAACCAACACCGTAATCCTATCTTGACAAAAGGAGCCATCAACCGTACAAAAAAAAGGCTATCATCTTCAACCCTTGATCTTCCCTAACAAAACCACAATATCAACCTTCACGCCAACAACTCATTGGCCACTAGCGATTTCCAACCACACATGAATCAGCCCTCCCCTTCGTCATTCTCAACTTTGAACCACCACTGGAACAAAGACCAAAAGTAGCCACCACCCGTGACTCTCTCCTCTTCTTGTCTAACATTTTCCCTAGTATACACTACTCACTCTATTGTCCAGTCAATCAACCCATATAAACCCATTTTCCTCTCCTTTTTAGCATAGCTCTTTCTATTATTTAAAGTGAACGATTTTTCCTTTTAAGAACTTTGTTTTGTTGTGGAGTTCTAGAAGTTAACAATTCATGCTTAAAACCATTTTCTTCATAAAAAAATTTCAAATGCATGATTTTCAAATTCTCCATCATGATGACTTCTAATTCTAAAAATCAAACAACCTTTTTCATTTTGAATTCTTTTGTAAAAATTTTAAAAAGCTTGAAGAGTGTCATTTTTTTATATATGAAATAAAAGCTATGTAAACCTAGTATAATCATTTATTATGACAAATGCAATTCTTTTACCACCAAGACTTGAAATATGCGTAGGACCAAAAGGTCCATACAAAGAAGTTGTAGTACTCGATTTATAAAGACTTGATTCTTTGTTTTGAATGGGATTTTGACTTGCTTTCCATATTGGCAAGCATCACAAATCACTTTCTTTTCTACTCAAGTTATGGAAGTCCTCTTACAAGATTTTTCTTAGATGGCTTTTGAATTAATTTTATCCTAGCATGTGCAAGTTTTCTATGTCAAATATAAGGTGAGTCCACCAAAACACTAAAACACTTAACATTATAATTATTATCATTTAAATGAATCACATAAGTGTTTCTAAGTTTTTTACTTATGAAAATTATTTTGTTATCAATAATTAGAATTACCACGCAATGTAATGACTTAAAAATAACTCTATTACCCCTATACATAGATGACTAATACTAAGAAAATTATACTTGAAATAATCAATAGGTAAAACATGTTCAATAATACCGATACCTTTTACCTTTTTTGTGGCATCATCTCTAAATATCACATGTCCGACATTCCTCTCTTTGAAAGAGGTGAATTTGGATTTATCACCCATCATATATCTTGAACATCTGTTATCCAAACACTAATTGTCCTTATTTTTCTACAAGAAAAGATCTTAACATGTTGGTTTTGGTACTCATAATCTTAACATTTTTCTACATTGGAAATTGAATAACATGTTGGTTTTGGTCCACTATGGTTAGTAAATGTGTCTTTTGGCACCCAAATATATTTTGTTTTAGTTTAGATAATCTTGAGCATGCAATGTATTTAATGTAAACCATTTTATCCATAAGAATTATATATGCTTAAAGATATTGATGCTTTAACAAAGAAGTTTGAGTAAAGTTTTTCATTTTTCATTGGTTTATATCCCAAACCTTTTTTCTTAAACATGCATCTTTGATTACCTAAAAGTCTATCTAGGTTTTCCTTTCCTTTTATAAATTTAGTTAAAGTTAAATTTAAATCAATAACTTGAGTTTTTAAAATCTCATTTTCTTTAACATGTATTAGATTTATTAGATTTATTTTTTGCTTAAAGTTTTCATTCGATGTATTAGATTTATTTTTCAAAGAAAGGATTTCAATGGCCTTTTAAAACCAATGTTCATTGTTAACAATGCATCCTTTTCTTTTTGCAAAACATCAAAGTCTTTTGAAATACTATCAACTTTACTTTGAAGTAAAACTTTTTTCTTATGCACCCTTTTATATTTATTAAAAATATTATCAAATACATCTTGCAATTGATCAAAAGTAATTTGAGATTCAAGTTTATTTACCTCATCAATATCAAGTTACTATTTCCCATTAAGTAAATCTCTTCTTTGGTTATGTTAATATTAGCCATCAAACATAGATTGACTAATTTCTTCAATTTCAAATCATCATTATCGCTTGAAGAGGTTGCAATATCATTCTTGTCATCCCAAGTAGATGCCTTTAATCTATTTTTCTTATTTTTGAACTTTGATCCCTTTTTTTTTTACATTTGAGCAATCATACTCCACATGATCTAGTTTCTTACATTCATAGCATATGATGGCATCCATATTGCTTGATTCTTCCTTGTCAACTTTCTTTCTTCTAAAATTTCTTTGATTTCAACTTTCTTTCTAAATTTAGTGAATTGTCCAATTAACATAACTATCTCATCATCTTCTTCTTCACCATTATATTTTTTCACCTTATTATCATTCATGAAATTTAGAGTTAAAATATCTCTTCTTGATATCTTCCACTACAAGCTTCTTAATCATTCATTTATGAGCTATTAATGATCCAATGAACTCATCAAAGTCATATGTCTTAAGATTCATGGCTTCCTTTATAATTGTGACTTTAGGTTTCCATGCTCTAGGAAAATATTTCAAAATTTAACTAACCATTTCTTCATTTGTGATCTTTTTCGTTAGGCTAAAAAATTCACTAATAAAAGTGATGAATCTAGTATGCATTTCTCAAATACTTTCATTTGGCTATATTTTAAACAGTTTAAATTTTATAGTAAAGGTCATCAATCTAGAAACTTTTACTTCACTTGTTCCCTCATGGGTAATTTCTAAAAGCTTCAAAGGTCGTTTTACAATTCTTAACCTTAGTGAACCCAACAAGATTAAGAGCACAAAAGAATGCATTCATAGCCTTAGCATTATGACTATGCCTTTTCTTTTGTTTATTATCCCACTCATTTATGGGTTTTGAAATAACCTCTCCATTTGAATTCATCCACTAATAAAAAATTGGAAAAAAGAAAAAATATTATCGATAAAATATATTTCATCATTGTTTATCAATAAAAATTGTGACAAACAATTTTTATTAGAAATTTCTGGTGGAAATAGTGAAGAAATTAAAAAACAATTCTTTGGCAATTTCATCGAAATTTTCATAGATAATTTTAAAAGGAATTAAAAAGCAACAGTCCTATATTCAACCCCCCCCTTTCTTTATTTCAATTCAAAACCTAGCCCTAATTTCTTTAAATTTTCGATAGCCACCTCTAAAATTCAACTACCTAACCTGTCGGCCTTGAGATAACCTCTCTTTTTTTGTTTCATTTCTTGTCAAGCTCCATCATATAAGAAAACCCATTCGTTTTTGTTGTAACACTCAATTGTGTTTAAAGTTAATTTATTCAAAATTTGTTTGTTGAATTTGTAGTTTGTATGTATATTTAAGTGTTTTACTTGTTTTTTAGTATTAATTGTATTGTATTTGTCGCACGTGTGTGACTTCGCTGCAACGATCCTTTTAGATTGAGATTTTCATGGTTTAAGTGGAAAGGACAAGGGATTCTTATCTTTATCAATAAAAAAAGGGATACAATCATCACCTAGTATTTTAATGACTAGAAACGTTAACTGGTCTCAGAGTATAGATAAAAAAAGTTGCATTGTTGGCTTGATAGTTCAGGTTGAGTCATGAGTTCGGTATGATAGCCTAAGTTAGCCTGATTTGACTGAGGATATCATCATCTTGATAATTGAAATAAAATATACTTTGGTTACATTAAATTTTTAGTTCATAATAAAAAAAAATACAAATAGAAAACACATTAGTAATGCTTCCAATAATTTAAATCGTAATATAGAGTGGTTCTATAAACTAGTTTTATGTGTAAAGCATAGCGAACTAAAAAAAATTCTTGAAGGAATTTTGATTTTTCTGTGAAAAATCTGCAACACGAGTATCATTAAAAGGTATTTGAATATTTAGAGATTCACAATATAGTTAAGGAACTGAATTGGGGTTCCCCCTAAAACTTATTTTGATAAGTCATTTTATGTTTTCAATCTAAGAATTATTTCTTAAAAAAACATATTGCCAATTAATAATTTTTCAGTCTAATTTCAAACAGCGTTTAAATATAAATGACATTAATAGATTAAATACTGATTTGTGAATCTAAAATAGAGAAATTAGTGTTTCTTCTTGTTCAGAAAATGACAAGCACTTGTTCCAAAACAATAGCAATTAGTAAATTCTCTTCCACAAAAATTTTCTATTTCCTAAGAAACATTTCTACAAACTCTGAAATATTTGTATTAGAAAATAATATAAATCATATCCTGAAACCTCACCTAACAACTTAACCTTTTAAATTAAAATGATTTTTTAACATTCTCTACGTGTAAACAAGATTTATTATTTTTTATCAGGATTATAGTTCGATTTTGGGAAGGAGCACAGTAAAGTAAGAAGGTTTATCTTACTACACTAAACAATTCGACTATTAAAGAAAAAAAAAAAAAAAGCTAACGGTAAGAATATAATTTTGTGTTGGACCTAATTAAAGTCAATAAAATATTTATTGTGACAAAGCTACAGAAGCATATGAATTTGCACTTTTGCCAACACATGATTTTGATCAGGAAAAAAAAATTCCTGAATTTTGTAATAATATGTGAGATGCTAGTTAAGTTCCTTATCACCTTCGACAGTACATGATGATTCGCTCTGCGGTATCAGAATCGTGTGCGCCATAAAGAGAGAAGGATATTTAGGTTGTAAGTAGGACCATTAGCATTATTTCTGTCAAGACATGAGTAGTCAACATGTTAAAATGTGGTTTAGATGGGTTACACAATATGATTTATATTCTTGTCCATCTTAGAACAAAATCAACTTTGAAATTATACGGTATTTAAAAATACGGTACAGATTGCTTTTTAAACTGTTTTTCGTTCAGAAATGTATTAAAATAATATATTTTTTATTTTTTAAAAATTATTTTTAATATTAGCACATAAAAATACCTGAGAAGAACAAAAAAAAAATTAATTTGAAAAAAAAAATAAAAAAATTCATAATTTTTCAATAATACTTTTTAAAACCAAAATCACACATAATCCAAGTAGAAAAAGTGTTTTACTATGACTAAAAATAGCTTTAGCAAAGGCACGCTAGCAAGGCCAAAAGACTAATTGTAGGAACATGTCCTTGTCTTGTTTGTACCAATCACAATCCCACCTTTCTTTCTTTTTTATTCAGGAAATATCTAGGCTCTCTTTACACCTCAACCCACCCACCCACCCATGACGCTACATGTATGCCTCGGCAACCCATTAATCAAGACTTAAACATGATTATCTCGTTTGTTTGTTTGTTTAGAGGTATTCTAATTTATAGCCAAGTTATTTTACTGTGCCTTTATTTAACAAAAACAATAAATCATTGTAGCAACATCTATAAAATATTGTTAATAGTCTTGTGTTTTGTATTTTTTTTTAATTTTACTCTTTAATAATCTTTCTTTTATATTCTTCAATATTGAGTTATTTTGAGAATTATGCTTCATATTTTTTTATTTTTTTATTGAATTATATATTAGACTCATGAATTTTAATATATATTAGACTCATGAATTTGAATTTTTTTTTTCGATTTATCCTTCAATATTAGATATGTTGGAAATGAGACTTCATTATTGTTTTTTTCATTTCATTTCTATGAATTTATTCCGATCACATTATCCAAGTTGAGGATTTAATTGGTTAACCTGATTTGACTATGATCATTTTCTAGGCCACTTTTTCTAATTGATTACTTTTTTTATTTCATCCTTCAATATTAGGTTGATTGAAAATTGAGCTTCATAATTTTATTCAAATTTTTTTCTTTGAGGTTATCTCGATCTCATGATTTGGATTGCGGGATTAGCAAGTTGACATGGGTTAATTATGGTCATTTTTTGGATCCTTTTTTAATTGAGCTTTGTAATTTTTTAATTTGTTTTATATGGGGTCATCTCAATATTATGACCCATGTTATGGGTTTGACAAGTTAATCTAGATTGACTTGATTTATTTTTTTAGTCCTTTTTTTAATTATTATTTTTTTCAATCCCTCCAACAACTCAATATTTTTTTTATTTTGTTTTTTTAGATTGTTTGGAAATTGAGCTTCATAATTTGCTTTTTGTGAAGTTATATTGGTCTCATGGATTTAGTTTTTTTTCTCTCAATTTGAACCTTCAACATTAGATCTGTTGGAAATAAAGCTTTGTAATTTTTTTATTTGTTTTTTTATATAATTTCCTTGTCTCATGACCTAGGTCGTCAGTTTAACAGGTTAGCCTGGTTGACTTGGGTTGTTTTTCTTAGTCCTTTTTTTAATTGATTTTTTTATTTCATCATTCAACATTGGGTTAATTGGAAATTAAACTTCATAATTATTTTTTTATTTTTTTTCTATAGAGGTATCCCATTCTCACGACTCGGGTTGCAGCTTTGAAAGGTTTACCAGGGGTGACTTGGGTAGTTTAATAAAAAAAACATTTCTAATTTTATCTTCCAACATTGAGTTGATTGAGAATTGACCCTCATGACTTATTTTGATTTTCTTTCTATATGGTTATCACAATTTCATGACTTGGGTCATATATTTTACAGGATAACTTGGGTCGTTCCAATATGTTATTATCTTAATATTTAAAAAACAATGTCATCCAATATATCATCAAATCAATATTTTCAAAAGAAATAATGTTCCTTTACTCTATTTAGTAAAGATCTAGTTGTTCAAGAATTTTTCTATAAAGAATATGTGAGAAGCAGCCTATATATTAGGAAAAAATTTCTATAGAGATAGATTTAGAAAGTTGCTTGGATTGTCCCAATCCACATATATAGACAAGATGCTAAAACAGTTTGGCATGGAAAAATCCAAGAATTGATACTTACTTATTTCATAAAGAATACGTCTCTCCAAAGATATGTGTCATAAAACACAAATTATGAGATATAGGATGAAAAGGATTTTCTATGCTTTGATTATGAGATTTATTATGTATGTGATGCTATATAAAGATCAGAGATATCTTATGCTTTGAGCATAATGAATAGATATCAATCTAATCTAAGTGAGAGTCACTAAATGATAGTTAAAAATATTCTTAAGTACTCAAGAGGAACTAAAAATATCTTTATGGTCTATGGAGCACATGAAATAGAAGGTCATGATTATTTTGATTCTATTTTTAATTAGATATTAATTATAGTAAATCTTAATCAATATATATATATTTTTATTCTAAATGGCGATGTTGTTAGTTGGAAAAGTTACAAACAAGAGACCACATCAAATTTTATAATTGAAGTTGAATACATCTATGCATTTGATACGTAAAAAAGGCTAGTTGGATCAAGAAGTTCATAACTAAATTAGATGTGGTTCCTAACATTGTTGATCTAGTAGCCCTGTATTATGATAACAATAATCATTACACAAGCAAAGGAAATAAGGTCTCATCAAATATCCAAGCACGTACTAAGATCATTTCATTTGATTAAAAAAATCATAGAAAAGAAAGACATAAAGATATAGTGAGTACCCATTAAAGAGCATCTTCTAGATCCTCTCACTATGGCACTATCCCAACACTTGTAGATCCTCTCACAAAGGCGTTATCCCAGCAGAAACATGATCACCATATAGAAAGATATGGTATTAGATACATGAGTGATTGACTTTAATTTAAGTAAGAGATTGTTAGTGAATATCTCATGTAGTTAATCAATTGGTTAAACATAACACTTATTTTATTTATGTAAAAAATATTTATTATTAATGAAGGCTATTTTCTCTTTACTATTCATTTATATTTGATTAATGAATCTAGAGTAAACATAAAGTTCATGGGACAAAAATGTCTTGTAAAGAAAATTATAAAGTTGTTATAATTATGAGATTCTTATTGCATCAAAGCATTGTTCCTAAATGTTCCTGGTCATACTCTATTAACACTAGACATTAATTAAAGCTGTTAAAACTTATGCATATTATGTTTCTTTATTTATGATAGGAAATAACTACTCTTATAAGTTGAGGTATGAGAGATACTTGGAATTAATATATAGGTGTTTTGTTAGATGACATGTACACTGAACTGACCCACATGAGAATTTTTTATGGATAGATCACTTATGTCTATGGAAAAGCTCATGTGACAATTGTGTAAGTGATCTTTAAACTTGAGATCACTTAGTTATCTTATATAAGAAGTGTTATATTTTGATCCTGACTATATGTTTTTCTAATTAAGGGTACCAAAAGAGCAAATATTGGGTATAACATAAACTATACAAAGGTGTTTGAGTAATTATGAGAGAATTCATCATTTTGGGTGAATTCAGGAAAATGTTTTATCTATTTTCAAATAGTATTGATCGTGAAATCCTTAGTCAAGGTGGAATAAGATTTGAAAAGAGTTTCAAATATTATTTAAAGAATCAATGACTATAGTGTTGAGAACAAAAAATAATTTAACAAAGTAGATATATTTCATGTTATAATGGCTAAATCAGAATATTCTTGATGAATGAATAATAATTACACTAAGAAACTAGTCACTAAAGAGTTAAGTTAAACCACTTATGACTTTTCTAATATTTGAGTAATCATGACAGGTTGCTAGACATTATACTTGATTTTCAAATATAAGTCCATCAATAGTTGAATTGATAATAAATTAAATTGTTTAATTTAATTTATTTTGGATTATAATTTATATTTGAGCCAACTTATTATAGAACTTATTGGGTAACATACATAAGAACCATTAGTCATAAATTAAAATAGAATGATTAATCAAGTTTGACTTGATTGTAAATAAGTTTTAGAAATTACGAACTAAAATGTAATTAATACAGTGGATTACATTTCTTGATATAGAAAAAATATATATATATGGACTTGATTGAATAAATTTCAAAAATTATCTTGAAATAATATATGTGATATTATTTAAGGGATAAATTAATATTTTGTTATTTTTAGGGTTTTTAGGTTTTTTTTATAAGTAGTGTTGCATGTGTGCGGCGTCACGGCGAAAACATCCACCCACAAAAATGTTATTTAATCTATGTTTAATGTGGCAAATATGTGGAGACAAGGAATTCTTATCTTTTATTAGTGAAAAAATAGAATGGGAGTCACCACCTAGTATTTTGGTCACTAGAAATTCTAACTGGTCTCAGAGATCGGGTACGGGGACTGGTTACGTAAAGGGAAGGTATTAGCACCCTAAATACGCCCTACCTAAGGTAGGCTGCATTGTTTTATTGTCTGATAAAATCTAAGGCCTTGTCATGTTTGCATCTCGGCCCATGTGGCTCGGCTGGACCCAGCCAACCTAGCCTGGTCACTAGCCCAAGCTAGTGACCCAATTAGGCCATGTAGGTGTAAAATTTTACCCGTGCATGAACAGTGCAAAGGTAAGTAAACTACCTTTTTATTACAGGGACTGTGGAAGGAACTTGAACGTACCTGGTGCTAGAGAGATGAAGACGATGATGATGTTGACTTCTTCTTCTGCTATCTCTACTTCGGGTTGCTGTGTATCCCTTTGTTTTTTCGTTCACTCTCTCTCCTCTCTCTCTCTCTCTCTCTCTCTCTCTCTCTCTTTTCCCGTTTGCTCTCCTCTATTCTCCCCTCTCTGCTTTTTTCTCTTTAGTTTCTTAAGCTTTTCCTCCCTCTGTTTTCTTTTCCTTACGTTCCCCTCTCCCTTTGTTTTTTTTTCTTTCCTCTCGTTGCTTTCTCTCATCTCTTTTCTCCCCTACCTGGTTCGGTTCCTTCTCTGGCTTTTATAGCCAGAGGACGCAAGCTTTTCTTGGTAACGACCAGCGTGCATCACGGTAGCGAGGGATGTTAGCAGCGAGACGTGCTCCCTGAATGAAGCGGCTTCACTACTAACGCCTGCATTGCCTTTACTGTAGAAACCATTACAGATGAAGAAGATGATGAACAGTTGAAACAACGTCGTTTTCTAATTCAAAATGAATATTTCTGATTTGGTCCTTGGATGTTTTTACAATTTTGTAATCAAGCCCCTGAATAAATTATAATTGGACCCCAGAACTTTAATTTCTTCCAATAAAAGCCCAAATTGAATTTAAAATAATTTTTCTTACAATCAAACCCTTCATAAATTCAATTAAACCTTAGGTAAAATTTAACCGAGTCCATAAACATCTGATTTTGGACTTTTCTTCCTCAAATTGAATTTTCCTTATCAATAGGGCTCTCATCAGTAAAAAAATATATTGTTAAATTTCAATTCTTGTATTTTTGAACCTTCTCAACCATAAACATCCTTTTCTCGCTTCTATTTTTTTTTTTTTGAATTTCTTTTATATATATATATATTTGGTATTTTTTTTATTTTTGTGTGGGAACCCAAAAATGGGTGACAACAAGTAGAATGTTCTGCATAGAAAAAAAAAACTACGTTAATTATGTAAACACATAAAACACACAGAAAGAATTAGCACTTAAAGGTATAGCAA
Organism: Populus simonii; assembly: GCA_007827005.2. NCBI lineage: Eukaryota > Viridiplantae > Streptophyta > Magnoliopsida > Malpighiales > Salicaceae > Populus > Populus simonii. Next base: position 20,069,214 of record CM017469.2, read on the forward strand.
TCCTTCTCTCCTAAAAGGATTTAGAAGATTTTATGGATTATTGTTAGAGACTGAACTCTTGAATAACTTGTGGTTTGCTGCAACCCTTTCTTGAAACAATAGTTCAAAGCTGAAAAGAATATATGATCTTCAGGTAATCTTTATATAAATCTTAAATAACTTTAGATCTCTTTAATGAGATACTTGAAATTTTTTAAAAAAATTTAAATTTAATATTTTTGCTACATTGATGTTTTTCAAAAAAATCAACCACAACACCTGCCAATGATCTAGTGACATCCTATTCCTAGCAAGCACATGCCTAGCCTAGCTAGGTACTTTATTTTTTCTTTATAGGACCATGCCTAGGTACTTTGGATATATTGAATTAAATTGACATCATATATAATCTACACCTAAAGTTGCTTATATAGAAGAAAAACAAAAAACAAAAGACGAAGTTATCCGCAAAACGAACAAGCAATGTTAGGCCACTTATAAATTGACACAGAATCCAGCTTTAATCATTCAAATCAATACAAGTTGTCAACCACGAGCTATTTGTTACACTACCACTGTATTATTTTAAGCGATAATGCGTAGTCAAGATGGTAGTTATCACACCACCTTTTCATAAACTTATTTGATTTTGAGCTCTACAGTAACAAAGAGTGTTTAATTAACATTATTTACGCCAAAAGATTTGATTATCTTTCTTTAATTATCACAAGAGATTATTATGAAAAATAAGTTACTAATTAAATTAATCATGATTTAACATATATATATATATATATATATATATAAAGTCGAATCTTAAAATCCAATTCCATTTGAGTCAATCGATCAATCACACAGAAAGAAGCAATTTTATGCCAAATCCAAACAAGGCAAAGGCAGAATCAGAATTGAGTATCAGATTTTCATCTCTAATCAAACATATATGCTAAGCTAAGGCAGCCTCCTTTTTCGTGCTCCATGTTAACTTGTATCTCTAAAGAACAGCCTTTTGCTGGTTATTGATTTTACGTTATCAACGACAGAATTCTTTGAGATGACTGCATGCATGTCTGCCAGCTTTCGAATTCACACTTGAACAATATAAAGGTGTTCAAAAGCATACAACGAGAAATCAATAGAAAAACTAAGATTTAGCCAACTCTTTTACCACTAAAATAAGTTATGTAGTGGCAGTATGTATTAGTCAACTATAGACTTTAATTTTTTTAATTTTATTTTATTTCTTATGAGTGATTAGAAAAGAAAGAGAATGAGCGAGGAATTTTAAGTAGACCAGCAGCTTATTACATAAAGCACACAACCTTGTGACTAAAGCCCCGGTTAATAGTTGTTGTGGGGCTAAAGATCATCTCAATCTTATATAATATTCCACATAATCATATTTCTATATATATATGTATATATATATGTATATATATATATCAGAGAATAAAACACTCGGAAAGTAAAAGATAAAGTTAAGAATATCATCGGACGGTTGGGAAATGATTAAACAAAATATATTATTATAGAATATAATGAAATGAATTATACTAACTCGAGGGGGCCTTCAGAGAAAGGAGCTTTGGATTCAAATGGACAGGTAATTAATGAGAAAATCATCTACAAACTTTGCTTTGGGCTCCACAAATTTGACTTGCGATAAACAATGAGCTCCTTCTGTGCAAGTTGCAACCAAGACACTGAAGGAGTTAAAAGATAATGTAATCTAAAAAAAAAGTTGGGATCTGACAAGTTTTCGATAATTTTTTTTAAATAATAAATTGGGTACTTTAATAGTTGAAAACCAACCCATTTAATGATATGATAATACTGTAAATATGGAGAAAACAATATTTTTAGCAGTGGAACCGCACCATGCCGGTGAATTTTATTTTTTGAGTTAAAAATAATATTTAAGGTAACACAAATATGTTTTTTTATTAAAAAAATTGTGATTCAAGTTATAGAACCGATTGAGTTAAATAAATTGATGATAAAAAAAATAACAAATGGACTACATTAAAAAATAAAAATGGAAACGAGAACCTGAGAAAGACAAACAATGTAACTTGATTCTTAACCAATTAAATATAAAGGAAAAAATTGGATAAATAAAAGGATAAAAAAACTCGGCTCAAGTTAATCCGAGCTAGCGTGACAAACCTGTAACTCGAGGAATAAGAGGTGACCCAACACCGATTAACTTACAATTCAGGTCATGAAATCATGATAATCCAATAAAAAAAATCGTATAAAAATATCACAAAACTGAAAAAGAAATTAAGTTAAAAAAACAATGTTAACCAACATTAACTTTTCAAACTCGTGACCCGGGGCATTAGACCAGAAGCACCCTATCTGGAAAAATCATGAAGTTCAATTCTCAACCAATTAAATATTGAAGGATTAACTTAGAAAATGAATATTAATTACACAAAAGGATCCAAAAAAAAAAGGCAATTAAAAGAATAGGGTTCAAAATTGAAATGCAAAATAAATTATATTTTTGATTGAATGGTGAAATTGAAAAGAAAAATTAATTGAACAAACGGAACAAAAAAACAATCAAACCACTGAGAATCAAAATTAAAATAAAAATAAATTTTTGTTAGAAGGGTGAAATTGAAAAGAACAATCAATTTAAAAAAAAGTCAAAAAAACAATAAAAAAATAAGGACTAAATTGGACAAAATAACATATCACAAATTAGAGTTGAACGATATAATTGAAAATAATTTAAAATTTTAGTAAAGAACCAAGAACAAAAATTAGAAATCACAATAATAAGGACCAAAGTTGACATCTCCATAAATCAGAGGATAATTATGGATTCTTTCATGGGCAACACAATTTTTAAGGTGAGGAGAGAGAAAAGTGGGAGGATAAGAAAAAAAAGACCATCGACATCATTCCGCTAACCCAACACCACCTCGCACCACCTCAACAGGAAAAGGACAATGTGATGCTTCCAATAACATGATAAAAGTTGGTTTTTATTAACTGGGAGGCATCGCCCTTGCCGCCTGAAGAGTGTGGGTGCCTCTCACTTGCAACACATACACTAACCACTTTTAGTTTTTAATATATTTTATATTTATTCAAAGACTGAATCTTACCCACCATGATTATTAAAAAAAGTACTGTAAAAAGTGAAAATATCTTTAGACTCCATCTTTAAAAAATTTGCATCTAAGGGTATTTTATTCCTTTCACTATAATTCTAAAATACAAAATGATTAATTTACCCCTAAAAAATATGATAATGATCAAATAAGTCTTGTGCAATGACCGTTATTTCCTCAATAGCTAATTCAAGTTTTTTTTTAAAAAAAATGATATAAATTCATTATTCCATTGTTTAAATAAACAATAACTATAAGCAAGCATGAACAATATTTCTCCAACCCTATTAGTTTTTTTTTATCTTTTTTTCTTTTGTAAGAGAGCAAAAGGAATGGGTTTGGTTTAGACGAATTTGAACAAAAAAAAAAGCAGCATGATGGGCTTCAGAGTGGTAGGCTGGCTTGAATTTATAAAATCGATCTCTAGCTAGGGGTCTGAATTAATGTTGCTTTCACAGGAAATTTTTATGGTTTTTAAACTCTACTTATCAATATTTATTTAAAATAAATATACACAAGCTAGTAAAATGAAAATCACATCTTATCCTTGTGAGATCACTTTTTTCAGAAATTATCTGAGGAAGGGATGGTCAAGATTGTCAGAAATCATTCATCAAAAAGAAAAAAGAAGTCTCCTAAACAAGAGATGTAAATTGTTGTGGTGGTAGTGGTAGTACACATAGAAGGAGATAGAAAATGTAAAAGTCAGTACAAGTTTGCCTTGAACATTTTATCCATGGCTATAAGCTACGAAATCCTCGATACTTTCTTTAAAAGAGGTTCTACAAGTATTTGTGGAACTATAAATGAGCTGCTAGAACGTTTATTATCATCATGGGAAGGAGGAAAACTCAAAGAACTCAACAATATTTTCATTATTATTATTATTATTGGAGAAAAACAAGTAGCAAATGAATTATTGTGTGGCAGCCAACTGAATGCCTTAACAGGGGAATCAAGTGGAAGCAACAAGCTGCCATAATTGTTGACTCAGAAATGCATACTTGCGCAACACTGCAAAGATGCATGCCAGACATTTCCCAGGAGTGTTGCCTTGAGAAATACGAACAATGCACTCCAAAGCCTCAGATTCTTTCCAACTTATAAGAGCAACATTTTTACCATAACTGTCTAAAGGAAAGCCCGCGTATTTAACTTCATGAGGATGCCTGTAGGATTCGAACTTGGAAGTGTTTACCGCTAGCTATAGATTTGACTAGAGATCACAAAGTTTAGCTTATATAGCATGTAAATTATATAATTAAAGAAATTTGCTTAGCATGCATTCTAAACATACTAAAAACTGTATAGAAATTAACTTAAACTATAAAATATCCTATCACATAAACTATCATATATAAAAATAATTAATCTAAAACAAGTGTAGATGTAAGGTACTTACTTGTGAAAAAGTTGAACATCAAAGGCAAAAGTAATATATTGTTGTAAATTATCAATCCTACATCTTAAAGATTTTATTATTCATCACTTAGTAAAAGAAATAGATGCATTCAACCTCCCATAATTTTAACAAGACCACTTAAAAGAATACATTTCCTTTTAATTCTATAAACCAATGGAATTTGGAACTCAAAAGTTCTCTACAAGTACATGATCTTAAGCTCTAAAACAAAGAGAAATAAAAGGCAAAAGTGTACTGAATATTACCCCTTCCACCTTACCAATGAATTGGGGCTTTTCAATCTACATGAACCCTAATTTTTTCAAAATAAATTGGGGCTTTTCTCTTTCACATTAAGTTTAAGAAAAATAAGAGAATAAGGATGCCAAGACACCTTACCAATAAATCTTGAATACAAAAGATTACTTTATTGAATGATTTCTTGATTTGTTTCCCTTCTTCTCCAATTCTCCCTACTTTTCTTTAATTTCCTTGGGTTAATGTTTTTACTGCTAATCTCTCTCTATGTTTCTCTCAATTTCCTTTTTTGATTTGTTCCCTCTTAGAATTTAAAAGTCACAAAAAGTTCTCTCTTCCCCTTCTCCCTTTTATTTAAGGTGACTGTTTCTCTCTTTACAAGAGAGGTCATTACTTTTTATTATTCTATTATTATTTTTTTATTTTGTTTCTTATTTTTCTTAAATTCATTTTACTCCCCATTTTAGTTTTCATCTCTAACATTCGGCCCTAATCCTCTTTTTTTAACAATTAATTCGGTCTTTCTTTCCTTTTATTTTAGACCCTCTAAAAAAATTACTATTTATATTGTAATGTTATACTTCTTACAATAAAAGCATGTTGTTTTACAGAGTTCTTTGTATGCAAATCAACATAAATATTTATTAATAAACCCTTTTTAAGTAGATATATCATCACAACATCTTTATAGTGGAATTTATTATTCTCATACTTTACACATTGACATCTAATTTTATTTGCACTAATATTCTTCATATTAGAAAGTACAAAATTAATAAAACTCTCAACTTCTGGAAGATAATCTTGCGTATACAATCCTTCAGGTAAATCTTGATATATCTAAAAATAATCATTTATTTCTTATGAAATCTATATAGAATAATATTGATTTTATAAATTCCATAAAAAAATCAATTTTCCCTAAATTTCTAACTTAATAATATTTATAAAATGTTATTGGTGCCCATTAAAATAACCCATCATATTTTCAATTATAACACATCTAAGCTACAAAATCAAATTCAATTTCATCAAATGACATCAAAATTCAATTTCTCTCGAGTCTCAAACAAACCCTAACATGCAAATTATACTTGAATACAAAATTCTTTAGAAAAAAGTTGTAAAAAACTTAAATATATAAGAAAACTACAAATACTTTTTAAAAATTCAATAAACTAACTTAAAACATAAATAGATTATAAAAAAAATAGGTGAATTTGCTTACTTTGTGTATCAAAATTTCACAAAAAAATTTACAATGGATGCTAACACTACTTATAGATGTAGATCAACACCGATGGGTTAGGATGACTGAATTTGTGAGAAAACAAGATGGTTGATAGTATTATTATTTTTTTTGGCAGGGGAAAGAAGAAGGAGGAGGAGGGAATTCTCAGTTATAACTTATTTACATTTGTCGACGGAATAATTATGTCAACAATTTCTTCGATAAATAACGTGTCATTTTTTTTTATGAAATTACATATAAAGTTTTTATTGATTGTTTTATTTATTTTTTTACTCTGTTGTCAATTCCGTTAAAAATTGCCAACTAAACGTATTCCATCATTATTTTTATTTGAAATTTTTTATGGAAATTCTCCATCGCTATTTTTGTTGAAAAGTAGTAACAAAATATTCTCTGTCATTGTGAAAGTGATTGTATATAAAAGAAAAAATATACATTTTCATGTTTTATCTTCATTTAAAAAACAATAAGAATTTTGTATTGCAAAACTGTGGGAAACAACAAAAATGTGTTTTCCAAACTCGTTAAAAATTTCTAGTTTTCTGGATTGAGAAATATTGTATTTGAAGATGAAGTTCCGGTTTTTCTTTTTTTTACTCTATTTTTTTATCAGAAAAATTGGAGTATCACAGGGTTTATGAATAGCACCGTAAAATATTGCTTTTTAGGTTTTTTTTTATTGACAAAGCATAAGAGATCTTCCAACGGAGACAAAGAAAGACGCCATTAATTTGGATGATGTTTTCGCTTCCGGTCTACAATATTATCTTCAGGCTTAATCAAGTTCGGATCCATCCTAAACCAAAGAGCGGGGCATAGCAACACAATGTTCATATAATTCTTTTTGCTAAAATCTATTAGGAACCTCAAATTAAAGAATAATATATAGGATGTAATGGGGGCTTGCCCGGAATGCAGTGAGTGGCCCGGAGCTATTGAATTATTTCATAACCGCAAGTCAGGTTGAAAGGAGAAGAATACGAGTCTTTAATTACCAGTGTCCTGAACTGAAACGAAACATAGATCATACTTATGAACGAAATTTCATTTGCATTCCCCGGAAAACGGACTTTTCTCCAACTGAGATGCTTTCTTTATTTATGGATTCTATGCGAGATTCGGTTAGTGTGAATTGCCCATATCATGACTAGAAACTTTCCCTCACTGCCTTCAGCAAAGCTAAAGCCGACCACCTGTATCAGTCCCCGTTGTCCATGGTTTTCTAGATCAAGAAAGGTCATGGGTTCAATCGAAGCCTCTTCTCTTGAATCAGTCTCCTTCGTCCGAGCCAAAGGAACTCTAGAATTTAAGAAAGTTCCGCAGAATGACATGAGTAGCGAACCCTACGCTCAAGGTGGTCAGTAAGAACAGCTTCTCTGGCATCGCACCACTAAAAGTTCGCCTTCTTCTATTAAATCGGTAACCTCGTCAATCACCTTAACTAGAGAAAGAGCTTAGCAAACGCTCCTATAGCTTCTTCTTCTTTTTTCATTTTCTGCAACATTTTTTCCCTGAAACCCTTGCCTGACCCCTTCTGCCCTTTACTTTGTTCAAAGCTTCTCGTTAACCAGACTGTATCGCCGACAAAAGGGAGAGAGGTTTTCCCAATTCTATCTATTGACTCGAACTCTACCTCCATGCATTAACAAGAGTCATGCTGTAGTACAGTAAAACCGGTGATGCCAAAAGGAGTTGATCGGTGTTATCAATTATGTTAATGCCACTTCTATTCTTGTTTTATTTTTATGTTTTCCGCTAGGAATCTGGGCTTCGTTGGGCTGGACTTTACATAGAAATTATATATTTGTAAGAAAAAAATAAATCTAAAAGGAATATATATTTTTTATTATATGAATTTTTATTTTCTTATTAATGTATCTTTTATTTTTACAAAAACATCTTTTTATGAGCATCATTTGTTTTAATTAAAAAGTACTGAATATCATTAAAATATATAATTTGAATTAAGAAGAAAAAATATGTCTTTAATCAAAAACTCTTTTTCCTTGTTCATTTGTTCCTTATTGTTTTGACATGAATCATTACTTTTCAAATATAAAATTTTTATGATTTGAAAATTATGGTTCAATAAGATATAGAAAAATATCATGAGTAAAGAAAATTAACTTAAAACTATGGTAAAATTAGACAATATTTTAAATATTATTTTAATTATTTTATTCATAGTAAATTTGTAAGATAAAAGTTTTAAGATAAAAGTTTTAACCTAATTTTGAATTTATTGCTATCAAAATTAGTTTTTTTATTATTAGAATGTGGACAACAAAACTTTTTCTTTTCTTTTTCTTTTTCAGTGACCATTTATCTTATCTCTCAATATACAAGGATCAAAGCACAAATAAAATAAAATTTAGGACCTAGACATAAAAATTTTAAACAATAAAGATAAAATATAAAAATGTGAAATTTAAAACATCAAAGATCAAAACTATAGTTTTCCACATCTCTTGAACAGTAAAAATAAATCATCTATTTTTTTAATTTTATCTTTGTTCTTTTAATTTTTTTTCTCAGCAATGAATTAATTTTATTTTATATAAAATTGGTCTTCAATTAAATGATAGAACACTCCTAAGCACAGTTTTAAAACTCAGACCGGCCAGGCGTGTCGACCCGGCCTGGAACCGGTCCGGGTGGAGATAAAAACTCGCTTGGGAGTTGGCCCAGTGAAACCCGGTCGACCCGACAGGTTGACCCGGGACCCAGTCCACCCGGGTAAACCCGACTGTTATATATATATATATATATATATATATATATATATATATATATATATATATATATATATACCTGGGACCGGTCCGGATGGAGATAAAAACTCGCTTGGGAGTTGGCCCGGTGAAACCTGGTCGACCCGACAGGTTAACCCGGGACCCGGTCCACCCAGGTAAACCCGGCTTTATATATATATATATATATATATATATATATATATATATATATATATATATATATATAAGTAAAACGACGTCGTTTTTGGCTTTGGCTTTTTATTATCAATTAACCAAACCGTTTGCATTGCAACGTGAAGACATACAGAATCACAATTCACAGAATTAAAAAACATAATCTCCATCTTCAAAGCTCATAGCTATATCAGTTGCAGAGGAATTTAAGCTACACGCAAGCCATTCTAGGTAAGTCCTCATCTCTCTTTTGGTTAGAATAACAAGAAGAGGTCCTCAACAAACTCTAAATTTGTTTTTGCAGGGTGTTTGTGTTTTTTTCTTGTTTTGGCTCTCTTCAGTTAAGATCTACAAATCAATGTCAGATGAAGTTGTTGTTACTTGTTTCTCTTTAGTTTTTTGTTTATGAAAGCACTGGTTTGATATAAGATAGTTTTTTCTTTCGCTTCGGTTTTCTTCTCTCTTAGATTTCTGTTCTTCACTGGTTTCATTTCTCTTCATGGATATAAGATAAGTTGTTTAATTTACTTGCTTTTCGTTTATGTAAGATAGATTTTTGTTCCTTACCCTGTTTCTGCCCAGTTTATATGTCAAATCTTTTTTGTTTCTTGCCTGTGTTTTGCTTGAATCTAAGCTCTGTTTCTTGCCTTGTTCATGTTCTTGTTAACAACAGATTGAGAGAATCTAATCATCTATGATTATAATCAGTTGATAAGTAGATCCAAGTGGGTTTAATCAATGAAAACCAAGTAATAAAACTGATGTGATTGTAGATGCCTAATTAACAAGGAAAAATGCATTATCAACTGCGTATAACACAAATTAGAAAGGTAGGCAGAGAGTGGTAGATGGATGGGTGGATGGATAGAAAGAAAGAAGAATTACAATGATTAAGATTAGCAGCAATAAAAATAAAAATTGAGGTTAATAGTAGGAGTAATTAATGGGGAGAGTAAGGGATGAAAAAAAGAGCAGAGACCTTGGTATCAAGCATGACAGCAAAGAGGATGTTGGTGTTTTGTATAGCATGGGATTAATTAATGACAATTATAATATGCATCACTTACGCACCGAGTAAAAAACATTGCTTTGTAATCTTGCCATGTTAGCATTCCTTAAGGGCTATTGTTAACAAATATTTTAACTAAACTATATGCTTGTTTTATTATTAATTAGGTGAATATAATATGATAAATATAATATGAATTTTTTTTTGGTCAACCCATCTAACCTCGATCATTATACTAGATCGACTACCGGGTCGGGCTTAAAAGTTATGCTCCTAAGAACCTCGCTCTTACAATAAAATGAAAATAAAAACAGAAAATAATATATAAATCTATACAAACATCAAGCAAGTGCAAGGTTGAAATAGCAACAACAAAAAAAAAGTGATGACAAAAAAACACTGATATAGATAAAGTGTCATCTAGGTTCTGTTTTAGGTTTTTTTTTTTTTTTTGTAATTGTAATTTTAATGTAATGCTAATTTTGGCTAATGCCAAATGGTCTTCCAAAAAAGAAAAAAACGAATGGTAAAATGTTCGTATCTTTCAGACATAAAAAAGAAAAAAGAAATATATTAATATATGACAATAATAAACAAAAGTGAGTTTAAATAACAATGCCCATGTTATCTCTCCCTACTAACACAGTACAGTTAGACTATTTCATTTTGCTGCAGATCATGAACTACAAGAGCTATATCGTAATGACCAACCCATCCTCCTCTTCATTTTGAGTTTTCTGCCTTTTTGTGCTCTTCACATCGGCTCCTCCTTGCAACCGAGTACTGTTCTTGACACCTTCACAATCCTTGCATTTCTTGATCTATGTATCTCAGCAAGAAACAATTAAAACTTTGATTTTCTTTACATGGTAAATTGAAAAGAGAATGCAAGACGTAACTATAGCGACATTATTTTGAGCAATTATATAAAAGAGTTGTGGTTGAAATTGAATATTATGACTAGTTTTGACAAATCATTATTGCTTTTGCTGCCATATTACCTCATCAGGTTGCAGCTTGGCCAACACCTTTTGGATTGCATCGAATGACCTACTCTCATTCTTAGTATAATTGAGCACAGAGGGATTTAGGTTTGTTGGAGGAGCTAGGACTCGCAACTTGCTGATCCGTTCCGTTGCCAGTGTCTAAGAGAAATTCAAAAGACACATGTGAAATCCAAAAAATAACAATTAAGCCTAACTTTTAGTCAATAATACCATTATACCTGCAACAATGGAACACATGCATTCAAGGACACGTAGAATTTGTTCTGAGATGCCAACTTGCTTGCTGCTTTTTCTAGAGATATATGTAAATAGTCATATGCAGCCCGTCCCCAAGCATATGAACCAAAATCATGTAGATTTTCCAGGAATTTGAGCGGCCACCAATATATATATTTGGAAGCGGATGGAAAGAAATATATATTGAACATGTATACAATGGATAGACGAAGGAAGTCCTCAGCTTCCTCTTTTCCACCGACACTCATCAGGTTTAGTTTTTGCAGAAGCAAACTTTCAGGTATCAAAAAGGAACTTTTGATTTCTCCATCATCCTTTTCGTTACTGGCATCTGTTGACTTCTCTTTGATTCTTGCATTTCCATTCACTATTTCAAAGTACTTCCATATAATTCGAGGATCAATATGCCCTCCCAAAATATTCATGTCCACCCTTTTCCCTTCAAAGCTGAGTCCAATGCATTTCTCAATTTCTTTGCCACAAAACTTGAGTGGCTGGCCTGCTACAATAAATGCATCCTTTTCAGAATCATAGCATTCAATAAGAGCTGCTGCCAGATTGCGATTAATGGGGCATCTAGGAATATCAAGGAAGGCAGAGAAAATTGAATTTTCAATTATGCTTCTCTTCTTCCCCTTTAAGTTTGAAAGAAACTCATACATTTTCCGCTGACTGCACCTTGTGTCCATGGCTTGTTTTCCCTCAAACTTAAGTTCTCGTTTACCCTGCAAAAAGAAAAGGAAAAACTTTATTACACAAGAATATCAGCAACAAAGAACTGCTCCAGTAAATCATGAGGCAAGAGAAATCACATTACAAAATACAATCAACCAAGAGGCGAAGAAGGCAACATCAATTTGAATACTAAGCATCTGGTCTTTTCTTACCCTTTCTCTACTTCTCACACGCTCCCTTAGGAAATGTACACCTTCCTTTTGACTTTTCTTCTCTTTGAAAACCTTCTTTTTGGCCTTCTTGCCTTCCTCACTATGGTACTCTTGAAAACGCTGCTCTTTACAACCTTCTTCTCTATTGATTTTCTCCTTTCTGTCTTCCTTGATATTCTCCTCTCCAAAAACCTGCTTTTCGCTGCCTTCTTCTCCATCATTCTTCTCCTTCACAACTGGCTGTGAAGCAAATGTATTGTAAATCCAACTGGACTGTAAAACTCAAATGCCTTGCTTCACACGTATAAAGTAATTTAACAGAAAATCCACGCAGCCAGAAAAACTCTTCCCAGCAACTATGACAATGGTCACGTTACAAAATTTAGATTTTCAAAGAAGCAAGGAAAAAATTGTGGAACGCTAACCTTCTGCTTCGTTTTGACCCCTTTTCTACTTCTCTTCTGTTTCATAAACTCCCTTAGGAAAATCTCACCTTCCTCTTTAAGTGTCTTCTCTTTGAAATCCTTTTCTTTGATCTTTCTGCTTTCCTCTCTATTCCCCTCCTTTTCAAAAACCTGATATCCACAGCCTTCTCCTCTATCACTGTTATCCTTCACAACTAGCTGCAAGGAGAATGTATTGTGAATCCTACTGATTAAAGTGATCCTATTTTCATGTGAAATGAGATAAATACAACAACCTCAGTATGACTTCCTGAATCCTGCAGCTTGCCCCTAATATGTGTCTGGCCACAATAATTTGCCTGAGGCATGTAGGGAGCAAGCTTTGATCCACAATTTTCAAATATTCTCTCTCCAAGCTTTTGTGCAATAGGCAAAACATCCTGGTGAAAAAAGAAGAAAAAAATACCTGATCATTTAATAATAAAGCATCTATACGAGTTTGACAGGAAAAAAGAAAAAAAAAAGTTGATTATATATTCACCTGGTTTCTGTTTCTTATACAGTCCAAAAGGAGGTTGACAATCTCCAATGGGATCTCTTTAATTTCGTCCAAGATTATAATCATAATTAGCCCCATAGATGAATATACAATGTCAGGATGGTGTTCCCTAAAAAATGTGCACATTCAGTTTAACAATTATAATCCATGCTATGAAAAAGAAATGCATTATACACTTGTGAGTTACAATCTTTTCCATGAAACACTCAGATTTATTGGCATACTATCATACTTAAATAAAATCAAGCACATGCAACTGATACATTATTTCCCATAGAAGGGGGAAAGACTCATTGATACTTTTGGAAATCTGCATATCTGCCTTTTTTGGTTCAGCAAGCATAGTACAACTGAAAGACGGACCAGAAGGTTTATAATAAAGGATACAATTCTTAAGTAACAGAAGCATGAAGAGTGACCAAAAAAAAGCATTGCAATATGAATCATTGCCAACAAGCTATGCTTCATGAGTGGATTACTTAGTGTGTTCCAAAAACAGATGGAAAAAAAAATAGCATTCAAGTCCTAATTATTTAAAACCAACTATATGTGGCAAAATATTAAAGATTGAAGACCACCTGAACAAAAGTTGAAAAAGTAACAAAACTAATTTACTCGAGAATTAGCTGAGACAAGTTGACTGAAAAAGAAAAAATTTGCACTCGGTCATTCTCACCTTATATTTGTCAAAAAATGTTTAAACATCTCCATGATCAAGGAATAACATTGAAGATCCACCATCAAAACGCATGATCTGACATTTGCAAACTTTTCTAGAATCAAAACCCTTTTATGGTATGAAGGGCTTGAGGTGTCAGATATATTTTCAAATGAAGCTACAATCAGCTGTAAAATTTCCTGTAAAACAATCCAATGTTAGATAAAACACGTATAAGCAAAATACACATACACAAGACTATGAAAATTGAAAACACAGTCAGTTTAAAGTATCTTGGCGTACACACAAGACTATGCAATTACAATCATGCACCAAATAAATTCTTAGTCCCTTTGGAAATAGAAACATGAGACACATAAAGGGGTAGGTACCTTCATTTGTTCATCATCATATGAAAAAGTTTGTGCCGTTATTATTAAAATATGATTGAAGCATGATGCAACAGAAACTTTCACATCCACATCCGAATGATTCAAAAGTTCTTTGGCCATAAGTGCCTTCATTGCAAGCTCTACTGCCCTTTGCATTGACTTGGAAGGAGACTGATTCACTCTCTTTAAACAATCCTCAAGTTTCTAAGAAAAAGGAAAAGAAAACAAAAGGAAAATGAATGAGACAATGCATTTGCATCTGCATTTAAACAGAGAGAGACAAGAAGAATTGAGCTTAACAGATAGTAAATAGAGGGTAATAGATAAAACACTCCAACCGACATCTTCACCTCGGAGGTTGAGACATTTAACTTTTAAGTATTGTGTGACATTTCCCAGTACAAGTCGGATAATCAACAAGATTACTAGGAACCTCAAGTTGATCAAAATTATTGACAGTCAAATAACCAAAAGAAGTCCAAAACGCATTCTAGATTGCATTCAAACTGAATATTGGCATAACCACAGCAGGACAAACTTCAACCAATTCCATTTCAAGAACTTTATTTTACTTCAAGTTGGACTCAAAACCCAAAATTAAAGTGTACATGCAACATCAACCTCGGAACACCCTTGTAACTTTAAAAGAAATGCAGTGCAAAATTGGAAAAGAAAATTTTATAATATCAACCAAACCAAAGCTTACAAGAAGATGCACCCGCACATTGAAGTCGAACCAAATTAATCTGATATAGTCACACCTAAGTTTCATTAAACAAACTAAAAAAAAAAAAACACCTCCTAAAAAAGAGCAGACTCTAGCCGATTCAAGATAGTTGTAATTTATTTCCCACCCACATAAAAAAAATGTTGGCAGAAACAGAAAATTTAATTTAATAAAAAAGCCCAATTACTTAGAAAACAGAAACCCTAAAACACACCCTTTATTATTCCAAAAAAAAAAAACAGTAGAGAAAGAGTAAAGTGGAGAGATGATAAAAGAAAAAATAATTACCTCAAGCAAAAGAAGGAGTTGTGAAACGGAAGATGGAGATGAAAGAAGTGCATATCCAGCCAACTTGATTTCATCTTCCAGCTCTTTTTCCTCTCTTTCCATTTCTCCTATCGCCTTTTCTGATTGCCTAGAAAAGGGTTACTAAAAGAAAACAAGAGAAGAAAGATAAAGAAACAGTGCCTGTAATAATAAAACTTCTTTATAGTTTTAAAAAAGCGTTGTACGGTGGCTTGTTAAGCGGATTATTTATATATAAAAAATTGTTCGCGAAGAAGCACGTTGTGTTGTTGGAAAATCCATAACCCCCAGCTCAATAACCCCGAACCCAATTCCATAATCTCTAACAATCCTAAATTTTAAAACCCTAATTTTTTACATTCAAACTTCAATTTCATAAACTCTGAACTTAAATCCATGAGTGTAATCCAAAACTCAAAATCAATATTTCAACATGGTGGTGAAAAAAGCAAAGGAAGTAGGAGAAAGTCCAATAAAAAAATCTAATTATTAATGTTGTTTTTACTTGTTAATTATAATTGTGATATTTTAACATTGATTTTTTTTTAATTATAATGGTAATTTGTATAATATTTTTTTATTTATTAATTATAAAAATAATTAATTTTGTCGATAATTGAATAAAACAATGTGTCTTTTTTAACATGTAAATATCTTATTTGAAATTATAAAAAACATGTTTGTGATTTTCACATGTTCATCTGTAAATTAAAAATTTTAAATTCTATTTACCCAAAATAAATATGAAAATTCATAAAATATAAGACAATATTAAAATCAATCTAATAACTGGCCAAAATAACTTTACAAAAGTAATAAAAAAAACTTCATAACTAAAGAAAATGACACAATATAAATGTTCTCTCAACAAATATATGAGTCTATCTATATTTACGATGACTAGTGGTTAGGTCAGTTTTATCAATAGCATGGCTTACACTTGTCTGTGTGGTCTTATCCTTTAAGACAACATCATCAAGATTTAATGTCTCTCTTAACAACTCAAGTATAATGTGACATGTCTTGAGCCAAAAAGATGCATAATAATAAGCAAGTTCATCATCATCTTCAAGATCATGAAGATCAACCATGATATGTCAATCATTATATAACAATAAACCAACCTAATACTAAGCAAATACATTTATTAATTCATAAGTAAAACATTTTGGTGATTACATATTACATATAAAAAGTAACAAATACTTACAATATTTTGAATCCAACATATATGTGACTCATACTCCATCTTCTCGTGTGGAGGAATATGAGCTAAGTTTGGTGGAATGACTCAACGTGTAATACCCAAGTACTAGCCTATGTATTCCTCCTTGAAAATTACAAAATACACCCCTCTAAAGATCACATCTCCTTATATTTTCTACATTGATATGTACTATAAATGGTGGATCATCCAATTATAATTAATGTGCCTACCTGAATGACTAATGACGTGCAATTTATCACTGATATCTATGTCATATGGAATGTATTGCTAAAAGTTGAATTGTCTTATCACACAATTCGAGCAATAAATTTCAACAAACTCAAAAAATATGAGGGGAACCACTATTATTCATAAGTCATTGGTCATTATACATATAACATGAGCAACTAACAGATCATCTACTAAATAAGGATTCCATACAACCTATTTCAACATCAACATTGCAATTTATCCAAACATTATCCATCATAAAAAAATGCAATTATTTTCTGAAATTTCTCAACATCAACAATGCAGCTAATAGATCATCTTCTGGATAAGAATTCCACACAACCCATTTCAACATCAACAATGCAATTTAACCTAACATTTTTAAATATAAATAATGCAGTTCTCAACATTTTCCAACATCAATAATGCAATTTATCCCAAACAAATTCCAACATCAACTAATTTTAACGTCAACATTGCAATTTACTATAACATACTTGGTTAGACTAATGTTTATCTAACTCATTATGATAAAATAACAAAACATGTGTTGGATTATTTTCAAAGTACCTACTATCACACCATTTGTTAATAAAGAACCAATGAACTTATTAAATAATGTTAAAATAAAAATTATTCTTAGTTTGAAGATTACATTATCAGCAACATATTACGTGTATACTAATGGAAGTCGTAGCTCTACCTCCAAAACATGAACAAACATATCAGGTTTTGACTTAATTCGGGGACACCCCAAGTGGAGATGCTCCTATGACCATAGTTATATGGGGGGAAACAATGATTAGTAATCAACTCAAATATTGCTCGAAAAATATAAATACAAAAAACCTTGTACATCGTTTAACTTGTAAAAATAGCAAACATCATCCAACTTGCTTTGTTTTTTCCAAGCTTACTTGACGCAGGTGCATATACAAATATAAAAGGATGTCTAAGCCCCAACTATACGGTAGAATGAAGTCAAAGTCATTCAATAATGGTAGGTATAATAATGGCACACACATTCTGCTGAGATCCGTGAAGAGTTTGCTGTTAAATATATGAAGCATGTATACTCTAGCATACCTGCACAACAAAAAAATAACTTAAAATCCATATTAGATCAATTAATATATTAATTGCACTATTAGTCCGTATTAAAATACCATCATAGGATCTTGTCATCAACATGAACAAGTAATTTAGAGAAATTATCCCAAAGTCATCTCATACATAAAGTATTCCCCTTAAACATCTTAGGAGGGGGAGCTCATCTGAATGCACACTCGTATAAAGCAACCTTATTTTAAATACCCATAACAATAAGTTCTCGACCATCTATAGGCAAGCCAGGTAGAAAAACAACATCCTACAATATAAGTGTCCTCTTACCTACTCGAAGATGGAATGTATGAGTCTCTCATCTCCATCTCTTAATAAGTGCATTGAGCAAGTCATAATCCATATTGATACGCTCTAAATGGGTAATGCAATAAAAACTCACTTGCATAATGAGTGGGATCACAAGATCTAGAAACGATATCAACTTATGGAATTAAAAATACATCTTACCTAAATCCTACGAAACCAAAAGAATTATTAAATGCATTAACATGATTTATAGGATATATGGTGAATATTTTATTATAATTACCATAATATTTTTATTTTTTATGATATAAAAACAACTAACATTCCCATTCTATATGGCTTTTGATTTATGCAACTCCTACAATTCAGAAGGGTCAACTGAACCGAAATCCATGTACTGAGAAACTTTACATCTACATGCATGTGAAAAAGCAACTCGTGTACATGGCATCCTAACCAAGTGTACCAATAAAACAAATATTTTTTAACATCACCATAATAAAATACAAAATAAGATTTGATACATAACATCACATTTGAAACAATAATAAATAAAAATGTAACATGATAACTTTGTAATAATTAGATGCATATGTTGTCTATATTTATATGTTATTTTATTATACCCTGTTTGACTGCATATTCCATATTTATATTGGGAACGCCCCTTTTTTTTGTTCATCTAGTTATACAACCCGATTGATTTTCCATCTAGAAGGATCTTGGTAAACTCGATAACCAATATATTCACTCCAATTTAATTTGTATGGTAAAGGATGGGATAAAGTCTTATATGTTTTCTTTTACATCTGAACACTATAATGCAAGTCAACATACTAGGTAACATTAAGATGATTTTCTACACTATATGCAAGAATGTGTAAATAAGGTCTATGAGAACTCTATTATTTACCACATGTGCATATTTCTTGAGCCACTTTAAATATTCATCATACTTTTTTTTTACACCTGATTTATGAGAGGTATGAACTTGAAAAATATCATTATCAATATTGAACAATACTATAATATGATTTATATATCTAAGTATGTTGGCATCTAATTACAGTTGAACAATTAAAGGCCATAATATCCCACGTGTAATATAGTCATATGCATTCACTTTTCGAATAACAAATTACGCATTTATCCAATAAAATGTCAATTAAACTAAAGCAAAAAACAAATAAAATTATATGCACCTTTCAAAACATCATTGAAAGATTCAGAAAGATTTGTTGTCATATTATCATATCGATAACCCCCATTATAAGATATTGTCTATCTTTCTTTCAATTCATACTCTAATCATTCTTTCTATTTTGGATGACTATTATCCATATCATCAAACCATGCATCAACATTATGCTTGGAAGCTTCATAATTGACTTGCAAAACTTGAACCCCTCAATTATCAAGTTGTTCATTATGAAGCCACTCAACAACTGTCCTAGGATTTAATTCTTGTATTGCCAACAACAATCTAGGTAACATTTCAAATGAATCCTCATGTGTACCAATCATTTGCTCGAGAATCTTTTATTTTGCAACTCATGTCTTATAGTAAGAAATTTTAAATTTATAGTGCAATTTAATTTCTTTTTGTATGCTCGTAACAATATAAGTACCTTTTATGATATCCCTCATACAAATACCATTGACATCCAAGTGCTTGAACACATTATGATTGAATAAATGATGAGTTTAAATGTTAAACTCGATATTAAGTAAACGTACAATGAGTAACTTAACAACATTTATTAAATCATCTTTAGTGCTGAAAGTTTGTCCAACTACCAAATCATCATTACCAATTGAATTTTTATGTTAAAGAGACCAATCATTGCAAACTATGTTATCAATTTCAGTATCATAACCAAATTCTAGAACAATAGACTCATTATCGCATCATTTTCATCTAATATTTTAATTAAACCTATAAAACCCTCATTTTTATTATCATTAGGTTCAAAGGAATCATACCCATATTGATCATTGTATAATCTGAAACTGATTTTACCCTTATCTTCATTCAAATTTTGATAGTTTGGCATGATTTTTTAGGAGATGAGAGGAAAAAAGAGAGTGGAAGAAATAAAAGGTTGTAAAGGCCTTACCTTCAATTCTCCTCTAACACACGCTAGATAATTGGAAAGATCTTGGTAGGCCATTTCAAATCAATCATGGATGGTTGTGTTATGCCATCAAAAGAGGTTGCACACGCTGTTAGATCATGACAACCTCTTACCACATGCTAGTGTGTGTGCATTGCTCGCACCAACAAAGTTGTCATGCTTTTTTTTCAACCCTTATATTTTTTGTTTCAATTTTGATACCTTAAATCTTAATTGTTATAGATCAATTTTGCAATAAAAATTTTGGTTTTATTACTTATAAAAAAATGAAAAATATGAGGACTAAAATTGATAATGAGACAAATTTGCAATCTTTTTTTTTTAATTTGTTCATCATACGCCTTTTTAAAAAAACTTTCCTCTATAAATTTTTTGTTTTCATTTGTTGTTCCTTTCGTTTGAACTTTTATTTTTTTTCTTGAGAGATTAGTAAGAGAATCATTGAAAAATAATGAAGGAGAGAGAAAGTGGTTAGTGACCTTAGATTTCATGAGAAAAAAAAGTTAAATTTGGTGTTAATATATTTCTCTTGACAAAATAAGTGTCAATGAGCTTTCATATTTCCAGAAAAATTAGATTAAGGATGAGAAAGATTTTTTTGGTTTGATTTTGTGTTTTTTTACTGATTTAGTTGTGTTTTGAGTTGAGAAATTAGTTTATTGAGATTTTAAGGGTGTTTATTATAATTTTTTACGTGAAAAATAGATAGTTATTAACTAATTATATTATAACAAATGTGAAATTTATAAAGCTATATAAGTCCTTTATGTCATTTGTTCTTATAAAAAAAAAAAAAGTAAATCATTAATGAGATTTAAGGAGATAAGAAATTAGAGAAAAAAAAATTAAATTGAAAATTTCAAATCAAGATTTCTTAAAATATTTTTATTTTTTATTTAAATTAATTAAAAGCTCATGATGTAAGCTTTAATTTATGAGGTATATTGAATATATTTTTTTGAAGAAGTAAAACTAAAAAAAAGAAATTATTTCGATGTTAGATCAATACTTATCAATAAAGCCTTTAAATTATTTGAAAGTTTATGATAATATAATAGTATAATTATGTGTTTTTTACACCCTTAATTCATTTCAATCAATATCAATTAACTAATAGGTATCAACTTACATTAAGGCCGTGTTTGTTTCTCGGGAAGTGGTTTCCGGGAAATAACTTTCCAAACTTTACTGTGTTTGTTTGCCATTAGAAAAGTTGATCAATGAAAAATACTTTCCAGTCAAAGGAAAATTTAGCTTGGTTTTCAGGAAAGTGTTTTCCTGAAAAATTTAAGCGGAAAACACTTTCTGGAAGTTGTGAAAAATTTAAAAATATCATATTATTTTGCTGATTATATCAAATTTGGTCCTCAAACTTTTGATTGCTATATATATTTTGTTTTGAATATTTATTTTTCAATTTCATTTCTTAAAATTTAATTTTTGTATTAACTTTGGTCCTCATTTTTATAATTATTATTGCTTTTCCCTTATCATTTTTTTATTAAAATTTTTTATCTATCAAATTTGATCCTTATTCTTTTGATTGTTACTTTTTTTATTTGAAATAATTTATGAAATGTTAATTATTATTATTTTAATTTCTTCATCTTTTATTTTTTTTATTTTTTAGATTTAATCTCTATTATTTTGATTATTATTTATTTTATTTGAGATAATTTATGAAATTATTATTTTTTTCAATTTCATTCTCATTCAACTTTTTAATTTGTAAGATTTGTTCCTCATTATTTTAATAAACTTGAGAAAAATAAAACATTAATAAGTTATTTTCCAGCTCATTTTCTATGACATAACCAAACACTGGAAAGTGTTTTCCAACTTATTTTTCATTACACTACCAAACATCAGAAAATAATTCACTTTCTCGGAATTCACTTTCCAAAAGGAAACTATTTTCCAGCAAACAAACGGGGCCTAAAGTCTTTCATTATAAAAAAAAAAAACTTTTATCAAAGTCCTTTAAATATTATGATGATATATGGTTTGAATTATGTATAAGTTATATCTTCATTAGTTTTAATTGAGTCATTATTTAAAAAAAGTAATGAAATCTAGTGATATATTTTATATTATTGCTTCCAAAAATTAATCATAATTTTAAATTTTAAATTAGATGTGCATCTAGAATTTTCATATTTATTTTACAATATTGTTTTTGAAGATTATTCAATAAGCTCTTGTATAAATATTTAATTATGTTGAATAGATGTGTTTAGGTGGATAGATGAATGAAAATGTTTATGAATATATTTTTATTTAATGGTGGATAGATGTGTGAAAATGTTTATGAATAGATATGTATTCGCATGTTTAGATTCATCAATTTATGCAACAAATAATGATATAATTTATCTTATTAATTTCAAAAGTTGAGAACAATTCAGAATTTAAATGGAATACGCATTGAGAATTTATATTTTCTTTTAAATTTATTTAATAAATCATTTGAATTAAAAAATAATCATGTTGAATCGGTATTTTAGATGTATAAATATGTGAAAATGTTTGCAACCAATATAATATATTACATTCAAGTATGAACAATATTATAAAAAGAAATCATAATAGAAACTAAATAAAAAGCAAGTGCCTCCAACAAGTTATTTAATGAGATTCTTTTGTATAATCGATCAATCCCAGTATTCCAAGGAATTGCATAAATCTTTACCGGAAGAGAACCATTCAAGAAATAAGGGTTGTGCTTGCTGTTGTTAGATTGGCATCCCATGCATGTATGCATGGCGTGATTTTTTCTTGTGATTTTAACGATCAAGTAATATTGTCGATCCAGTTTATATCGACTCCATCTTTCTGGTTCGATCAAAGGCTTAGGCCCATCCTCAAGGTTGTAATGTGGCATTAAACAATGAGGAACAAGCTGGGAATCGTAATTCGGATGCTTTCATCTGCATCATGTGATTTATTAAAAATTCCTTGCAGCCGCAGTTCCCTTGCCTCTCTTTGCTTTTATTCTCCATATTCTACTTCTAATGGAGGATCCTGAAGAGCCTGAAGAAAAAAAAAATGTCGAAAGGCTACGGCGCCCAAACAAGAGGAAGACGAGGTGGAGAACAAAATGATCAGCGCAGGCATCTTCATTTGAGAGACGAGTAGGCTAACGGGCTCCCGAACAACAAACATTCTTCTCAATTCCAGGCAGCTTACAAGGCCAACCTTACGCGCTTGTTTCAGCTTAATTACCAGCTTGTGTTCATGTTCACAACAGAACACTGTTCCTCTCAATCGCTTCACGATGAGTTCAGAAATTAACAAGCTAGTGCAAACCAGTTCATATGCAATTGTTAACACTACCATGCTTCAAATAAATATGATAGCAACAAATACTACTCTCATTCGTCTATTTATCAAGTCTCGTTGAAACATTTTCAGCGAAATCGGAAAGTAGGAGCACAGTGATAGAGCCCAAGTTTTACAACAGCCGCACAACGACTAGCAATCTGGCAGCACACAATTGTGCAGTTGATTTATGCATCTTTATTCCGCATCATGCTCTTAGATATGAATTAATAAGGATGTAGTAGAAAAAGATAACTCTTCCTCGAATATTACTAATCAGCTAAGGATGTAGTAGTGATTATTGGTTCCCTTGTAGATAACACTAACCCATGGTGTAAGAAGGGCTTGGTAAGTTGATAACTGTGGTCTTGACTTTGGTCATCATGTTAATGCTATTGGTGATGCCTTGTGATCCAATACCACTATCCTTCAAACCCTGTCAACAATGCAGTTGTTAGTCCTCAGGGTAATGCCACGAAGCAAAATCTAAGTAATTAAGTAACATAATCTGTAGCATTTTCAGAAAATTTTGGTTCACCTGGAAAGGGAAATGATCTGGTCCACGAGCTGGTGCCGAGTTGATCTGAACTGTCCCAGTTTCCATTGCATCGCTGATCAACATGGCTCTGTTGATGTCCTTTGTAAATACGCAACCCTGTGAATCAGAAACAAGCATTGATATCAAATATGGAGAGGGTGGTGGAAGTTAATCCAATTGAGAGGCTTCAGCTTTAACTAAAACAGAAATGTTGTGAAGGAAGATGAGCTATACCTGGAGTCCGAAATTGCTAGCATTGCAATGGTGAATTCCTTCTTCCACAGAATTGATCCTTACTACTGGCAAAATTGGTCCAAATGGTTCTTCCCATGCAATCCTCATATCAGGCCTCACATTATCTAACAACAAGGGCCAGATGAGGTTACCCTCTCTCTTGTACTGCTGGCAGAAAGTTGCTCCTTTTTCTTTGGCGTCCATTACCAGTCCTTCGATGAAATTGGCAGATGACTCTGTGACTACAGGGGTGATATCACAGTCATTCTCTGGTGGCCCAACTCTTAATTTTGCAACTCTTGCTTTCACCTTTTCAACCAGAGCATCAGCAACGGATTCCATCACCAAGACAACCTTAATTGCAGTGCATCTTTGACCACTGTTATATATGTGGCAGAAAAGATAAACACATTGTATTTAATAAAAAACAAGGATGGAGACAGAAACAGATAGATTACTTAAGATGGCCTACTAAAGTGTGGTTTGAGTTGTGTTAAATATATCTAGATCACATGTAAATCAACATGTCATATAATAAGATGTCTATGTAATGTGTTCATAGCAAAATGAAGGAAATGATTTCATTGGCCAGAGTCCAGAAACTGGCTTCAAATATAGTGAAATTCTAGCCACCGTTATTGCATTGTGTTCCTTCAAAAAATTGGCAGTGAAGTTATCTCAACGAATTCTCACCAACATCTTTGATATGCTTCCAGTTTATCCTCGTTAAAGAAAATAATTAGCATGATTTATATGTATCTATCTATCTCTAGCCAGCCTATTGACACAGAAATTTCCTCATCAAATGTAGATAGAAGATATTTTCACTATCTTGGAGAAGTGTAACATATCGACACACACATCCATTTTTGGCTTTACGAAACAAAATGACAATATCTACATTTTCATCATCCCCATGCTAAATGCAACCTTAATGAGATTTATAGAAAATTCTCATGCCTGTAAGAAAAGCCTCCTTTTATTATGTTTGCTGCTACCAAATCTAGGTCAGCATCTTCAAGCACTATGCAGGCATCTTTTCCTCCCAATTCCATCTGAAGAGGAATCATGCCTGCCTTCTTTGAAATTGCAATGCCCGTGTCTCCACCAGTGAAGCTGAGGAAAAATAATGCAACTTGGGATTTACACACCACGTTATGCATCAAACAAGTACAAGGAAGGAGCTAATGAAGTTTCAGAAGAAGATAAATGAAAGATTACCTTATACAGTTCACACCAGGATGCATAGTAAGAAAGTCACCAATCTCAGACCCTTTCCCGGTGACACAGCTGATTAGGCCTTTGGGAAAACCAGCCAAGTGAAAACAGTGTACCATATGCAGGCAAGAGACAGCACCCTGAAAGAAAACTCAAAGGTGAGACTAAGAGGATCAACCCTTCCTCTATGATTAAAATAAGAGGAAATATTAGATGCATATTTGCTTTACTTTTCCGGTGTTTGAAAAGAGTTTATGTTTTATGTCCTTATGTAAAACCCTCTACATAAGCAGGTCCTCCAAATGCATACAATTGAATCATTATTTTTAGGCACAACCTCAAGTCAACCAACATAAGGATCCTTAAATTTTCGATACAATGCCCATTGATGGAAAACATTATAATGAGTAAGATAAAGGAGACATTCATGTACCTGAGTTGGAGGCTTGAGCACGAGGGAGTTTCCAGCAATCAATGCAGGACCAATCTTTGAGACAGCTAAGTTGACAGGATAGTTAAAGGGTGGAATGGCTAGAACCACTCCGAGGGGAATCTGTGATTTTAGTGCTATCGAATTAGCTAACCAATATGAATAAGTTTGAAGACAATTATACTGGTGAAAGTTATGAAAAGACTTCTTTCACGCATATACTCTTCAGGAAAAAGTTTCTTACTGGTCATGAAAAGAAAGTTGGATTGCTATATATGGATCCGGAATGGGGCATCATACATTGGTTATAACACATCCAACAGCAATGAATTTAAAAATATTGATACCATCTGGTTCCCTGTCCTTCGTGTATCTCATTTAACTATGCCGTGGAAAGTTATTTTAAGAATTCTAATTATTATCTACTATTTTCATTCATTTCCATGAAAAATGATTGAATGGATGGAGAGTGAACTACAACAGTCAACAGCTGCCCCCTTCACCTTCAGCCTATCATGATGCCATTGGTTAATCTATATCGAAGTAGAATCTGAAGAAGTTTATTAGGTATGTAGAATAGGATAATCGATAGAACCTTAAGAGTCGATAATGCTAGTGGTGACAGATAAATCAATGATGACAGAGTAATAAAATGAAAAAAACACAGAAAACTAGCATTAGCAGCAAGAGAACAAAGACAAACAATATTTTAGTGAAGAAAAAAACAATGAGAACCATATCTGTTACAACTTTTAGAATACAGTTCCAAACTATTGGCTTTTATTTAATTTCTCCCACCCATTATCTCTTTAATGTAACAGTAGCAGACAAATGACACCAATATCTATCTAAACGAACTCCCTAACTGTGGCTACTCCCAAATACATATGGATTGATCCATCAGGTTCTACTTCCGGTGAGCAATGTTGTGTTCATGCAGATATTCTTACATCAGAATCATTTATGACAATTTCTGTTCCTAATTACACTTGAACTCTTCTTCACCTTATAAGATTTTAATCAAAATGTTAGTTATGTTGACATCATCAAACAAACTTTTCCCCTGCATTTTCTGTTCACCAATGATATAAATACTATTAAAAGATATGGGAGTCAACTTTCTTTTACCTTTTCTTGGTCCTTATACTCATCCTCACAAGTCATAATCATAAATTATACAGGTGGTAAGAAAAGAAGATATGTGAGCTGAGAATTATACCTTAGAAGTCAGGCAGTACTTGGTTCTGTCATTCCCAGGAAAACTGTCAGAGACCAAGAATTTTCCCTCTCCTAGAATTCTAACCCCTTCTTCAGCAGTGTAGGAAATAAGATCTCCTGACCTCACAACCTTCAACGAATCAAATAAGAAAATCAGATAAATCATTCCCTTCTATCATTAATTTGCATGGTCAAGTTCAAATGTGAAAATGGAGAAAACTAATTATATACCTCAGTTACTGAATCTTTAGCTGGTTTTGCAATTTCTTTTATCAAGCACTCAGCAATTGGGGCTTTGTGCTCTTTCAGGATAGCAGCTGCCTTGTGAAGAAGCTCTGCTCTCTTCCATAGTGGAGTTTTAGCCCATGCTTTTTGTGCGCTTTTGGCTGATTCCATCACTTTGTTAACCTCTTCCTGTGTACAAGCTGTTTCAGAACCATAACAAATTTTATACGTAAACTAAATTTTTCAAGTGGATCAGGAAAAAAAAATTATGCGGTTCTCCCCTCTCCCCATCATTTCAAACTATGCCAAAAGAAAAATCAACAGTCCCAAGATCAAATTTCCTAATTCTTAACTATACATCTCTTGCTTGAACAAGTTTCTTACATATATAAAATTGATTTTTTTTTCATACTCTCAGTTCATAAATAGAGGTAATTGCATGAATATAAAACATGCTTCATCATTAAGGAATCTCTCTATCCCCAAATAATTATTAGGCATGACTACGGTGGAGTAGTGTCATTCATGCACATTCTTTCAAGCACTAAGGAATTACTCCTGGGAACATTTCTCAAAAAAAGAACTGATCATGCATGTTGTCCAAAGAACAGCGATATGGGAGTGATCTAAATCTAATCAACTATACCTTGAACCTTGTACTGAGTCTTTCTTGTAGTTGGGTTGACAATAGCTACAGTTTTGCCAGAAGAAGACTTCTTCCATTCTCCATCAGAGTAGTACTTGTACACATCACCATCCAATATTTCAGAAAACATTCCAGTCCCGGCCATTATTTTTTACTCCAACAACCACAACAACCAAAAAAAAAAATGAAAGTATAGTAGCTGGTAACTAATCCAGCTCCAGTCTCTTCCTTTGCAGAAAGAGCGATGAAGGTAAGAGAGTGATGAATGTGTGGTTTGGTTTTGATGGTGTACATATAAGAAGGGCAGCCACGTTTTGGCATGGTAGCTACTCGATACAAAAGAGGTTGATTAGATGGTTCAAAGAGTGCCATGTGGGCATTTAATTTACAACTTCGTCATTACTATGACAATTTCCGTTTTCAGTGTTGAAATTTTTTATCTGCGAAGAAAATTAATAAAAAATTTCTTACTTGGCATATGGATGCCCTAAATATTAATAAAATAAAATTTATTTATTATTATTTGTAAGGAAAATGTCTTTATCACGAAAACCATAACACGAACATATCAAAAAGAAAAATTCAAAGTCGTTTTTGCAATAGATTGGGTTGGTTAGTAGTCATGCAACATGGCATAATCCAAAACAAGCTATGTCACCGCGGGTTGAATAAAAAAAATTGAGTTAAAACAAATAATGATCATGTGATATAATCAAGTTTTAAAGAAAAAAAATCTAAATTTGAATGAAAAAAATATGATGAAAAAAAACTAAGAAAACAATGATAACTCATGTTAATTCATTAAGCTCGTGACCCAATTTATTTGTGTAGAAGTAATAAATTCAGACATACAAAACAATAAAAAATAGCCTCTCAAAATTAAGCAGTTTTAACATCAGCGCTGATGTAACATCCCTCTTCAGCTTTTCGAATGCATGTTGGCATCCATCAGGCCAATCTCACTTCCAATTCTTCTTCAACAAATCAGAAAGAGGGGCGGCCACTTTGCTATAACCCTTCATAAATCGACGATAGTGCCAATCCCAAAAGGGATTGTAAATCAAACACCGTCATAGGAGCTGCCCATTCCAATATGGCTTGTATCTTTTTCGGATTCATCCTCACTTAGTCCATACTTACCATATGTCCTAGGAACATAATTTCAGCACTTGCGAACTCATATTTTTCCTTATTGGCGAACAACTCATGCTCCCTTAGTCGAGATAGAACCTTAGATAGATGCACCACATGATCATCTATGCTTTTACTAAACACTACAATGTCATCTAAATACACGACAACAAAGTCATCCAGAAACTCATATAACACATCGTTCATCAAGTTACAAAACGTAGCTGGAGCATTGGTTAAGCCAAATGGCATAACAAAAAAATGCATATGATTCATACATTATCACACAAGTCATCTTGTGTTCATCCTCCTCAGCAGTTCTAACTTGCCAATAATCAGACCTCAAATCCAGTTTCGTGAATATAGAAGCCCCACTCAGTTGTCCATCAAGTCCTGTACTAGTGGCACCAGATACTTGTTCTTTATCATCACCTTGTTTAGTGCACGATAATCTACACACATTCGAAGACAACCATCAACCTTCTTTTGAAATAAGACAGGAGCACCGTACGGAGATTTAAACGGCCGAACAAACCCGGTGTCTATCAATTCCTCTAGTTGTCTTCTCAATTCATCAAAATCTCTAAGAGACATACGATATGGGGGTTGCGACGGTGGTGTCGCCCCAAGCACAAGGTCAATTCGGTGATCAACAACCCTTCTTGGTGGAGGCTTCTTTGACAAATCAGGTGGTATAACATCTTCATACTCCTTCAATACTCTAGAAATGACATTCGACACTTGCATACTATATCCAAAATCCTCACCTATTGTTATTGCCAGAAATACTTTGATGCCCTCTTGTCAATCAAAAGCTTGAATCTACCCCTACCAAGCTTATTTTTCTTACTTTTTCCAACCCTCTTATCCTTGTTTTTAAATCTCAAAGGGACAAGAATAGTCTCATCTCGTGTCATTGTCTTCAAATCAACCAAACTATTTGCGACAACAATATCAAAAGACAAATCTTTAACTTTCTACCTTTGCAATTCAGCTTGAGCCCAGGGTTACAAACCTATCATAAATTTGAATAACCTATCTTCTTCAAAAATGTTCTTTATGTCCAAGATCAAAGAACTAAATTCTTTGATGTAATCCCTCAACGATCGGTCCTGCTTTAGCTTATTCAAATCCTTTCTCGTTAGCCAAGATAAGTTGTTCGGTAAGAATTGTTCCTTCAATTCTTGTTTCAAATGATCCAAAGTCTCAATCTTAGAATGCCTTATGTTTAGATCTTCTTTTATCCAAGTTCTTCACCACAACTTCACATCACCTGACAAATACATTGTTGTGATGTTCACTTGTTCGTCAGCCCCAATTTTCACCACATCAAAGTATTGTTCCATGTCCTAAAGGAAATTTTCCAATTCCTTCGAACTTCTTGTACCACTAAATGACTTTGGCTCTGGCAGTTTTGATTTCGACGAGCCACCACCCCCAGGGATGTTTACTATTGCCTTCTTCAGAACAGCAATATCATCCTCAAGAACTTGCATTTTACGACTTACATCAGCTGCAAGATCCACATACTGCCTAGCAGCCATTTCTATCATTTCTATTACGTACACAAGCCTTTCATTTATAGATTGGTCTTTGTTTTCAGCCATAGGACCCATAACATGTTTTAGATGAGTGAGGCTCTCTTGAATTGTCTCCATAACTGATGGCATTAATCCTCAAGCCAATAATTTTCTCAAACAGAACAGACCGTGCTCTAATACCACTAGACACGAGGATAAATTTCTCGACACAATCTTACTCCCAACGTAGCAATCTAGTCTCACACTAGACTCAACCCACCTCACAATTTCAACTTGTGTTTAGCCTATATACTAAGGTGTTTCACACACTTAAAACACTTTCCCCAAAGTCTTTTAAGTAATAGACAAATAGCAACAACACAAGTATCAGAAATCAAAATCATAAACATAATTTATAAGAAAAGGCTCTCAACCTTTATTAATACCAAAACAAAGGATACACAAAACTATTTGTGTGTGCCATGCACAATTCTCCTATATGCTACGTAATTTTGGCTTTCTTTTATTACAAAAAAAAATACAGAAGTTACATAGAAAACTGCCCCTTAGACAAGTCTATCCAAACTGGACAGTTTGGCTAAAAACAATAACTGCAAAAAATTATCTTCAACTACCCACCACCCATGTTGTAACTTCTCTTGGTTTGTCACCTCATGGACCATCAAGCCAGTCAGCTAAACCCTTTCTGCCAGCCTAGTTGTATTTCTGCACATCTTGGACAACCCTTTATCCAAGTCTGAAGTTGTGTTGAACATGCACCCAATGTTCGCACACACCTGTTATGTATTGCTGTTGAATCTACCTTTACCTACACATGTTGCCACTGCCTATGCATGCTGTCGAGATCCCAACAGTGTTCTCGATAGCACGCCTTCGCGCATCAATTCAACAAAAGAGCTAAAATGTTAAAAAATAACAAATAATTTTTTTTAATAAAGGATAAAATTAAAAACAAATGAGAAGTTTAGAAAGAGACAAGAAGAAAAATGAAGAAAAAAATCGGAACCAAATTTGAAAAAAAAATATTGAAGGATAAAATTGAAAACAAATCAAAAACTCACAAAAGAGCCAAAGAGCCAAAGATAAAAATTATAAATAAAAAAAATGAAGATTGATACTCAAATATCCCCATCTAAAAAGACTACCTTGAAATTTTAAATAACAAGCATGAATTTTGAGGGAGGGGAGAGGAAAGAAGAAGAAAAAAATGGTCGTTAGAGCCAAACTCGATGGCCTTTGACCACACACGTCACTTATCTAAGGAGGCGACGTTAAGATAATTCAAACAATGCTGCAAAAAGCGACGTTTGACAATTGAAGAGCCCCGCACGCGTTGCTCTAAATGCACGAGGGCTATCCACACGACAATAATTTTTTTAAATAATTTTTGTATATACTAAATTATACAATTGCCCTTAAGCCAACCCTATAATTTAAAAAATACATGAGTACAAATACAAAAAAGCTCTTGAATGTAAGGCATATAAAATCATCTCTCAAGGGCGTGTAAGTCATTTAATTGTTCATTAAAAACAAAAAAAATAAAAACATCTCTTAACGTTATCTTTAAAAGAAATGAGTCTACTATGTACAAGAGTTTTTTCATTGTATATTATTAAACAAAAAATAATAATTGCCCCCTTTTAAATTTTAGAATGACAAATAAATCCTAAATTACTCCTAATAAATTGGTTTTTTAAGGGCAAAATAGATATTTCACAAAAAATAAAAAGGCCACCTATTCCCATCCTTTTCATTTTGGTTCGCTCCTTTCAATATCATCTTTCCCTAGCAAATTAGTCTAAATTAGCCTACCATTGATGAGATAATAATGATCAATGGTAAATTTTGCTGTAAATAAACAAATCGTGCGGAATTTCCATCTCCATATCATCACAGATCTTCACAAATTGTTAACTTCTTTACTTTTATATATTAATGTGTTCCTTTAAGACAGGATGGTGCTGGAGATGACTTTGTATCATTAAATTAAAAAAAAAAAAAACAAATTCTCCTTAAAAAGTTATTGTTTACTCATATTACTATTTATTATAATAATGTAATTATAAAATTATCAGTGAAAAAAAATGAATTAGATATTAAATAAGATAATCTTTTTACCATGACACAATCTTTTTTACAAATTATTCAGAGTTAGACTGGCAATTTCATCTTTTTTGTATAGTAAAAAAATATTTAATTTAACCATAGAATAAAATAATCTAATTACTACTACTTAGCTTGAGTCCAGACCAGAAAAGGAAGGTTAGTTGAAGCCTGCATGGAGGTTGATAGAAGAAGACGTTGTCTTCACTGGTGAAGGGTGAACCATCGGCTCTGGCAGCTCAGAGGAGAACCACAAATCTTGGAAGGGTGGCAGATGGCCGTCATCTCTTATTAAAAGGATGGTTGGGACTTGGGAGGGTGGTAGATGGCCGTCATCTCTTCTTGGAAGGGTGGTAGATGGTCAATATATTTTGAAACATAGAAATTTGAAAATTAATTGGATGACCATTTTGTATTCCTCCACCAGGCCTGCCTCGGGAAACAAAAGCAATGTCATATCTTTAAAAACATCGAGGACGGACAGTTGAGAGGCTGCCTGTCCCCGCCCCAGCTACCATAAAGATGGAATTATTTGTGAGGTTCCATGTCTTCCTCAGACCACACTTTTCATCCATTATTTTATTGTTATTTTGGATCATCAGCATTTTAAAAAACATTAATGAAATAATATAGAATAATTTTTTTAAAAAAAATAACATAGTTTATAGGCGTTATAATTAAAAAAAAAAATATGATATTTATAGCTTATCGTTATTTAAAATAGTAATTTTTTTATAAATAAAAAAATATAAAATGAGCAAGACAGAGAAGAAAGGAAAGAAAAAAAAAAAATCTTGGAGGCACATCAAAATTCTAATTATGACACAATTAGAATCATAAGAGAAATCTCAACGAAATCAATTCAACAATACAAAAAAAATCATTAATGATGACCCGAACGGATCATACTTGTCACCTAAAGATTGTAGGTGGCTCACTTGACTTTGATGACAGTGTTGTCTATTTGGTCATCGTTGATGATCTCTCTTAATATTATTGTAGAAGTTGTTATTTTGAATAGTGACAAGTTGTAAGTGTCGTGTTTCTTAATCGTGACATGTACAAAAACTATTATTTCATCAAATTTTTTTATATTATGCTAATCTGTTAATATTTTTAATTTATTGTGCTAATTTTTAATTTTTACAGCAATTATGCTCTTTTTTCTGTCTTTTTGGACATGGAAGCATGCTTTGTAACCAATTGCTACAGCCATGTAAATTTGGTATAATATCAACACGGGGAAAATATCATTCGATTTTTTTGTACTGCAGAATTTGAAATCTAGGCATCTACCCTTTATAATTCCAAGCATTTATCTCACGAAATTAGGAAACCTTGTGAATCTCTATATATACGTATGAAAACTATTTTCTAGCTCTAATGAGAGGAATCATTGAATAAATTTTAGAAGGAAATCAAAGTTTAAAATAAAAAGAAAAAT
The DNA here is from genome assembly GCA_007827005.2 of Populus simonii. Classification (NCBI taxonomy): domain Eukaryota; kingdom Viridiplantae; phylum Streptophyta; class Magnoliopsida; order Malpighiales; family Salicaceae; genus Populus; species Populus simonii. The sequence continues at coordinate 20,103,336 of CM017469.2, forward strand.
ATTCATTAGCCAATATGAATCATTAATTAAACCAGAATGTTTTAGCCATAAATTGATTTTTTTTAGCTAAAATAATTGTTCAAACCTGCATAAAATACCTTTGAAAAAGACTATTAAGGTTTTAATATTAATAGGCTGGATTAGACAAAACATGGACCGACAAAAATAATTTTTCATGAGTCAATTAATTATAAACTCATAATTAAACAAAATCTTCCAACATAAATAAAAACCTCTAAAAATCCTATGTTCTAAAAAGTTTTATAGGTAAAATGCAATAAAACCATATAAACAAGAAAATATTTCAATTTCTCCGAATAAATTTTTAAGTTTTTATTTATTTATCAGATGTTTCAAAAGTCAAGGGAATCAAGCAGTCCATAGCAAGGGATTGGCCCAATTTAAGATCATGGACTGCTTTGGAGAAGGATAAAAAGAAGCTAGAAAGCCCATTGAGAACAAACTAAATAAGTCCAGTAACTACTCAGACAAGAAAAACGTAGGCCCAATGAACGGCAGCCCGTTAAATCTAACCTGGAAGAGAGCTGTTTTGTAAACGACATGTCATTAAGTTGCTCGACGACAATCTTGTCGGTGACTCCGATTGTCGAATAAAATCCCCGTTTGACCTTTCTCTCGATCAAATCTCCCTCGCTCTCTTCCCAAAATCATCAAAATAAAAACCCTAGAAATCCCAAAATCCTTAGTCACTTCATCTCCCAAAATGCACACAAAAAGCCATCAAATTTTCATCCAATCCCAAAATCCCCAATGCAAAACCCAAACCCTGACTCTGGACCCAACTCAAACCCTAACCCTCCACAATCTCAAGCTCTCTCTTTTACCCAACAACCAAAACCCCTCTTCTTTCTACTTCACCCTTAATGGAAAACCTTTGAAAGACTCCTCCGTTTTACCAAATCCCCAAATCACCCCCCTCTCCACGCTAATTTTACAAACCCGGCTCTCTGGCGGCGGTGGCGATGGCGGTGCCACGGGGGCAGAGTCCAGGGACTGCTATCTCAACATGTATGCTGAAAAAAAGCCTGATAAAGTAGATCCACATGAGCAACGCCTCTCGAGATGGCTTAATTGCTCACTTTCAAATGAGCCCTTGACGCAACCTTGCGTAATTGATCGCCTCGGTAATATGTTTAATAAGGAAGCTTTAGTTGAGGCTTTGATTGGTAAAAAATTGCCTAAAGAGTTTGGTTATATAAAAGGTTTGAAAGATATGATTAACATACAGCTAGAGGTGGTTCCAGGTGAGGGGTTGGGTAATGCCCGATTTCAATGTCCAGTAACGGGGTTAGAGTTTAACGGGAAGTATAAGTTTTTTTGTTTAAAGAATTGTGGGCATGTTTTGAGTGCTAAGGCATTGAAGGAGGTGAAGTCGTCAGCATGTTTGGTTTGTTATAAGGAGTTCGAGGAGTGTGATAAGATTGTGATAAATGGGAGTGAGGAAGAGGTGGTGGTTTTAAGGGAGAGAATGGAGGGGGATAGATTGAAGGTGAAGGAGAAGAAAAGGAAGGTGAAGAATGGGGAAGTGGAGGATAATGGAGAGGAGTTTGCAGGTCAGGGCGTGGTGTCTTCACGGTTGAGTGGTCAAAAGCATGGGATTGTTGATGTTAAAGGAGTGGATAAGGTGGCTGGGAAAGTGAAAGGAAATGGGAAGGTTGAGAATGTGAAAGGGGTTAGTAATGGTGGTTCGAAGCGGTTTAAGGCGGCAGATATGGTACCAGCTAATGCCACTAAGGAGGTATATGCATCCATATTTACTTCATCACAGAAGAAAAAATTCAAGGAGACATATAGTTGCAGATCCCTTCCGCTTGGTAGGAACTAACTGTTGAATGTGTATGAGGGCATAGGGCCTCCTTTATGAGGTGATTCTTTGTTCTTCCTAATTAATTTGCTTACAGTTCATTGTTGTGAACATAAAGTATTGATATGTTTACTGGTATTTTCTTGTATTTACCTTGATTGTTTGATTTTAAATCAAACTTGCTCTGTACATTGTGTTTTTCATTATAATGTGTTACATAACACAAGTGTTGTTGGCAGATTTCTGTTCATGGTTTGTAGTTTATTGATGATCCGGATGTATTAAGTTCAATAGTGATACCGTTACTGGGCTGAAATTTACTAAGGTCATTGGTGCAACCTAGCAAAAAGGTTGGTTAATAGACTATTGATATGTTGGGTTGGGACTAATATACCCTTGTATTCACTTGATTGCATGCCCCCAAATCAACATTTCTATGAATGTTCTATTTTTTATCAAGTGCTGCACTACCTATTTTTACAAGTGCTTTTGGTAGATCCCCAGGCTTTTTTGATTTCATCATTTCATAAATTAGTTCTTTTTATTTCTGAGTTCAGAGAGCCAAAATCAGTTCCATAGATTCAGATGGGAGCAACGATAGAAAGATGGATTAATAAAACATTGAGCAAGAGTTCTGTAATATTTATCTTACTTTGCCTTTATAATTATGTTTAATAATAGTGAACTCTTTTGTTTGAGATGAAGAGCATCAAGTCAATAGACAAATAAGGGCAATCAAAGAGAATGGATCCCATTGAACCTCCATCGTTCTTGGCCTTCATCCCATGACTGAGATCACCCTTGACTGATCTACTGCCATTGGAAGGTTAGCTGCCTATATGCCTATGTACGAAACAACTGGAACCGCTCCTTATCAGTTGCTCCTCAGTGTCTTTGTTTGTTCTTCGTTCTTGCAGTGTGCTACCTTTTCTTCTTGATCAGCCAGGATTATAAAATAATTTTATTAAATTAACTTTGCCAAAAATATATTAATTTAAAATGCCAGTTTCTTAAAACTGGATGATAAATTCTAGCTTCACTTTTTCAACATGTAGTTATTTTGGAAGAGTTATTCAATGTTTCCCACATACACCTTCTTTATTCTGACATTCATGTGGGGTTCATGGATTGCTTTTATAATTGGGCTTTACTTGAATGTGAGAATATTGTTTGTGCCTAGTTGTCTTTATGTGTGCTCTTACGCTGGCATCCTAAACTTCCCCCCATAAAATAGCCTGCTTTTGTTGGAAATTCATCCAAATCATGGTTGCTTAGGCCGACACCTCTGAGCTACTGGTTGTGCATTCCTTTCCTGTAGTTCAAATATTTTGCAAGCTTTCATTTCTGTCTCTTTTAGGGTTTAGTTTTGCACAAAACTAGGAGTTTATTCTGATCAAGTGTGAGGGTTTTGTAAATTCTAAGGGAGGTAAAAGCTCTGTGGAGATGTATAATTTTTTTGCCAATGATTTGGCATGTGTGGTGTGAGAGCAACTCTAGAATATTTCAGGACAAGCAGCTGGCATTTTTTTCTGGCTTCTTGTGGTGTTTTGCCACAGCTGTTTTTAGAGATGTCTCTTGAGCAGATGCGCTAAGCGATTGAAAAGCTCTGTAGCTTTGTACCCTTCCTTCCTCAATAAAATTTCATCTTTTACCATCGCCCTCCCATAAAATTAAAGGTCAAAGATCAATTTCTTATGGGGGAGATGATGCCTTTGGGAGAGTAAGTTATGGTTTGTAACGTATTGAGTATTTGGGATAAGTTTGGTAGTGATAATTTTGATAGGCTGAAGTCTGCCAAGGATGGGTATGGCAAAGCTTTTTAGGCTGGTGCAGACTAGTTTGGGAGGGACTTGATATTAACATTCTGACATTATAAAAACTGTATGATTTGAAATATATCTGGTAAACTGTAGTTTAAATGAAATGCCTCAAGGCAAAGTTAAAAAGAAAAGAAACATGAAGTGAGAGCACAGCTATCTGTGTGGGTGGATTACGAACCTATTATTAGTACAGTATGGCAACCAGATAGTTCTAGATTTTTTAACCTCAAGTAGTTAATTCCTTGGACGCCCTAGTTCCTTTTCCCTCCAACTATGTTAATATCATGTAGTTTTAAGTTTTAACATATTTCTAGTCGAAACCTTCTTAGGATTCATCTGCCACATGAAGAAATTATGGTTGTGAGTTCACTCTCTTCGTGTGTTTTTGTCTTGCATTGCATTTCGTTTTATGTTGAGAGTGACCTTGTGTGAACACTTGATGCCTTTTAGCGAGGAAGGAGAGTATGCCCCAAGCACACTTGAACCTCTTCATTCGAGGTCATAACCCAGTAACTTATTGTAATTAGGGAGAGAATGCTGTGCCACAAATGGGATTTGCTGCAGTTTTTGAAATCTGCTAACTTTGGTCATATTTGATTTGTGTCATATTTATTTGATGGATGACATTCGAATAATAAATAAGAAGTTTTACTAATTTAGTCGCTTGAAGTTGTAGGAAAAAAAACCATTTGCATACCCTCTTGTTCACTCATTTTATAGGGCATCTGACGAGAATTTCAGCTGCTTGTGTTCTCTCCCAAATTGTCCATTCGAGAGGTAGCTTCATCATTACCCATTAGTAGAATTGCAAAGTGAAGATAAAATAAAACATGTTTCACATTAAAAAACATGTTCCTGCTTTCATTGAGAGTCGAACTCAAGACCTCCCGCTTACTAAACGGGTGCTCTAACCAACTGAGCTATGAAAGCTTGCTTGCATCCATTTCTCGGTTGGAAATAAAAATCAAAGGACATCATTTGGTAACAATTTCACTCCCCGTTCCCCGTTATCAAAGATGATTTTGGAGTTGGGAGTCTGTTCTCAAAAACATATTGCAATGTAATTTTAGATATCCATAATTAATGGACCATATTATTATTAAATCTAATTGATCGTTAATTTTGGATACTGATTTATATTAATAACTTCGACTACAAATTTAGAAACCGTTTGAAAACATGTTTGTTTTCAAAGTATTTTTGATATTTTTAAATAGTTTTAATATACTGATATTAAAAATAAATAAAAAATATTATTTTTACTCAGTGCAGCCAGAGCATGAAACATATTATCTAGTGTGATTTTTCCTTGGAGGCAAAATCCCGGAGTGGTATCTGCAATGCTAATAATTATGCTTGATCATTGACTGCAAAGGATCCTGAGTCCCTTGTAACAAAAGATGTGGCTCTGCATCCCAATGCTTTCTTTAAGGCTGTTTATCTGGAAGAAGATAACAGTATTTGCAAGCCATTTTGCAAAGTCAACCATTGCTACTGGCTACAACCGGTTGCTTTATCTTTTGACTTCCTCAATAAACATATCCTTCATACTGCGATTGTCCCATTACCATATTCTGCAGTTTAAGATCAAGTGAAACTGAGGTTATTTGTGATTTTCGTTTCTTTTTTCTTGGGATTTTGTTATTTACTTTCGTATGGTTTCTAGATCGATCATGGTTGCTATTTAATTTATCTGCAACCGGATTTCTGCTGTGTTTTCTTTTCTTTTTAGATGAAGATCCAGAATTTGCTTTTGTTTCTTTTGGCCCTGTTAGAGTTTTTCATGATCGCTAGCTTCGCACTTCCTGATGAAGACGTGTACCGTACATTGAGTGATCCTTCGGTTACTTTCACTTACAGCAGATTATCTGAAGTTGAAAAGCAGTGCCGCTCTCTCGTGTCGTCAGCTTCTGAACTGAAAACTGATGAAGACACAAAGTTTAGACTTATGGGAGGGCTCTCTTTCAGCAACGGAGATTGGGAGCAGAAAACTGGCGGGGTGCCATTGATGCCATTTTTTGACAGTGGCTTGCCAACCAGCTCTACTTCTCTCCCCACTGCCTTGAATTTGGTGTCTTTTGAAGTCAAAGATGTTAGCCAGGTCCAGCATTTTCAAAACACGGTTAGTGTTGGAGGATATTTGGTAATCGGCATATCCAGAGAGAGCTCGTTTGTTCATGGTTTTAACCCAGCGCCAAATTTCATTAGACCTGGTACATCTGCCCTTACATTTGCCTTTGAGGGGCTTTATACCGAGAATGAACAGAATGGAGGGGAACGCAACTTGTGTTTGCTGGGAAAGTCAACAGTCACTAGCGGCATCGGGATTTATGTTCCTTCAGATTTCGCGAATCGCTTTGGTCTAGAAACTGATCAAATCTCACTTGTCCTTCGCTATCCTATGACCTTCAGTCTGCGAAATAGAGAAATCCATGGAGAAATGCATAGCTTAAATGAAAAGGCGAGTCCTAAGTACTTTGATACAGTATACATATCCTCTCAGTTGGGCCATCAATCGATGTATCAATTTAGCTCAACGGTGCAGGCGTCACCAACTTGTGAGCCATATCCATATTTTCATGATGAGGTGATGGAAGATGGAGTCCAAAAGTTTACTTGGTCAGAGTTCTGTACTATTCTCGATCAGGTTTCGTGGGAAGCTCTCAGTGTTTTTCCAGATTATAAACTTGGTGGAAGTTATGTAGAGGACAGAAAATTGGCATCCGTCTTATTTGGGAAGGACATTGGGCACATGAATTTGAGTTACAAACATATTAAGCTCATATTGCAACATGTCCAATGCAGTCAAGCAACTTCAAATGACAGGCATGGTGCAGAAGTTTCAGCGGTGCTGAGAGTAATTCCTGCAGAAATGGATCCAAATTTAGCACGAACATTGACCGGTCTTTCAGGCTTGGTTTTCAATGCTGAGGGGAGGTGGAATCCTTCAAGCGGGAAACTTTGCATGCTTGGTTGTCGAACTGGAGATGATTCAGAACTCAAAAGATGCACTTTACGTATATCACTCTATTTTCCTCGAGCATTGTCGATCAAGCAGAGGAGTTTAGCGTTCGGAAGCATATCTAACATAAGAGATGGAGTAAGCTCAAACTATCATCTTCTTTTTGATTTAGTGATGCAACCTTCATATTTGAGGAACCCATTCTATTCGTATAATACCCGTTACTTGTCATACAATTACTCAAAGCTTAGTCTGGCTAGTTCCTTTAAAAAGCGAGCTCAGCGTTTCACTACCCTCAGCCATTCTCTGTCGAGGTATCCCGCTCTAAAAGGAGCAGAATCACGAGCTCAGCTTGATTCTCTCTCCTATGAGCTCCTCGTTGATGGCTGTATTGCCCCTGATCAGCTACCTGATGGTCTTGGTACACGTATCTCCATTCGTATGGAGGTACTTTCGCTAGGTCCACTAATTGGACACTTCCACGAAGATGGTTCAAGGGAGGTTGCAGTCAATACAACAGCTAATGTCACCTTCACCAACAGACAGCTTCTGAATGTCTCAACACATCTTATTTTCAGAGAATTGAAAGAAGAAACTCGGGAATTTACCATGATATCTTACAGGAATATCTCACAGGTGTTCTTGGAAGGTATATATGATCCAGTTATTGGTGAGATGCATCTTATTGGCTGCAGAAAGGTTGCAGTCGGAGGCACTGGTGTAGAACGGGGCCTAGATTGTTTGATTGAAGTTGAAATTCAGTATCCCTCTGAAAACATGGAACATACCAAAATCACCATCACCAGCCGAAGGGGTCGAGATGATCCCCTATATTTTGGCCCTGTTAGCTTGCTGACTAACAAGACTCCTTGTCAAGACCACTCACTCTATCAAATGGGTGAAGATGACCCCTTATATTTTGGCCCTGTAAGCTTGCCTCATTATCAAAACCATACATTGACTGTGGCCTATCGAAGAACATTTGAAGGGATTCTTCGAATTCTGTTGCTTAGTGGGGTAATTGCAATGACATGGATCCAACTCCATTATATGAAGAAACAAACAAATGTTATTCCTTATGTATCTCTTGTCATGCTTGCTCTTCAGGTTCTTGGTTATAGCCTTCCATTGCTCAGTGGTGCTGAAATTCTCTTCATATCTTCGTCTTATGATCTTGATTGGTATGGGCTGTTGCCAAAAGTCCTCGACTATGCTGGAAGATTTCTTGTTTTGGTTTCTTTGCTGCTCACTTCAAGGATTTTCCTGATGGTGTACAAATATCAGAACAAACCACTTTGTACTTCCAAGATGAAACATCTTTGGGTTCCTCACAATAAACTGGTCCTTCTAAGTACTTCGGCTGTACACACAGGTGTTCTTATATGGTTATCTGTATATGGGCATCGAGACATGCTGTTTCATCCTGAAAATGGTAGTTATAAAACAGGAGCTATTCATGTGCAACAAATTTGGATGAGCATCCTAAAAGATTTTGCAGGAGTTGTTCAAGATTTCTTTCTACTTCCTCAGATTATCAGCAACTTCTTGTTGCAGACAAATGTTAAATCACTAAACAAAGCACACTACATTGGGCTTACCTTGATTAGGCTTGTTCTGCATCTTTACGACTATATCAGCAATCCTTTTCTAGACTCCAAATTCCAAGATTCAGAATTTGTGAGCCCGGAGAATACTTCTGAGTTTAGAAAGTCTGCAGTTGTAATAATAATGGTTGTGCTAGCAGTAATAGTCCACATCCAGCAGAATTGGAAGAAGCTAAGCCAGTCATTGGAATTAAGAAAGTTGTCCGATAAGTTAGACGAAGAAGTCTAAGATATAATTACTCCAGAATTGTAATCTTGTTGATTATCATGTTTCCTACTCAACAGGCATGTTTATGATTATGCAGAACTACATGAGTCATGGATGTAAAATTCCTTTGAGCATGTCCTTTGAAATTACAGCAACTATAAAAACAGAACAGTGCTGCACTGTTTACTCCCTCAAATAACATAACATTAGGGATGACATTCTTCATTCTACAAAGTTATATTTGCGTAGTTTTATGTGTCAAAGTTTTTTTTTTTTTTTGTCTTGTATACTCTCGCACGTGCAAAGGATCAAGGAATTTTTGATATTATATTAAAGATTAATTTTATAAAATATAATTTCCAATTGTAATTAAAAAAATAAATCAAAATAATAAAAATCAAAATAAACAAAAAAAAAAAAAAACAGAGCTGAATGTTGAAAAGGTACATAAAACTACATTTTATTCCCTGAATTCTTAGTTTATACTATAGTTGGTCCTTGATGTTTATGAACATTGAGAGAGAACAGAGAAAGTCATCGAAAAAAGAAAGAAGAGAAAAAGAGATTAATCGGGCACATTTTGGTATAACTCTCTAACAAATGGGACGCCTCTTATACAATGGCGTTTGAAAAGTCTCGACACCTCCTATGTGATGGGACGACGCGTCAATGAGCGCACCTCTAGTTTGGCACTGCAATCATTTTTTTTCCTTTCTCTCTCTCTTCATCAAATCTAGCGCTCGTCCCTTCAAGAATCCAAACCGGCCCCTAGAATTTATTTCTCCTTTTCATTTTGTCATTGTTCTTTTAATTATTATTTTTTAATTTTCAATAATTTATAAAATTATAAATATTTTTCAATTGCACCCATACCATCTTTAATCTATAAATAATCTATCAAATCACAAATGTTTTTCAATTGCACCCCCTATCATTTTTTTTAATCTTTCAAATTTGATCTTTATTCCTTTGATTGCTATTTGTTTTGTTTGGGATCATTTTTTAGATTTTTTTACAATTTCATCCTCCTTGGGTTTTTTTTAATCAAATTTGATCTCCAAACTTTTTAGCATTGGCAAGTTTTTTATATTGATAATGTTTTTCACAATTTCATTCTTTAAAATTAAATTGGTTGGAAATGAAGCTTATTGATTGAATTCAGATCCAATATTTTATGAATGACGAGTTTTAGAGATTAGATCAGGTTTAGAAGGGTTACCCTAGTTTGCTTAATTATTATTATTATTTTGTTTTTTAAGCTCATGTTTTCTTATTTGTTTAGAGTTTTGCTTTGTTATTTTTTTATGGTTTGCCCTCAATGGAGTTAGTCTCAAGTTCATGATTAGGGTCACCGATTTCAAAAGTTAACACAGGTTGACTTTTGTTTTTGTTTTTGTTCTTTTTTAAAATTAATATATTTCAATTCTGTCTTTCAACATTTGATTTTTTGTTAATTGGTCTTCGTAATGTTTTCTCTTTCATTTCTATTAGGTTATCCAGATCGTGTGTTCATGATCATAGGGTTAACGAGTTAACCCAAGTTGATTCATATTTTTTTCTGTTGCTTTTTTAATTAAAGTTCTTTTTTTCATTTTCTTCCTTCTACATTAGGTTATTCGATAATTAAGTTTCATGATTTTATTCAATTTGCTTTTAAATGGAGTTAACTTGGTATCATAACTAGGTTAGAGATTTTGAATCTTGACTCGGTTATGCTTGGATCGAGTTTTTTCAACCTTTTTTTTAATTTTCTTTTTTTAACATTTTATATGTTAGAGATTGAACTTCAGTTTTTTTTTTTCTTTATATGAAGTTATCATGTTCTCATTTGATTTATTAGGAATTGATCATCGAATTTTTTCCTACTTTTCTTTGTATGAGATTCTCTCAATCTTATACCCATGGTTGTGAAATTTTTGAGTTAACCTTGTTTAGCTCAGGCATTTTTTTTGTTTTTAATTTTTTTTTCAATTTTGTCTTTCAACATTTGGTTGTTTAATAATCTAGATGGACTTAGATCAAGCTCTTGTTTTTTTTGTCAATTTATTTTTTATTGTTGAATTTTTTATTTATATAATTTAAATTATCAATTGAACTAATGACTCAGGTCTTAATTTTTTTTTCTTAGCATTCTTTTTTTATGTTGAAAAGTTTTTTGGTTAGCCCATAACATAGCGCCGGTCAAAAATCTATTTTAAATAATTATTCAATTATGCAATAGTTTCCTATAGCATTAGAACTTTTTATGGTATAATGACTTTATGATCAATTATATATTACTCTAATATATATAATTTTTTGAAAATTTTGATCATTATATTCACTAAGAATAGAATATTTATTTTATTTTTTTATATGATTTTTTCTAAATATGTTATTATTAGATTTATTTATATAGAAATGATCGGTTCATGTTTTTTTTTAACTTCATTTAACGATTATAATGATTTTTTATTTAAAAAACAATGCTTCTAATAAATAAAAAAAACATCTTTTCAAAAAAAAATGTGAATAAGAAAATGAAGTTTTTGATTAATTTTTTTTCTTTTTAATTCAAATCATTAGAATTTTTAGGAATATTTGTTTTAACTGCCTTTAGTTTTATTTGATAATTCATATTGTTCATAAAAAAGAAAATTAACTTTCCCCTAAGAAAAGGACCTTTCTTGTATTATTGGGAGTCGAACTCGAGAGCTCCCCCTTCCTAAACGGGTGGGTGGTCTATGAAAACTTGTTCTCTTTTTGGTTTTATTATACAACGGATATAAAACTCAAAGCCTTTTGCTTTCACTGTGGTCAACACTAATCATTGAGCATTGCCTTTTTTAATTTTATTTTAATCCTTGAACTTTGCTTTTTTGTCAATTCCATCCTTTCATGTGATGTTTATGGAGTTTAATGTGTTGATATTCTCTTCTTCTGTCATGTTTTTTTTTATTATTTTTTTTTTTGTAACCCGGGGTGTCCAGGCCAGCTTACGCATACCACAACTAATCCCTGGATCTACTGAACACCCTGCAAGTCCAGTAGGCATGTAAAGACATGTAAGATACCGCAGGGTGACAAGCGTGCATGTTAGGGCTCGAACCCAGGTGACAGAGGCAAAGAAACCTTACCTCTGCCGTTGGGCTACAAGCCCTGTTGCAAGGAGTTGTTTAGTGAAATCTCAGTATTGAATTGGATGCCAATTTATGAGAATTAAAATTATAGTATTAAAAATAATTAAAAAAAAACAAAGAATAAAATAAAATAAAAACATTAATAGAACAATACAAATACAAGGAGTTTAATGTGTTGTGCATCTTTCTTCCATTTTTTAAATATAAACTAAAAAAAGGGCAAACCTGGCGAGGAGCTTGAAAAAGCTCCCAAGAAAATAAGAAAGGCTGATGGTGGGGGTAAGCTATCGTCCACTCAATCAACCATCCTTGACCCCAATAAAATATTGTGAACCAGTAACAAAAACAAAAATCAAATTGTGACTCTCTTAATTTCACATCTTTTTTAAGCCAGAAGAAGGATCAAAACTTTAAATCACTTGTAAATTCGAAAGATTGAAGGAGATAGAGATAGAGATAGATATTGAAGACAAAAACCCATGTTTGGTATTGTATGTGTAGTTCTGGGGGTGTCAAAGAGGAGAGATTGTTAAGAAATGGCGCATCAAGCCTGCCACTACTCTTCAAGGCAATTGAATTAAAGACTTCATTCTTTGGCATATTGAAAGACAGAGAAATATTGAGAAAGAGAAGCACAACCATGGTCAAATTAAGCGGTGAAGAATCAGGTGCGACAGGGACCGCCACCGCCACCTCCTCCTCAAGGTCTCAAGCTTACCATCGTCTGATCTATCTGCCTACAAAACTCAAATTGCAATCGTCTTCTTGTTCTCAAAAAGAGATGAGTAGAGAGAGATGTGGGAATAAGAAAAAAGGGATTTTGGTTTTTTCATCTCTATCAACCAGAGAGAAAGGAAATTGAATTGAAACTGTAAAAGGGCTACTAGGTGTTTTTTAATTAATAAAAGAAAACTCTAGTTGTTTTGAGAAGAGAAGAAAGATGGATACGGTGGTCATGTATAAAACCCAAAATATTAGATAAATGGCCGGGAAAAAGCGCACACAAAAATAAAAACAAAGAGTTGTTGTAAATTACCAAATTGTTATTTCTACGGTGATTTAATTATTTAAAAACAATATTTTATTTTTTAAAATTCAGAAATATATTAAAATAATATTTTTTTTATTTTACTTTCAAATATCTTTAGCATGTTGGGTCAAGTGGCCGAAGACATGGTTTTTGCGAGAATAGTTGAGTTTTCAAAGTGTTTTTATTTAAAATATTATTTTTTAAGAAAAATTTAAAATTGTTTTTGATATTCTCATGTCAAAATGATATAAAAACATATAAAAATTAAATTAAAAAAAATATATTTTTTAAAAATACAGTTGGACTACCCTTCCAGACATCATCGTAAAATTTATAGGATGGATACCATGGAGAGAGGAAGAGCTTTATTGATGCAAAAACTTGTTCAAAATATGGTTGCTTACGCATAGGGTGCTTGAGAATGTAATAGTGGTTGTTTTTTAAAGTGTTTTTTTATTTAAAAATATATCAAAATAATGTTTTTATTCTTTTAAAATTATTTTTTATATTAGCATATTAAAATAATTTAAAAATATAAAAAAATTAATTTTAAATAAAAATATTTTTTAAAATTTAGCTAATCCCGTTTGGAGCACAATAGCAGACAGGGGTAAGTGAAAAGCAAGATGAGGGGTATATGGAAATACTTTAATTTTTTTAATTTTTTATATATTATACAGAAAGTTTCTTTAAAAATAAATTTAAAAATATAAATATAATCCTTAATAAACATATGATTAATATATAATAAAAATTATTTTTTAAAGTATTTTTTTATTTAAAAATATATCAAAATAATATTTATTTATTTTAAATTTATTTTTAACATTAATACATTAAAACGATCTAAAAATAAAAAAATAAAAAATTTAATTTTTTTTAAAAATACTTTTAAAATATAAAAATAAACACTAATAATAAAAAAATATATACAAAATTATAAAAAGAAAAAAAAAGAATAAACATCATGTCACTCATATTTTTTTAATAATTAAATGATTTGAATATTTAAAAATCAAACTATCTCATTATGATATTTACGAGGCATCGGTATCTCAATCATTATTATAATGATTATGAAATGATTTGTGACACATTTTCTCTCTTTCAAATTTAATTATTGCTACATATCTCCTTTTAATTTTTTTTCTTATTTATGATAAAGTTATATAACTTTTCAATTTAGAAATAATAAAGTCATACTACTTGTAATGAATATTACAAAATATATATATTTATTTTTATTTAAAATATTTTTTATATGAAAAAATAACATTTAGCCCATAGTTAAAAAAAAATGTAGAAATAGCTTAATCCGAATATTTGTTTTTTCTTTAAAAAAAATAGAAAAAGAAAAGAAAGAAAAATCCTGCCTATATATATACACAGACGAGTAACAACTCTCGCAGTCTCAAGTCTCTTTCCATGTCTCTCTGATCCATATCGCAGCGCTTGGAGCATGCTGCCACCCAGCATGTAAGCAGCCAAGCAAAAGGAAGAGCCTTCAGCATTAAAATAAAAAATAAAAAAAAATAGAACCCTATAACTCATTGACAAAACCTTCTGTTTTCCCTCTCCAAGAACATTGTCTTTCATCTCTCAAGGTAACATCTCTTTCTTCAAGTTTAGGGTTCTTAACTTTTGGGTTTCGTTTCTTTGTTTCATTATTTATTGAATTGGGTTTTGTTGTATTTAATTTCTTTTTTGTAAATAATGGGTTTCTTTTCTTGTTTCATATATTGAATCGGGTTCTTGTTTCCTTTTTCTTTAATTTCAGGGTTTGTTTGGCCTTGAACTCTAAAATGTCGGTTGTGCATAACAAAGATTTGGTTGTTATCAGGGACGTATGGAATTATAATCTTGAAAAAGAATTCAAATTGATCCTCAATATTGTTGATGATTTCCCATACATTGCAATGGACACTGAGTTTCCTGGCATTGTTTTACGCCCGGTGGGGAGTGTCAAGACTGGCTCTGATTACAACTATCAAACCCTTAAGGCGAATGTTGATCTTTTGAAGTTAATTCAACTGGGCCTTACATTATCCGATGAAAAAGGGAACTTGCCAACCTGTGGAACTGATAAGTATTGTGTTTGGCAATTCAATTTTTGTGATTTTAACCCCAATGAAGATGTCTATGCTAATGATTCTATCGAGCTTTTATCCCAAAGTGGCATTGATTTTGTGAAGAATGCAGAAGTTGGTGCTGATGCTACGAGGTTTACTGAGTTGTTAATGACGTCTGGGATTGTTTTGAATGATGATGTTCATTGGGTTACATTTCATAGTGGGTATGATTTTGGGTACTTGCTTAAGATGCTTACCGGCAAGAAACTGCCTGATACACAAGCAGATTTTTTTGAGCTGATCAAGATGTATTTCCCTGTGCTTTATGATATTAAGCATTTGATGAAGTTTTGTAATGGTCTTCACGGTGGGTTGAACAAGCTGGCTGAGCAGTTGGGTGTGGAGAGGATTGGTATTTCTCACCAAGCAGGTTCTGATAGTTTGCTTACCAGTAGCACTTTTATGAAATTGAAGGAGATTTTCTTTAGTGGCTCCCCTGAGAGATATGCTGGTGTTTTGTATGGTCTTGGTGTTGAGAATTGACAGGCTTAATACTTGTTACCAAAAGAAAAATATGAAATAAAATCATTTTTGTTAATCTGCACATATGTTCTTGATTTTCTTTGTTTTGCATGTTTCCTTTTCTGCTCTTTTATCGTTCAGTGATGGTATTACCATTCCATATCAGTCTTTGTAGTGATGAGATGATAGGTTCTGTAACTTTGAGGGGCTCATGTTTGGAAGAGGATATAGTGATATTCTAAGTGTCCCACTCTCTGGGACTGGGATTCTTGCATGGAGACTCTCCCAACCGCATTTCCATATCTCCTGGGAGTTTTTCAGTATAATCTGGCATTTTAACTCTGATAACAAATGAAGCAGTCAGACCTTTCAATTCTGGACACATTATAGTTGCTTGATTCTGCTCCAAGTAAGTTCTGATGTTGCGTCCTGTTATTCTTGAACCTTTATCAATCTTATCTTGCTATTTATTGAAGACATTCTTGCATCAATTGTGGCTTACCATCTTTTGCCCCCACTTCATATGCTGATTGAATTCCTGGAAAATTTATGGTGACGCTAGACATATGATATGATGTGCTAGGTAGGAGGGAGTATTAGGTAGCGACAGACCTGGTCAAATTGTTTTGAATTGTTGATTGGTCATGTCTAATAGCCCGAGTTACAAGTTTGAGAGTTGATATCTTTTATTTATTTTATCATCTGACATTATTTTTAAAAAAAAATTAGATTTATAGTTTTTTTAATCTCTTTTTTATTGTACTATTATGATCTTTTCACTTAGTATAATAATTAACCTAGGTTCACTTATCCTTTGTTACAAATTTATATATCTATCATCCTAACTTGGATTGATCTGGACTAAATTTGTTACAAGTTCAACACAATTTGTACTCGAAAGTGAAGTCCAAGGTATTTGAAAACATTATAATAATAATTGCTTTTTAAAATACATTTTGTTTAAAAATATATAAAAATAATATTTTTTTATTTTTAAAAAATTATTTTTAACATTATGAAAACACCAAAAAATTAAATTTAAAAAATTTAAAAAAAAAACACTTATAAAATACAAAAACAAAATGCCTATTCAGTCATGACTAAGATCTTATGTGCAGTGAAAAAAGGATATCGTTTACTTCACATCAACTGAAGTGGCAATAATTGCTTTTACAAGATCATTAAAATTTCCGTGCTTTGAAGAGCATACACAAAAATCAGACAGAAATTGAATAGAGTCACAAGTATAGCTGACAGGATTGCCAGGTGAAAATCCTCGTTTGTTGACAAACCAGCTGAAAAGTTCACTATTCGTCACCATGTTGTTGCAGAAGACTGAAGGTTACATGATGAAATATTCGTACAGACATCAACCTAGTCTTGCTTCTCTTCTTAGTACCTGAAATAAAGAAAAGAGAAATGAGAAAAAAGCCGTGACCAGAATGAGGTGAGAAATATCGCAAGCATGGGTCCACCCTCCACTCAACAGAGCAATTTTTTTGAGACCACGAACAACAAGCTAAACTACACGCGCCAATCTTACAAGCAGTCACAAAAAATTATTGTGCTACGTCACCCAAAGACTTGGCAAGATAACGCAGAAAAGTAAAACTGAAACAAGTTGAAGCTTCAGGGTCCTTTTCAGAAGACAAGGAAAATATTATCCGGACAAGAATATGTAATAAAATGAGTGGCATTGCTAGGTGATCTCTAATCAGATATGATCTAATCATCCAACTCAGCCTGCAAGGCTCATGCAGCTCTCAGATAAACCATAGTGGTCTTCACAGGGACAAAACAGATGGGCACAAATATGTCGGCAACCAAAAAATGCAAGGGTGGAGCAACCAGTAAAGGCAATGTCCCTATATAAGTACTTATTTTAAATTTCATTGATTGACCAAAATGGACAGTTCTACTGAACACCTAATGCATACCCTTGGAGTAGTAATATGCAAATGTTAATCCAGTTTCGTAACAGGTTATCTGCAATCTTCAGTCCAATTCAAAAGCAGCAAATCAAAACTTCACATAACATGACAAGGATTCAAGACAGGGGATGAGAAAGAACATTGCAAGAAATGGAATAGAACAGGCAGAATTTAAAAGCAAAATCAATCTTTGTTGATCCATTTGCCAAAGTGAATGGGAAAGGAAACAAAGTAATCCTTACCTCTTCAGCAAATTTTATCAAAATGGTCGTCCTAGGTCGTTGCTGGCCCTCCATAGGTACAAAATGAGCTGTTACTATAGCTGGAAAACCTGCACTATCCAAAACACCCTACAAAGGGAAAAGGGAGAAAAAAGCTCATAAGAGATTCCGCCCACCAAAAGGTCGTATGAATTAAATTTAGTACTTACCCTTACTATTCCAGCAACAAATGCCCCACAGTTAAATGTCCCCATGTCCTTTGGAATTGAAATGAATCTACAGCACAAAGACAGTTCAGCACCTAGATCATAACTTATAGCCTCAAATCCAGCTACTTGTGACAGCAATTGTCATATTATTGAACAAAAAAGGGCAAGGATATAATTACTACCTGTTGACAAGGAGCTCCTTTTCGCTGATCATGTATTCATCTTCATGTTCAGTGCCTTTCTCAAGGGAGTCAGCTACCTAACATGATAGCAGGAAGGTAAGGTCCAACTTCGAATTTTTCATGAACCTATATTTCAACCATATGTATAGAAAAGGAAATGAAAAGGGTACACAAATAAATGCTTTGAGAAGACAAAAATGGGTAAAACATGCTGAATTGCAGATTAGAAATGGAAACAAAATAATAAAGAAAACACCCTGGTATGACTTTCCATTTTCACATAAAATGTAACTTACGGAGTCATTGAACTTTCAAATACTGCAAATAAACTTACCTTTCCAAATAACACTTTCCACACAGTGCTGTGCACAAAAGACAAAATACCCAACAATCGTGTTTCCCTTCTGTTGCCCTGTAGCATCAAAAGAAGCATTGATATAGCTCTTGTAGAAACCAAATACAATGCAAAATAAAGTTCAATGAAGCAAACCTATTGGTCTATTTCCAGAGGGAAGCCAAATCATATTTGTCAAATCATACATAACGCAAGTATACTCAATAGAATCCTCCAGAGGCAAACTAGCCAGAGCTCTAGACAACTTAAATCACACCCCTTGTATAACCACAAACTAGTTGCCACAAGGGTGAGAGAGATAGGAGGGAAATGCAACCTTGGAGAAATGCAAATAAACTACAGTGAAAGACCACACCACACCATTGACTCACTGTATGGACAGTGCCTTTATAGCATTTGACTGAATATAAACATCTATGCATAAGCTCAAAGTTTAGCAAGTCACAGATTTCACAGACAAAAACTAAAGGTTGATGATGTTAAGATATCTAACAAAGCAATTTTCTGGATTGATGTCATGATCTAGCTATAACATGTTAAAAGTTATTTTGTAAGTAAATCCATTCAGCATAAAATAAGGTATCAATTCTGTGGACAGCATGAAATTCTAAGTATCCAGTCAGCAAAATGTAGAGCCATTAAAGACATCAAATGTGGAGTGGAAGATCAAATAACAGATAGCTACTCTAATTTCAGCAATCTAAGCATGCTTTCATGCACTGAAATGGACTGTGACTCCTCTCCCAGCAATTCTAGCACAGGAACATTGATTAAGTAATTCATTATTCACAACTAACCCACAAACTGCAATTCATATCACATGCTACTCACGCCCAATTCAAAACCCCAGTCATATACAATCATGGCCACAAACTCTGATCAGAGATACAGATGTATAATGCCTATATTCCTGCTGCCTCTGAAAGAAAAATAAAAAAAATCCAGATAACATAATCACTATATTGGGGGTGGGGTGATGATATTAATATATATAATGCCCCTGCTGCTTACTGCCAAAGAAAAAACTAAAAGGTTTCTAACCGAACTTGTCTACTTCTCATGTGTGTGATTGTTTCAGAGAACGTGGCTAAGAAATTGCATTAATATAGGCATGACCAACAAATTTTTAACTGTGACAGGAGTTCCAAGGAGAACCCTTAGCAATGTGAATACCTTGTCCCTATGACAAAGAAGTTCCAGAACTCGAGCCCCCACAGCATATCCTGCATCCTCTAGCCTGCTCCGTTTCTCACAAAGATTATTATAACAAGTGACAACACCCCGAATACTTGATATAAAAAAAATATATAAATAGAAGGCCACGTACAACAGTTACGAAATTAAATTACAGGTGTCTAGAGTAAACACTTCTAATTACACTAGTTTCAACCATTCCTTATTTTTTTTCACTTCAAAAACCACACTAAAATTTATTAATTTATATACTAATATGAGATTAAAATAACTGTTTTTTTTCATCAAAATAATCAATTACACATTCTTAACTATATAAAATCGAGCAATTTGCGAGCATAATGGAATTGAAGTAAGAAAATATTGCAAAAACAAGATGTTCACCTTCGCTCTAATTCAGCAATGTTATCAACCTGTGTTTGATTATACTGGACAAGTTCCGAAAACAAAAATGCAAACGCACCCAAACTCACCTGCAAAAAACAAAATCTCTAACAATCAATTGAATGTTCGAGACTTCGAAACAAATGAAAACCACACCAATGGCTTGAGTAGGTTAGAGATCGAAAACTCGAACAAGAAGGTTACCTCTTGTTTGCCTTTGCTGAGAGGTTTTTCGAGGACGTTAGAGTATTGCTTGATCTTGCCTACTCCGATCATGTTTTTTTAGGGTTTGATTTTCTTTCTTTCTACGGGAAATATTTTTTATACATATACTATGGTGTATGGTCTGTTTGGACTTTGAAAGGTGAGAAATTACAGGAACATGGAGGGGTGGTAATTGGTTGTGCTCTGTTTTGTTTTGCTGCCGTTTCGGTTGTATTGAGCTAGCGGACCTCGGGTCTTCTATGGGCCTGGGCCTGTTGAGGTATTTGCATGGACCACCATCAAATTTATTTCTATCTATCCACTGCCATTCACCTTTAAAGTGTAAACGTTGTTCATTAAACAGTGTTTTTACAGTTCTACCCCTCACATCAAAAATTTAACACTACAATTTGGGGTATTGAATTTTTTTTACAAAATATATTGGTCATTATCAAATTAAAAAAAAAATTTATTTTAACTGCAGAGTAAAACGTCTAAATAATCAAAACAATTAAAACTATAGTCAAATGACACTTTGGTATTTTCATAATAATATTTACATAATTATAATGTCAAGTGAGGAGAAATTTGGTGTTTGACTAGGTATAAAAAATAAAAAATAAAAAATAAAATGCACAACAAAATGACTAAAATACAATTAAAAGCAAAAAAGAAATTAGCCTTAAGTGGCCATTTTTTCACAAAGATTTTTTGTTATTATTTTGTCAATAAGTTGTTGGAGGGTTGGCCACACAAAAATATATGTGATGGTAGGGTGATTACTAACTCATTTAAAAGTATCTTTATTATTTGTTATTAATTATTATAAATAGGAAAAAGAATTAACTAATTGTATTTATGACTTTTTGAAAAAAAATTCCACAAACGCTTATGTTTTTCTAAAATCCAGAATATTCAAGTAATATGATATTTAATATTTGGATAGTAATTAATCAATATGTTTAAGAACACAATTTTCTTCTCCTTATTTCGGGAAGTACCAAACTAATGGTAAAAATCTAAATCTAAGTACTTGCAAAAACAATCACATTTAAGAGTATTTAAAGACCTTCTAATTATAAAGTCTTCGATAATAGTGGTTAATCAATGTGTTCAATAACATTATTTTCTTCTCCTTAGCTCGGGAAGTACCAAATTAATGATAAAAACCTAACTACCTGCAAAAATAGTCTTAATCAAGAGTACTTAAAGATTATCTGATGATAAGGTCAATAACTTTATGAAACAGATAATAAATGATTTAAAAAATCCTTAAATTCTAAGAATAAATGTGTTTGTTTTTATATTTTAGTATGATCAATAGTCTAAAGTATATGGAAGCTATTTAAAGTTGAAAAAGTTCTGACCCTCTTACCTGGATGGTTCATAGGGTATATATAACCCCTGAAGTTAGGGTGAGCAAAAAAATAAAAAAAACTGATTAAATTAAGAAAACCAGAAAAAATAACCAAAAAACCAAACCGTGAAAAAAACCCGATTCAATCGATTAGAATTTTTAAAAAATTGACCGACTCGATTTGATTTTGGTTTTATAAGCCTGGAAAAAAAAAATGATCCAAATCCAAATCTAAAAAAACCGAATCAAACCGGAAAAAAAACGAGCAAAACATGAAAAAAACCAAGCCAAACCGAACCGAAACAGATCAGTTCGAACCGATTTTTGTTCTAAAATAATCGAACCAAACCAAAACTGGTCGGTTTGAACTGATTTTGGTTTTTTTAAAAAAAAAACAGGTTTGATTACTTTTTTTTTATAAAAACTGAACTGAATCGAAAATGATTACTTCTATCTAAAGTCGTCTTCGAGAAAAAGGAAGAACTGGAAAGTCTTATTATTTTAATAGCATTAATGAGGGTAAAATACCCCTTATATATTATTAATGAGAGATAAATAACTATCACATATCATTAATGAATTGTTAAGTATGGTAAACCCTTAAGAAACTTATTTTACATCTATAGATATAGGGAGATCATTACCTTAGATATGAACAATTTATGTAATTAATACGAGCTTCATAGTCCTAGATTTTTAAGATCACTTAGACCTGTCATGTAGCCAAACTCAGATAAAAAAAGTGACTTGCCAGACCGATGTTACTTTAGATTTAACTGATGGCTGAACCTAAATATATTGGGTCTGACAACGTATCAGACTCATATTATATTAGATTTAATTAATAACTGAACTCAAGTGCATTGGTTCTAGCAATTAATCAGACCCAATACATATGGGTTGAACATTAAATCTGGTTTATTGTCAAATCTACATTGCATTGGACTCTTCCAAGCTACAAAATATTGAATAAAAAATACTGATTCATCAATTCTCTTATTCCTTCCTTTCTCACATAAGCTTGATTTTTTTTTTAACAATAGCAGACTAAGTAAATTGTATCTTTTTAATAGCTCAAACCAAATAAATTTTATATTTTTAAAATTATTCCAAATAAAGATTTTTAATTATCAAAACAAATCAATTTAATTCAATTGTTTGGTAAATGTCTAAAATTAAAACAAAAAACAAACTCAAATCTAAACTATAGTTATTAACAGCTGATCATATAAATCTTGAGTTGTAGGTTAGGAGTTAACTTAGAATCTGGGTTAGAAGTTGACTTCTATCAACTCAACTTAACTTTAACTTTTAAACAAAGATACCATGTTGAATACAAAAAAAAGATTTTTCCAATAACTCGGCTTGATCAAAACTCTAATTGATCCATTTAGTGCCTGTTTGGGAGTGCTTTTCAAAAGCACTTTCGAAAAAATTTGAATTTTTTTTTTACTTTGAATTAATATGTTTTTGATATTTTCAAATCATTTTGATGTGCTAATATCAAAAATGATTTTTAAAAAATAAAAAATTTTAATGGCATACTTTTCTGAATAAAAAACATTTTAAAAAACAATCACAACCATACTTCCAAAACATGCTATAATAGTGCCTGACCCAAACCAAATGAAGCTGCCGGGGCTCGTAACTACGACCCAAACCAACCGCCTCTCGCCATTCTACTTACTTCACAAATAAAACGCGAAACAAACACGTCCCCCGAACCTCAAAACCCTTTGTCTCGCTAGCTTTCTTCTCTTTACTTCTCTCTGGAAAACCAAGAACTCTCTCTATCACTCTCTCTCTCTACGATGGAAGACGACGACGAATTTGGAGATCTCTACACTGACGTCTTACGTCCATTCTCTTCATCCTCATCCTCTACTCCGCAACCAACACAACCTCTCTCTGCACCCTCTTCTCTCCACCGTCCGATCGATATCAACGACGCCGTCAAAGACGACGATGACGAGATCCTCCACGGCAATCCTCCTGATCCATCCAATCAAAACTCTATTCAAATTACCTCTTATTCAGCTCCTCGAATTAGGGTTTTGGGAGATGCAGAATCGCCTATTAAAGGATCCATTGGCGAGGACACAGAGGTCAGTTTTGATATCGAGGAGGTTAATACTGGGATTCTTGAAGATTCGGGCCCGATTATCCCTGGATTGATGGAAGATGATTCTAGAAAGATGGAAGCTTCTGCTGAGATCAGTGGCGGTGGTGGCGATTGGCAAGACGAGGAGGAGAGTGATAGCGAGGATGATTTGCAAATAGTGCTGAATGATAACACTCATCCTGGCGGGACCATGGGAATTGATAGAGAGATCGGTGATGATGACGATGATGACGAGGATGGGGACCCGCTTGTGATTGTCGCTGATGGAGATGGACCGAATCAAGCGATAGAGGAGCAGGATTGGGGTGGCGGTGAGGATGGGGTTGCGGCTGCAGGAGGCGGGGCAGAAGGCGAGAGGAAAGAAGGAGGAGAAGCGGTGGGGAAAGGAAATGCAGTTGTTGGACCGAAGATTGGGTATAGCAATCATGTGTATCATCATCATCCGTTTCATTCTCAGTTTAAGGTCAGTGTTGTAGTTGTTGATGTTCTATGTTGAGCTTTAAAAGAAAGAAAGAAAGAAAGAAAAGCAAGTCAGGGCTTTTGTAACTATTGTACATATGATATGAGTGGGTTTTATAGTTCCTTTTCTTATAAATGTATGATTACTTGAAAAAGTTGAATGAAAATTCTTAAATTTACTTGATTATGCTCATGAATTTTATGTGCTTTTTTCATCGTATTGCTTCTTCTAGATACATTATCTGGCTTCAAGGTTCAAAATTTCCTAAATACTGCAAGCCACCGAGGATTAATTGATTTGCAAAATTTCATTCACCTCAATTGTTGATATTTCTCGAACGAGCTTTGGTGTCTGGGAAGCATATATTTGTGGAGAATGTTTTAGTCAATTGTTAAACATGTTTCTCTTGGGTGAAACAGCCGTGGGATTTTCATAAAGTAACCACTTGGATAGATTCCTAGTTGTTATGCAAATATGAAAATTTGAAAAGCTTTTCTAATTCTAAGTACTTTTCCTTGGATTCTCCTGCAATGACACTATTGCTCGGGAACAGATGCAATGGACAACGATGCTAGCACCAAGATTACATCCTGTGGAATTTTTTGGCATGCCAACAAACTTTGGCATTGGTTCCTCTTAGATTGCGTGATTGTCATTTTACCTCCCCTGCTCAAGTTTAGCCTTTGATTTTGAAGGGCTCCTTTGCTCCACCATGTCAGAATGCCCTGCAGTCAGCATTTTTTCTCTGTGGGTCACAATAACAATCTTTGGCCTTTGCAATCATCAGTTTAAATAGGTGGATATTGTGAGGATGAAAATGGCGATCAAGATATCTTTGTTGTTGATGCATGGGGAGCTGTTATAGCTAGGCATGTCTCTCCATGCTCAAATGTGTCAATTAAGTTCATGGTTGTTGTAATCTTTATCTGGGTTGACCTATTACATTTGTATAATAGGGGTAATGCTGTGGTAGGAACAGCCGAGAAGGTAAATAATTGCTAGAGATGCTTGGTAAAATTTGCTCCATTTTCTTATGGCCAAGAAGATGTGCATGTAATTTTGCAAACAAATGGTCTGCAGCCTATTATTTATGTCTTGATAGTCCCCACAAAAATTTAAGTGAACATTTTCCCTGGTATATTAGAGGTAGTAAGTAGTATTATTTGATGCACCCTACAATGACATAGGATATGCTTGTCTTTCTCCTGGTATTATTTGCTTCAGATAGCCATGAACTATACTGAGCTAAACTCATTTATTCCTCGTCATTCATTGAATTCTCCAACTCAAAATCTACAACTAGTTAATTCCATTGACATGTTACTTTTTGGAATTGGAATCCATATGTTTGAGATGCCTTTCCATTAAACCTTCATAATAATTTTTCTTTTGGTTGAAAACTTGTAATAGCCCAGTGGTCAAATTGATATGTGGTTTCTCGCCTGGTCTTTTTGAAACTATCCTTACTGTCTTTGCTCTTATTGCTCACTTCCTCCTTGACGCCCAGCTGTAAAGTTCCTTTCCATACCTTGAGTTTCACCATCTTGCCTGTCTTTGTGCAATTTTTTTTTTCATTTTCTTGCCAAGGGAACACGTGCGTTAACCAAACCCTAAAACATAAATTGGAAGCTTAATTTTGATGAGCCATGCTTAACTTATGCCAGCTTGTAGTTTCTCCGTGCAAATAAGAATCATTGTTGCAAGTTAATTGTGTGTGTAGAGTTCTCTTCACCTGCAATTGTTCGGTGCTACTGGCTTACTTTTGTTTTTAATTTGGTGCCAATGGCTTTTCATTTGTTTTTACTTTTTAATTTGATGGGCTTGCCTTTTATTTTCATTTCATTTCCTGTCAACATTATGGCTTATTTTTTGTTGGAATGCAGTATGTAAGACCTGGTGCAGCACCGATGCCTGCAGCTACTAGTGTTGGTCCCGGAGGAACTCCAGGTCAAGTCCGTCCTCCTATGAACATGGGTGCTATGGCTGGTCGAGGTAGAGGTGACTGGCGACCAGTAGGAATAAAAGGTGCCCCTCAAAAGAACTTTCATCCAGGATTTGGGGGGTCTGCTTGGGGTGCAGGGAGGGGTTTTGGCAGTGGAATGGAATTCACGCTTCCTTCCCACAAGTAATTTTCACTTAAATTCATCAACTGGTTTTTTCTCTCACTGAGTTTCATTACATTATTTTGTTTTTATCAATTATCTTGCATTTAAGTTGTTTGTAAATTATTTACATCATTAGCTGGATTTTTACAATGTCACAGCTAGTTTTTTTGGTCAATGATCCATGTGACATTCTATAAAAGTTGTTGACACTATGTGTGTGTGTGTTTGAGGCTCCAAGCATCCGAATTTGACTTAATCAAATATATTTGAATATGATGCTCACTGTCTCTCCATTGAGTTGAAATTTAATTTCTAAACTATGCTGGGTGTTCAAGATCTCAGCTGTATATTCTTAAGGTTTCATGCTTTTCTTTCATCTTTGTTGTCTGCATCTTTCTCTCTCTTACCTGCATATGTGGATAACACATGCAATGCTACGGACCCATGGCCAAAAGAAAAGCGCTGAGCCAAGAAACTTTCTTGCTCTTAATCTTTTTTGGGGGTATCAATTCTTTCATCTTCTCTCCCTCCCTCCCTCCCTCTCTCTGTGTGTTTGTGTGTTTAGAAATTCTCTTTTCTCTCTAATCATTATAGTAGGAGAAGCATATTATGTGCTGTTGCTTCATTGTCTGTTACTATGTTTCATTGGGTGTTCTGGCTGACTTGCTATTTGCCAGAGAGGCTCAAAATCTCATGTTACAAGAGTAATAAATGACAAGTTCATCAACAATAGATCAAAGCCTTCCATCTTTACATGATTCCATGTTTGGTAATATTTAGGGTTCCACCATCAATGATTTTCTTGATCATCCTCATGCTATAGATTCTACCTTGGGTTTGGTTAGATGTATGTGTTCTTAAAGCCTTTGTAAAAGAGTACTTTAGATTATTTGATTTTAGAATCTTTTCCATTTCCTTAAGTTCGTTAAATAAGGTGAGATGCAGCAAGCTCTAAGGCATTCCTGAATTAAATGAAAGTATGAGATAGATTTAGGGTTCTCATATGAGACCTGTCATGGGTGGCGGATGGGATCAGCCATCAAGGGGGGCTTCTCCATTTCAAAACAGCCTGTAGTTTTTCCTGCATGCTCTCTTCTGGATCAACTATGATCCTGATGATATTTCTCAAATATGGTGGAAATTGAACTTGAGATCCACCACCTTGCAGGAGACACAGAACCTGTTGAGATGGTACAAAATGCAGGTGCTGTTTCCATAGCCTAAAAGGCTGTTGACGTTGCCCTTCCTAAAAATTATATGAATAAAAGCAATATTTTTTTTTAGTATGGCTCCATTAAGGTTGCATATATGAGCCCTTTTCCTACATTTATGTGTTGTGTGGAATACCATTATCTGTGAAACATATTAATTTTAAATCTGTACTTTGGTCAATCCATATTCAATAATTAGATAGATTTATAAATCAGATGCTTCTTGGAAATGGGAAATATGTACCCCACCCCTCTGAGACTTTGACATCTTCTGATTGGCATCTGTGCATGTACTGTACCATCTGACCTTCTACCTCAGCAAGCTGTTTGTTTGGTTTATAATCGCATAAACTCCTATATGGAATAATCACTACACAATCATCCTGCTCTTCAATCTTCACCTAATACACTGTTTAAACCCAGGCCTTGTCATGCTGATGTCTTTATCTAGTGAGTTGAAATTCACTATAGTTGTTAGGTGATACCCAAGATATACTTTTGTGTTTGCATGTCACATAAATCCTTTTGTTTGGTCTTTAATTTGTGAGTTGTCCATTTCAGTACGGGACTACCATGCATTGTCCAATTGAGCTATATGGTTTGTCCTGACTCCTGATGAATGATATCAATCCTCAATATTATTTTCAGGACCATATTTGATTTTGACATTGATGGCTTTGAGGAAAAGCCATGGAAATATCCTGGCGTGGACATATCGGACTACTTCAACTTTGGTTTGAATGAGGAGAGCTGGAAAGATTATTGCAAACAGCTGGTGAATATTGTATTTTAAATTGTATTATCTATTAGATATATGAATATGTAAGAGGATCATTTCAATTGTGCAGGAACAATATCGACTGGAGACTACAATGCAAAGCAAAATTCGTGTTTATGAAAGTGGGCGGGCAGAGCAGGTAATTGTATGCTTAGGCATCATGCATGCTATGGTTTATGGATATTCATACAGTAAAATAAATCGTATATTTCAGTTTTTACTTGGTGAAGAGGAAAGTTTCTGATTTTCTATTGAATTCACTTTAGGAATACGATCCTGATTTGCCACCAGAACTAGCAGCGGCAACAGGTTTCCATGCTCCAGCTGACAATTCAAATGCTGGAAAGTCAGACATTGGACAGAGTGATTTGGCTAAAGGATCTGCTCGTATGCGGCCACAAATAGTATGCTTTGACTTCCATTCTCTTCTACATATTTAGCATAAAATTTGACCATTATTTTTTCATAATCAGGGACAAAAATCCATGTCTTTTGCATAAAATTTGACCATTATTTTTTCATAATCAGAGACAAAAATCCATGTCTTTTTGAGAAGGCTCTCTTGTATAATTCATCTACTGCCTGCAACTTAAACATATCCGTTCTTGTTGCATAGCCAGGAATGGCTCTTCCTTATTGTCCAAATCATTCAAACATGGTTCTCTATTTTACCTAGTGGGACACTCTGTCTGTTAAGACTTAGGATTTTCACTAGGAGGTCTCAGATTCAAACCTTGGGAGTGATGGCTTGGAGTGTGGATTTAGGGATCGGAGGAGGGCTGCTCTTATTGTGTAGTCCAAGGCCCATTGACCTCCCAATGAACCAAAAAAACACGGTTTTCTATAAAAATGTTTTAAAGATGTCAGATTCTCTACATTTATCATTGGTTCTGTGTTGCTTTGAGGACTCAATGGTTTACTTTATTTGCTTTTTAGCCAACTGGAAGAGCAATACAAGTTGAAACTGGTTATGGTGAACGCATCCCCTCCATTGAAGGTCGAGCTCCTCGACTTCGTGATTCTGATGCCATCATAGAGGTAAATAAACATTTGTCTTTAATTGCACTGATATAGCCATATTCATTTGATTGATATCTGCGCAGTACATATGCAGTGTAGATTAACTAAAAGTTTCTTTGATGAATAGATTGTCTGCCAGGGCTCTCTAGATGATTCCCCCCCAAGAGATGGTGTCCAGGATGGAGCACACAATGATCCTCAAAAAGATGACTTTAAAGTGAGCGATGCATCTGAAGATGACATGGAACAGACAGAAAATGAATATGCTGGTGGTTTTCCACAGGCCTACAATGGTCGAAAGGGTGGGAGGAGAACACCTTACATGAATTCTGCCCACAACATGTCTGAGGGAGATGTTTTGCCCTTCCATCCCAAAGCACCAGCTCCATACCACCAGACTGGTTCTAGGGGTCACCCTCCTTCCTACCCTGGTAGGGACTCTGGCACCCCTCATGAGGAAAGGTATGAAATAAGGCTTACCATAGTCAATTACGCTATTATGGCAATGCAGGACAGGTTCGAGGAATATGCATTTGTTTGTTCTGTGATGGGCTAGGGTTGTTAAATTGGGAAATTTAGGGTTTCGGATTGATGCGGAATGTATAAATTGTTTTAAGGTTTTGCAAGTGGTTGGACAACAATGAAGTTTGGTGACAAAATGTTGACAAATTGAAAAAAAAAATGGAGAAGAATGAGTATGGTGGTTAAATGTTGAAGATTTAGGTTTTCTTTTGAGTGGTTTAATGGGTATTGAGTTGAGAAAGAGTTGGGGTAAAAAAGTGAAAATTAGGGCTGTGCTGGCATAATGGTTGATAGTGGCTACTGGGGGATACTTTGGGGGCTGTAGAATAATTATGGTAGTGACAACATTTAGAGAAGAAGAATAAGTGTTCAAAACATAATGAGAGAATTCTTATAGAAATGCCT
This sequence comes from Populus simonii, assembly GCA_007827005.2. Classification (NCBI taxonomy): domain Eukaryota; kingdom Viridiplantae; phylum Streptophyta; class Magnoliopsida; order Malpighiales; family Salicaceae; genus Populus; species Populus simonii. The sequence continues at coordinate 20,133,155 of CM017469.2, forward strand.
TTAACTAAACCAAATACTCTTGATACTTCCTGTGCCGCTGTATTCAATTTGGATAGAGCTAATATGCCAGCATCTGCTTATTTTCTCTCTTTTTATGAATCTTTTTGTGTTTCAGATATCAAGTGATAGGCATTTGACATTTGAAAGCATCTGAAAGAGATGATAATCTTGATGAGCACCTTACAGGAGGAGATTCTAGAGAATATACTTAGGATGCCATAAATAGTGGGTAGGGATGCACAACCGATGCACAACCCCCCACCCCCCCCCATCCGGAGGTTCTTATGTGTATATCAATTTTCACAAGAGTGAAATTTGGCCACCTTTCATATGCTTCACTGAAGCATGGTCGGAGGATTCTAAAAGATCATGAAAATAGTGAATTATAGATTAAATGTAGACTGAGTTGTGGATAACTGTAAACTGAGTTAATGATTTCTTAGGAGAGAAACTAGAGGTATGCACATTTCTATGTTCATTCATAATTACACTCTTGTGTGATACTGCTGGTTATAGTGTTTTACTTGTCAATCTGAAAACTCACATTTGTCCGCCCCTGAATTTGGAGTACTTAATGGACCCATGGATATTTTCATCTTTAACCTATTCAGTTATAAATTGTGATGAGATAGTTTTTTTTGATTATTAAAGAATTTATTTTAAGCTGTAAATCTTGTGTTTAGATGGCCATAGGCTGTTGCCATAGTGAATGCTTGATGGATCAAGAATTCATTAGTCGTAGTTTTATTTTAGTTTTGATGTTGATTTAGTCTTCACTTGTTAAAACTGCACCTGAACTACTGAAAAATTCTAACTCTTTCCTCTTCTTCACAGGCGGATGCAGGGAAGATCATGTGATAGTTCTCCTCATTTAACTCCTAGTCAAAACTCACGAGACAAGAAATTTCTTGATGATGTGGAGGAAGAATCAACTGAAAGTATGGACGATAAACTCAGTCCACGGATATCATCTCCTATCACAGTTCGAGATGCAAGAGAGTTGAGTTCTGAGGAAAAAGATGATGTTGAGCCTTTGCAAGCTGAGGGAAGCTCTAGATTGGGAAGGGATGAAATGACTGAGAATGAAGAAACCACTAATGATAAGGATGGAAATGTGCACCATTCTACAAGGAAACAAAAGGTAAGTTCTCATGTCGAACAGCCTGCATTGCAACAGCTTGATGATGAGGAAGACTCAAAGGCTGCAAGAAGCAGTGAAAATAGCAAAGCAAGATCAGGCAGTAGCAAAGATTATCAGAAATGGCAAGATGGTGTTGAGGAGGAAGTTGTTCAAGATAGACGTTCTACACGCTCAGGGAGCATCAGGCGGCACCTTGATGAAAATGAACAGAATTTTCAAAGAAAGGATCGTGATGTGAGAAGAGAGATGGAAAGAAATCGTGGTGTGATAAGAGGGAGGGAGGATTCTTATCCTCATAGAGACCTGGATCCTAGCTTGCCCCATCATTTGCATATGAAGCATGAGAGCTATGATAAGCGAAAGGAGCGTGAAAATCCAGATATCTCTTGGCAACAAAGAGATGAAGATCCACATAGCAGAAAACATAGAACTGAAGACAGGAAGAGGGAACACGGAGATGAAATGGGATCAAGGCACCGGGGTAAGATTCGGGAGACTGAGAGGAGTGACAAAGATGAACATCTTCATTCAAGGAAACAGTTAGAGAATGGCAGCTACAGGATCCATCATGATAAGGATGGCAGTTCACGGCACAGGGAAAGAGATGACAATTTGAAGAGTAGGTTTGAAATGGCAGATGACTACCATAGCAAAAGGAGGAAAGATGAAGAATATGTGAAGAGAGAATATGCTGATAAGGAGGAGATACTGCATGGCCACAGAGAAAATACCAGTCGCCGAAGGCACGAAAGAGATGATCAGCAAAGGATTAGAGACAATCTTGATGGTTATCACTCTGTTAAGCATAAAGACGAGGTCTGGCTCCAAAGAGAGAAGGGTGAGAGGCAGAGGGAGAGGGAGAGGGAGGAGTTATATAGGGTAAAACAATCCAGTGAAGAAAATTTACCAAAACGAGAGAGAGAAGAAGGACGAGCATCTGCAAGGAGTGGGCGTGTTGTGGATGACAAAGCATGGGCTGGCCATGCTTGGGGGAAAGATGACTATAAAGTTTCTGATAAAGAGTACCAACTTAAAGATACAGTTCGAATCAGTGAACACCAGAAAAGAAGGGACCGAATGGAGGATGAAAGTCTTTCACATCATAGGGGACGTGATGATGTTTATGCACGAGGAAATCAGTTTAGTAATGAAGAGAGAAGATCCAGGCAGGAAAGGTCAAGCTCTCGTGCTGATCGCACTGTAGATACTTCTGTTAGCCAAAGGGTGCATGAGAAGAAGCATAAAGAAAACCCAAGGAAGAATAAAGAATCTGATGGTGGAGATCATGGCACCTGGGGCCCTTCCAAAAGAAACCAAGACAACCTGAATGGTCACAATGATGAAACGGTTAGTTCCATGCTTAGCTCTAGAAAATAGAACTTAAGGAATACCCTCCTCAAGGCAGATAATTGATAAATGAAGTAACATATAAAACTGTCTTTGATAGAAGAAAACTGTATTAGTGGAAGGTAAAACAGAACATAAATACAAGGATGCATCCTCCTAATGACAAAACTAAGCTAGCAGAAAGCAACTGGGAGATATCCAAACAGAAAAGCCCTGAAATTAAAAATGCACAACAGCTGCTGAATAGCTACCAATTCTCTAATCTGCTTTATCTCCAACTGCCAAACTACCCCATAGATACCGCACATCCACAACATTTTCTCATCCTTTCATTTCCTAAACCCTTCAGGTGGATCCGAATGACTCCACCCTCCATGCCACAAAACCATGCAAAAAAAGAAGGTATAGTCTTCCTGTTACTGAAGTACATCATACCCGCTCAAGGAGATAAAAGCCTTGTGAGGTCATCTCACTTTAAGCAAGTCTGATAAAATCTGAACTGATATTCAACATTATGCAGAACTCACTTTAAGATATGTGTTATATAGTCTCTCACCTTCAGTATCTAATACTACCAATGACAGGTACAGTGGAGATCTAGGTACTTGGGCATGCAGTGCTGCAAATTCCTAGGGTTATGCTTAGGAATGCCTAGCCATTTTGATTGTTAAGATTCTTGAAATTAGTTCACAATGGTGGGCTATATTCAGATTTGATTTTCTTTATGGAAACTTTTTTACTGTTAAGATTTCTTGAAGTTCACATCGAGAGCTTAGATGGGGTGTGGTCATTAATTTGAAAATCAAGTTTTCATACATGTACTCTTTCCCTTGGCAACTCATTTGGTTGTCAACTAGTTGACCACTTGCTGATTAATTTAGAAACTGCCTTGAACTGAGCTGGTGCTGTTCATCTTTTACTTTTTCTAGGTTTTAAAACGCTCTCGTGAGCCAGGATGCAGAGAGGCTGAGATCTTGATGCAATTGAACTCTTCCAAAAGACTCAAGAAAAATGCTTCCTCGGATGATGAACAACAAGATTCCAGGAGAGGACGCTCAAAATTGGAGCGTTGGACAAGCCATAAAGAGAGGGATTACAATATCAGCAAGGCATCAGCTTCCTTAAAGTTTAAAGAGACTGATAGGAATAACAATGGTGGATCTTTACAAGGCAGTAAACTTTCTGATGAACCCCCTAAGAAAGTTGAGACTGTAGAGAAGCAGGCAAAAATCGAGACTGTTGAGAAGCATTGCACAGGTGAAGAGAAAGATGTTGCTGATGCAGAGAATAAGGATACTGATACAAAGCCATCAGAGGACCGGCACTTGGACACGGTTGAGAAGTTGAAGAAGCGGAGTGAGAGGTTCAAGCTTCCAATGCCAAGTGAGAAAGATGCCTTATCAGTTAAAAAGATGGAGAGCGAGGCAGTGCCTTCTGTCAAACCTGAGACTCCTGCAGATTCAGAGATTAAACCAGAGCGGCCTCCTCGAAAACGAAGGTGGATCAGCAATTGAAAGCGAAGTTGAGAATACATATTCAAGTGCATTGCTCTATTGATTTTGAGAGCCTTGTTCCTGTCATACGCCAGTGATTTAAGATGGCTTCCAGGGATGGCCATGTACCTCTGCGACAGTGATAAAATCTTGTAACCATGTTGTTTCCATACTTATTTAATATCTATGTGTACATACTAATAGATGTAACATTGAACTGGTCACTGATGCTGGCCCCAGAATTACATTTAGTGCCAATCTGAACTGCAGTACTCCGACTTAAACTGCGGTGGCGTGAGGGTGGTGGTTAACAGGATAGTCCTTGAGATGAAGCACAGTTCAAAGAAATCTGTATGGAGCACTGGTGCAATACTTTTGTATGCTGGTAGAAATTCTCATAAATGTAGATGTGGACTAGTGATATTACACGATTATCTGTATTTATCATTCCTTCCCTCTTTATTTGGGGCGGGAAGCGGGAAACAGATGTGATCAGAAAGCTGCTTTTGTATAAGAGGAATGAGTTTCTGGAAATGATCAGAGGAGAAAAGGAGTCCTATTAGTGGGTGTTTGTTGACCTTTTATATTTCTGATTGTGTGTTTCAGTTTTCTATATAAAGCCCTCTGCGCTGGTCTTGCGGGGATCGCTGTAGTTTAAGGCTTTAAGCAGTGTGTATAGCCTAGGGGGCTTGCGCAGTGTCGTTGGTTGATTTAACTTTTTTTTTTTTAAATGTAAAAAAATAATGCTAAGACGATGAAAGTGTTTCTAAGAACATAAAAAATAAGTTTGATTAATTTAAATAATTTAAATAAAAAAATACAATAACAATAAATAAACGAATAAAAAATTAACAGCATAAAAAATGTGAGTTTATTTGGGTTAGCATGCTATATTTGCGACCTGATCGTGATACTAGGATTATCTTATTAAAAGAAAATTGAATAAAATTATGAAGTTTAATTATTAAACAATCCAATATTTAAAGATGAAATTGAAAAAAATTAACTGAAAAAAATAAATAAAAATAAAATCTGAGTCAACTTGGGTTAATCTGCTAACATCATGACCATGAGTGCACTTGAAATAACCTCATAGAAAAGAAAGTGAAAAAAAAGCATGAAAACTGATTCCCAATAAATCAAATGTTGAAAGATGAAACTAGAATTTTTTTTTTTAAAAAATGAACCTAAAAAATTCAAAATCAATCCATGTTAACTTTTGAAACCTGTGACTCTAGTCATGAGCCCAAGTTTAACCTTATAGAAATAAAATTCTAAAAAATAATGAAGTAAAATTCTACATCAATAAAAAACTGAGGGAAGAAATTGAAAAAAAAAAGATATAATAAAAAAGCCCTGAAACAAAAGAAATTATAATAAAAATAATGAGGATTAAATTTGATATAATAATTTGAAATCAAATGATGAGAAATAAAATTAAAAATAAAACTCAATAAGGTTGAGGAAAAAAAAACAACAATCAAAAGAATTCAATATAAAAATTAAATGAATCTGAAGGATAAAGTTAAAAAAAAAACAAATAGTAATTACCTTTATATTTTGGCGTGAAGAAAATAGAAAAAAGAAAAGAAAAGAGTCTATGTAAAGATCCTAAAATAATAATAATTAAATAAAATAAGTAAAATAAATATTAAGGTGACGCAAGATAATTTAAAATCTGTTTCAAGGACTAAAACTTTTTTAATATAATTAGTTATAGTAGGATACTTAGATTAAAGAAGAAACTCCTAAAATAAAATTTGAGGGAAATGTTGTAATTTGGAGGCTTTCCCCAAAGTATAAATAGCCTCTTGGTTTTCTAAGAAAGCCAAGTGCACCTGTATCTCACAAAAATAAGTAGATTAAGAAGTAAAAAGGAGAATTGAAAGTTTTAGGAAGCTTACTTTTCTTCTTTGATATTAAAAGGTAAGAAAATCTTGTCTTGGTTCTATTAATGTGTGTGTGTATATATATTTTTTTGAATTTTTGAATATTTTTGTGTATGGAAGAAATTAGGGATTTGAGAAATTCTTACTTGGATTGTTTAATTTACTTTGGAATCATGTTAACATGCATATTTAATTGATGGGACAAGTTAGAATTGAAGCAATTAAAAAAAAATAATTGCCTATTTCTTTTAGTGTTGGTGCCGACCTAGAGGCACCAAGGAAGGGGAGGGGTGTCTTCTTCAAATTGATTATTTAGAGGATATGTAAGTTTGTTTTGATCCTATAATTATGAATTCATGCAAAAACTCGAAAATAAATAACTAGAAATCTATGATTTCTTTGGTATTTAAGCCTTGGCCTAAAGATCATTAAAGATACATGAGTAATTTTAAAATTGATTAGGTATTATCGTATAAAATATATGCCTAGTAAATAATTATATTTTAAGGGATGTGTTGAATGAAATTTATATTTTCAAGATTCTATGTAAAGGTTAGTTGAAATCGATTCGTAAAGTAATAAATTTTATTGGTATATTTAACATAAATATGATAACTATATGGAAATAATTGAGTAGCATGTTATATTGGTCCAAGAGTCAATATAAAATGGTGATAATAAAACATTTTGGTTGAAGATAAGAGTTATTACTCCGGTTAGATCTCAAGGTGTGAGAGGTTCATGATCAGCATGCCAAACATGTATGATTTCTCCTCAATTTATTTTCACAAATAAAAATTGAGAAAAAAAGATAATTAGGGTATGCTATATGAAAGTCGTAGATACATATTTGAATTATTATTATTTTGGTTATGTTATAAAAGAAAGGAATATAAAGGAAACTTATAAAAAAGAACTTGATTAGCCTACTAGGAACTTGGGGGCTAATGATATCAACATGGATTATGTTGATATTATCATTACTTGGTATTTGTGTATTTCTATCAGATTGTGAAAGTTAATGATATTGACAAGGTTATTTTGATATCGGTATTAATGAGAACTTGATTAGCCTATTGGAAACTTAGAGGCTAATAATATCAGCATGAATTATGTTGATATTGACATTACTTGGTGTTTGTATTTTTATTTTGGATCATGGAAGCTAAAAATATCAACAAGTTTATGTTTATATTGGTATCATTAAGATCTTGATTTGCTTACTGGAAACTTAGATGCTAGTAATATTAACTTAGATTATGTTGATATTAGAACTATCATCTTAAGGATATAAAATAATGTGATGAAAAAGTAAGACATTGTATTTTAATTTTTAAGATTCAGAATTTTCATTTGAGAAGTAATTTAGATTTATATGTTTGATTTATAGGTATATCTCACTCGCAACAAGAATAGTAATTTTAGCTGGAGACATATCTATTTTGTTATAGATAACTAGACGCAAGTTTATGTAAATTTTTAATGTAATTATTGACTAAAGCTTCTATGTTTAACTTTTGGAAAACTATGTAATGAATTAGACTTCTTTAACTGAATTTGATAAATATTATATATCTTATGGTTAGATATATTAATTCTTTTGTTTTTATTATGAATTTTACTCTTCTTGTACAATTAGTCAATATTAGTTAATGTATTTGTTTTCTATGGTTTGGAATATTTCTTAGGAAATTATTTAATGTTTTAATCTTGAATGATTATTTTATTTTACTGTGAAGTTCTTCTACCTTATGAATAAATTTTTATATGGTCAAGTTGTTGTTTACTTTTAATTTGTAAATATAAGAGAAGGAAAATAGAGTTGGAGAAAATATATAACTTGTGTTATAGATGTGGTGATTTTGATCCGGGGTGATCGGATCATGTTTGAAAAATAAGTTTTTTGAAATTATAAAGGTTTAGTCGATAACTTGAGATGTGATAAATATAAAGGAAATTCTACCAAAAGTTTGATAGAATAAAAATAAAAATAAAAATAATTTATTATTTTTCACTATTATGATTAACAAATGTTTTGTTGAAATGCCATATTATTCATGAAATTGGAGTTGTTATAGTCCACTGGAGCCCAATTAATATGATGTTGTGTATACGCACGACACCACTAAGAAGATCACAACAAAAGGCTTCCAATGATGATTGGATGTGTGATAACACCTTACGCGTCGCCCACTTGATAACATGTGAGTAGCATGCACCAACCACTATTCTTTTTAAATTACTAATTATATTTATGAAAAGATCAAATTGCTTCTAAGTCAAATTGTTAATTACTAAAAAGCCATTTTGAAAATATAAAAATGCTCCTAGTTACAAGTTGAAGATTTTTGCTTTTAAGAGTTTAATAGTTTTTATACTATGCTTTCACAATATAAAAGATCAATTTCCCCCCAATCAACCTTTTAACAAATTATGCTTTTAAGAATAATATAGTTTTATTTACTGTGTTTTTAAAATATCAAAAGACCAAATAATTTCCAATTAATCTCATAATGACAAATGTGTCATGCAGAAAAAATCTTGTTACCCCTAGCAAGTTCATTAATTTTTTATTGAAAGGGTAAAATAGTAATTATACTATTATGATGAATAGTGATTTATGTCTAGGGATAAAATGAATTTACCAATTTTTATTTAAAAGGCAAAATAGTAATTATAGTATTATGGCTTCCAATTTTGGTATCCGATTTCTTTCTTGATAAACAAAGGTCTTTTATTGTAGTTTTTATGTATTAAGAGAATGTCATTCTTATTATTTTTTAAAAGGTTTTTAGGAATCTTATATGTTGAAACGATGAAATTTATAAGCAGACAACAAACATAAAATTTTGAGATTATCTAAACTAATACAGTAAGTTAAAAAAAAACCTAAAGTTAAAAAAGAAAAACTAAAATTTTATATTCAATTTCAATATTTTCCTATTTAAAAGATTAGAAATATTGAGTTTGAAAAACACAATTTAAAGGTTTTTTTATAGTTTTTCAATAAAAGTTTTTCACAGTTTTTTTTTTCAAATGAAAAAAAACATGAGTGATATATTTTTTTTTATATAGAAACACTTTTGAGCATCCTAAAAATATATTTTTTAATTTTTATATTTATTTACTGTCATAAATCTAGTAAAAAATGTTTTTTTTATATATTTAGTTAGTGTCATGAATTTAATGAAGAATATTTTTTATATTTTCATATGTAGTTAGTTTCATAAATTTAATTTTTATAATAAATCTAATATAAATATTTTTTAAAATTAGCAATATAAATTTTTTTTATGATAACTTTTAATTTTAATAAAATAAAGTTAATATATTATAATTACATTATCACAAATATAAGAATATTAAGATGACTATTACAAATTATGGTTTTGATTATTATGAAAAATAATTTTATTCTTGATGTATTTATTCTTCTTTTTTTTGTTGAAAAAATTCAATTTTGTTTTCAACAAATGAATTTTGTTTTTCAATCTTTCATTGAAAATAAAATGAAAATAAAAAAATTACTAAAACAAAGGCAATTGTTTTTTGTAGCTATAGACACATTACAAAGATAAACTTTTTTTAGCCACAGACATTGTGAAAACCCGCTAAATTATAATCTAAGTAAAATAAATAAAGTACCAAATAGATTAAATAAAAGGATTCCAAGTATTGTAATTGAATACAATAGAATAAAATATAAAATGTTAAGGTGAGAATTAAGTAAAAAGAAGAGTTGAGTGGCAAAAATAGAAATGAGAAGAAATGAGGGCCAATGTGTAAATAAGTAAAAGTTAGACTATAAATGCTCTATTTTTTTTTTCTCTTTTAGCTGTGAGCTTCAAACAAAGAGAGGGGGAAGAATTGTGTGATTTTTCTACTTAAATGCTCATTGATTTCACTAATTAAAGTGAGTAATTAGAGTGAGTAACTTAATTAAACATAAAGAGGGGGTTGATTTTAAGGTGGTGAATGCATTGAAGAAAGGATTTCAAGCTAGGGTTTGAAGAGGGAGAAGAAGAAAACTTAATTTTTCTTGCATTCTTTCCTTAAATCCTTATCAAAGTGAGATAAACAACATGCTCCAAATGATTAATTCTTTTAATTTTATGTTTGATGAAGGATTATGCAAAATTATGATTATGTGAAATTGTGGATTTATGTTATAATTTATAGGAATGATGCAAATTATGTTTGAACCATGTTAGAAAGCATGAATTATGATTGGGTAAGTGTTTACTTTTAAGTAAAAGAAATAAAAATTATTTTTCCTCATTTTAATTGAATATTTGGCCAAAAGAGGAATAATTTGGGGGAATTGAGGTTAAATACAATTATTTGGAAAATATGGGAAGATGAAAGTTTATAAGTGTTGTTATATAAATGAAGTAAGAATTTTTCAAAGAGAAAAGAAAAATCTTCACTTCCTTCCCTAGGTTGTTTTTGGCTAAATAGAGAAGAAAAATTAGAGAATGAAGTTTAAATAATATTATTGAGGAATCTTACCAAATTGAAGACAATTGATGTTGATAGATTAAATTGTATAGGGACTTTTGTGAAAAAAGAGAGAGTAAATGTTTCATAAAGGAGGGTTTTGTCCTCCTTGAATTAAAAGTCAATTAAACTTAATTAAGGGTGTTGGATTTAATCAAAGAATATGTAATGGGTATTAGAATTTTTACCGGTTCGAATGGATGAACAATGACAAAGTAATTTTTGTTGGTATAAAGGAGGCCGCAGGACCTAATCAGCAACAAGGGACATCTTCATGCGCACAGACACCAGGTAAGTGTTCGACACCTTGGAGTAATTAATTAGTTTATATTTTTTTATTATTATTGTAGAATGAATTTTTATAGATTGTAAATTTTAGTGCTGGTTACTGGAAATAATGCGAATGGGCAGTTATTGGAAATAATGCCCTGGTGAATGGGCAGTTATTGGAAATAATGCCCTGGTGAATGGGCAAGCCTTGAAAAATTATTTTCTGGTTATTGGAAATAATGCCTTGATGAATGGGTAATTACTGAAAATAATGTTCTGTTGAATGGACAAGCCTTGAAGATCATTTCCTGATTACTGGAATTTATGCCTGATTGCATGGCCATGTTAAGAAAATTAATTTACAAATTAATGGGATAGTCACTTGATGTAAAATAGATTAATTGTAAAACTTTGAAGTTAAATATGCTGGTTTGTGGGAGACACTCTTGATATTTTTATTTTAGTAGTTGTATCCCTATGTCTAGAAGAGAATTTATGAAATTAGAAATTTCAAAAGAAAATAAGATAATTTATTCTATGATATGAAAGTCACTTTAATGTATATGAATAAGTAGTCCTTAATCAATTACTTATTGAAATGTGCAATTGTTTTAATTATGTTTTATGCGATAATGTTTTTAGGTACATCGCACCCTCGATCTGGAAAGTAGATGCTTGGATAAATAATTTTGTTATGTGATTAATGTAATTGGAAGAACTAATATTTTGTTGTAATATACTTCCATATCTAAAAATGTAATGTTTAACTTATTATCTTATGTATGATGTAATTTATAATGTTATTATTATTATTAAGTTGAATTATGGTTGGTTGTGTATATATTTGAGCACAAATACTAAAAAAAAGAAAAGAGACGATGCATGTTAAGAATTTATTAGTTTTATTATAGTGTTCTATAGATAATAGAATTGAGATATTGAAATATGCTTGAGTTTTTTGAAGTCCAAATAATGAGACGAATATTGTGATTGATGTTACAGGTTGAGAAATGATTGAGTCGATAACTTGGTATCTAAAGAATACAAAGGAAACTCTGCCGAAATTTCAGGAAAATTGTATATATATATAAAAAATAAAATAAATTATAGCTATGAATATATATCATATATTTTGAGTTTACAATTTGAGACTATTACAGACATATTTTTCTATTCACTGTTATAGTGTAATGATGCTTTTGACATTCCTAAAAAATTCATAAGCCTTTGTTTTAGGGGTATCTTGGTCTTTTTACATGACTTATTCATCATTTAATAATTATACAAGGTTGTTCGAACAAGCCCTTCTATCTTGTTGTTGGATGAATTGTTGCGTCCTTTCTACTAGGTGCAACGTGTGTTGTCGCCTGTTGGCCTTCTCTTTTTCTCTCTCTCACCTCCCTAAAAAATACAGGCTTGTTCTTTTTTTGTTTGCTATTTTAATTTTGGTTCTTATTTTTTTTTTAATTTTTGTTTTTGATTTTTTTATAAAAGTTTTATTTGTTTTGAATTTAGTTTCTCAATTCCACTTTGGCATATATTATCCTTTTCGATTCAGTCCTTATTGTTTTGATTTCTCTCTTTTTTTTTCTTGATTCTTTTGTGAAGTTTTTGTTTATTTTCAATTTAATCCTCAATTCTAATTTGTCTTTTCAATTTTGGCATTCTTCTTTTAATTTTAGTTTTTACCTTGGCTTTTTGTCAAGGTTTTTATGGTTTTCAATTTCTTCATTCAATCCTAGTTTTTTGTGTTTTTTTTTATTTGGTCCTCGTACTTTTAATTTTTTTGTCATTTTTTTTCTCAATTTAACCATTCGATCAAAGAATTGTTCTTGCCCTCTAATTTGTTTTTTGTTTTGATTTTCAATCGTATTATTTTAATTGTTATTTTTTATTTTAAATCTTTTTACGTGAGTTTTTTTTTTATCATTCGATATTTGATTTGTTGAGGATTGAACTTCTATGTTTTCTCATGTATGGTACTTCCGGTATAATGACCCGTGTCACAAGTTTTAAAATTTATATATAACATAGTTTTCAAACCCGACTTGAGCGGTGACCCAAGGTAAGTCACGGGTCAAGTGGGTTGACCTGTGTCAAGTTGGATAACCCTACTCAACCCATTTTTTATTTTATAAACATATAAAAATGACAACATTTTGAAAAAACTAAAATAAAAAAGGTTAAACGATTTTAAGTAGGTTTCTCAAGGGCTAATTGGGTCGCGGGCCAACCTTGGATCAATCATCAACCTATTTTTGTTGGATACCGGCCCAGCCTAGGCGTTGACCTTGGATCATTCGGGTCACGGGTCAAACTATCAAGTCGGGTTTTAAATAAGTGATTTGTCGGGTTATCCAAATCTTATTAACCCGAGTTGATTAGCCTATTTTTTTTAAAAGAAAATGTATGTTTACCATCGTTGCTTATTTTTTTTTATCATTTCATTAAAATAAAACTAGCTTATTCAACCTAGTCGAGGATATAAATTTGTCCTCGTTCTTTTGATTTTTTATACTTTTATACTTTTATTATTTTCAATTTAACCATCCTATTAAAAAAATGTTCTTTCCCTCTAATTTATTTTTTATTTTAATTTTCACTCTTATTCTTTTAATTGCTATTTTTTTTTTATGTTAGATCCTTTTTTGTATTTTTTTTTCTAATTTCATCCTTTGACATTTGATTTATTAAACTTGTTTTTTTCTTGTATAATGCTTCCGTTCTAATGAGTTGTGCCAGTGGTTTTAAAAGTTATCTGTCACATACTTTTCAAACTTGATTTGGGTCCTGCTAGGTCACGAGTTATATGAGTTGATATAGATTAACTTGGGTCTGGTGAGTTGACCCAAATTAACTCATTTTGTTTTTAATAAATGTTTAAAAATTAACAATTTTTTTTCATAAAATAAAGATCAACGAGTTTTGATTAAACTTTTTTAGGTCTAATTAACTAAGTCAGAATGATAAGTCAGATTATTAAATTTAGTTATTTCTTTAATACACTTGCAACATAAAAAATATCTCAAGTTTAATACAAGCATTTTGAATATTAATTATTTTAAGAAAAACATAAAAAATCTAGATAGAGATATTTTGGATATACAAAAAATTAATTTCATTATATGCAAGTCATATATGACATATTTTGTTAGTTTGAATGGGGGAAATTTAATAAAAAGATAAATTGAAAATATAAAAATCTTTTAAGAAAAATTGGATGCAGTTAAAAGGTTTAAGTTAGTATTTTTAACTAATGATTGGTAAGTAATTATATTTTCCATATTATTATTGTAGATAACAAAACCTGAATATTTCTTGTGAATGTCTTGCTTAAAACTATATATATATATATATATATATATATATATATATATATATATATATATATATATATATATATATATATATATATATATATATTATCAGTATAGCATAGTCATGATTGAGTTCGGAAATGGTTGGTTTTATCGGCATGTTTTTTAAAATATTTTTTATTTAAAAAATATTTTTAATTGTTTTTTATGATTTTAGTAACTGCTATTAAAAATAAAAAATAAAAAATAATATTGTAATATTATTTTAATATATTTTTAATTAAAAATTATTTTAAAAGGTATAATGCTTTTAATTACCAAAACTCACGTGATTGGTTGGGTTCATAAGGAAGGGAAATATGCATATTGTATACAGCCCGCTAAATAGTACAAAAATCAGAGCTTTCTCCTTCCCTTGCATCTCTTTCTCAGATCATTAAAACCCTAAAGAAAACCTTGAGCTCACTGCAACGGAGGTCTGTAAATGACGCAAGGCACTCCTCTCTCCCTCTCTCCCTCTCCTTTTCAATTGGGGCTGAATCATTTGCGTGACTGGTCTTGAAAAATAATGTATGGTGGTATTGGTTTAGGGTTGAGGAAAGCAATTATGTCATTTGGGAGACACCTTGCATACAATAGTGTACCGTGATGGTCCCAAGGAAAAATTGAAGAGAAGAATCACAGAATTGGAGAAAATAAGGAGGACCGTGTACCGTGTACCGTGGTTTAGGGGCGGCTCTATGAACCGCATTGACAGAGCTTTTGCTTCCCCGGATTTTCAGCTGCAGTTCTTGTCTCTATCTCTTTGCCGCTACCCTAGAGGGATGTCCGATCATTGTCAGCTGCTCCTCCAAAGCCCTGAGGTAGACTGGGGGTGGAAGCCGTTCCGTTTCATAAACTGCTGGCTGTCGCACCCTTCTTTCTTAACAGATTTTGAGGCCCTCTGGTCTAATAGCTGCAAGGAGTTTCCAGGTGAGTTTAGTCTGATTAAGAAGCTGGGGATCATGGGAAAAAAGCTGAGACAATGGAATAAATCCACTTTCGGGGATCAGAATCTAAAACTTGCAGATATCCAGAACTCCATTACAACACTTGAAAACTTAAGCGAAGTGCGTCCCTTATCTGAGACCGAAAAAACAAAGCTCCAGGGGCTGAACTCTGAATTATAGGAGGTTAACAGAAGGGTTGAAGATATCTGGAGACAAAAATCTCGTCAAAACTGGTGTAAAATGGGGGATAAGAACACTCATTTTTTTCACATATCAGCAAGTCTAAGGAAAGGCCGCAACTACATTAGTAAGATTGATCATAATGGTAGTCACCTAATCTCCTCAAATGATATAAAAGAAGGTGCTGTCAACTTCTTCTCATCCTTGTTTTGCAAACCAACGTGTAAAAGAATTGAAATGGGAGGCTCGGGGTTCTCCAAAATTTCAGAAGCAAAGTCAATTTGGCTAGAAAGACCACCTTCAATGGAAGAAGTTAAGCAAGCTGTGTGGGACTGTGATGGTTCTAAAGCCCCTGGTCTCGATGGTTTCACCTTCTCCTTCTATAAAAAGGTATGGAATATCATCAGCTCAGAGGTTCTTATGTTGGTTAAAAGTTTTTTCAGAACTGGTAAACTTTCAAAGGGTATCAGCTCTTCTTTTGTAACTCTGATTCCAAAATCAAAGGGGCCGAGCAGATTCTCCCATTTTCGTCCGATAAGCTTAATTCACGGGTTATATAAAATAGTGGCAAAGCTATTGTCCACTAGGCTTAGACGTGTCTTGACAGATGTAATCAGTGTTAACCAGTTTGCATTCATTGCTGGGCGTCAGATTTTAAACGGGTTCATGATAACAAATGAGGTTGTCCATGGTGTGCGCAGCAAGAAGGAGCATGGCCTCTTACTGAAGGTAGATTTCCATAAAGCCTTTGACTCAATTTTGTGGGAACATATTGACACAAGCATGGGATACATGGATTTTGGCTCACACTGGAGGAAGCTGATCTTTGAATGCTTATCCACTTCTAAATTAGCCATCTTGATAAACGGTTCCCCTAGTAGAGAATTTAGTCTGGAGAGGGGTCTCAGTCAAGGGGACCCTCTCTCTCCTTTCCTATTTGACATCGTAGTTCAGGGATTGACAGTTTTATTCAATAGGGCATCAGCTTCAGGTTATTTCAAAGGCTTACAGACTGCTCCAGGACATTACATAACTCATTTGCAATATGCCGATGACTCTCTGATTTTCCTGCCAAATGATTTTCGCTCTCTTCTACATGCTAAGAGGATACTTCGTTGGTTTGAGATCATTTCCGGACTGAAAGTTAATTTCTATAAAAGCTCACTAATAGGTATTAACTTGGACAACGACTACACCTCTAGCCTGGCGAACTCAGTTTTATGTCGTAGTGATACTTTCCTGGTCAGGTACCTTGGACTACCTATTGGAGCCAATCCCAGCAGACTCTCTACTTGGAAACCAGTGTTGTCCACTATCAGAGCAAAGCTAAGCACATGGAAAGGGAATTTTTTGAGCATGGCGGGAAGGTTATGTCTAATTAAATCAGTCTTGAGCTCTCTTCCTTTGTTCTACATGTCAATTTTTGCTATGCCAAAGGGCATTATTAAAGTCATCTCTTCTCTAACCCGGTCTTTTCTCTGGAAAGGAACCTCAACATCTCATGGCATTTTTAAGGTGGCTTGGCACAAGGTAATAAAGAGTAAATCTTCTGGTGGTCTCGGGCTGGGATCCATCCGAATCTGGATAATGAAGTGGTAGGAGGCTGGCAAGAACACATTCTTTTAAAATACCGACCTCACTTTATTAATGGTATCCCTAAGTTTACAGGTTCTTTATCTCGAACTTGGCATGACATTGTTTCAACGATCTTCTCAACACAAAACATAGCTAATGCAAATGTCAGGTTCCAGGTGGGTGATGGGAGGAACATCCGGTTTTGGACTGACTCTTGGCTTAGCTCCGTAACCACTCTCCAACTCTTATTCCCCAGACTGTATAACCTCTCCCTGCAGCAAAAATCCAGCCTTGCAGATATATATAATTTGACAGATACATCTTTCAACCTATCCTGGAGAAGACCCCTCCGGCCTCGTGAAAACTGCATGAGGGAGAGCTTGATCGCAGAGGTGCAGCGTGGTCTCATTTTCTCAGATGGTGCAGACCGCAAGTTATGGAAATTTCACAGCTCTGGCATGTACTCAGCTCAATCAGGTTACATTCTTTTTGATAGTCTATCGGCCACTGAAAACAATCACTCCCCTGTTCTGCTATGGAATGGTTATGCCCCTCCAAAAGTGGATGTGTTCATATGGCTTCTTCTTCATGGCAGTTTGAGTAGACGAAGTTTTTTAGCTGAGAGGAGAATCATTAATTATGAGGAATCTCACTGCCCATTCTACTGCAAGGAAACTGAGACAATTAATCATCTCTTCCATTGGTGTCCTATAGCATGGTCTCTTTGGGGTCGTTTCTTGAACTGGTTCGGGTGCTCAGGTTGTCTGCACAAAGACCCAAATCAAAATCTACAGGAATGGTCCGGTTTGATTAATGGAAATTTTCAGCGACATACTATTACCCTTCTCTGCAAAGGTCTGTATTGGTCAATTTGGATAGTGCGCAACCGCCTAATCTTCGAATCCAAGGCTCCAGATTGGGATATGATTTTTGATCTCACCTTTCACCGTTTGCCCTTCTGGTTGAAGTCTTCAGTTAGAAATTTCAGCTATACAGGCTCAGATCTTTTTAGAAATCCTGAATGTATTATGAACTGGACTAATTAATTAGGTCCCTCATCGCTTTGGTCTTCTCTTTTCTTTTATATTCCTATTGTATTTTATCTTTCGTTTAGTTCCACCTACTTGATGGGGCTGTTTAATATATAATTCTCTTGTTTACTATATATATAAAAAAAGGAGGTCAAAGAAGATCTTGAAAAAAAAATGGACATTGTTGTCCAGGCTCGAGAATCCATGTCATTTCTTGACACTGCAACTATGCCCATGATATTTCTCAATGTTGTTGCAACTGCACTCTTTGCAAAGCTACTCGTGATGGTATGTCGTGACATTCCGATCTTGATTGGTTTTGGATTTTATTGATTACTGAATTAAATGGATTCATTTTGTTTTTGGCAATTGAACTCAATGGATTGCAAAATTAACAATTCTCTAGCTGGTCAAGGCACATTTAGGATGCTTACTCACAAAGAACGGGAGGAGTTCAGAGAAGGAAGGCCTGGAAATCCCTTTTGAATCCACGCTTGCTTCTCCTAATGCACGCATAAGAACGGAAGAACCAATGCGCATGGTGAAGCATCATGTTCTTTTCATTACTGATAAACACATAACTGTGATTTGTTACCCCTTTTTTATGGGGACACCGAACCAGAAACATTGGTTACGCGCGCGTATAATTATAGACGATGGAGGATAGCCCAAACCATTGAGAAATTGGGCTTTAGCTTATGTTTTTGGGTTTAATTTATATGAACTTTTAGTTAAGGTTTACGAATTTGGTTTTATTTGTTAGATTGGGTTTAATTATTGTTGGATATTTTATTTAAATGGGTCATAAGCTCAATTGCTTATTCTAGTTAGGGTTTTAGTATAAATACCCTACTTTTCTAAATGTTAGGGATTATTGATGATTAATGAAATTTGCAGATTTTGCATCTCCCTACTCTCCTCTCTTCTCTTCTTTAGCTTTCTTCTTCCTCTAGGCTTCTTTCTTTTCCCAGCTTTATTTCTTTTGTTTGTTGTTCCGCATCACTTTTTCTCTGATGTTGTGTCTGCTGGATTTTTAGTTAATGATTTGTCACCTCTACATATTCACGGATGCCCTCACTCGTGTTGAAGAAAGTGTTAAGCGCAATTCATAGAGTCTCACCGCCGACCGACAATTACATGAATCACCCTCCCTCCTCATGCTCGAGGGCCAAAGCACTGCAAATAAAATTGTATGCCATCCTTCCATTAACCATGTAACATTACTTGCTGGAAGCAATACAAATTACAATTACATTACAAAATAAACTAAATATTAAATATTAAATTGCTCAAATATAGCATATAAATTGAACATGACTCTTTCTTTTTAAAAAATAAAACCAAATAACGTGCTATCATAATTACAGATCAATTTAGGCCTACTAATATCAACAAGAAATCTATAATTAATAATTGATCAATTTATTCTGTATAATTTACAAATTATTTTTATTAATTCGATTTTAGATTAAGCCATTATTTAATTCTAAAAAATTTGTACGCTAAAATGTAATATTATCCATAAATACGTTAATCTCTAATTAAATATAATGAAAGAATTCCAATCAAATTTATCATATCGACAACAAACGATTTCTTAGTTAAAAATTATCATTTTCATTATGTTCTCAAGTGATTTTTTTTTTTAGTTTAACGTGGGTATCCGGGTCAGCTTGCGTGTACCTCGACTAATTTAACGGACTCTGAAGTTAACGACCATGTAAGTCTCCAGTGGCCATCATATGAGCAACCACATGACTCGAACCTATTTTTCAAGTGATTTTTAAACCCTTCTATGTTATGGGATTGGCAACAAATGTTCAATTTAACTACCATTAATTTATTATTTGACCAGGGAAGGGGGTAGGAGAATTAATAATTTATATTTTAATATGCATTATTTAAAATCATTTATTAAAAAAGATTATATTAAATATTAAAAAATGAATAAAAGGTTTAAAATAAAACTCTTAGATTATCACATGTGAGTTATTAACGACTAAATTGTGATGATGGAGATTTTAAGATTATATATACAATCTATAAGTCGATACCAAATTTATTCTTGATATATAATATAAGAAAATATTTGGTACTTATAAATTATATATATGTGATAATCTTAAAATTCTCATAATCATAACTTAGCTTTAATAAGTGGTATAGTCCAATGAACATAAGATATGTGATTAAAATAATTTTTACGGCAGAATTCTTAAGATTTTTTTAATTCAATGCAAAATTCATTCATTTATTTTTTTCACATAATTTATTTGCAAACTTAATTTTCTTCATTTATTAAATTAAAACAGGTTTATGTGGACTGGGACAACGCCCGTACCATCTTGCTAACTATATTTCTTTGGATTCTCCTTAATCATATCATGTACAAGCTTTAGATCTACACAAGTAAACTGTGATCAATAAGAGTTTATCAGCAGAAGAGAAGTGGGATTTAGAGAAATTTGTGTGAGAATGGAAAAGAAACGATCTTGGGCTTGTACTTTTGTTTTGCAAGTTTCTCTCTTTATTGCCTTCTACCTCGCTCTCAACTTGGATCAGCCTCAACGTCCCTTTATAATAGCAGAAAAGATGTTAGAGAGATATCCTCTGCTGATTGTGTAACTAAAGAGAGATTTCCTCTTCTCAATCAAAACTGATTGAGTAACCAAAGATCAGTTTTGATTCTTAGTAATTATAGTTTTTAATGCTATTTATAATTCTTGTAACAATCAAACAAATTCTGCTATATATAGCTGTTTATTGTAAACAATAGTAATAAGAAAAACTATTTTCCACATGGTATCAGCCTAAACCTACGATCCTCAGCTATTTCTCTCTTCTTTTAACGTTTGTATTCCTTTTCTCTTTTTCTTTCTCATGGCCACCATCTCTTCGGCTCTCTCAAAATACTGCTCAATTCACCAAACTTACTGAAACCAATTATCTCACATGGCTTCGGCAAATTAAGCCTTATCTTCACGGTGCCAAACTTTGGGGATATGTTGATGGCACCATTCCTGAACCATCTCTCACCATCCTGACTACTGACACTCAATCTGCAAGATCCATTCCTAATCCTGATCATGCTAGCTGGTTCATCATCGACCAACAAATTGTTAGCATCCTCACCACCACTCTGACAGAAAACATTGCACAGCTTACCATTGGTTTCGACATATCAAAGGCAATTTGGGACTGTCTTGAACGTCACTTTTCCCAAAAGTCTGTAGCAAGTGCAACCAATCTCAAAATGCAACTTCTTGATCTCAATAAAAGCACTCAATCTGTTGACACTTATCTTTGTCATGCTAAATCAATTGCTGATGCTTTGATTTCTATTATCAAGCTTGTTCTTGATGAGGATTTAGTCATCACCACTCTTCATGCTCTTGGCCTTGATTATCTCATGCTTCGTACTGTCCTTACTCAAAATCCTCCTCTCCCAGATTTCACTGAACTTCGGGCTCGAATTCTCTCTTTTGATGCTCAACAATCTCGTTCTGCTGATTCTCCTACAGCCATCGCTCTTTTCAATCACAATCAAGCTCCTTCTACCCGTCGTGATCACCGTCCTAATACCAGCCACCAATTTCCCACTAGTGGTCGTCCCAACAATGGTCGCTTCAGACGTGGTCGCTATTCTCAGCAGCGCACCACTCCATAGTCACAGGTTGGGTCTTCTTTTCCTATGCAACAGCAACATGTACCTCCATTGAGGCCATTTACTTCACCAGCTTGGGCTGCTTGTCCTCCACCAAATGGTATTCTTGGCCCAGCACCTCAATGGTGCCCCAATTGTCACTCAAGTCACCATCGACTTTCTCAATGTCCACATAGATTTTCTGGTCCAAACACTGCCACTCCATTTGCTGGTGTACATTATGTTGCTGATCTAAACTAATACCCAGACACAGGTGCAACTCATCACATGAAAGCCATGCCCATCAATAATTCTCAACTTTATGGTGGGCCGCATAATGTCTATATGGGTAATGGGGACTCAATGTCTGTTTCCCATACTGGTAACCTTCTTTTTTCATTAGGCTCTTCCACCTTCACTCTATAAAATGTCTTTCGTATTCCATCCATTCGTAAAAATCTTCTATCTGTTGCTCGTTACACTAAAGATAATCATGTTTTCTTTCTCTTTGCACCTGACTTCTATCAAATCTATTGCTTACGCACTGGATGTCTATTGTTTCAGGGCCCTTGTAAAGATGGTTTGTATCCGCTTAATCTATCAAATGTCTCTACTTCTCCACAAGCCCTTGCTTTCGTTCACTCCTCTATCTGGCACAATCGTTTGGGTCATCCGTCATCAAATGTCTTCGCTCGTCTAAGTCCTACAATTAATTCCAAATTGTCTTTTCCTTCTTTTTGTCGAGACTATGCACTTAGCAAGTCTCACCAATTACCTTTTAATTCCAACAAAAAAGACTGCTACCACTCCTTTTCATATTATACATAGTGATGTCTGGTCCTCCTTTACCATTTCTATAAGTGGTTTCAAATATTATGTTTTATTTACTGATGAATTCTCACGCTACATTTGGATTTACCCCATGCGTTGCAAAAATAAAATCCTCACTCATTTTCAAACTTTAGTTGCCAAGATTCAAAACATCTTTCACCAAACCATTCAATTTCTTCAAAGTGATAATGGGACATAATATATCAATAATGCCTTTTCTCATTATTGTAAAGCCTTGGGAATTCAACAAAGATTTTCTTGCCCCCACACACCACAATAAAATGGCCTTGCCGAACATAAGCACCGCCATATTGCTACAATGACTCGTAGTCTCCTTCTTACTTCTGGTACTCCATATAATCTTTGGGTTGAAGCTGTTTTAACCTCTTTTTACCTTATTAATCTTCTTCCTACACCCACTCTAGATTGGGATACTCCACATACTCGTCTCTATGGTAGCCCACCTTCCTATTCCTCTCTTCGGGTTTTTGGATGTTCCTGTTTTCCTCATCTTGGGTCTTATGTCTCTGATAAACTTTCGAGTCGTAGCATTGAGTGTGTCTTTCTTGGTTACAGTTCTCAACACAAAGGTTATCGTTGTCTAGATCCTACCACCGGTCGTGTCTATATTTCTAGGTATGTTATTTTTAACGAAACAATTTTTTCTTATAAACAGTTGCAGGCACATTCAGTTTCCGACGCTGGCTCATTGGAATTCACACTTTTGTCTAGCTCAGAACTCCCACAGCTTGCTCCTTCTGATCCAAATCCACCTGCTGAGAACAATAACTCTCCTTATCTTGTGTCTCAACCAGAGCAGCATGAAGTGGGTATTGAATTCCTGATTACAACATCATCGGCTCCATCCCAGTCTATGACGCCCACCCCCGCCCCCATCCTCACTTATCAGCGCTGAAGTTTATTACATCCAGTTACTTCACAGATAGAGTCCACCTCTCTTCAGCCATCTGCCCCTGATGCAGCTGTTCCACAACTGGTCTCAAGTGATCCTTCTCCTATCTCTAATCCTCCAGCAACATCCACATCTTCATCACATACTCCTCAGTCTCTTTTTGCGCCGCCCTCTCCACCCAAGAGGACACGTCTACAGCATGGTATTGTGCAACCTAAAATTCACACGGATGGAACTATCAAATATCCTATTCCTCGTGCTCTCCTCATTATCATTGAAACTACAGAGCCCACATGCTACACTCAAGCTTCTAAACATGCGATATGACGTGCTGCAATGGCTGATGAAATCAATGCTTTACTGAAAAATAAAACTTGGACATTGGTTCCTCCTTCTTCCTCTCAAAATCTTGTTGGCTGCAAATGGGTATTTCGAGTAAAGCATAACCCAGATGGCACAAATCAACGTCACAAAGCACGACTTGTGGTTAAAGGATTTCATCAACAACAAGGTATAGACTATACAGATACCTTTAACCCTGTTATTAAACTTGCAACTATTCGTGTTGTGCTTTCTCTTGCTGTATCTAGAGGCTGGTCACTTCATCAATTGGACGTGAAGAATGCGTTCCTTCATGGCCTTCTTAAAAAAGACGTCTATATGACTCAACCACCGGGATTCATCAATCAGTCACGGCCATCTCATGTTTGCAAGCTCAACAAGGCCATCTACGGCCTCAAGCAAGCTCCACGTGCATGGTTTCACCGAATGACATGCTTCTTATTATCAATTGGCTTTGTTCAGAGCTTGGCTGATTCATCTCTGTTTGTTTTCCAACACGAGTGTCATACAATTTATTTTCTCCTCAATGTTGATGACATTGTGGTCACCGGTAGTGATGATTGACTTTTACAAAGTTTTATTGATGCTTTAAGTCGAGGCTTTGACATCAAAGATCTTGGAAATCTACACTACTTTCTCGGTTTGCAGATTACATCCCACAATAAAGGTGTTCATATCAGTCAACTCAAATATGCATATGATCTTCTCGTGAAGCATGATATGCTGCTTAGTAAACCTGTGAGTACTCCGATGTCAACAAAGGATACTCTCACTTCTAATGATGGTGCTCTCCTTCCCAATCCATCGGTCTTTCGGGAAATTATTGGATCCTTACAGTACTTGACAATCACTAGCCCTGACATTGCCTTTGCTGTTAATTCTATTGCTCAGTTCATGAGTCAACCACGCATCCCTCACTTAATTGCTGCTAAGCGCATACTTCGCTACATCAAAGGCTCACTTGACCATGGCTTGTTCTTTGGTCCTCAGCACTATCCTACTTATCTTGTTGCCTATGCGGATGCTAATTGGGCTGGCTGTTCAGAATCTCGCCGTTCAACGTCCGATTATCTTGTTTATCTTGGCACTAACTTGGTCTCTTGGTGCTCTAAAAAGCAACCTACCATTGCTCGTTCCAGTGCTGAGTTTGAGTATCGTTCTCTTTCCCATGCTAGTGCAGAGACTACTTGGTTAGCCTACTTGCTCTATGAACTTGGTGCTTGCATTTAGTTTCCCATTCTCTTGTATTGTGATAACCTCAGTGCTACGTACATGGCTTCTAATCCAGTATTTCATGCCCGCACTAAACATATTGAACTTGATTATCACTTTGTTCGTGAGAAGGTTGCACTTGGAAGCCATCGTGTTTGCTTTATTCCTTCCATAGATCAACCTGTCGATCTGCTCACCAAGCCTCTTCACAAGAATCGTCATGTTCTTTTTACTCGCAAACTTGTTCGTGCAGGCCCGCCAAGTTTGAGGGAGGGTGTTAGAGAGATATCCTCTGCTGATTGTGTAACTGAAGAGAGATTTCCTCTTCTCAATCAAAACTGATTGAGTAACCGAAGATCAGTTTTGATTCTTAGTAATTATAGTTTTTAATGCTATTTATAATTTTTGTAACAGTCAAACAAATTCTGCTATATATATATAGCTGTATATTGTAAACAGTAGTAATAAGAAAAACAATTTTCCACAAAAGGCACTAGAACACCTCTTGATGTTTACTTTCTTAGTGTTAGAGGAGATATAGACCCCTTAAACAACGAGCCCTTCTCAAACAGGTCAATTTCTCTTCTTTTCTTTGTTGAACATTGAAGCACGCTTCTTTATATTTTAGAATTTATCATAATAATTACCAATTCCTAATGTTACTAATGAAGGTCGGATTCTGTTCTTATTTCCCTTTTTTCACATGTTAAATGATCTTGGCTTCATTATCCAAATTTCTTGAAATGAAATCATAGCTTCAACTTTTCTCTTTATTTTTCCTTGTGGGCTTCTTTTACAATTTTCTCAGTTGTCTTGGTTGTGTTGGCATTACCGGTTTGGTTCTGTTTGTGGTAAAGAGATTTGGTGTGTATCCTTATTTGATGTCATAGGAAGTAGTTGGTGTTTATGTTCTGAGTTTACGTTTAGTTAACTTCACTCAGGTTTAGTCAAATCACCAGAGGGTTTTTCTTTTTTATATTTCATACGCTGTACCTAGTTTGACTGGATATCCTGTTATTGATGAAGATGGAGAAGGTGTCTAACATTTACAAGGCAAGGTTTGTGGTGAACATTAGTGAGCTGGGAGAAGATGATCCGCTCACCCAGAATGTAAGATCTCTTTCTTTTTCCTGTTTTTATCAATTTGTAATCTCTTTCCTTGGTCCACGAAACTTTCAATTATTGGAAACCTTGATGTACACTTTTTCATACTTGTCAAATGGATTTCTGGTTACGCTTGGTTCATGATCATGTGAAAATCAAACTGTTATGCAAAAGCTTACTATGGACTCTTTATGATAGAATCAAGTATGATTACATTTTCATTGAAATCAACAGGTAGCAACAATCCTACATGTATCTTTTGCAGGCAAGCAGGCTCTTCCCACCACAGAAAATCCCATGGTATTTACTCACGCAATTGGTAACCGTCTTCGGCAATGCAAATGTTTTTTTCCTTGGATTGTGATAGATGATAACCTTTTTTAATCCAATTGCTTCAAATCACTGTTAAATGGTAATTATGAAAAGGAATGCTTGTAGGTATTCTACGAGAGTCTCAAACGGCAGGGAAGGTGGATGCTTCCTGGAGCAGATCAACATAACTTGTGGGAAAACGTTAACAGTTGTTGGTTTGGATACCGGGCTGTTACAGGTATAAACTTGCTTGTGAAATTCACTATTTGCATTTGCTTGTGACGTAAATGATGTATTATCTGTCTGCACTATTCCCCGAGATTTATATCTGAGCTCCACAACATAAAGTTGTTAGTGTCAGTTGTTAAGGCCTTTGGGATGTGCATTTTTCTGATGATGCTTTGATTGAACTTTCAATAGTTGTGATTTGAAGTTATTGCATCTCCTCTTTAATCCCTCATCCAATTCTTTAAATGGATTAACTATTAACTATTATTGCATCTCCTCTTTAATCTACTCGTCTAATGTATCATAGTTTGCCTTCAGCAATGAGGTCCTTGGCAAGTTCGAGAGTGAAAATAGATCAAATCGAGCTATGGATTATGTAGATATATATTTTTGAAGTTGGATTTAAAGCACAAGTAGGAACATGGTTATCGATTTTACAGACTAAGCATGAAATTTGTAAGGGACACTTGCAATGCATTTTTCAGTTTTAGGTCACTGCTTTTCAACTGCTTTGGGTATATTTGAGAATATGATAGATGTTGTTTTTCAAAGTGAATTTTGCTTAGAAACGTATCAAAATAATAAATATATATATTTTAAAAAAATTTATTTTTTATATTAGCATATCAAAACAATTCAAAAATATTAAAAAAATTAATATGAATCTAAAAACAAATTCAAAAATTTTCAAAAGCTGGGAGTTAATTGCTTATTTTACTATTAACCCGTTATCAGAACATTCACTTAGCTAATTTCTCTTCAATGATTCTTTATTCTTACTTTTCTTGTTGTATTTCCTTATCTCTTCCTGACATGTGCCTGTTTTGAAACTTCAAGGATTTTTTTCATTGGATCAACGAGTGGCTTTAAGAATGATCAGTTAAACTGGCTGACAGAAACACTAGAAGCGACCACTAATAGCTGGTAAAATCAGTCTTTATCATATTGTTTATTTATAGCTTATTTGGCCTTTGCAACTCAAGCACCAGCAAGTTGTGTAAAAGGGAACGCAATTTTGAAGATTTGGATGTTGTCCAAAGTTGGGTCATTTTAATATTCATGTTTAAAGCCTTAAGCTTTGATAACTCGTATTATGATTTCAAAAAGAACTGAAATTATTGTAATACACAAAAGGTTTTCAAACTGAACTGGGATCTGACCCACTCACAATTCTAGCTCTTCTTCTTATTTACTCTTCACACTTGTGCAGGATCATAGTTTCTGGATATCACCCTGTGGTTATCTGTGACAAGGAGCGAGTGGAAGCAAAGCAAATTTATGGGGCTTTACACAATATCTTTATGAAATATGGAGTGGTAAGAAGTGAATGTCTTCACATTTTGACATCTATGGGTGGATCTCAAATGTTTGTGGTTTTAAAATTCAGGATCACATCAATAGACAATATTAATGCTGCTAACACAAATTAAAAGTGCATCATATTAACTTTGATTTTGTATGTATTTTCCTTAAGAACGAACTCACAGCAAACTAGATGAAGCTGAATATCAAAGACTTTTGAATATAGTAAAATTTAATAACTTGCATGTGGCACGTTTATGAAGGTAATTTGTGTTTCTTTCCTTCTCTCTCTAGAATGCTTACATTAGCAGGCAGGGTTGCAATAGTCATACCGTTCAAGATGGTGTGGCATACATAGGCATTGCAGACTCTATTGAGAGTGAACCTTTGAATTCCTCAAATGGAAGATTGGCTTTCCGAAAGTGAGTACCTTGTTCTCCTCACATTACGTTCTACATGCATTCCACTCATGCTAGTTGAGCTTACGTTCTTCCATCTTCTTTTTCAGCTTCCACAGAGATACGGTGAATGATTGGTTTCTTCTCCACAGAGTTGGCTCCCTCGAGATTGTATGTATTCCATCATTTTTGCAGTAGATTAGAGTTCATTTGGGAAAATTTGCTGGTCTTCAACAAATCCTAATGATATGCACTAGTCATCATTCTAACATGATAATATAATGCTCTCCTCCTCGTTCCTCTTAGATGCACTTTGTGAATCATAATGGACTAATTCGATACATTCTGAATATTGAAATATGCTCTTTTCCTCTAGAGGACGTCTGAACTTTCCATTTTTTTTTTGCAGACAACCTATTTTGTAAGCTCAGCAGGGAAGATTGTGAATAAAGCTGTAATCGAACAGCGTGGTAAGGTGGCCATGTAAATTAAGAATTTAGAGGACCAAACTCCATCCATTATTGAAGCCTTGGTGCAGCTGCGTCCATATTGGCATTCCCTATATTAGCTTCCTACATTGAGAGGACGACAGGATTTCTATATACGATATTTTGCCAACGTCTAAAGCACCAAAAATAGTGGTATCGATGAAGCTTTTTCTGATCATGTGAACATAGATTGTCAAGCAAACTCTCAAGTTTCATTTTAGAGCGGAAAAAAACATGGCAATCAGAAATCATATTAATGAACTAGTAACTAGTTGCAGGCATTGTATTTGATATTGCTAAATTATATCTATGGCGCATTAAAAAAAAAAAAAAAAACCCTAGCCCTTCAGGGCATCTCCAAACTGCCTCACTCTTATCAGGACAAGACCGTTCGGTCTATGTCCAAGCTCAACGGGCTACCCACCGTATTCCTCTGCTTGTCTGAGTACCATCTAAATTTCACGGCACACCTCTAGCAAAATGTTGAGATTTGACGTTAGATGTTTGGACAAGGACTTCCAGCTTGAAAAAGTGATTGGATGCATGATTATGGACTGCTTTGTTAAGGTCATAATGAACTTTGCCTTGATATTAACCAATGCCTTTCCATAATCACCATATTTACTGAATATTTATCTTGTATATAATTTGAATAATAAGAAATTAAAAAAATACATTAACACTCCCTGTTTTAAAGAGTGTGGATGTGATTATATTTCTTAAAGATTTAGCTAAAACTAGCTAATTGATCTTTGCTACGTGATATTGTTTCTTATGAAAATAAAATTGTATATACATGCTTTTCTGACGCATATTTATATATAAATAAATTATAAGTGTAAGTCAAAAAAATTATGTATAGATATAATTAAATAAATCAAGAATTATATGTATTTTTTTACATTTGACTCAATTATATTGAATGAAAAATAAAATTTTTATTTAATCAAATGATAATATAAATAGATACACATGAAATTGATTGAATAAAAAAAATATTATGTAAAGTTACACGTATTCGAGATATTATTCAAAAATAAATATTTTTTATTTATATAAAACAAAAAAATATAAATGAATTAGAATACTCTTTTCAAAAATTAAATGCATACAAAATAACTAAAAAATAATCGTAATTTACAAGAGGATATATAAACAAAATAAAAGAGAGAATGAATATTAATTTAAATATATAACAAATAATTTTAAAAAAATACATATAAAAAAGCACCAATTAAAAAATTAAATTTAGAAAAAAATATTATAAAAAAAGGGTGAAACATTGCTGGTCTGACAAGCTAGGCTAACTTGGGTGACCCATTTCATAAAAGACCCGTGTTTGGGCCCTTAATATTATTTGTTTTGCAGATGATCCATTTTTTTTAAAAAAAAAAATTAAATTAAACGATGTGTTGTCTGAATTTGCTAGTGGCTGGAAAATCGGGACTGAAAGTTTTTTTTTTAAAAAACTCATTTTCAACCCAATTTGATACAAAACATCTAAAAAACCCCCTAGATATTTTAATAAATATATTCATGATCTAAAAAATATCTCAAAACCTGAAACAAAAAATATTCTCGAGTTTAAATATATTTTTCTAAGCTATAAAGAAAAAAGAATCTATGCTTAACTATTCTCAATAATTTGAAACAAAAATCTAATATATATGCTCGACAACCAAAAAGAAAAACAAAGAAACTCTCTCTCTCTCTCCCCCTCTCGCTCGCTCTCGCTCTCGCTCTCGCTCTCGCTCTCGCTCTATGCATGCATGTATGAGGCAGTGATGGTGTTCGAAATGAAAACTCGGATGGAAAGAGAAATGCAATTTTTGGCAGGGTAACCTTATTAGGTCTGTGAAATGAAACGGGTGTTTTTCATCAAGTCACTAGGAAGACGAAACATCATTGTTTCGTAGGCATAAATATCATTGTTGCAGCCATGGTCGTGTTTCCTTTCCGCGCTGACAAACTGCGAATCTTAGCCTCCAGTTCCCTCCCCTCCTCTAATTTTTTTAAACCTTTATCTGAATGTTATTTAATCCTATACAAGTGTTTTTCTTGAGATATTGTTTGCCAATTTGAAGGTTTTTAAAAGTTCTCTTTTGTGCTGTTAATTTCTTTCAACCACAGATTGCAACTGATTATTTGATGTTGGAATTTTAAACTTCGACAGATTTCATCTGATAAATGTGATAATGGATTGTTGGGTTGAACTTTGAAAATGCCAGAATTCACAAATTCTTTTTTTTTTTTTTATTAACGTGGGTGTCCAGGCCAGCTTTCGCGCAACTCGACTAATCTCACGGGCCCTGAAGTTAACGACCATGTAAGCCTCCCGTGGCCATCATATGAGTAACCACAGGGTTCGAACCTGAAATCACAGAGAGAGCAAACCTTTTAGTCCCAAACTCTTATCACTGCAATCAACTAGATAGTTAGAATTCACAAATTCTTGTTATGGGACGTTGTGCACTCTCGTCATGACACTGCAAAATGGAACAATAAGTTCTTTCCTTTCCTCTCTGTGTTGCTGGTGCTTTGCTGATACCAATGAACCCTAGTTGCTAGGGCTTGGAGCCAAACATTCAAACCACGAGAAAAGACCGAAGGAAACACCGGCGAACGAGTTCAAATTGGTGATAGGCTGTTCAATCTCAGTTTTAGTATTGAAACTAAAACATGGATGAATCAACCATTGATGTTACATTTCCAGAGAATGCTGTCTGGCCTTCTCCTCAACGGGGAGACCGTGGACCAAATTCAGGAACTGAGGCGGCTCAAATTAATCTCTACTTGCTGGTTAAACTTGAAGTTAATTAATCACAACCTGTGAGTGTCTACTTTACTTTATTATAATCAAATGGATTAAAATGTTAAAAAGGATAAAGAAAGGGAGGAAAAACATAGATTATTCTTGGGCATATATATTGTACCCCAGAATTTTTAGATTTAGATTTACTGATAGAATTTTTTGTCAGATTGTCAGCATGAATTTTATTAAAGATCTAACGAGCGAAAAAACTCTTGCCGGTGATTTTCATATGATCAGTTAAGGACTAACTAACCATTTTAAGCACGATGAATTGAACTGGGTTGAAAGAATGAATAGAAGTTCAACATAATTAAGTTTCCAAATTAATCTCTAGCTGAAATGAGAAATCAATTAATTTACCTCAATTAACGCCAGGGACATCAACAAGTAAACATACTGTAAGGTCTTTTTATGGAGGTTGAGATTATCAGGCAGCTCCTGAGTCATGTTTTTTTTAAAAAAAAAAAATTTATGAGATGATTTCAATCTTGTGCTCGTGATCACAAGGTTAATCGGTTAACTTAGGTTGATTTGAATTTTTTTTTTTTGTTTTTTTTAAATTATTTTTTTTAATTTCTCTCTTTAAACTTAGGTTATTAGATAATTAAGTTTCATCAGTTTATTTAATTTGCTTTTAACGATGTTATTTCAGTATTACAACTACGTCACAGATTTGATATGCTTTTTTGTCATTATTATTGTATTTTTTATTCATATTTATCAAGATTATACAAGCTTATTAAATCAATTGAAGAATTTTTTTTTAACCAACGTTTAGCCTTTTCATTGTTTTCCTTCGAAGCAGCCAGAATTCCTTTCCAAGTTGTGCTAAGAGACTCCGACCCTGTACCTGGTTTTGTGTCTTTAAGTAATGCCGCTAATTAATCAAATGGACAGTTGAATTGATTTGTGAATGTTGTTGGAAAATTTGCTAAAAACCATAAGCATATTTGAAATTTAGTACACTCATTTTTTATTAAAAATTTAATCTACATGTATTTGAACATATAACATGATTTAAAAAAATTATAAATTAATAAGAAATTGTTTTAAAATAATCTTGGTTGATGAAATACAAAATACTCTGAAATAATTCTATCTCACTTAAAAAATAAATTTTGTATTTATAAAGTAAGAAGTTGAAAAGTTAAAATTGAATTAAAATTACGTCTAAATTTTTAAAGAAGAGAGATTCTAAGTAAAGCAGGCCTGAGTTTGAGTTTATTGTAAAACTTGGATTTCAGCTTGATTCATCAAGAATTATATATTATTTCTAACCCATTGTTTTGTCCTATCTACAAAATATTAATAGTCTCTTCCAAAAGTTTTTTTTTGCAAATATAAAATAATTTTCTCAACTTAAAAATTCAGATTTACAACCACTATGTTCATGTTTAATTCTTGATTTATAATGGCTAATCAGAAATTGATAATGAAGGAAATTAATTCTAATTATTACTAAAATTAATTTTTTCAACTTTATAGCTTGCAGAATCCACTATAAAAGGGGTGGAGGAAGAGCATCACTCATGTTTTTTTCCAGATTTTTACACTCTCTTCCTCTCCTTATTTTAATGTTTTCTTTTTTTTTTATGCTTTTGTTTTTCTTTCTCAAATCTAGAGCTTATGTTTACTTTGTTGAGAGATAATTAAGTCATTTTATTTTGTTTAATTTGAAAACCTTATTTAAAAGTACTTTTAAACTAAGGCGGTGTTGGTGGAATCTTTAGTAACTTATAGTAAACATTATAGTTGCACTAATAAAGAAGCAATAAAGTTTTAAGAATAAACGATTCATCTTTGACAATAGCAAAAAAGTTTAATTGTTTTAAAATGCTTCAATAAATAAGTACTATATTTTTATTATTAATATGCATGCTAAGACTTTAAAATGATATTGATTACAAGTTTTAATATATATTTAGTATGATGGTAGAATTTTATTATTATAATTGTATTAAAACTATTTTTTCCTTGAACTTTTATCTTGCATGCATATAGATTTAACTCTATGTTTTATTTAAATATCTTTTATGTTTTTAAATGCAACATAAACTAAACATCACTTCTTGCCTAGTAATTCTATACATTTACATCAAACAAATGAGAATAAAAGAAGAAGAAGAGGAAGTGTTTTCTCTTGAAGAAATCCAAATGATAATGAACTTGCTAAATCTCGTTTCTATATATGAGGTTTGAAACTTGGACATGGATGATGAGAAATGATTTACATTGCATAGTTAATGCTTCTGTTTAGCTGCCTTGCGAATTGAGAGATTGAAGGTCAAAACGTGCATGGCACCTGTAGGCCATCCAACTTGTGTTTTGCGAGTTATAATGCAAACTCGTACACAGATTTGATCAAGTTGCTAGGAGACAGGTAAAAAGAAAAGGTTAAAAATCAGTCACAATCCTTGCCATGTTAACTAATTTCACATCAAAGACAGCGAACTAAACACCACGATTGCTACTAAAGAAAGGCCCACGTTAGCAATGTTTGCTAGGGCACTTGAACGAGGAGAAGTTGCAGGAGGAGGGGAGGCAGGTTTGGTCACTGCTGGGAGTGGTGGGTCGACAATATCTGCAACATCCAAGGCTGGTGTTGGGGAACTTGCTGGGGGCTGTGTTTCTTCAGGAACTGTCTTCAGCAGACTACCAGCTTCAGCTGGAATGATGCTGTATGAGCTCTCGGGCATGGAATCAGAAGAACATGGATTTCCTGCAAGGGATCAATGTAATATGTTAGTGTACAAACTTGTGAACTGAAGACTAGGCATTATTGTTCGTTAGTACGAAATAGCGTAAGAATTTATGGTTTTGGCGATTCTATACTTAAATATCTGCTTGCAGTTGCTGGGTACTCGGTTATGATTCCATCAACGCCAATCCCAGAAGTGTAAGTTGCAATCTCTATTGTAGGATCCGCAAAGTAATCAAATGCAAGGGTAACAAATTCATTCCTTAGAACTGTGACATAGACTGAGATATTCGCAGCATGCATTTCATTTACGACTTTGGTTGTTGCTGTAGTGAAGCCATCAATGGTGGGCACGATGGAGAATCTTGGCAGAGTTACTGCATCTGCATATTTTTTTATCTCACCCACTGGTGTCTTGGGTGCATCACTGATTTCATCTTTAAGATATAGTACTCTACTGTATGCTGGGACATTCTGAAACTTGGACAACACTGAAGTGTCGTCTGATTGGATCAGGACTTTTTGAGTGGATTGCTTGTCAAATGTGGCATTGCTCAAGGCAGTGTTAACAGCAGATACTATGTCAAGACCCTTCTGTGATGCTAGGTAAGCGGCATTCTGAAGACCAGTGATGTGCGTTAGAAATTTGTTTTGTGGATGATTTTGAATATGAAGCTAACACTGCTAGAACACAGTTAAAATTTATGAAAGAGAAAGGCTCACCTCTATGTTGATTAAAATCCCGGTAACTGCCTTTACTTTAGCCAATTCTAGAAATTCAGCAAGAGTTAAAAATTTACCCTTGTTCTTGTTTGCAGGGTTTCTTGGCAAGCCACCCTTATTCTCAAAAGGACTTGTCAATTGAGCTGGAATATGAAAATTTTACTGTCAGGGACTTCAGAAGATTACTTGAAGAAAACTGTTAGCAAATTTATGGGGGTAGAAGAAGGAAAGTTTACGTTGCAAGGTTTGAATATCGCTCCATGAAAGGTCAAACGAAAAAATTCCAGAAGACTGTTGAATTTCAGGGATACTGGTAGAAAGAGACATAAAGGTAGCTGCAGCAGTTGTATCTCTGGTAACATCCACCGAATCCAAGCAGAAAGCCACTCCATCCTTTGACATTTGAACAGAGCAATCTATTATGTCAGCTCCATCTTCTAATCCTTGCTGATAAGCAAGATCGGTGCTCCCAGCATAAACTCCACTTGCTCCATTGTGAGTTATGATCAAAGCTTGTCCTGCATATACATTTTTTGTGCATCATTAACCAGTTGCTCTGCTATCTATTTTTCTCTTGTGCAGTGTGCGTAGAATATGAAAATAGCATGTACCTTTTGTAGGTTTGAGATCAGGGTACTGAGCAAAACATGCTGCATAAGAAAAATAAAATTTGGAGGGTTAGGTAAGGTTGTATTCCATGCATGTTTATGTTGACAGTAAATTAAGATGCTTCCTAAGAAACCAATACTTAGATGGCAAGATCCTTTCTTTTGATGTTGTTTTTATCTGGGAGAAAATGAAAAGCGGAGAAGGCATGAGAATGTATAGACTTACCAACAGCTTCTGATGCTGTAGGAGGAAAATCTGTAATCAACCCATCAACAGAAAACTGAGAATTATCAATGAATTGCAGATACTCGGCTGATGGATCATAACTATAATTATAACTTGTAGTGAAGTCGTTCGCGAAGCCAGAAGCATATACTTCAAGACCCAGTTTATGAGCATCATTTACTAGACTAGTGGGAGCATCGAGATAGTTAGCCGTATTAACAGGCCATATGTAATCTTTTGGGACAACAATCCCGGAAGCGAATTTCTTGATCGTGGCAAGATTTCCCAATATTGAACCATAAGTTTGACTGCTTGTGGGTTCAGTTGCCTTTTTGTCCAGGAACACAAAGATGAGCTTGGTCTTAGCCTTGTTCACTAATCCATTCATTCTCTTTAAGAAACCAATCTCAGGAGAAGAAATGTAATTTACACCCTGCAGTCTCGTTGCCTTTTGAATGTAATTTGTGACACTCAGTTTGTTTTCCGTATAAAACGCATCGTACTGCAACCCAAGAGCATATAGAAAGCAAAGGCATTAGTAGTACTGCACATTCTAAAATGTTAATTAGGAATTGGATGCATGTAGATTTCTGGGCATGACACTCGGTGACACTGTAGATCTTGAAATGAGAATTAAAACAACGTTGTTATCAGAAACATCCACAGAAAGAGAGATGGACACCTGAACATTCAGCCAAAATGCTGGGGCATTGGAATTTCTGACATCATCAACGGTAGACATGGGCAGCATCCCGTCGAATGCACTTGGCCGAGAGAATATATTTTGCACCACTGCATACGAGCCAACGCCGAAAAGGAATTTTAGTCATTTTAAGGCATAGAGTAATTTGCAGAAGCTTATTTACCCTTTCCATGCCATGGATTCTTTCTTTTGCATTATCTTATTCTTTCTTATATGTCTATTTACCATTCCTAACTTTTCTTGTAAGACATGGTATCTGGATTTCAACAAGATTACGGGAACACAAGAATATCTCTCTATAAAACAAAGATTTAGTTTCTGAGACTTACAAGATACATTGGCAAGGAGCTGATCAGCTGTAAAATCTAATGCGAACCACCCAGTAAGATCCTGCCCATTTACCTTGTAGGTTTTTGATCCCTTTTCAAATAACATTGCTATATTTGTTGTGTTGTCAAGCCTGATATCTCCCTGGCAAATCCCAACCCCATCTTTTGTTAGTTGTAAATTGCAGAGCACAACCACATCATGGACGCTTGTCCCAAGCGCCATTTGATTTGCAAAGTCACTGGATTCAGGGAAAAGCCCCGAGAACCCTCCGCGGGCTATCACAGAAGGTCGCTGGCCTGCATTCACGATGCACAATTGTGTTGTCTTATATCAGACAGATTCCAGTTGGTTTCTAAAATATATGGAAAAAAAAATGCAGCTACCATTTAGTGTTAGCCATTTCTTGGAAGCAGATTCTGAATTCGCCAATGTTGCATGGATAACCAAGGAAACTAAAAGCAGATACTTGATCATTGTCTTCTAATCCCGTTAGAATAAGGGTCAAACAAATTCAACGGGCCAAGGCTAATATAAAACTTGAAAAGAAAAGGAACTTGCTTAGAATCTTTTAGAGATTATGCATAGAACACGAGAAACGTTAACTAGTTCCCTTGCAAGTTCCAGTTAAGAATGAAGCTCTTCAAGGGAATGGAATGGAAAACTCAAAAAGAAAAGGGAAAAAGAAGAGAGGAATTAGTATGACAATTAAAGCAATGACAAGGATTCAATGTTCTTTTTTTAGTTTTGCTAAATTAACTCCAACGCGTTTTTATCGCATTAATGGCTGGTGTGAACAGTTTTGCTGTGTTGTTATAATGGTTTTATTTATGAACTTGAGAGTTATTTACTATTTTTGATTCCTAGTTTTTAGTTTAGAACCCTTTTGCTGTTGATTTACATCTCTCTTTCGCGGCAGAGATGACAGCTAAAAACTTAAAGACTTGACTGTTTTTTTGAGACCCTTTCTGATTTAATGTGTTTATCTCAAGGGCTTGTTTTGTCTTCCATTGAAATTCATAAGTTTGATTGCGACGAGGATCACATAGAACTCCCACAAAAAAATGTTCTTGTCAAGGCCAGTTCATAGGTTGGAAGGTTTAGAAGGGAGCACAAAACACTTGCAAAACAAATAATCTATTGTGTTTAAGGGACGTTTCAATATTTAGCTTGTTGGCATAGGAGGAACGAAGGATTGTTTTGAATGTGTTTATTAACTATAATTAAAAGATATAACCGTGTATTTCACTGTATAAATTTACAATTAAATTAAAGGGAATGACTTTTAGTTATAGTTTTTTTTAATTGATTTTTTTTGTTTAATTTAGTTTTTTAATATTAAATTTTTTTTATATTGTTATGACCCGGATTTTAAGTTTGATAAATTAATTTAATTAACTATAATTAATAAAACAAGAGTAATAAATAAAAAGATTAGAGATAACAAAATCCCATAGTTACGTCAAAGAATTACCAAGCATACATGC
This sequence comes from Populus simonii, assembly GCA_007827005.2. Lineage (NCBI taxonomy): Eukaryota > Viridiplantae > Streptophyta > Magnoliopsida > Malpighiales > Salicaceae > Populus > Populus simonii. The sequence goes on from CM017469.2 coordinate 20,171,241, forward strand.
AGTTGTATTAGTGACAACATGCATCAGAAATTGGCGAGTTGGAAGGCGAATAATTTATCGCTAGCAGGTGGAATTACTTCATGCAGATCAGTGCTTGCAAAAATTCCTTTATATCCGTTGCAAGCTGCATTACTCCATAGATTAATTTGCAGCGAGATTGAAAGAATTTGCCGAGGATTTATTTGGGCTGAAAGTGAAGGAAGGCGAGGCAGCCACCTTATCAAATGGAAGGCAATTTGCAAGCCAAAGGAGGAAGGAGGGCTAGGCACCTGTGATATGCGTACCATGAACAAAGCATTTACCATGAAGTTGGTATGAGGTTTACCTCAAAAATCTGACAGCCTGTGGATTCCAGTTCTGCGAGGTAAATATGTTACGATGGGTGAAGGCATTTCTCAATTACAAGCCAAAAGAACAGTGGAGACGGTAGAAGAAGGAGAAGCAGCTTCAACTTACTGTCGGTAACCTTGGGTTTTAAAAGTAAATAGTAATAGGTTCCACAGTAAATTACGTATAGTAATTAACTAAATAGTTGTTTTCAAAAAATTTAAATTTTTTTTAATTTAATATGATTTATATGTTTTGGATCATTTTAACGTGTTAATATCAAAAATAATTTTTAAAAAATAAAAAAAATTATTGACATGCATTTCAGCACGACCAATACCACATTACCAAATATACTTTAAAAATAAAAACAATCACTCTCTTGATTTTTTTTATTACTAATATATTATTTCAATTATTGGTTCACAAATCAAAAACCAATATACAATAATCATATATCCTTACATTATTAAAACATCAAAACTAATATATTTTCACCCAATTCAGTCAAAATCCACAATTCCAACCTAATAAAAAACATTTTGATAAAAAAAAAAAACAGATTAATAAGAAAAAGAGATATTGATTAAAAAGATATCTTTTCTATCATTGTTTTAATTTATTAGAATTTTTTTAGATATTGATTTTAATTTCTTACCATTTATATTATATAAATGGAAAACAAAACTAATCAAATTTATATTTTTTTTGTTGAAAAAATACGTTAATAAAAAATATACTAGCAATTACATTTTTTTTCAATGTTTAAATTTTTATATTTATGCGGTTAATAGTCCATTTTTATTTTTATATAATTAAATAAAAGGATTTTTAAAGAACGCCCCGTATTACAAGATAAAAAAATCTTTATTTGTATTTATATTTTAATTGTTTTTTTTTTTTACTTCAGCCTTTATTATCATCAACAACACTTTTAAGACTTGTTAATTCACATCCTTTTCACTTTATTTTATTAAATATATGTAACAACTTTTCAAATTCTTAATTAAAATTTCTTCTCTAAACTGCAGAAGCGGTACAGATCCATTCCTCGGCGTCAGCAGCTCAAACACTTCATCGCCAGTGAGGCAAACTCCAATGCCTAAAAATAAACTCACCCACATCTAATTAAGATCCCTTTCTTCTCTTTGGCGATCCCGATAGAGAGATCAGAGAAACCTAAATTCGAAAGAAAAAAAAAAAAAGAAGGAAAGAAAAAAAGAAGAAAAGCAGGAACAGAGCAGTCTCTTAACACGAAACCGAACAGAGTTTTAGAAAGATAGAGAGAAATTCAATTTTTTAAAAAAAAAATCGTAGAAAGAGGGAGAGAGATGAAGATCACGGCGCTATTGGTATTGAAGTGCAACCCGGAGGGATCGGATCCGGTTATTTTAGCAAACGCGATGGATGTGAGTCATTTCGGGTATTTCCAACGTTCTAGCGTTAAGGAATTCATATTTTTCGTCGGTCGAACCGTAGCTAAACGGACCCCACCCGGCCAACGCCAATCAGTCCAGCACGAAGGTCGGTTTCAATATATTCTCTCTCTTATTATTATTATTTTTTTTAAGATCTCAATGTTTGTCATCTCCTTTTCTCGTTCAGCTTTTCATCGAATTGGAGGTTTATTTTTTTTTTAAGAAAAAACAAAATTTAGATTGATGTATTGATCCAGTTTTGATGTCTAATTGTGTAATTTCGTTAGTATCTGTGGTGATTTTTGGGATCTTGTGATCAAGATAATTGAATTGAATTATGTAGAGTACAAAGTGCATACTTATAACCGAAATGGACTATGCGCGTTGGGATTTATGGATGATCATTATCCGGTTCGCAGTGCATTTTCCCTTCTCAATCAGGTAATAATACTTGTTTTTGTGGCTTGGATTTTTTCTTATGTTAGCTTTGAAATGCAGCTGTACTGTGTTTTGTGCCTTATCAAGACTACGAATTTTGCTTGTTATCATGTAAATAAATTGATGATGTTGCTAGGTTTCTTTGTGTTTCTATAATGCAATGATTCCGAGTGACCTTCCAGCATGATACTGTAACTCGATAGGCTTTTTTTTTTTTTTTTTGAAAGCTGAAATCATTAGGTTATGTGATGGATAACATTTGTTTCTGCCTAAAGTTTATTATATAGGCTGTTTTTTTAGTGCTATTGTATTTGGTGGAATAAACTTAACTGCACTTGCTATGTTATAGGTTTCATTTTAAGATGGTATATTGTAATGTTACAGGTGATTGATGAGTATCAAAAGAATTTCGGTGAATCTTGGAGGGCTGCACAAGCAGATAGCACTCAACCTTGGCCGTATTTGAATGAAGCTTTGACCAAGTTCCAAGTATGACATCTTTTTTTCCTACGCTCAACACTGGCTGCAATTTATTTACATTTTCTCTTAATTGAAAAGTATGCTGTTGTTTATCATCAAATCTCATGAATCTCGAGGCTTCTTCGTTTTTCATTTTTCCTTCTAATTTTTAAAATTTTCAGGATCCTGCGGAGGCGGACAAATTGTTAAAAATCCAGAGGGAGTTGGATGAGACAAAAATTATCCTTGTGAGTGGCTGTTGATTACATACGTTTTAGTTTTGCAACTCATTCTTTCCTATTCTCTTTCAGTTAAGATGCCTGGTCAAATCTGTTAACTTTTCTCTTTCCTGTTTCTATTCTTAGCTTTTGGTTCGAGGTATTTTAGTTACATGGTTCTTGCATCTTGGGATTGCTGTTTTGGAACCTTATCAATTAGAAATGAAATACTGCTACAATCAACTTACACAAAAAGCATATTCTTCTCCATGATATATGCTTCTTTTTTCTTCCTTGGGCTCATATGGCAATTGGTTGACTAAATTGTAATCACATGTTCTTTGGATAGACCCAAGTGTGGGAGACTAACCCCTGGAAATCCAAATTTAACAGCTTACAAACTGAAAAGGAGGTGATTAAGTTGCAGTAAAACTAGTAGTAGCCTGAACTCCATCCCTGGAAAATGCTGGTTCTATGTTGAGTCTGTGGATGGTTATCTCACCCGTACTCAGTAGCCTGAATTTGTGATATATCTTAAATCAGTATTACCTTACCATTGAACCAAATGGCAGCTTTAATCTCATGTAGACTTGCATAGCCCTGGTCCCTTTTGCAGAATGTGTTGGTGCAATATGCATAGCATGCACGTTTTGTTTATAAGCCAGGATCTTCCTTGCAGTGTAGCAACTGACAAGAGGTTTTCTTGCTGAATACGTCACATATTTAAATGATTTTGACCTCATAGGCTTGGTGATTCTCAATTTTCAGTCTCAGTTAGCTTGCATTCTGATTTGCCATTGCTTCCTGACATATGGATGGTAAATGAATTTCTTTTTTATTCTTTCACTAGCTGTTGAGACAAACATCATGCCAAAGGACTTAAAAGTTGAAAGTTTAGGCATAGATTACTTTTGGTGATTCATAAGTAATTTACTGAACTTTATCCTTGTAGCTCTCACCTTCCTATATTAGCCTCGCTGTGACATGTTTGTGTTTATTTTTTGGTACAGCATAAGACCATTGATAGTGTGCTTGCACGAGGTGAGAAACTTGACAGTTTAGTTGAGAAGAGTTCTGATCTGAGTGCTGCATCACAGGTACACATACAAATTTGTAAATTACTGTTACGCTTTTTTCTAGTGTACATGTATCTGAAAAATGTACTTGTGCAACTCTTGTATGTGTGTTTATTGATTTTTCCTCCTTAATCAGGCTATGCAAGTTTAAGAGTCGTCAAATTTGTGTTTTTGTTGCTTCACTACACCATCATTCCATGTACTAGTATGGTTCACTGTTGAGAAAGTAGTCAGGGTCTCTATAGAGTTTTATTGACAAAAAGGTGTACAACTTTACTACATGATTGTTTATGCTGGGCTTTCCGATAACTAAATAGCATGTTAACTACCATCCTAAAGATATTTGATCATTACATATTTCAAAAGGGCAAAGGACCTTTCGGAGGAAAATTGGATACAATTATTTTTTAGCCTGGGGAATTGCTAGCACTTCCATTAACCACATGCTGCTTGAACTTGCATTTGTCATACTTCTCACATTTTCATTATGTTCTGTGCAGCTGCAGTTAGTTTTGTCTCTTAAAAGAAATTTTATGGTGATTTATGAATGCACCATTTAGTTTTTCTATTGGCTTCTAAAAAATTTGACCTGGTGTTCTGTTGTTTTCACTTCTCAGCAATTTGGATGCTGCATTTTGAAAGTCTACATTATTAGCTTGTGTATTTTTTTTTAATTGGAATCCTATATTCTTCAATGTTGGAAAAATGATTCTGGGATTGAGAGCCTTTATAAAATTTCCCCATTCCTTCACTTCCTCTGGCAATGAATAGACCTTTGGTAATTAAAAGCAGGAAAACTTAGCCGGCTGAGTCCAGATTATCAAACAGTTCGAAAGGGTGATGTTGTCCTTGTTTTAGAAACCTTTGATTTGTGTTTTTCTTTTTCTTAAAAAAACAAAATACAGGACTGTTTTTGCTTTGACCTTATTTATCTACTTATGCTCTCTATCCATAATCTCTTAATGGCTGATCTACTTCCTATAATCCCAGACTGCAAGGAAATCAAATCTATGAGTTACCGTTTCAAAATGGAACTTTAGCACTTCTGTTAATTTCCAAGTCTTGAATTCAGCAACGTTTTTTTTTAATTGCACCTTCTGGAGCTTAATGCATGAACTTTGGTTGATTGTCGAAACAGATGTTCTACAAGCAGGCAAAGAAAACCAATCAATGCTGTACCATACTGTAGGCTTTCAAGGGAAGCAGCCCAACGCAACGGCTTCTCATTTCATTTGTCGTGGTGTTGAAGAAGCGGGTGGATGGCAAAATTGTGATTGTAACATGTCCATATCATTCATCAGTTGTTTGTGGCAGAGTTGTGGAATTTCTCCTTTCTGGATATTTGTCTCTGGAATCAAAAAGAAAGGAAACCAGATATTGACGAATGAGTTTCTTATTAGAGCTTTGTATCCTTCGTGTTGCCTAGCAAATATCAGTAGTTCTCATGCATGAGTGTTGCATGCAATTCTCTAGCGTTTCTACAACGTACCACAATTTATTCGACCGAATTTTACTATGTTGTGTTAGAGATGATGCACGAAACATGCATGATATAAGTTTGCTTGTAGAACATTTTCATCTGGATTTCACCAATCAGTTCTAGGAATTAGAAACTAATGCTGTGTTGTAACGGCCTGACATCTTAGAGATCTTGAGGACTTAACATTGATTTGCTGAAATCCAGATCAATCTTGGTTAATCAATCACGATAGAACGTTTACAGAGCATTTCCATTAGGAGAAAGAAGCTAAGAATTAGGAGAAGAGAGAAACTCAGAGAGCAGGTAAGTTAAGAATTACAAGTAGAGAAAGAAGCTAATACTTAGTAAAAAAACTTACGTGAGGAGAGAAACTTAGAGGAGGAATAATGTACTGTAATGTCAATAAAATTTCATATAAATAATAAAACCCCAGTTAGAATCAAATTCAGTTTAAAATCCACTAACTAATAAAAATCCAACAAAAATCCACTAACTAATAAAAGTCCAACAAAAGAACATAAATTAAAGTCTAATAATAAAACTAAATATATTTCAATAAATTAGGCTTGGTTGTGCCCAATCACCCAACTAAAGAGTAATGGGTTAGGTTGTCCTCCACCATCTTTGTCTATGTTGCACATTTACAACGTCACGACGATTATCCTTCTAGATCAAGGTTATTAGGATAAATATGGGTGGAAAGGACAATGAATTCTTGTCATTTATCAGTAAAAAAAAAGAGAGAGTCGCCACTTAGTGTTATAGTCACTAGGAAACTTAGGCTCCGTGAGAGTCTAGGTAAGGGGACAAGTTGTGCAAGGGAAAGACGTATCACCACCAGTGCACCCTACATATGGTAAACCGCTTTGTTGTTTGCTCTAAATTGTGTTTTTATTCATTAGTCTATCTAAGGTTCGAGAAAAGTCCTTCTTAATAAGGATATTCTTATCTCATCAGGTAAAAACCTAGTCATTCTAAAATCTAAAATAGTTCATTCAAGGTTTAAGAAAATTCCTCCTTGATAAAGAAATTCTTATCTTATCGGGTTAAAACCTAACTATTCTAAAGGTCAAGAAATAAAAAGGTTTTTATTTGAAATTTTGGTCAAATCCCAGTGGATATCGCAAACTTGTTGTGATACTAATTAACTAATTTTTTGTATTTTCAAAAGTATGATGAAAACATGATGTTTACTTTTCGTATGAAATAAAAGAGATTATTGTGTTGAGAATTTTGTCCGTAAAATCTAATATAAAAGCTCCACGAGCACAACAGATGATGCTAATTCATTTTTTGTTCTCTCTAAAATCTCTTGACACAATTTTACACTGTTATTCTTTTTTCTTCTCTATTATCTTCTCTTCTTTCTGTCTCTCAATCCTTATAGATATCAAGTTTCCTTTCTCTCAACACAATCAACACAATATGTTATCTTTCTTAATTTTTCTTTTTATTTTTCTTTGTTTTTTGGTTTTTTGACAATGTTTTTTCATTTATTTTGTTTTTTTTATCACACCTAGTTCAACTCCGAAATTAAGCATGTCATTGAGGTAATAATTTTTCATTCCTTATCCATTATTTGTTTTTGTATTTTTTGTATTTTTTTATTTGTTTACGTTCAATTATTTCATCTTAATAATTTTATGAATTAATAGTTGTGTTGAATTTTAGTTGTTATTGAAATAATTTTTGCATTACTTTGTTGAATTTAGTTTTTTTTTTCAAATTTGTTGTTCAATTTCAATTAAATGTATAGGATTAATTTTAATTATTATTTTGTATTTATTCTATTTAGAATAATATTTTGTGAATTTAGGATCACAAGTATTACCACTTAGAAATAATTGTGTTGAATTGTAGTTGTTATTGAAATAATATTTTCATTTTATTTGTTAAATTTTGTTGTTAATTTTTAATTAAATTTGTAGGATTAATTCTAATTATTATATTGTATTTATTCCATTTAAAATAAATTCTTGTAAATTTAGGATTAAAAATATTATCATGTAGAAAATGAGAATTTTTTACGAAATTGAATTATACAAAATTGTTGGTAGAAATTGAATAAAATCAACTGGTTTGTGGCATATTTGTTTTCTATTTACAAGATTAAAATTTTTGGGTAGCTTCCCGTTTAGGGAAGGTGCCGCCAAAACTTTTTTTGTAAATAGAAATTATTTATTTTTTTCTGTGAATTTATGTAAATGCCTAGGGAAAAGTCTATTGTACGTCGTGAGGACAAGATAACTGCTAGTTCTTCTAGCAACGATAATGACAACCACAAGTAATTAGGTGCCGATCAAGAAGAGGCACTTGAGGCACCAACATCGACTCATGATGCGGCTTTGTTAAGTGCGATGCCTCAACATCGAGGGGGGTCCCTTCATAGCGGGATTCATTTACCTGCAAGTAAGAGGTCCAGTGGAAAGATGACCTTTCAATATAAGTTTGTTTTGCTTTCACAACGACATGTTTAATAAATTTTAAAAAAATAATATTTCATTAAATTTATTTAATTTCAGGTTTACAACCATTGAGGCTGCGAGAACAATAATATTGACATTTAAATCGCCGATGAAAATTCCATTGTTTCACTGGAGCCAGGTTTCCAAGCATTCTGAATGGAAACCGCAGGATGATGTATGGTTTTCAAGGTTTAAGGTTAATATTAACTTAATTTTTTTATTATGCTAATTCGTTTACTTTATTGAAATTACTGGAAAAAAATTATATAAATTTTTACTGCAAGAGAAAATTTGAATGAGATAGAGCTGATGATAATGTTGCGATGAGGGTTTGAGAGAATCACACTGTAACTAGGTAACATCGAAATTAGAATAATTTTTTTTATTTCAAATATTAAAATTTTATTTTTCATTTACTTATAGATAATTCATTTGTACTATATAGGTTGCGTGATTTTTGGTATAAAGCATAAAAAAATCCAAAAAATATGCGGAAAAAAAAGAAGCGATCTACCAGGCTGAAATGACGTGGCAGTTTGGAAGGATTTCAAGCCGCCATACATCTCGAAGACTGTATGGGTGGAATACATTCAGCACATGATGTACTTAGGTTTCACGTGATGATCATAGTTTGGAGCGGGGAACTAGAGTCAGCAAATTCACAGTTCCATTACCACGCACACTGGCAGCTTCATTCCATTTGTTTTGTATGCGAAGCAGATGATAAGATTTTTTTTAATTACATCCATTTTTTAATATTTTTTTATAAATATATTTAACTAACAACATTTTTTATCTTACTGGCTACGGTTCTTGGACATTAGCCAAGCCCAATATAGCTTTTTATGGAAACGCACGTGTAGAGCGAGGACCGTAAAAAAGAAGTGTAGCAGTTCGTGGATAGTCGAGATCAACACTTTATGGTATATTGGTTTTCAACCATTTTTTTCTTAAATTATTATTTACTTGAATTTGATGAATTTATTTTTTTTATTTTTAGAAGACATATAATAGCTAGTTGAAGAAAAGATACGGGAACGATCCTTTAACCCTCTCAGATATCAATCTGGATTTGTGGTTAGAGGCGTCCGATAGACCCGATAAGAATTAGGTATACAAACTCTCTAACACTACAGCTGAGAACTTGTGGACAACCCATAGTATTTGATGCTCGCAATCAGTCCCGAGTACTCAATCTCTGAAGTTTGCGGCCTTGTTAGATCAAAGAGTACATGAATGTATGACCCATCTCCATGAAAAATATGAATGACTCTCTGCGGATTATGAAGAATTTTGTCGAGTGGTAATGAAGATGAGATTATAGATGGGTGATACATCCCCTTTATTGGCCCCACAATCCCAGCGCCGCCTCTATTAAGACTGGATATTATTAGAGTTGTGGAAACTAATACATATTATGTTAATTTTTTTTTTATGAAAGCAGTTGTTTTCATAAACTAAGGTATGAGGGATACCTAGAACTAATATGTAAGTGCTTGTCAGATAATATGTACACTAAATTAACCTGTATGAGAATTTCATATGGAGAGATCATATATGTTTATGAAAAAACTCACATGACGGTTGTGTAAGTGATCTTTAAACTTGATCACTAAGTTATCTTATATAAGAAGTGTTATATTTTGATTCTGCTACATGTTGTCCTAATTAAAGGTAACAAATAGATAGATATTGAGTATAACATAAACTATATAGAGGTATTTAAATAATCATAAGAGGATTCATCACCCTTGGTGAATTAGAAAAAATATTCTATTTATTCTTAAATAGTATTGATTATAAATCATTGCACAAGGTGGAATGAGATTTGAAAAGAGTTTCAAATCTTATTTAAAGAATCAATGACTATGGTGTTAAGAACAAACATGATTTGGCAGAGTAGACACACTTCATGCTATAATGTCTAAATCAGAACATTGTTGATGAAGAGATAATAATTACATTGAGAAACTGGCCACTGAAAGGTTAATTCAAATCACTTATAACTTTCCTAATATTTTGGGGATCATAATAGGTTGCTAGATATTGTACTTGATCTTCAAATATAAATCAATTAATTGTTGAATTGATAATAAATTAATTTGTTTAATTTATCTAATCATATTTTATTTAGAATTGTGATTTATATTTGAGCTAACTTATTAGAAAACCTAATGGGTCATACATATAAGAACCATTGGTTAAAAATTAAAATGAGATAATTAATCAAGTGTGACTTGATTGTAAATAAATTTTAGAAATTGAGGACAATAATGTAATTAATATAAGAGGTTACAATTCTAGACCTAAAAACAATCAAATAAGAACTTGATTGAATAAATTTTTAAAATTAACCTGAAATAATATAAGTGATATTATTTAAGGGGCAAATTGATATTTTGTTTTTTATATAATTTTTAGGTTTCCCTATAATTAGAATGTTATGCCTCGTATTTATTATGAGTAATGATATAAGGGTGAGCAGAGTACAATACATAAACACCTAAAACACAAAAGAAAAGAGCTAGTACTCTAATGTATAAGAATCCATCTCTCCTAAAAGAGTTTGAGAGATTTCTCACTGGTGGTTCGTGTGAATTACCGTTAGAGACTGGGTATTTAGACGCCTTGTGATTTGCGACAATCCAGCCTTAAAGTAAATATTTAAATTCAAAAAGAACATTTGGTTCTCAAGTAATCTTCACATAAATTCTAAATAACTCTAGATCTGTTTAACATTTAAAAAAAATTAAAACTTATAATTTAAGCTGCATATATATATATATATATATATATATATATATATATATATATATATATAAATCAGAAAACCTAACACTCGGAAAGTAACCGTCTATTACTCTCAGCAAATTTAACAAGTTGGCTATGACCATTATATGACAAGCTGCGGTCATGAACTCAAGACGTGGGAAGTCTGGTACTGAAAATCTAGCAAGCATATAATTTGTTTGAAAAAAAATTATTTACATGAAGGTGACTGTGTGTTAAAAAGATTCATTGAGATTTAGAAGTTGAGATCTCTCGAGGGTATCTGGGATTTTCCATTCATATGGCTCCTTGCGTTTCAACATGGAAAATTCAACGGTCAACATGGTCTTAAAACGATGCCAAAGTCAACCTTTTTCGGACCCTTCAATGTCATTACCAGCTGGAATTTTGGCACCGGCAATACGTGTGCCCTAAAGCCATGATTAAACACTCCTTTTTCTTAAGAAGAAAGCGATGTAAAGTTTAAGGATGTGGAATATTTCAGCTTTCCCCGGACAAAAGAGGAACTGGTGTAAAGTTTTGACTTCCTTATCTAAATAAATTGTGTATTTAAGATTTCTTTTTACGCGAAACACCGGTTCCTCTATTTATGATTTGATTTAGTGTTCATGCTATAAATTTAAAAATAAATAAGTTTTTGTGTTTTAAAAATATTTTAAAAAAATAATTAAATTTTTTTATTTTTTTCTTTTATTAAAATTAATATTTGTTTAGTATTTTCAAATTATTTTAATTCGCTGATACTAAAAAAAATTTTAAAAACATAAAAAAATATCATTTTGATGCATTTTAGAGTGAAAAACATTTTGAAAAGTAAGCGCAACCACACTCTCAAATAAACTCTTAATTAATACATATATTTATCATAGTTTTTTACATGTATTTCATTAAAAAAAAAAACTATAACTTGTAGCTAGCTTATTTAAAAAATATATATAAAATGTAAATGTAAAAACTACCATAATACTATAAACAAATATTTTAAAACTGAAAAAAGAAAAAGGGAAGAAGTCCAATTACCATTGAGAAAGGCCCACCATGGAGCCCAATATTTCAAAAGTAAAAAAACCCAGATAGATAAAAATCAAAGCATCAGCCATTTTTCTTTATTTTTATTATTCTTTTTCACATGCAAATTTCTTTCGTTTTTTGTAATTTATTACCACTGATGTGGTGATTTTCAGCTTGCCTCTCCCTCCCTGCCAAATGGTGGTGAAAGTTCCTCTGGGCGCTGACTATTGACTCTCTTGAGTACATGAAATAAAATAAAATTATTACATTGCATTTTTTATTACATTCTTGCAGCTTATTATTAAAAAAAAAAAAAAAACAGTGACGCAAACTCCCTCAAATAATAATAAAAACAACCCACAGACAAAACAGTAAGGATTAGTAGATTCATTTTCCTTGATTCAGCCTCAGCTATCAATCAATGCATTCACGTTAAATATAGATAGATCATCATTAGATCTCTATCACTTTCTCTCAAGACGTAGAAGCTGACAGCACCACGCATACTGTGTACTTGATACGAGAAAGAGAGATGTCAAGGAGATCAGGGACTTGCTTGAGGTGTTGTTTGGTCTTTTTTGCAGTTATTTCAGCTTTAGGTGTGTGTGGTCCTGCTTTATATTGGAGATTCAAGAAGACTATTGGATTTCCTGATTCTAAAACCTCTTCTTGTCCTCCTTGCATCTGTGACTGCCCCCCTCCTTTGTCTCTTCTCAAGATTGCTCCTGGTATCAATCGAACTCTCTCTCTTCTTGTTTTTTTTTTTTTGTGTGTTTCTGTATCTGGGTTGTCGTCATCCTGATTGAGTTTTATTGAATTTTAGTGGAATTAAGGTTTCATCCATTTGTGGTCTCGATCTATTTCTGTTTCTAATTTTGGATCTTGAATTCTCTTAATTGCTTTATTATTGGATTGTTTGCGTCCTTGGTGAAGTTAAATTTAGGGGATACCAAGTTCATCAACTTCTATGGTTTTGATCTGTGATAATTTCAGGTTTTAGATTTCAATTTCTACTTGCATATAGCTGCAACCTTTATTTTGAGAAGAGAAAATGATGGCAGAGTTATTAGTGATTCATATTAAATGAAGTAAAGCTTGGATGAGCTCACTTTGTTATTGAGGGAAGTTGCAAGATCTGTCTTTGAACTTGCTTTACTTACTGTATATGTACATAACAGTATTGTTTTAATTTTACTGATGCATGATTTTAAGTGCAGATCTTGCATGCTACCCCTATTATTTTCAGGTGCTTTAATTGCAACTGAATCTGAGTTTTTGAACTCTAAGTGACTATGCAGTATGCCCTCAGTTTCTGTAGCCATAAGAAGTTGTGATCTTTTTCAAGGCCCCTATCTGTTTGTAACCAACTGCTTGATTAACCTTGTGGTGAGGATTAGTCCTTGCATGCTGAAAAGATATCTGAATAAGCATCGAAATTTTCCATGAAAACATTTGAATTGGAAAGCTTGTTTGCTAGCAAATATTTGAAAAGGTTTTTACCAGCACAATGCTACCAGCTACAGCATTCATTGTACTCTCTATTAGAATTATTAGAGAAAAAAATTCCATTTATTTTTTTATTTCACATAGTTCCTTGCCTTTCTTGATGCAATCTCATTGAATAATTCTTTGCATTGTATTTGATCTCTTAGTGCTTATGAGCTTATCATTTGTCAAATAGACCATGTCTGGGAGTCAAAAGTTTATTTTTGAGGAAATTATGATCTTATCTACTAATGCTTGTGACTTCTGTTTTGTTTTATGGTTACAGGGTTGGCCAACCTTTCAGTCACAGGTTAGAGCTCATTCTAAAAACCCAATTTGTTGGATCACTTTTATTTGTTATTCTGAGAGCATCACGTATTTTTCATCCTGCACTTTCTGAAAGCCTCTTGTAAAATGAGACTAGGGTGTAGCTACTTTATCAGACTTTAATGATTTCTTGAGCTATATATTCATATATTTTAACCTTGTATATGTTATTTCCGACATCCAACTGCCAAGAACCTTGCATTTTGTTTGATAAAAATGTGGATGTGCCCCATAAATTGTGTTGTCTTTCCTCAGTCTGCAGAATGGGAATTTTGGTTTTTTAAGTTATTGGGTTTCTTCCATTTATGATTTTAGTTTATAAAATGCTTTTTAATTGATCTTAATTGCTCTTTCTTGAATAATCTTATTCATTCAAATTTAGAATATGCAATTTCAATTGACAACCCCAGTGTTGCTATTGAATTCCAAGAGTTAGGGCCTATCTGATTCACTGACATTTTGATGAGTGAAAAAAGCACAATTGCTTGTTAGTCAAATGTCCTCTTTAGTTTGACCTTTGATCCAGCTGCTCCCTTTTCTCTTTTGCTATTTCTTACTATTTCACTTTATCTGAAAAAAATTAGGCCATGCAACAAAATAAAAACTCAAAAGAACTGCTTTAACACTCCTGGTGCTTGAACTTATTCCAGTCATTCATTCATTCACGCACTACACATCCTGTATTATAATGGATAGACAGAAGCTTTTGGCGACTTCTTTTTCTCATTTATGTGCTTCCTTTAATTATGACTTGTGGGATCATGGTCTTGCTGACATGACATAACTTTGGGGTCATCATAGATTGTGGAAATAATGACCCCGATCTCAAAACGGAGATGGAGAAGCAATTTGTGGACCTTCTAACAGAGGAGTTGAAATTGCAAGAGGCTGTTGCTCAAGAGCATGCTCATCACATGAACATCACGCTTGGTGAAGCAAAAAGGGTGGCATCCCAATACCAGAGGGAGGCAGAAAAATGCAATGCTGCCACTGAAACATGCGAGGAGGCAAGAGAGCGGTCTGAAGCATTGCTGATCAGAGAGAGGAAAGTTACTTCCTTATGGGAGCAACGGGCCCGCCAACTGGGCTATGAAGGAGAGTAATTGTTATACAGTTGATATTTGAGTATTTACATGAATCCTTCTATCATTAGCGTTCTTACTAGCTGGCGCAATCAAATTGACTGGGATCTTCACTTCTGCGCAATCAAATTGATTGGGATCTTCACTTACTCTGTCACTAGCAAATTGGTTCAGTTTTCTTGTGAAGGCATGCAAATGGTATGTATCTATCGATTTTCACCGGTAATCTTTACCTGCTCTGGATCTACCAGCTCAACCATTATTTCTAGTGCTCTCTTAATGAGTTACTTGATACTGTGCTATACTGCTATGCATGATGTAATGAACATGATTTTGCAAGGCTTGTTTTGTTGCCCTGATATAAACTTCCTGGACCACTTAATCTCCATCCTTAGTTTTGAGGGAGCTTTGTGGATTGTTTTCATACTGCATCTGCATCTTGGCTATAGAAAGTAACAGCTGTTCGCTTTGCCATATCTCATTTACCTCAGCCATGTCGTTTCCTTGCCTGCAATCCTCCTTCAACATGTCACTTTGGAAGTAGGTTTTGCACCTGATCACATCTTACCGTAACCTTGTCCCAGCTGCATGTATTGATACCACGGCTCGGCTCGGCTTGGCCCAGCCTGGCCAACAACTTTTTATACAAGACTGGACCCGCCACGTCTTTCTAACAATTTGGACAAACATTTGCATTTTTATGACTTTGAAAAACCATGTTAATATCGTAAACGCGTCCCTGTTATGATAACTTCCAAGTTTTCATACAGAATGAATGACTTTATCATACCTAGACAACTATGAAGAGATAAAACCAATGAATGCATAGATTTTTCAGATTAAGCGATCACTAATCAAACTTACATTGTATTCCCAAACCCCAAAAGATGGCGACAGTGATCGAACTTCCAATACTCCACCAGCCATGAATATGGAGCCAGGAGACTCCAACCACGATGCTTCATTGACATCTAAAATCAAAACCTCAGCCTGAATCAAGATTAATATAAAACTAATTTGATATTGGAAATGGAGAAGAGACTGCTTATGGCACTTTGCTTTAAATTAAAGTTCAACTGTAGGTGCCAGGTTCGGCTGCTTCAGGATTTTGATACTGATTCATATTGCCCGTCTAATTGTATTTTTGAAAAATTTTAAAGTTTTTTAATTTTAAATAATTTTATATTTTTTTTATATGCTTAATGTTAAAAATAAAAAAAATTATTTTAATATATTTTTAAACAAAAATAAATCGGTAAACAACTCATGTGAGTCATTAAAAAAAAAAAAAAAAAGGGGAAAAACTGAAATTTTTTTGGAACATCTACCCAGTTAGGATATCTGGGTAGGCCCAGTTCTCTTGTGTAACGTCTGCACGGAGGTACTGAGCAAAATCAAACAAGAATAGAAGCGACGATTTTGTATCCAAACAGCACAGAAATGGTCAACTTGTTAGGGTGCATCTACAAAAAGTAGATATATATGAGGTAGTTTGCTTCTGTCAGGCCAACTGACCAATCTAGCCATCATCACCAATTTGACTTTCCTCCAAAAATAAGAAAAGAAAATCACAAACAGTCAAAAAACACATGCTTGCCAAGGACACAGACGCGTTTTCAAGACTTTCAAAGTCCATGCACTCACTGTCATGCCTGGTCCTAACCTTAATTTTTTATACGTCGAAAGAAATATTTTATTATCTTAGATCATAAATAAAGAAAAGAAATCAACTTGGATCCATCTAAAACTAAACAAAACACATCATCTTTGCAATACCCAGATCCGGAAACTGTCTTAAAAAGCTGTTTCTGCTCTTTTTGGGGTCTGAAACATTTATTCCATTTCTCTTCAATTGAACATGGTGATGTGTAATATGCTGTACGATATAGGGTTTTTGTTTGTCTTTCTGTGAAGTTTCTTGGGTCTTCGGACCAATCTTGGGGACCTCTCTACATTTGGAAAGGTAACTGAGATTTTTTTGGGTTCTGTTAAGTTTCTATAAATGGAAAGTTCAAGAGGCAGGAGGGTTGAGAAAAGAGGTTATGATCAGAGTGTTGATGATGAAGCTGACAACCTGCCAGAATCAAAAAAGGCAAAATTGCCTGCTTTAGCAAGGTTGGTCTTCGTAACTACTTCATGAGATTTATTGTTTCCAATTTTGTGTTTTGGTTTTCTTTCATGGCTTTGAAAGATAAGTTAGGAAACTAGAAGAGGATTGAAAGATAATTTTGTTAATTATAGGAGGATTGGCAGATTGGATATATTCCCTATGATCCATTGGGTTGAGTTTTAAAATTCAGCACTTGTATCAGTTTTATTCCTTCCAGAGCTAAATTAAGTCTTCTCATTTTAATCTGATGCCTAAACCATACATGGGTGGTCACTATTTACAATGATTCTGGTTCCTTGATGATTTGTGGATCTCATGCCAAACCTAGCTATGCCTAGTGAGATCTTATCTTAATTAACAATATCATAAGGTAGGTGATTTGATAGACTTCAAGAATGATTGAAACTGCTTGTAGGATGCGCTTTAGCTTGATTGACATTCAAGGAGGTAAATGAAAGAATGAGCCTGTGATTATAAAAGAAACTTGGGTACTAGAGCATTGTCATAGTGGGGTTGGTCTGTTGATGTAGGGTGCTGCTGAAATCACTCTTTTGGGCTGATTTCAGAATCAAAGTCTCCACTGAGTTACTTTACTAAATCGGATCAATGATTAAGAACAAGATCATAATTTTTGAAACATCAAATATGTACTTAAGCTTTTGGATTCAAGTTTCAAACAGCTTAAACTTATGTGTGGAATTGGTTGAATATTCAAGTCAATGTTTGGTGCTGTATTAATTCAGTTTGTCTAATATCTTCTTTGTGCATATGTTCTGCCTTAGCATCAGTTTTTAAGTCCACTCCAACTGATATATGACTTAATATATCTGCAGTGTAATTGTGGAAGCTTTGAAGGTGGATAGTTTGCAAAGACTATGCTCATCTTTGGAGCCTTTGTTTCGCAGAATTGTGAGTCACGGATTCTTTCTTTAATTTGTTTGTTCTAATAAAATTTGGGTTGAGTTGTGATATTATTCTAAACCTGTAGAAGATACAATGACACTACTGCTGTTGTATATTTTTAGCTGATTGTATCTCATGAGAATCATGACTCGGGTCACCATGTAGGGCTCACTTGTAGACATACTGAAATAATTGCAGAGACTTCTGTGCAGTAAATCTTACATCAATTTACAGAATGTTGATAAAAAGTCCTCAGCAACATTCAAGCATTTTCTTGTCTACTTGTCCCCTAATTTGTCTGCTGTTGGTTTAATTTATCAAAGGCATTGCATATTATGCGATCCTAGTTATCTTCAATTCCTTTGCTGATTTTGGCATTATGAATGAATGATCAGGTCAGTGAAGAAGTGGAACGTGCTTTGACAAGGTTAGGCCCTGCTAAATTGGCTGGAAGGTAGGTTCCTAGGTATTTTTGAATTCTAAAAATTAAAAATTCCTTTCCTATCTGCCTTGGATCTTCATGATGCTGGCAAACAATGTAGAAAAAATCATTGTAAATTTCAGTTATACTCCATGTTCTCCTGGTGGAAATTGGGATGTCATTTGTATAAAAAAAACTGCAATGTATAGGTATTGATACGATGAATTATGATTCTTCCTATGGCAGGTCATCACCACCAAAACTTCCAGGCCCAGAAGGAAACAATCTACAACTTCATTTCAGAACAAGAATGCCTCCTCACCTGTTCACAGGAGGGAAAGTTGAGGGGGAGCAAGGGGCAGCTATCCATGTTGTCCTGTTAGATGCAAGCACTGGAACTGTTGTGCAAACTGGACCAGAATCAGCTGCTAAACTGAATGTTGTGGTTCTTAAAGGTGACTTCAATGAGGAAGCTGGTGAAGATTGGGCAATGGAGCATTTTGAAAGCCATGAAGTAAAGGAGCGTGAAGGTAAAAGACCACTGCTGACTGGGGATCTACAGGTCACTCTCAAGGAAGGGGTAGGAACTCTCGGAGAAATTACTTTTACTGACAATTCTAGCTGGATAAGGAGCAGAAAGTTCAGGCTTGGTGTTAAGGTTGCTCCTGGATATTGTGAGGGGTTTCGTGTTCGTGAGGCTAAGACAGAGGCATTTGCTGTTAAAGATCACCGAGGAGAATGTGAGTTTTCAAATGGTTATAACTCATGGTTGCTAGTTTAGAGACCGTGCAGCACACATCCGTTTTGGAGAGAGTTTTCAAATGGTTATAACTCATGGTTGCTAGTTTAGAGACCGTGCAGCACAAATCTGTTTTGGAGAGTAGAACATTAGAGTATAAACATTAAAATTAGTGCTCAACAATATTAGAATCTAGATGCTCTTACTTGGCTAGATAGATGACTGCCCACTAAGCCTCTCAAACAACACCATCTTCCTGGGTTTCTCTTTTATTTAATTGAGAAACAATGATATCACGCAAATATAGTACAATTATCGGTAAAGCTAGTAGCCTTCCACTGCATAATGTGGTGCATATTGGATGGTGACAGGTTGCCAGAATAGCAGGAGAATGTAGTTCCTTCTGCATTCTTCCAAGCTGTGAGTCTTAGCGTGGGTGAAAGATAACTCGCTATCAGGTTATAAATACTAGTACGGAATGTTTTGACTAGGGACGTCATAGTTCGGTTATTTTCTTGGAACTGAAATGCAAAAACCTTAGAAATCTAATGGTATAAATAGATGCAACAGCCAGTTCTGCAGCTTCGTACAAAGAAACCTCCAATTTTTGGGCTATCTTATAGTTTGGGTAACTGTATTCAGTTGGAATTTGCAGCCTTTTACATTTTATCAAATTTCAGATGAATTATTTCCAACAAGTTGTGGTAACCAAGATTGTTTATATAAATTTCAGTATACAAGAAACACTACCCACCAGCTTTACATGATGAAGTTTGGAGATTGGACAGAATAGCAAAGGATGGAGCATTGCACAAAAAGTTGGTAAAGGCTTATATTACAACAGTTGAAGATTTTCTCCGTGTTCTCATTAGAGATCCACAGAAATTAAGACATGTAAGAATCCTTTTCTTTTTCCCTACATATGTTTGAGAAATCTATTATTCTTTTCAGTTCATATCCCTTGTTTCCATATTGATTGTTCTTCAATTTCCTGTTTTCCACTTTGATGTTCACATAGATCCTTGGAAGTGGAATGTCAAATAAGATGTGGGAGAATACAGTTGAGCATGCAAAGACTTGTGTCTTAGGAGGAAAGCTTTATGTTTATTATGCTGATGGTAATCAAAGCACTGGTGTTGTTTTCAATAATATATATGAGCTCAGGGGCCTTATTTCAGATGGGCAGTTCCTCTCATTGGAATCGCTTAACCACAATCAAAAGGTTTGATATTCTCTGCCATTCAGAATCTACTAAAACATTTGCTCGTCATTTTACACTTCAGTTTTGCCCTGATATTCAGCTGAATCCGTCTATACAAAGTGCCATACAAAAATAGTGCAGTAAAACGTGTTGCAATATTACTTAATGATCTAAAGAAAGATGTTTACTAAAACTTGTTGCAAATAATCTTGAAATCAAACATTGAAGAACATTCAAGATTTGATAATTTTCATTGTATGTGGTGTAGAGTCAATACAAATTGTCCTACTGATGTGTTTGACTGATAGACATCAGGATCTTTTACAACGGACTGTTATTCGCTGCTCTAGGCATAAGAAATGGTCTTATTCTGACACATTAAATGTGGCAACTTTAGCTGCCCCAACTCCATGTTCAGAGTCTTGGATGGCATGCGTCCAAAACCTTTTTTAGAGATTGAAGGATCTGTGTTTTTTTTTTGGCTGTCACTACAAGTAAAGTTTGCTCATTCATGCTAGTGTTTGCTCACAGGTTTCAGTGGATTCCCTGGTGAGACAAGCATATGAGAATTGGCATCAAGTTGTAGAATATGATGGCAAAGTCCTGAACTCCCTAGATAGCAATAACAGAGGCAAACGAGCCTCCACTGCGCCCCTTGTTGAAAACAGCTACGAGAGAAATGACTACATAACATCTGCTCAAAACAAGCAGCAGTTTGATCCTTCTGAACCAAGTCCACAACACCAAGCCATAAATAACCACCCATCGGTCCCTCAGTTGATTGAATTTCCATTTGTTAGGTCTGATCAGAATGCTGTAATGACCCTAAATAACATAAATAATCCACAAGCAGCATTATCTGGCAGCGTGGATTATATGTCAGTTGGAACTCCTTCTGTTGGGGGTGTTTACTTTCCAGGAGATTGGTCTCGGACAAGGAATGAGAATGGATTGGAAGACTTTTTTGCAGAAGAAATACGGCTAAGGAGTTCAGAGATGTTGGAGAGTGATGACATGCAGAGACTGCTAAAAACATTTGGTGTGGGTGGAGTTGGGATGGGACCTGGTTTTGGCCATTCTGACGAGGCTTGTTACTCTTACAGCATTCAAGCATATGAGCCTCGGATGAATCAAGCATATGCGCAGGAGCGTGGAAAGGGCTCAGGGAAGGCTGTCGTTGGATGGCTTAAGCTGAAAGCAGCTCTACGTTGGGGGATATTTGTAAGGAAGAAAGCTGCAGAGAGAAGAGCTCAGCTTGTTGAGCTTGATTAAGTTGAATATTTAAATCTAATTTAACTCGAGTTCTATCGATATTATATCTGTTTATGTGCCTGTGAATCTTTTAATGATTTTTTCGATTGTTGAGAGACATAGTGAATACTTGCAAGTTTAACATATTGGAATTGTAAGGCACGCTGGATTAATCCAGGTTCTGCTCTATTTGCCTATATTCTCATAGGCCAGACAAGGCAAAATTTAAGGTGAGAGGGAGAGAGGGGGAGAGAGAACCGTTTCTAACCCTCATTATCCTTGTTTAAAATTTAGGGCTCTTTTCCTCGTTTTAGCCTGTAAAAACAAGGTATTCATTATCATGTTTAAATGTTACACTACTGTTCTCCTTTGATATGCGCATCACTTTTCCATAACTTTTCTTCACAGTGAATTTGTCAAGTTTCATGCTGTTCTGTAATAATTATCCGCTAGATAGCATCAGACTGCAGAATTCAATCATTGATATTTCCGAAAGCTTTGTCGGATTTGGGTTCATGGAACTAAACTCTTTTGATAAATGCCGGCGTTTTATTATGACAACGTCAAGAAAGCGACACTGTTACTCTCCTCTAGCTTTCTATTCATTGCATTTGCATATAAATAGGCAATCATTCCACCTTCTATAAGTGCAATAAACTAAAACAGAGATTTTCAGAAATTGCTCAAACAGAGATTGAAGATAACAAAAAAAACCAACACAAACCTCTCTTGCTATCTTTCCAGAGAACAAAACACTCCTGCTAAGCCCAACTCCACACACAAAACGACAGATATGAGAAAAGTGCTCGAGTGCCCGTGTCTGTCAGTACACGAGCACAGATAATTCTTAGTACATCCAAGGATAATGAATCTCTTAAGATAAGCATAAGAAGGGACAATTAATCCTATCTAATGGAGGCTGTCTAAAGCAACCGCGTATCTGTTTTTCTTTTTCTGTAAGAGGTTAAAGCATTTTAAGCAAAAGGTCTACTTCTGATAGCAGATTCACACTCCAAGGCCCCAAAAAAAGCAATCTGGGTAAATTTACAATTAGTAAAAATTAATATTTTAGAAAAGGGTGATGAATTTAATATGTACGATTAGTTTATCAATGAGAATTGAGAAGAGGAGAGAGATCAAAAAACAAGGATCAGGCTATAAATGTTAACCGGTAATTAACTCTGGTAACCGTGAATAAGAATAGAAAGAGGAAGATGAGATTACATTGGGAAAACCGAGAAGGGAAAAAACTAAAAAGAAAAGGAGTAACCAATTACAAGATACAATTTTTTCCATGAGGAGTGAGAACTCAGATACTCCTCCCCTTTCGAAGACTCACATGCATGATCCAGGTGAGAAAGATCCAAACCTGAATTCTCCATCCATTATGGAACCATCATTTTGATCCTGCATCAAGTACATTATGAAGTGTCAAAGAATGCAACTTAAATTTTAACTCTCTCAAGAAAAGATTGGAATTTTTCGAAAGAAACAAGCAACTACTAATTCAAAACTTTCACAGGAACAGTAATAATAGGGAGTTTGGCTCCAGAAATGATTCACCATTCCTTTCATCATTATGCATACAAGTTGACTTTGAGTTCTATCTATCGAATAGGATATAATGATTGTCGATTATACACACTTGCGTTCTCTCCTCTCTTTCATTCGCCTTTCAGTCTCTACAAATGTTTGCAAGGTAGCATGAATTTTATATTTTTTATAAATGGAGACTAAGAAAAAGCCTACCCATCACATAATTATTACTTATGAAATGGAAGTAGCTAATTGATATGAATAACATAGTCTGTCTATCACAACAAAGAATCCAAACAAGAATGTAAATAGGTGCAACCACAACCACAACCAACTCCCATTTTATCAACTAGATAATAAAGGTTATCTATGTTGTCAGTCTTGAGCTTTTATAGTTTTCACCAAAAAGAAGAAAAGGAGTCATTTAAAAAAAGTTTCCTAAACTTCTTTAGAGCACGAAAACTTGAAATGGTGACTGGAAAAGCTGAAAAGAACGCATCTGAAGTGTGTAATTGAGATGGATAAAGCAAAAAATATTCTTGTACCTGTTTGATCATTGCATTCACTATATCATCCATAGACTCATAATTATTTTGAACGAAACCATTCTGGGACTTTGCTTGCTCCAAGATAACATCCTCGTTAGACCTCATTTTTGGGTCCAAAGCAAAATTCTCAACATCAGGATGCTGAAACATGGATAGAGTCCCACTGTTTGATTGACCAATCATAGATGCGCCAAACCTTTTCCTTTGGTCCATACTCTGGTTCAATGCACCAATGGAACCATTGCCAGAAACCAGGGAATTCATGGCACCGAATGAAGCATTTAGACCAGGATTATAGTTTTGGCTATGTTCTTCCCATCTGTTCTTTGAAATGTAATTTGTTGTATTCTGAAAAATATTACCAATAAAGTCTGTTTGTCCTTGCATGTCTACTCTGGAATCTTCTAAAGGTGCTGTGAGAGAACCCGTAGAGGAAAAATCGATAGGGCTATTAACAATGTGAGAGGTAGTGGAAGTTATATTGCCTCTCAAGGTACTGGAAGGTAATTGATCATGTCGGAAAGGTTCACCAATTGGCAAAGAAGGAAAAGTGGACAACTGAACTGCACCCTGCCAGTTATCATCACATCTACTATGATCCATAAAATTTGAAGAGCCCTGGACACCAACATCAAAAGACTCCTGATTCAACGAAGGCATGCTTAGAGAAGATTGAGTCACCAATGATCCTCTACTCTGATTTTGTTGTGGGTTCGCTTGTAATATCAGAGGGCTGCTGGTGGCACTAGATATGGTGTTGCTCAAGCTACCAATAGTCACTTTGACATCCGGGAAGCAACTTGCAAGTGTAAAACCTGCTGTATCACCTTTGTGATTAAACTCTCCAATATGGTTAAAGGACTTCATTTGTAGTTGCTTGGGCTCCAGTGCTGATGAAATCCCTTGAAATAAATTTGTACCCTGGTTTGTTGGTAAGAGACCTGGCTGGAGCAGCCCAGAAGAAGCTATTCCCTGTAAGGTTAAACCCCCAGGAGAGTTCAATCTACCAAGAAAAGTCCCAGATGGATATGATGAAAGAGGAGTGGTTGAAAGCCTTCCTGGTCCATGCATAGAGCGAAAATCTCCAAATCCATCAACTGAACTCATTCGCAAGTAAGATGAGTCTTTAGCACCAAATGCAGAAACCATGTTGCCTTGCTGGTTTCCTCCACCACTTAGTCTTTTCAGGTAAAGCCTAAATTTCTGTAAGAAAATATAAACAGGAAGCTTCAAAATGACTACAGCAATAAAACTCTTTGAAATTTTAACACGAGTTTAGAATTTCATTAAACACGTCTAACTATTTGTTGCATAAAAAACCAAACCTGGTCACACTCTAACTACCATGTGAAACAATAGTTGAATTAACATTTCTAATTTACAAAGATGGGCCTCGTTATTGTTAAGGATTTGCCGAGTTTTCCACATTAGTGTTGAGTGCACAGTTGCAGAATTCACACCCAATATACATCCCATTATGATGTCACCCCAAGCACAGGTGCAGAATTCACAATCATAGGCATCATTTCTCATGGAAGGTAGGGAAGCAAAAAGGAAATATCACTACCTGCAAGTGACTTGCCACGTTTTCCCTTGTAAGCCCGTCAACATTCATCAGGTCAAGTATTTTCTTTGGAACAGCCTCTGCAAAAGATTTAACAAAAAGAAAATGGTAAATCAAACGGTATTAGGATCGGTAAGTATGATAACAGAAAAACAAAAAATATTGCTTCTGAGTTGAGGAAACTCACTGTCAAGACCCATTTGATTAACAGCGGCGACAAACTTCTGATGCAAATCAACAGACCAGACAACTCGAGGCTTCTTCTGATTCCCAGATACCTCATTATCATTTCCATCTTCACCCTCTTCTTCATCCTCTTCGTCTTGGTCCTTACGTTTCCTATTTAGTTTTTCATTTTGATCTGCACTACCAGTTGATGTCACTCCTTGTTCCCCTTCTCCAGCTCCGTCATCACCCTTGTCTTGATTTGGGGACCTGTTCTGGTCCTCGGGATACCATTTCTTTCTCCTGATTACATGTTGCCATATGTTTTTGAGCTCCTCCATTCGAACAGGTTTTAGCAAATAGTCAACAGCACCATGTGTAACGCCCTTGTATACAAACTCTTTATCACCATAAGATGATAACACTGCAACAAAGTTCTTGTGAGAAAGAATTATATTCAAATCCAAATTATACAAGGATTTAAGCCAATTTTCATCTATTCCCTATGTGAAGACTACACAGTAATTATAGCATACAAATTTCTTAAGACCAACAACATAGCCATTATAAGAAACACAAACAACAACGAAGCCCAATCTAAGTTAACATGCTTAATCAGAGTTCAAGAGATCACGGTAAATTGTGAAAAAAGAAAGTGAAGATCATTTACCACCTTACAAAAATAGTATTTGCTTACTTATGACAGGTAGGTCCATTTCGAGCCCCACGAGTTCAAGGAGCTTAAAGCCATCCATGTCTGGCATGTTAACGTCACTGATAACCAAGTCATACTTGTTTCTGTTTTCTCTCAACATTTCCAGAGCAGTGACTGCTTGATTGGTAGTTGTAACTGCAAACACCATACGTAAAATGTAAGAAAAGAAATCTGAATTTGAACGAGATTTGACAGTTAAAATTCAAAGTCCCATATACTATAATTTAGATTCAAATTACATGCACTCCAAAATTCAGGAGTATAATTGAGTAAGAGAACCCGATTACTAGCAACAGTCCTATAAATCTGCCAATCACAAATAAACAGAAAATAAAGAATATTTTAGTTCTAATAGAGGGAGTTAATGAACAAATAATTAGAATTAGTCCAAATCCTCTAAAAGCCAAAAAACTGAAACTCAAATGGACAGAAGTAATGAATTACAAATTCAAACTATGCATACAGAGACAATTCAAACATATAATTCCGCAAACTCCAATCAACAGCAAATTAATAAAGCAGAACAACAAAACTTAAGAATACAACATATCAATAGTTAATACCACACTTTCACAAACACATGTAGAATTTGTTAAAAATCAAAACTGTTTACTAACAAAAAAAAATATTGATAAATCATGTTCCAAGATTCACACAAGAAGAACGAAAGAGAAGAAAAAATAACAGGTTGAAACATACCCTCATACTGGCATTTACGAAGCAAATTCTCCAAAACTTTGAGGCAAATTGGGTCATCATCAACAGCTAGAATACGCATTCCAACAGGAAACTTTTTTTCATTAACTGAATTACCACCCCTTTGGTCGTCTACAGCCATCATGTACCAAACAAAAAGCACCCAACACAGAGATCACACAAAAAAAGAAGAGAAAGAGCTAAGATTTTTATGAGTACTTCAATTAAAAGATGTGTTCTTTAAGCCTTTCAGACAAAACCCAGATGGCAAAACAAAAGAAAGAGAGAGATTCAATGGCGCTGGATCAGAACAAGAATCGGAGAAACGGATAAAGAATGGAAGATAGTAATACCAAAAAGCTGTACAAAATAGGACAATGATGGTGATGGGCCAAAAGAAAGAGAGGGAAGGGTGTTCCTACCCAAAACAAAACAGAAATCTATAACTAGTTTTTCCTCTCTTTTTTCCCCTTTAAGTACACACAAACTCCCCGTCCCTCCCTGCCCTATGTATTTGTCTTTAGCTTTTTCTTCTTCAGTTCTCAACAGAACACAAGAACCTTTTACTTTTTCTTGCATTAAATATTTTTGTCAATATATATGATAATGGGGTTTTGTTTATATGAGCCCCTCTCTCTCTCTCTCTCAAGCTTTTTTATTTTCTTGATTTTTTTATGGTAAACTTATTTCTCCCTTTGTCAGAGCTGTCACCATATATGGAAGATGTGCAAGACTTTTGAGGCTTTGATAATGTGAACGTAAATGTCAAAAACATTTGCAAATGGTAACCATGTTTGTTGCTATGTGTGATGTAAGCGTTGATGAATCAAGACCATCCATCGATGATTGTGGGCCATTTGGAGGATCAAAGGATGGGAATTTGGTGGCATTGGTTAGGGGGAGGGGGGAGGGGTCCTACAGAAGGATGAATGGATTAATGATTATTCCTATCATTTAAGATGGTGACTCTTTTGGTAATTAAAATTGTACGGTGATAAAGGGTGCTTTAGGTTCGTTAAGTTTTGATGGACACTAATGGCGATCAATCAATGACTAGATTTTCTTCCTGAAAAATTTAAAATTTGAATGTTTAATTTAGGGAAAGTAGCATGATGAGACATAAATGGAAATTAAACAATAACGCCGGATGGAGAATGTGTTTCTTGCACTCTTTTGGTAATGAAAGTTGTTAAGAAGAAGAGAAGTAAAAATATTTTGTGTAAAATTTTAAAAAATATATTTATTTAAAATTAATATTTTTAGTGTTTTGAAATCGATTTAATGTATTTATATTAAAAATAAATTTTAAAAAATATATATTATTTTAATTATTTTCTAATAAAAATCACTTTGAAACGCGATATTTACTATATTTTCAAATAAATCATAATAACAATCAATGACTTCTTCTTTTTTAAGACATTCCATTAATGAATGTTTTCTTAAAAAAATCAAAATGTTGTTTTTTCATTTTGTAATCACGAACAAGTAGTGTTATTTGTCCGGTTTACATACATCTAAAAAAAATTCATCCTCTTGGCCAAAAGAAATTATCTAATTTAACTCTCGAAAACAAATTATTTACAACAGAGGGCTAGGAAAAAAAATTAAACTTTGAATACATAATTAAGTTTTTTTTTGTCTTAAATATAAATGTAAAGGGTATTCTCCTCCTAATTTTCACATATAAGAACTAAATTCATCTCCAATTAGGTCTTAATCATGCCATTTATACACAAACTAATACATTCATATAAAAATAATTTTATGGATATTTAGCATATAATAACATAAAAAATTCAACACATGAGTAACATCTTTGTGTAGTTTTAGTAGAGTTAATGGAAAACATGAGTAGTAACTAAATATGTCACAATCAATAGCGACATGGTCAAGTCAAAATTGAATAAAAAAAATATAAAAAATTCAGTATTTATTAACCCGAGTTAGCATAACAAACTTGTAACCATGATAAACAAGGTTGAGCCAACCTGGAATATCTCACCAAACTTGCAGCCCAAATCATGAGATTGGAATAACCCGATAAAAAAATAAGGAGGTTTATAAAGCCCTTAAGAAAAAACAATTTGTGTTAACATTTTAAACCCGTGACCCGGGTAATTAGACATGAAGCACTCAATCTGAAAAAATAATGAAATTCAATTTCCAATCAATCAAATATTAAAATATTAAATGATGAAATTAAAAAAAAATCTATTATACAAAAGAATTTTAAAAAAAACATAGCAATTAAAAAAATGAGGATCAAAATTTTTTAAAAAAAATTATATTTTATTGAAGGGTGAAATTGAAAAGAAAACAAATTTAGTTAAAGAATCAAATAAATTTCGAAAGAATGAGGATTAAAATTGATATAAAAAACAATGTTTTGATTGAAAGGTGAAATTGAAAGGAATAATAACAATAAAAAAGCCAACAAAAAAATTAAAAATCAAAACAATGAGAATCAAATTGAAAAACATAATATCATCAATATAAATTAAATGATGAAATTGAAAACCAATAAAATTTTTACAAAAGGACCAAGAAAAAAATTAGAAATCCAAAGAATAGGGATGAAATTGAAGAATCTAATATTTGATAAATTGAGATTGAATGATAAAATTGAAAACAAATAAAATTTATTCAAAGGGGCTAAGACTAAAAATTAGAAATCAAAAGAATAAGAATTGAAATTGAAATTAAAAAAAACAAGAGGGCAAAACTGTAATTTCAAAGGGTGAGAGAAAAGAAGAAAAAAAAAGGTCTACCAACAACAAACTAGACCACCACCAAAGATACGCACCATACCAATACAAAAAGAACACAACGGTGCTTCCAACAACACATCGTAATGGATTTTTTCGGATGTCAAGAGACATCGAGGCATGGACGCCTTTCATTCACCTCTAGGTGTGTCATAGGCTTCTATTCTTTTTTCTTATTTAGTTAAATATCAAATTGTCCCTCGTCTGACAAGTTAATATTGAAAAAATCTTTGGGAAAAGATGAAAAAACCTCTTAAGGCAAGTTTGATTTTTTTTTACTTCCAATGACATTCTGGTCATTTCATTATGCCTTTTATTAAAAAAAAATATTTGTCCAAATACAAAATCTCCCCTCACCTTAAATGATAATCATGGAAAGATCTATTTTGAAAGTACCAAAATTCCACTTGATGCTAGTATTGAAATTTTTGCTTTTAAGGGCTTTCTGGTTTTTCATTGTGCATTGAAATGGAAAGAGACATAATTGCCCCTGATCAATGTGGAAATGACTAATGCGCCTCATGAAAAGATCTTAATGCCCACAATAGCTAGTTATATATATTTTTTTTGAAGTGTAAAAACATTATTACACTGTTCCAGTGAACAATGCCAACGAGTTTACATCAATAGTAATTTTCCAACCACTTTTAGCTTTTATGAATAATGACATTTTGAAATATCTATACTTTTTTATGTTTTTTATTTAAGTATTTATATTGATTCTTTTGTTTAAGTATTTGCACACATAAAATTTGATTAATACATGCTTTCATAAAATTTGATTAAGCAAGTACTTTCATGAGCTTTTGTTATAAATAACTTTACACACTACTATAATTTTCAGATTTATCGACAGAATTTCTTGTCGGTATTTATACTAACAGTTCATCAGCACAAAATGTATCGACGAGCTCACAGACAAAAATAATCCATCAGAAAAACTCTCATCTGTGATTTATGGTATACTGGTGAGTCCATCGATAATAATTTTACAGATGGATTTACTGATGGAGAAAGCGTGCCAAAAAACTTTTACCTGCTTCATTCCATCGATATTTCCATTACTTAATATAACATATCACCAACAGAAAAACTATATGTCATTCTATCAGTGATTTGTTTTTGTCTGTCGATATTTTCATCGGTGAAGTTGACATATAACCATCAAATAAATTGACTGTTATTCCGTCAATAAGTAAACAGTGGCGGTGGCATTTGCAGTAATTCTTTTTCAACTCCCAATAACATACCAACAGGCTTAGGACGTCAGTAACCCTATCAGTAATAATTGAAAAATATTTTTTAATATATATATATATATATATATATATATATATATATTAAATAGAAATAGAAATAATTAAAAAATTAAATTAATATAAAATTCAAATATTTATTACAAATTTAAATATTTATAAGTTCAAATATAATTAATCTAGAATAGAGGCGCTAGAGAAGAAAGAGGTGGGTCTTCGCCTAAATTGTGGGGCGAATAAGAGGGAACACATGTACCACCCATTTATGATCTCATCTACATTACCGATTGACGGAGTTCAATCGTCTCAGCACTAAGACATTCATAAATGTTGAGATATCTTCAACAATATAAGTCTCGTTTATCGAAGCCACAACATGTGCTTTGTTGTTTACTTTTCTTTTAAGGTTGAACAAGTACTTGCATGGAATTAAATGAATGTTTTGAATTTTTTTTTTAAAAGGACAATAGAATTTTAATTACGATGCATGTGTAATCCCTAATCTATTGAATGGATATATTCATCTATATTGGATCGGACCTCCATCTTTTTTCTCAAACAGTAGATGTTAGTAAATTCTCCCTTAAGTCGAAGAACGATGGAGAAAATATCATCTCAAGTTCTCATATTGTCTAAACGTTATTCATTCCAAGCCTCTCCACATGTTGCGTCTATAACTTGTAGGAGCATATATCTTTAAAAAAGTATATGATCTTCGTGAATGCATCTCATATCTCTTTTGACAATAAATCTCGATAAACTAGTGGAATGAGTGTTTTCAAAAACACGTGACAGTCATAACTCTTCATTCCATACAATCTGCAATCCTCATAAACCAACATTGATATGTTCGAAGTATATTCATCAGGAAAACACGGACTCTTAAGTCATTGGTAGACAAGATATTGTGCATTCTTGTCTAAGGCAAAACTGGCTTTGGGCTTTGCAATTCATGACCCATCATAAACCAACTCTATTTTTTTACGATGACAAAAAAATATATATATATTCATTTTAGCTTTGATTTTCCAATAAGAAAGCTCCTAGAAAATACTTCGCTTTACCTAATTGTGAGTTAAACCAAAACCAGAATACTTCTGCTTACTGGAATGAAAATCAAACACAATGTCACTATACTCTGAAACCATATCATACAATTCTTCACCCAATGGTAGTGGCGGTATAACATCCCCTTCAACTTTGTCAACAAAGAAGTCTTTTATGTTTTATTTGTACTTGTAATTCATTAGCAAGAATCGTCAATGACAATAAAAGAAAGACACTTTACTGTCATTTGTTAACATGATGGCCTTGTTATTTTTCATACAGTATGAACATGCTAGTTTCCTATGCGTGCTCCAACCAGAAACCATTCCATACACATGAAAATCATTGATAGTCCATATCAAAGTTGCCTTTATATGAAAATTTTGTCTCATCAATACATCATATGTCAAAGCCCTGGAAGACCATAACTGTTTCAACTCATCAATCAACGGACAAAGACAAACATCTATATTCCAACCTTGACTATTATGATCGGGAATGACTGTAGATAAAAACATGAACTCTAGCATCTTACACATCCCTGGTAGCAAGTTGTAAATCATGAGTATCATCGACCAACAAGAATAAGAAGCAATAAATAACTTGAATAAATTGAATTCCTATGAACATAACTCAAGATAAACGTTCCTTGATTCCACTGAAAATTAAGAATGCACCATATTAAAAATTTTCTAGGCTTTACCATCAAAAGTGTGTATCATCACTTTATCCACCGCATCATGTGAATGATGTCATGTGATGTGCTCAGTAGTTTTTTGTGACATGAATAATCTTTGAAGCCTAGGTGTGATTGTGAAGTATCTAAGTTTTCTATGTGCAACAAGAGTCATTCCCTTATGGATTTTGGGTTTATAACGAGCATGCACATATGTTCTGCACTCAATCAACTCTGTATTTTCAAGGTACTACAACATGCAAAAGTTTGGACACATATTAATTTTCTAGTATCGTAAGCTGAGGGGTTTCATCATGGATTTAGCAGCATAAAAGTTCTCTTTCGGCTATTCTCTTGGGTAAAATGCTTTTTGCTCATTTAATAATTTTGTTGTAATTGACCTTACTCAACCTATGATCTAACTTGATGGTAAACACTTGTACAACAACAGATAATTTATTGTGACTTGTGCACTTATCTTATAATGGT
This sequence comes from Populus simonii, assembly GCA_007827005.2. NCBI lineage: Eukaryota > Viridiplantae > Streptophyta > Magnoliopsida > Malpighiales > Salicaceae > Populus > Populus simonii. Next base: position 20,203,902 of record CM017469.2, read on the forward strand.
TCGTTGGAGTCTTTTAAAAAATCAAAAAACCTGGTCGCGACTGCATTAGGTTCTTCATCTACTATTGAGCATTGACCAGTATAACTCTGATTCATTCTCATCGCTTCTGTGACCATATTTCTATAAGGATTATTATTGTCATCTGCAACTTTATGCACGTTGTTAGAACTAGAAATTGACCCAACCATTATTTTTACCATGGTCTCATGAAAAACATATGGTTCTTCGTGTGCAAACCAACACAACTATCTCTCCATGAATCTTTTTTTGTAGAAAATGCATCGTTACAACATTTAGATCGAGAAACTTTTTATTTTTACACCTCGTACATGAACATCTAATATCGCCTCCACTAATATTTCTCGGATTAGATGGTGCGTAATTAATAAAATCCTAAACCCCATTACAATTATTCATCATACGTAACCCTTCGAGTAAATCTCGATTCATTCATGAATGATCATCCATTACTTATGTTAATATATAGAATATTGATGACAACATGTGTTAATTAATTACATAAACTAAATAAATAACAGAACATATATTTGACTCAAACTTATTCAAACTATTTTAATAGTACAACTAATTCATTATCAACTATTTACATAAATTCAATTTTCTATACATTTACCAAATTCCAACTCAACAATAAAATTAACAAAATATAAAATGGACTTGTTAAATAAGCCATTATTTATTTCATCACAAAAAACCTAACTCAAAAATTCAATTTCAATTTCATCAATTTAAAAACAAATACAATTTTATAAAATCTTAAACAAACCCTAACATGTACACATCATACATTCATACAACAAATTTTTATGGGAAAAGGCTATAAAATAAGTAAACACCCAAACAAAATACATATACTATAAAAATATGTAATAAAAATTAGTTTATATTTTTCTTACTCATTGGTCAGAGTTTAATTTAGGTAAAGATAACAATTTTAGAACTCTAACTAATGAGTAAATTAAATATATATTCTAATATAATAAAATATATTAATGATATTGCAAATACAAACGAACACGTCAACAAAATATATTCTAATATTTTTAAACTTGACAAGCTATATATGTATGCTATATTCTAATATAATAGATACAAGACTAATAATGAAATAGATAGGTAGGCATGGCCTTAGAATTATGTTTGATAATATTGCTTCAATACTCCTCCACAAGTTTTAATGGGAAAACACCACATTCAACTTGAACTGTAGAAGTGTAAACTAAGATGATGAGAGAGATTTAGTGAGTATATCCCCAATATAATCATAACAAGCAATATATTGAACTTCATGGGCAAAGTAAAAAAACAATTCTAACTATCTAGGTGGTGGCACAGTGGTAAAAGTTTGGAACTAAGAGGTTTGTTCCCTCTGTGGTCTCAGGTTCGAACCCTGTGGTTGCTCATATGATGGCCACTGGAGACTTAAATGGTCATTAACTTCAGGGCCCGTGGGATTAGTCGAGGTACGCGCAAGCTAGCCCGGACACCCACGTTAAACTAAAAAAAAAAGAAAAACAATTCTCAATATGTTTCATACTCGCATGAAAATTTGGATTAACGTACAAAAGAGTGGTTCTCAAGTCATTACATCATAGAAAAGGGGGAGTTGTTTTGTAGAAATCTAACTCATTTGAGTTTGGCAATGGCGGCATTAGCAATATCTTTATTTTCAGCTTTTGTAAAAGAGAAAGAAATGGCATAATATTGTTTACTAAATTTTCAATATATTGATCAAGTTGCAACTAAGGAGAATAGCATAATCTATCCTCAACACTACTAACTCAGTCAGAATCACTAAATTACTCCGACGAGTCAAGTGCGACTCAGAAGATGAAGTGCTATACATGTAGAACAACAAATGAATATCGGTGAAAAAATGCATGAAGTGACATATATATATATATATATATATATATATATATATATATATATATATATATATATATATATATATTCCTGTTAACCGTGAAACTAAGATAGGGTTGTGTGATGTGAAACACTAAAGAGCTCCCTCCCGTTAATTATTTGAATTGTATAGGATCAACGGCAATAGGAAGACAAGAACTATACCATAAAAGACTTCCTTTTTCTTTAATTCAGTTTTGTTTGGTTTTGGTAGGTCGAGGGTAACAAGGAATATTATAATGAGAAGGGAAATGAAAGTCATATTCCCAATTTATAAATGTGAAATTATAATACCAACGAGGAGTGAAAATGAGAACAACAAATAAATATAGTTTCATTCCTATGAAGGTGGTGTTAATGAAAATAAAGGGTGAGGATAAAGTTTTTTTTTCTTTTTTTCTCTAAAGAATGATATATTATTTGCATTTATTGTATATATATCAATTATCTTTATTGATATTTAAAAAATATTATTTCTATTATCATTACCATCTTCATCAAAATTATCATCGGTCATAATAATTAATGATAGTAATTATACTTTTATTTAAATATATTATTATTATTATTATTATTATTATTTTATAATAACTTTTATACCATTAACATCACCATCGGTACTATTATTTAATTACTATCACATTCTATTTAAAAAAATTGGTTGCTTGAGGCAGGTGATAACTAATGAGTTTTTAATTAATATGGTAGTGCATTTCAATTTATCATTATTTTCCCCCCTCAACCAAGAAAGTAATTGTGCGCATAAAATAAGAAATCATATGTTTTTTTTTGCAGCAAATAGAGTACATACCTTGTATCCCTTCACCCTCACAAGTGATATTATTTTGTATAACTTAATTCAGATGTATTGATTAATTAAATATTTTTAAAATTATAGCCGAGATAAAATACAGTTTCAACCACACTAACAAATTAATTTAAAAGGTTTATTTGAGAGAGTGGTAGACGTTGCTTTTTAAAATATTTTTCGCTTGGAAATGTATTATAATAATATTTTTTATTTTTAAAAATTTATTTTTTATATTAACACATTAAAAGCGATCCAAAAATATTAAAAAAAATTAATTTTTTTAAAAATATAGATAAACTTGAATTCATATAGTATTTAAAAATATAGATAAATTTTTATATATTATTATCATATTAAAAAAGAATTCACTAAAAAATATTTTATTGTAATGTACTTTAGGGCTCGAATCATGAAAGATAACATTAGGAACATATCTACTCACACTACTTTCCATTTATATTAAACCTTCAAGAATACCAACTTACCTATCTAATTATGATAATATTATTATTACCAGCATTTTTCTTTTTCGACAATCAAAATGTTCTCAAGCTAGCTTGTAAGGTAGTATTTGGAAACACGGTTGAAATATAATTTAGTAAAAGTTTGTTTTTTATTGTTTAAAATTAACTTTTTATATATTTTTAGATTTTTTTAATGCGCTGACATTAAAAATAGATTTTAAAATAAAAAATATTATTTTAATGTATTTCTAAATAAAAAATTAATCATTGTCACAATACTAAATTATTCATGTTATTTTTTTCATATCCACCTCAATAGTCAGAAAATAACTTCTTTTATTTATTTTTTTCATTAACATTTTTAACATAAGTTTTACTAAACACTTGCTTTTAAACACATCATCACATAAACAATAATTGTAACGAAACATCCATTAACTTTTATTAATGAAACAGCCTCTTCTCAATCATGTTTGAGAAAGACCATTAACATTTAAATTAATACTAGTGCTAAATATTAACCATCTAGTAGGTGATCTGGCGGTAAGAGTTTGAGATCAAGAAGTTTGCTTTCCCTGTGGTCTCAGATTCGCAACCTGAGGTTGCTAATATTAATGGCCACTGGAGACTTACCTGGTCGCTAACTTCAGAGCCCGTGGGGATTAGTCGAGATGCGCACAAGCTGCCCGAACACCCTACGTGAATAAAAAAAAATACTAGTGCTAAATATTGAGGAAGAAAATTATAAAAATACTTGAAAAAATTATGAGCCATTAGATCATGATCTTATCATGGTTCCAATAGTAGGTCCCACTAACCAACGGCTAATATGTATTTTTAAAGTTTATTTTGTTATTTTTTTTTAAGATTTAAGATTGGCTCACCCGTTGGGAGGGGGCGGGGGTGATTTATTATCATCTCCTTTTTTTATTTTTGAATTTTAACTTAATTTATTAGTAGATTCTCAAATTATATAAGTTCATCGTCTACTTTTAATTTCATAATCAGTTCCACTTATCATTGAAGTTAAAGTCATTGCAAGTACAAAAAGTTATATATCAGTTTTTTTTTTGGTAACATTGTTTGAGCTATATTATTTAACAATATTTTATTATTATTATTATTATTATTATTATCATTATTAATGTGGGTGTCCGGGTCACTTTATACGTACCTCGATTAATCCCACGAGCTCTAAAATTAACGACCATATAAGCCTCCAATGGCTATTATATTAATAACCATAGGATTCGAACCTGAAACCACAGAAGAAACAAATTTTTTAATTTCAAACTCTTATCATTGGACCACATATTAGATAAATAGTTTATTTAACAATATTCTTGCAATGCTAAGATGTTTCAATTTTGATAGTCTGATTATTTGCAATTATTCAACAAAAAAGTTACCATATTAATATCTTGTGCGGTGACCTTGTTGAAACATCATGTTAATCATATAATTATTTTTATTCGTACTACTCTCATGGTATTTAAATTGAAAAGGATGCTTCTTGACCCAAATTCTAAAATTTTATATACAGACGTATTAAAAATCTAAATTATTTTTTATTATCGCAAACATATTTTATATTACATTTATTCAATCCAAACACGTTTATTCATCAATTAGCATTGGTTGAAATGAAATACAAAAAAACAAGTTATTATAATGGGAAGAAACAAAAAAAATCATTTTAGGATATGTGTATATTAAATATTCTAATCTACATACAATTTTAAGAAACATTACAAAGTTGTATTACATGCACTACCAAGAAATTAACAAATAGCAATAAATTATTGACGAAAAATATTATGTCGGTAATGTTCAATGGAAATAGCAATGATGAATTTTCATCGGAAATTGCTGAAGGAGTTGGCGATGGAATTTGTGTCGTTGGTAATTTCTAATGGAATTATTGACAGAATAAAAATAAATAAATATTATGTTGCCAATTCCATTAGCAATACAACATGTCATTATATTACAATGGATATACCGATAGAAGTATTCTGGCATCATTTTCAGTCGAGAATTTATTCGGCACTTTAAAAGTGCTATAACCAACAATAGCCTCTTCCCTTTCCCTTTCCTTTTTTTTTCTTCTAATAAAATCCCCGACAATGATAAAAGGATTTGTCGATGAGTCTATCAAATACATCCAAACCAATTTCATCAAAGGGTTATAGAATATTTTCGAGTTTCTAGACTCTCTGACGGAATCCGTGATGAAACCTTTTATATGTAATTTCTTCAGCAATATTTGATTCATGATTGAAAACATCACCGGCAGCATATCCCGTTAGTTATTATTAAAACAACAGATTTTTCGACGGACATCAAAACACGTTGCTATTTTTTTGGCACGAAAAGTCTATTGGTATAGTAAATTACAGACAAAATCACCGATAAAAATAAAACCCCAATAAAAAAATAGTCGATGACATTATTTCATCTAAAATATCGTTGATAACTACAAGCTGGTGGATGTCAAACAAAAACAATAAAAAAAAAATATTGTAAGAAATTTTAATCGAAAGTTTTAGGTTTAAAAAATCTCTTATTTGCTCTCTTCTCAAAGCTTTATTAATGTTTTATTTTTTAACATGAACAAATGACACAAGGAACCCATCTTATTTTAACTTTCACTCATCACATAATATGATTAACCAATAAATGGGTCCCTGCAAACATGGCCATGTACACGTGTTGAAAATCAGACACACTCATTCTATAATTCTTTGTGAATTGCTATATAGATTAATTAATGCATTCATCATAAATTCATTTATTATACTTTCTTCTTATATAAGTATAATAATATAAAAAGCAACCATCTAGGTGGTTGTCCAGTGATAAGAACTTGGGATTAAAGGGTTTGTTCTCTCTGTGATCTCAAGTTCGAGCCCTGTGGTTGCTCATATAATGGTCATTGGAGGCTTACATGGTCGTTAACTTCAGGGCCCGTGAAATTAGTCGAGGTACGTGTAAGCTGACCCGGACACTCACGTTAATAAATAAAATAAAATATAAAAGGCAAACTCAATGTCATCTATGTCAAACCTAAATGTTTGCATTCGCAGTATTCTTAAAAGGAAAATGCCATCTATTTTTTTTTAAATTAATTTTTTTATATTTTTTAATTCTTTTAATTTGTAGATATTAAAAATTAATATTAAAATAAAAAATATTATTTTAATATATTTTTTAAAAAAAACTTTAACGAAATCTTTAGTAAGAGAGAGGAATGGGTACAGAAAACTTGAATATTGAATAAGGTCAGCGTGTCCGGTGACCAGAAAAGGTACCGAAAAGGACACCTTTCTATCTCTCTCTCTCACTTTTGATAAAGATGACAGGCACATGGCCCACATAACCACGTTTCAAATTCTTATGGGTTTTTAACTTGTGAGCCCCCCAAGAACCTCGGGAAAAAGAAGAAATGCAGCAGCTCCCTTTTTTCCTTTTCGGTGTCGGTCGCAGCTATAAGTGTCTACGTGCTGCGGGGACCATATGAAATGTTCCGGTGCTCCGCTTCGAGGCTGACGCTACGGCGTGGCACTGGGTGCCAACCCAGTTTGTGTTTTTGAATCGTTCGTTTGCACAGGGGAGGAGAAAAAATCCCAAATTTGTAAAGATTTCTAGGGTTATAAAGAAATTTGGGGGGAAAGTTGATTGGCGGATGGGTGATTAAATGGATGCGGACAGGGGGGTATAATGATGATAATTCCAAGAGAAAAATTGAAATAAATCAATGAGTAATTGGGTTATATGCTTGATGAGTGAATTGTAATTGTTTGGGAACGCGTTGCAAACCGGTTTTATAAAAATTAAATTTTATTTTTTTTGTTAAAAAATAATTTTTTTATATTTTGAATTATTTTAATGTGCTGATCTCAAAAATAATTTTTAAAAAATAAAAAAAATATATTATTTTGATACATTTCAGCACGAAAAACACTTTAAAAAGAAACCGCAAATACACTCCCAAACAAACATAACAATTTTAAGGAGTTGCCAAATTGACAGAGTTATTAATTTAGGGAATTTTAGAAATTTGGGAATTCAATCTTGATTTTTTATTATTCTATGTTTTTTTTCCTATGTTTATGTATGCCGGATAATAATAGTAAATGGACCTACATTAAATTAGTGTGAGAAATGTGAAATTAAAGTATACAAGTTTAGAAAGAATTGGCTAAGTCACTAGTTTTTTTGAGTTCAAATTGGGCCATCAATACTTGTGAATTTTGGTATAAAAGAAAATACAAATTGTGGAAGATATGAAATTAAATGTTAAATACAAATTTGAAAGGGGAAATAACTAAATAATAAACTATGGAAATTTAATGTGTTGGAATTAGATGTAGATAATTACGAGTGTGAAAGGCTTAGGTACGCACAAAAGTTTGTTAGCATGAATATGAGCTCATGAGTTTTAATGGTATACTAATAAAGGTACCTCTTTTTAAATTTGGAGGGGCATACCGAGCAAGATTTTCAATGGAGGGAGCTCGATTGACAGGAGGATCAGTTAGGTACCTGACACTTCATCTTTATAAAATTTTGCAGTGTCGTTTTAGTAATTTTGTTTATTTGAGAAATAAATCTACGAAAGAAATGTAGTAATTAATATTAGAAAGAATTTAGTCATCCGCATGAGTGAGGGCTATTGATATAAAATAGTTTAGCTAGCTGCATGGACAAAGGCTAATTAATTATAGGTTAAAGTTTGCTATTTGGACGGGGACCTAATTGACTAATTGAAATGGAAATAAAAACATGACAAATATTTGGATGGGGTCTTAATTAAATGAAAACTAAATCAGTTATTTTGGCGGGGACTTGATCGACTAATTGAAAAATAAATCAGTTGTATTAACGGTGCTTGGTTAAATGAAAAATAAGTCAGTTGTTTAGTCAGGAATTTGATTTAAATGGAAACTAAGTCAAAACTTTGAACAGGGACTTGACTGACTAATTGAATAATAAGTCAGCCGTATGGATGAGGACTTGATTAGATGAAAAATAAGTCAGTTGTTGGACGTGGACTTTATTAAATGAAAACTAAGTCAGTCGTTTGGATGAAGACTTGATTTGCTGATTGAATAATAAGTTAGTCGTATGGATAGGGACTTAGTTAAATGAAAAATAAATCAGTTGTTTGGATGAAGACTTGATTTAAATGAAAAATAAATCAACTATTTGGACGGGGACTTGATTGACTAATTGAATAATAAGTCAATGTGGACGAGGACTTGGTTAAATGAAAAATAAGTCAATTGTTAGACGGGGACTTAATTTAAATGAAAACTAAGTAAGTCGTTTAGACAAGGACTTGATTGATTAATTGAATAACAAGTCAATGATTAAGATGAGGGCTTCGTTAAATAAAAAATAAGTTAGTCATTTGAACAAGCACTTGATTTAAATAAATATTTAAGTTGATCGTTTAGACAGGGACAAGTATAAAGGTTAGAAGGATGTGATAATCGGGGTTATAATATAAGACTTCAATGTTGGAATCGATAAGTATTATTATCTAATTGGATAAATGAGCACTTAATTGCAATTATTGGAAGCAAATAATAAATACATAATAAAAAAATAGGGCTGAGAGGTGATTTAAAAAATGAGTAAACTCTTAAGTTATGGTCAAGAATGATATATGTAAATTCAAAGTAGTGATTTGATTGGTAAAATGCATTGATGGCATAAAGTGTACAATATGGGCACTAAAATAATTTGATGATACTGTGTTGTTATCCAGGGTAATTCTATATAAGTACAACTAATGAGGAAATTGATGTGGTTTTCTTTATTTACGTGGATGTTTACTTGGTATTTATTGATTATTATGTGTATTGCATGTTTATCTTGAAAATTGAACAACACTATTTTCATTGTTTTATTAGTCAATTTTGTTGAGCAATAGAAATTTTGGCCGTTTAATACAAATATCAACTGTTTTGGTGGCTTAAATCGGTGTCAACGACACTTCTCTCTCTATCACCGGAATCTGACGACTTTCCTCTCTTCTCTTTCAACTAGGGACTAAAAAATAATAAAAATAAACTTTTATAACAAAATTGAATTGAAAAAAAACTGAGGTACAAAAATTGTATAATTTACACAATATTTAAAGTTAGAAAACCAAAGTGTAGCTTTTCAAAAACTTTTAACACGCCACCCATATTTAGCGCCTTTTTCATTTCAGTACCTCGTCTTTCAATTCCACCATTAACTAAGAAATCAAAAGCAATTGACCTTCAATTAAAAGCAAATCACACAAAATAAAACTTTGAGGACCAAAATAAAATATAAAAAATATACAGTGTCATCCACAATGTTTGTGTTTGAGTGAACAGTAGTGACGCCTATAGTAAACATCCAACGTGTTTTAGATTTTAGGTAACTACTCGTGCTATGCCGCGGGTGTGAGTAAAAATCATTTTTAAGTACAAAACAATACCTAAGCATTGGAACGTGTCTTCTAAAAAAAATTGATTATAACAAAAAAATTAAATGATATTTTTATCCAATATTGAGATGGAAAAACATTTTATCTGTTTTAGTTAACTTGGGCTGGCCTGCAAAATTGGAGGGGATAATCTTTAAAAAATAAATTTGAAAGTTGAATCCTGAATTAACTCAATGTTGAATGACAAAATCAATAAAAAAAATAGCATTTAATTAAAAAAATAAGTAAAATCGAGTCAACCATACAAACTCGTAACAAAAGCATACATGTAATTAGATTCAATAGATTATTTATTCTAGAGATTCTTTTTTATTTAATTATATTATAATAAAGCGCATGATAATTTTTTTTGTATGAAACAAACTTTTTTAAAGTAAGAAAGCAGTGATAGGCTCATGGAGTAGAGATAACAAAAGTAGATCAGACAAAAAAAATGGTGTACTTGCATTCTTTTAAGTTTGAGTTAAATAAAAAAAATAGATCATCGATAACAAAGGAAACAATTGTATTTTTTTTAAAAAAACTGAGGGACAGAAAAGGCATTAAAGAAAACAAATAATAGCCCAGATGTTATAGATTAACCCATTAAACCTGCAACTTGGCTAATAGACTCAATTTGGTTCAATAATTTGTTTTATCATTCTTTTTTAAACCAAATATAAATTAGCAATTTAAAAAAACAAAAAACAAAAGGAGACATACATGCCATCATTCTAGTGATTCCTTAAGCAATAAAGATATCGGATTTATTGATAAAACAATTTGGATAATCACAACTTAAACTTAGTAATCTAAATAGGGGTATCATACGTAAGTTTCTAAAAACAAATTTTAGCATAAACAATTGAGATATAAAAATTAAAATAAACTTATTTGTGTGATGCTATTCAACATTGGTGATGAAGAAAGGAACCCAAGGTGAGAAATTTTGATTATTTTGGGGAATTTATTTAATCTAAATTGTCCTATAAAAATGTGTTTTGTGCACACAATAGAAATTAAACCGTATATTATTATCAAAACATACATATTTGTTTTTAGTAATGGTATCTTCATATAAGCTTTCATGTAATCGAGAATAGTTTTTTATCAAATCATTTTAAAATGCATCTTTTATACCATAGGTTTGATCATAATTCTTAAAAATATATCATGTGTTTGATCAAGCTGCTTAAATGCTCAATAGTTAATTATTGCTCTAAGTTTAATGTATGGGCACTTCTTCGACAACTAATTGCCAACCAAATTAACACCTACATTAGCAAGTTGTAGAGATTTTAAGCTCATATGATATGGCAAGCATTTTCTTGCAGCAGTTACAAATCCGATCATCTTTAGATAATTTTTTCCCTTCAATCTTCACCGTTTCTACACTATTCATGGCCTTATTTAGGTTCTTGCTATTGGTTATTATCATAGCAGACACTTTGGTATTAAAGACATCAAGCATCATAGTTCTCCTTCCTTCTTCAGCCCTTATCAATGAGAATACCTCATTAAGTGAGGGTAGGGATTTATTTCCAAGTATTTGGATTCATATTTGATCAAACTCTATGTTGAGTCTTGCAAGAAATTCAAAGATATTCTCCCTTTCCATATATTTTTTTTAGAACTACAACATCATCACTACACTTCATCTTAAAATCTTGATAATAATCTAATTCCAACGAGAAACTTTTCATAGTATTGTAATACTCAACAATCATCATAGTACCTTGTTTAGTCATTAAGAGCTTCGTTTTAATCTCATAGATTAACATAGCATCTTTAACTTTGGAATAGGTTTGTCTCATTGCATCCTAATATCCTTTGCTGTGATCAGGAACATGTAATGTCTATAAACTTCTGGCATTATAGAGTTCTATAGCTATGATATAATCATGAAGTCTTCTTCATCCCAGAGTGTAAACTTTAGGTCTTCTAGACTAAGAGGATTGTCCATCAAATGGTTGATCTTTCCTTTTCCTTTCAAAAAGGTTTTCACTATCCATGACCACTTCAAATAGTTTCTTTCATTTAGCCGATATGACATCTATAAATTCTGGAGTTCCCGTGTTGATGGATTGATTTGGGTTTCTTTTGTAGTGTTTTCAGAACTAGGCAAGTTTACTAGATTAGGTAACTCGAAAGGTCAGGATAGAGGATGAGAGAAAGTAGGGTTTTTTTTTCTTTAGATCTTTGATCTTAGCTCTAATACCATGTGGAGAATTATCTCTGTATTTCTCACTTTATTTCAGAACGAATTTTGAATATATACAACATCTATGATTCTATATTAGGACAACTATTAACTACATATAAATAGGTATTATTACTTGATTCTGATTTATAGAAAAGAATATGTAACTTTTTGTTATTATTTCCTACAAATTAAGTTCAAATTAGCCTTAATTATTTCAGAATCTTCAACATTTTTCAACCTATTTTGACCCAAAACACTTAGAAAACATCTTAAAAACCTTGATAAATCTATTCATAGCCTAAAAACACACAAAAAAAAAAAACAGTTCAAAGAACCTAAAATCAACCCAAACCCGAAAAAAATGCTTTTTTTTTTTCATTTGTTGTTGTTACCTTATTTTTTATCTTATTATTAAATTAATTAAGATTTAACTCGGTTATCGAATTTCTTTTATTTCTTTAAAAACATAATCGTCTACTAAGTTTTTTATTTTTATTTAATTTTTTTTATCTGATCCTTAGTATCATGTAGGCTACCATTCTAGTGACTGCTAATCTTTGTTCTTAAACAATAAAGATATTGGATTTACTGATCAAATGATTTGGATAATCACAACTCAAACTTAGTAATCTAAGTAGGGGCATCATAAGTAAGTTTCCAAAAACAAATTTTAGCACGAACAATTAAGATTTAAAGATTAAAATAAACTTTTTGTGTGATGCTATTCAACATTGGTGATGAAGAAAGGAATCCAATGTAAGATATTTTGATTATTTTGTGGAATTTATTTAATATAAATCGTCCATATAAAAGTTTGTTTTGTGCACACACTAGAAATTAAATCGTACGTTATTATCAAAACATACATATTTTTTTTGGTAATGGTATCTTTATATAAGCTTTCCTGTCAAACAAGAATAATTTTTTATCAAATCATTTTAAAAAGCATCTTTTATACCATACTAGTAAATTCAAAAATATCATATGTTCTTAAACAAGCATTAAACATGTACCATGTGTTTGATCAAACTGCTTAAATGCTCACTAATTAGTTATTGCTTTAAGTTTAATGCATTGGCACTTCGTGGACAACTAATTGTCATCCAAATTAACACCTGCATTAGCATTTTCTTGTCTTGAAAATCATATGGTCATTGATCAATATTCATCATCATCCATCCACACACCATGAGGAACAACATTAGAAAATGAAATGGTTGGATAAATATGGCAAAAGGTGAATATATATAGGGATGATGCCATGTAATAATACTTAGTTAAAGGTAATGAGGTTAATGAGGGGACAAGAATGGTTAGTAAGTTTGTAGTTGAACGTGACTTGTTGAAAAAAAAATAAAGATGCTTGATTTTTAATAAATTTAATGTTAAATAATGAAATTAAAAAAATTCATATCGACTCACGTTAAAACCTCATCCCATAACCTGGATCATGAGACCAGGATCATCACACTAAAAAAATTAATGAATCTCAATTCTAAATAAATCAAATATTGAAGGATTAAATTGAAAAAAAAAATCAATTTCAAAAAAGGAACCAAGGCAAAAAAAAAATAAAACAATTAAAAGAATAAGGGTTAAATCTACATAAAAATCAAATTAAGCAAATGATAAGGGATGCAATTGAATTTTTTAAAAAAATAACAATAAAAAAATAAGAACTAAATTTGGTATAAATACCAAATAGGACAAAATGTTAAGGGATGAAATTGAAAAAAAATAAAAATAAAATAAAAATCAAAAAAATAAAGGTCACAAAGACAACTTTTAATTTTGGCTAGTCTAGTTATGAGAGTAAGAGAGGGAAAAGAAGGGGGAGAAAAAGAATTCAGCCTTCACCTAACCACGGGAGAAGTCTCACATGCGCCTCCACATGAACCTTTGGTAAGAGGTGTCGTATGTGCTTCTTAAAAGGTGTAGGAGTCTTCCACATATTGGTGTATGCACCACACGTGCCAACAATTTTTGTTTTATTTAATTTATCAAAAAATCTAGGTGTCTTTAACTCCATATGATTTTAATGAAAAAAACATAACCAAAAAAGCCCTTGACTTAAGTTATTGGTTTTTTATTCCTAGAATACCTTAGTAATTACACTATGCTAGGAAAGATTAAAAATGAAAATGCCCTGTCCAAAGAGTTAAAGAAAATTTTAACTTTTAAGAGTATTCTAGATATTAGATTGTGTAAATAAAAAATTAAAAAACTATTTTACCCCATTAAATTTTGAAATTACAAATGTACCCTATATAAAAAAAAAATTACACATGAAAGCAAGATATATGATTTTCCTTATGTTTTATAGCTTTTGTTGTAATTTTAATTTCAGATATCTTGAGCAGCCACAGAGAATAATGGAGGAAAGGTAACAATTGGAATCTTTAGCCTTTCTTGCACTTTCTAGCCAATAGGAGCTTGACAGCATAAACCTTGAAAACGACATAGAACAGGTTGAAGAGGGACCCATTTACTTGAGCGGTGGGAAGAAAGCTGCTCTTCAGGTGGAGGCCAATCACTGAAATCAAATCGATGGAAAAGCAGCAAGAAAATCATCTTGAGTTTTAATGCCGATTGAAACTTTTAGTAGGATGAACCTTTGCCATGCGCCTTAGAGACTCAATTATTAAAAGGGCTTCATAAAGTTGAGAATTTGGCATCTGAAAAGAGTTTTCGGCAGACTTTCAAGCCCCACTTAGGGTTGGTAATTAATGAAGCTTTAATCAAACTTTATCAACTCGTGACATTGAGAGTTCGAATTTTACGAGATAAATTGCCTACCTTTCCATTTTTTAATTAAAGAATCAGGATAATAATCCTGCAACTGATTAATTTGACAAATGACTTCTGTTCTTTAACGTATACATTTATGGTAAAAAGGCAAAAGAGATGCCAATCCTTGATTTTAATCAAGGTCTTTTTCTTATGTAGGATGATGCTACAGTCCAAAGGGCCTTTCAAACTCTTCTTGTTTATGTTGGGAATGTTGCAAAGAATCCTGGCAGGGAGAAATTCAGGAGAATTCGCATTGGTAATCCATTGTTCCAGATCAGACACTTACCTGATTGATGATGTTGAGACCATTTAAATCCTCCAGAAGAATTTAATTTTTCCATTAATTTGGGCTGAGTCATTGCCCATTGGGGTGGATTGTCACCACAGCTCCGGGCATACTGCATAATCCATCGGCTAACAGCATCAAACACAGTTCGAACACATCCTCTTGCTCATGACCAAGAACTTTGCCTCTCATGTCATATTCCTTCTGAGCACTGACTGTGAAGGCATTTAACTGTGTGAAAGAAAGCTCAAACATATCCAAATTTTCTTTCCAGAGTAGATGATTGAACTTGCATGCTGTTCTGTAAACACTGCTGTGTGATGAAATGCTCTATTTTTCTATCAGTAACTATGATGTTTTGGTAGAAACAGATCATGTTCGAAATAAAATCCAGCCTGAGAAAAGTTCTGGGTTGACAGGTTATCGGGTTAACATGCTGCGCTGAATCGAGTTTTGTGGCAATCAGGATGGTATTTACAGACATGTTTAATGATTCTCAAGATCTTTGAAGGGAGCATTGCATGTTAAATATATGCGCACGCAAGTCATGGAAAAAACAAATTTATTAGGAGTTTATAGTGCTTTATGTAAGCAGTTAAGCCCTCAGTTCGTTTACATTTTTGATCTCTCGTCTAATATTTTCAGTCGACAAAAAAGAGTATAATTAACTCGACGTGCCCTTCATATTATAGCAATATCTTGCTTGGTTTGATTTTTCGTCTCAATATTAAATGTTGATTTAATTTGTACTCATTCTTTATTTTTCCCATTTGCAATAATAAAAAAGTTATTTAATTTAAATAAAAAATAGTACTTTTAATACCCTGTATTCTTGAACATGTTTTTTTTTATTAAACGAGTGTCTGGTTCGCGGTGCAACTATTATTTTGTTAAATTTTAATTTTTTTATTTAAAATTAATTTATATATATATTTTTTATATATTAAAAATATTTTTTAAAAAATAAAAAAATATTATTTTAAAAGTTGAGATATAAACATATTTTAAGAAAATTAATTACATGTGAAAAGCAGGGTTCCTTAATTTGTGGAAGTCAGCACCCAAAAATTCTCTTTTTCCCCCCTGAATTGCGAAGGTCAACAATAAACTATTTTGAACCTGCGAAACAATATACTTAGCAAGCAATGTTTGTTATGAATTGGTTGTATGAATATGCTTTCTCATACAGCTATTAAGTCAAATACGAAGGTTTATAAGTACGGTAAATATTACTTTTAAAAGTTTTTTTATTTATAAATATAATAAAATACTTTTTTAATTTTTAAAATTTATTTTTAACATCACCGTATTAAAATAATTTAAAAATATATAAAAATTAATTTAAAATAAAAAAATCAAAGATTTGCAGTTGGATAATTCATCCCCACTTCTAAACACACCCTAGAAATTAAGCAATGGAAACCTTAATTATGACAAGAAGCAAGTGGGAGTCCCCTAACCATGTGCCTATTGTGATTACTTTTCCAACATTTCACTAGAGATTTTTGTAAGTTGTTGGGAATTGTCTGAGTAATTGCAGCATCATCATACAGCACTCGGATCTATTTACTATTACTATTTGTAATGTAAATATGGGGGCCAATATCCATTTAAAAAAAAAAAAACATTGCAAAATAATTGAAAGCTTCACTACTCTAAGACAAGAGGGGGATGGGAGCACAATGAAATTTATCACGGTAAGTTTTTGTTTGTGTTTTTTCCAGGTTTGTTGAGCTTTAGGCTATTTATTAAAGTTTCCACTTTCCATTTTCTGTATCCTCCACCGTTTCCACTTGCCTGAGGTTTGACAGAGGAGTGGAAGAGAGTCTATTGAGCACTTGGGCTGACAAATTGTTCCCCTGTTTGAGGATGCTCCCTGGAATTTGCTTGTAATTCAGGCAAGAGCCGAAAACGCAAATTGCCTTATCTGGGTTTCAAAGTAGTTGGTCTGATAAGTTACGAAGGACACTGTTTGTGAGGGCTTGAGCCCTCCTGGAGATTGAGCTTGGGCCATGGATGCTTGTTCCCAGACCAAATATAAAAGGCACAGACAGGACTATTTGTCCCTTGATTTTGATAAGGTTTGTTCCTTGTACCAAAGACCACTCGACTAGATTTTTATTTTATTTTTTTGTAGCAGTCAAGGGTTAGATTTGCTTGTAATGATAAAAATGATAATACGTGGTCCTCTAGTGTTAAATATTAAATGTATCAGCTGTTCTGTTCTTGAGAGCGACCTAGAGCGCCCTGCATTTCAGGTCCTTCCAACTTGTGCCGTCGTGTTCCATGGAACCAGTTACAGCCCCGACTTTGCTAGATTTCATGACTTCAACGATGTATGTCAAAGCTTTTACTTCTCCATGTTCCTAACCTGTGCCACAATCACCAGCACTAGCGACGGCAAAATACTACAAACTCAAGGATATCGAGGCTTAGTTCATTGCCTTTGCACTTGACTGCAAGAATGTTTGTCCAAGACATTTTGCAGGGACAGTTATCAGTTGTACACAAGGAAGATGCTACAAAATCACCGCCGACAGGTGCGAGTGCTTGCAATTGAAGACAGATAGATGGGATAGTTTTTACAAAGAGCCACTCAGTTCTATTTTACAAGAAAACCCAGATCGGGCACATTTTCTGACAGGACACTTTGACATCACTAACGAATAGTTACATGAACTTGATTCCTGAAAATGTCTACCTGAACAGGATCTGGAACAAACAAGTATATTTCCTATAAATCCCTGATCTTTAGAAACATACTGAGCAATAACATGCTTGGCCACCAACTACAAGTCCTTCAAGCAAGCATATTCAATCTTGGTACGGGTTCATCTTTCAAAACAAACTACCTCTTTTGACGAACAAAAATTCAACCGGCTAAGTTTTACCAAATCTTAAGCATTTGTTGTGTTTGACTTCAATACTCTGGTTCTGAGTGAGTTTCTTTGATGGTTTCACCATGGAAATTTTCTCCATGGAATTTATGAACTTTCGCAAGTGCTTGATGTACTCTGGATAAGTTTCCAGGTTGCAATGACCACCACCTTTGACCCATAAGGGATCATATTTTTCCTTGGCAAGTTCCCACAGGCGCTTTCCATGGGACAGATCAACAATATCATCATTTGTTCCCTGTAGAGTTTCAACAACAAATGTCATCCATGACCACAGCAAAAAAAAGTACTAATTTAAGCTGAAACCAATAATAAAAATCAACAGTATATAGAAATAATCACAGATGATTCAATCATATCTTCAGCAAGAAGGGGTATCTGGTATAACCACAATAAAGAACGTGGCTTCGCAGCAATTCTTGTAAACTTAGCAGATGAAGTTGTTATGGTACTAGCTAATGAAAGAAAATGAGAGATGGCATTCTTGTTCTTCCAATTTCGATTGATTTGAACCAAGTGCAAGCAGGGTTTCACCCATCACTATTTCCTTCTGAGCAGTATCATTCCAAAGAAAGTCATCGATTGTTTATAAGATTAAGCTCCATGGTTGCCTTGCTTCGTTTACAAGCCAACTCAACCAGCTTCATCATCTAACAAGTCCATTGCATCTGACTGAGGCACCTAGGAAGTAAGAGAGATCTTGGGAAAAAGTCATAGGAACCCTCATGTATCTTGGGTTGGGTTCATCTGATGTCCCTGGATAGGAATATTCAAGTGTCTTCCACAAAAATGTTTTCACATCAAATGTAGATTTAGACCTTGTTTGTTTCATAGAAAATGGTTTTCTAGAAACCACTTTCTAAACTTTCTTGTGTTTGTCTTTAGAAAAATTGGTCAACGGAAAATTTGGCTTAGTTTTCAGGATAGTGTTTTTTTTTTATTTTGGACGGAAACACTTTCCAGAAATTGTGAAAAATTTAGAAATATCATATTATTTTCTGGTCACATCAAATTTGGTCCTCAAACTTTTGATTGCTATATATTTTGTTTTGAACCTTTTTTTTTTCAATTTCATCCCTTAAAATTTGATTTAATTTGATTTTTATATTAATTTTGATCCTCATTTTTATGATTGTTATTTGCTTTTCTCTTATCATTTTTTTAATTGAAATTTTTTATCTATCAAATTTGATCCTCATTATTTTGATTGTTATTTATTTAATTTGAAATAATTTATGAAATTGTAATTATTATTATTTTAATTTCATCATCTTTCAACTTTTTTATATTTTAGATTTGATCTCCATTATTTTGATTATTATTTATTTTATTTGAAATAATTTATGAAATTAGATTTTTTTTAATTTTATTTTCATTCAACTTTTTAATTTGTAAGATGTGTTCCTCATTATTTTAATAAACTTGAAAAAAAAAAAAACATTAATAAGTTATTTTTCAGCTCATTTTTCATGACATAACCAAATACTGGAAAGTATTTTCCAACTTATTTTCCATGACACTACCAAACATCGAAAAATAATTCACTTTCCAGGAAACCACTTTCCAACAAACAAACATGGTATTAATTTACCCAATCATTAGCAATAATATATAGTCATCCATTAAAAATATGTAGTTATTAGTTGCTTTGACAAACCTAGGTGTGACACTCAATTCCAAATCATTTTTAAACCCTCACCTCATTTTTCTTCAAAATCATTTCAACTTCCCGAAACTATGCACAGTTTCTGTTGGTTTAAAATCTACGTATCTTTTTTTTGTTTTTGCACTTCCAGTTTCATTGATATTGGCTATTCTTCAACAGAAACTAGCTCTGGGAGTCCTGGCAATGATTTTTTTTTTCTGCAGATGTATCTGAAGTTTTCACAACTGTAGGTTTTTGGCTACATATATAATGAGCATGAAACAACTTGCAAAACCTTTCTCTGCTACTGGAAGGAAGCTAGAAAGATGTACAACACTTCTCAACAATTCTAAAGGAAAATGAAACAAGGTCCAAAAAATTCCCAGTTTTTCTCTACAATTATCAGTAATTTTCAACCGAACACATCTCTCTAAATGGTCAAACTTGCAAAATAATATGCACTTAAGTAAATACAATAAATATCTTTAGCAATGGCAGGCAGTCATATCATGAGAAGCAAATAAGTAAAGAAATGGAGAACCCTATGTCTAAGTGTTTTCATGATTGGAATTACACGCAAATAGAAAAAGAAAATTGGTGGAAACAAAATGAAGAAGCTGGACAGGGTGGCCAAATAATAAAAGAGAGAGGCTTACATGGATAACCAGAACAGGGCAGCTGACAAGTCGTATTTTGTCTATATTCTGTACATGTTAGATACAGCACGTTCAGTGCAAAACTAACTTAATTTATATCCAAAGAACAGGAGATGTAATGATATCAGCTGCTAAACTTACCTTGAAAATGTCAAACCAAAATGTCATCTTGACAGGATACAAGACCCTTATGCCTGAAAGAATTGCACTGTGAAGAACAACACCTCTCAACCTCTGTAAGCGAGAAGCCAAGTGCAGGGTAGGACCACTTCCAACAGATTGACCATACACGATCAAGTCTTCCTGCTTTATTCCATAATCCTTCTTCAAACAATTGTACGTAGCCTCAATGTCATGGTATGTGTTGAACTCAGATGGCTGTTACAGATACAGATGAAACAATTAATTAGGTATAGCATTGCATTAGCCAGATAGCAGAAGAGACAGATTGAAAAGGGCTGGACAATTAAGATTAGATACTGTTTTCTAGTTACCACGAGCCTTTTCAGTAAATTTTTGGGCAATTCGACATTTAATTCAAAGAAAAAAAATGCATATTGATCTTATAGATTTTTTTACCTTGCCAGAAGATGCTCCGTATCCAGAATAATCATAGCTGCAAAACAGCAAAACACAAACTAAGTAACAAAGTTATAACCACGATTATTGTAAGCATACAATTAGCATAGCTGCTTCATAGAAAAGCATTTGTATCCTAACAAATTTTTCAGCTGAATCTTAACATTAGCATACCAATTGATACTGCGAGTAAAAATTATTTTCCTATTAAAAACATCCCTCACGAAACGCACCCAAAAGTAAATACAAAAAACAAAATCAAGAAAATTTCAAGTAAAATTTTAACAAGTTAATGCAAGAAAAGTCCATGTTAATGTGAATTGATGCCGACAGTGACAAATCAAGCCCTGCAAAATCCAGCAGGATCATGACAAAAATATGAAATATCTTTTTGGGCATCATATATTTAAATCAGAACACTAGGGATATATTTTCTTATTTCTCTATGTCAAGTCCATTTAGGCTTATTGTAAGGTCACAATAGAGAAAATGAATATACATTCGATGATTACAAAGCCAGCACGGATTGACAGATGAGTTTATCCTTAATAAAATTCACAGATGATATAGCTCCAAACATGCAAAGACAAGAAACAACTCAGAAGAAGATGAGAGAAATGGTCCATCCGGCAAATCCACAATTCAATGACTTGCTTCTTTTTCAACACCAAAGGAAAAAAAAATAAAAAATGGAAAGAAATCACAATTAAGAAACAGGAGTTAAAGTAATTGTACAAGCAGAACAAAAAGGGAAACTAGAGTCAGAAGGCAGCAAGATAAAGAAAAAACATAAGCAAACCCCTTAAACCACAAAATGCTCTTAATCAATCACCAATGGGAGAAACCATAAAGTTGGAACATTCATAAATAACCAATCACCAAAAAGGAACATGTATAGATACAGAAAGAAACATTAGCACCAAATTCCACCATGAACAAATAAGAGCTAATTTCATGAAATTCAAAAGCAAAATCATGGAACCCAGAAAAAAAAAGATATTGAATTAATTTCCAAAAGAGCCAAAAAATAGAAGAAATTAGACAAGCCTAACAAAATATCCAGAAAGGAAAAAAAGCCATACCCAGCAAAAATACCTCATAATATTGACTCTCAAATGAGCTCTAAGTTCAATGAAAAGCTCATGCATTTGTCCAAGGTCTGCAGCATTTCCATGAGAGTACAAAACTGTGAATCTTGCAAAAGGGTGTTTCCAAAACGTAGCCACAATCTTGTTTCCAACTTTAGTTTCCAACAAGTGAACATCCATGTTCTTGTCTGCAGTTACACCTGGCAACGCCAGCCTCCCATCTCGCTCTCTAAACACATCATACGTTGGGGGGTCTGGCGGGAAGAACGCAAATTTTGCTGCCACACTCGACGTTACATTTCCCATTTATGTCAACGCAAACGTTGTATCCTCTTTGTACTCTAATATTTAAGACAAGAAAGTACAAAGAGAAAGTAAGCAGAGGAGAAGAAAACAAACCAAACCCAGTTGAGATTTTATGATGACAAAAAATGGGTGTGAGTTAACATCGTCAGTTGGTGATAAAAAGAGGTTAAAGTTCGAAACTTTTTTGTCTTTTGGTTATGGTGTTTATAGGTTAATGTGAAGGGATCCGATCTAAGAGGATGGGCTGGAATTGGTGGTGGTGGAGGAGGAGGAGGGAACAGAAACCCAGAAAATGAATAATAAGGATTTTTAGGGAACAAAACATGAGAGAGGGAGAGAGAGAGAGCTATCTGCTTGTTTAATGTAGTTTAGCCATTGATGATGAAGAGATGATCTGTTTAAGACCTTTCTTCTCTTTCTATTTTTGACTGGATGACACCCCTTGTTTTGAGATGGATGATTATATAGATGGACATTTCTGACCTTCCGTTATCTTCAGGTGAATATTTATTTATGATTGCCGTCTTGATCAAATGGATAATGGGAGCCTGGTTGCTGTTCATGGAAGGCTCAGATGATCTTGACTGTGTTCACCCGAACTACATCTGAAAGGAGGAATACTCTCAAGAATCTGAAATGGTCTTAGGATTTCATGTAGGGGCATAGAAGCTCTCTTGATTTCGGCAGAGGCAGGCTGTCATCACTCCTTGCATACCACTCGTGAATTGAATTTTCAACTGTGGGTTTTGAAAGGTGATCTTGCTGAGAATAGCAGTAATAATTTGGTCCCTTTTAGAAGGACAGTTTGGTCTTTTAAAGCAGATCCTTGTATAAGCCCACCTGATATACAGAAAGGTCACCTAAAACAGGTGCCCTTGCAAAGATCAGGAGCTCAAAACTAGAGTGGAAGCTGTATAAAAAATAAAAAGGTTGAAATGAGAGGGTAAAAAAGAAAATCTAAAGCGGAGCTGATGGACGGCTAAGATTTGGTCAAAAGCTGCTGGGGATCTTAGAAGAAAGAGAGAGATCGAGCGTCATAAATTGTCAGAGACGGACATTCCCTCATTTGATTTGCTCACCCTCTGTATGTGTATCTTTATATGTGCTTACCACATTCTGACATTTACTTTCTCTCTCTTTGGTCTTTAACCATTGTCTGAATGGAAAAAATATTAAATTAATAATTTTTTAAATAATTTTAATTAAATAATAATATAAATAAAAATTATTTTGATATATTTTTAAATAAAAATATTTTTAAAAAATAGATTTCATCGTAAAAGCTTGCTTGGTATTGCCGTTGAATTGTTATTTTTTTATTTTTTAAATTTTTTACTTTAAATTATTTTTTATATTTTTAAATTATTCTAATGAGTTGATAATAAAATAAATTTAAAAAATATTATTTTAATATATTTTTAAATAAAAAGTATTTTGAAATGCAACAATTACAACACTAAAAGAGTGTTCATGAGTGTGGTAATAATTATGCTTCAAAGTGTTTTCTATTTAGAAATGAATTAAAATAATTATTTTTTTATTTTTTAAAAAAAAAATTTGACATCAATACATTAAAATAATATAAAAAAATATAAAAATTTAAATCTTTTTAAAATATTCACTAAACACACCCTTAGCGGCTTTCGCTGCACATACCATCCATACTTTATTACCTCTCTAACGCCTCCTTTAAGCTGGAATCAAACTTTCAATATCGAAAAGCTTCTTTTTGCAAGGGGAAATTAGATGGAGTAGGAAATGGCGAAAATGCCCCCTTTGTGAGGACAATTGGGTAGTAGGTGGGTATATCTACCTGCAGAATAGTGGATTTATGAATTGGTTAAATTGACTTGGATTAATTTAAAAAATTATAAATAAATAAAAAAGCAATTTACAATATTCAACATTATGTTCCTTTCAAAATCTGTCAAGGAAAAAGTGAACTCTATGCTTCCTTGTGATAAAGTCATAAAGATATGGATAAATCAACAAAGTGGCATTCTTAATTTCATCGTAAACCAAGAGTCACTAGCAGCAAAAACGAAAGCAAGAAGAGTATTCGAGTGTGTAGTTACGATTGTTTTTTAAAATAATTTTTATTAAAAAATATATTAAAATAATATATATTTTTTATTTTTTAAAAATCTTTTTAATAACAACACATTAAAATAATTTAAAAATATAAAATTTAAAGGTTGAGATCCTTATCATCCAACTTTATAACCATTTTCAATAGCTTAAATCTTTATTGGTGGAAGACATATGATTTGTTTTTTTTCTTTTTTAAAAAAAACAAAAGATTAAGTCATAGCCTTGTGTGTGTGTGTATTAATTGTAAAAAAACTTAATAAAATAAATTACTAATTTTATTCTTAATGTTCTTTTCTAGATTTAATCCAAATATGATAATATGAAATGATATGGAGAGCAAATCTAATTGCCATTTGACCAATTTTTAAAACTATTTCTATCTAATTTGTGGAGAAATTACTTATTTGTTGTTATCTAAATTAACAAAAAAGGAAAAATGGTAATTCACGAATCAGAAAAAAAAAAAAGGATAATTTTCCTAAAAAAATAAATTGAATTTTTTTTACCCTTTAATTGCTACCAAACAAAAATTCTAATTTTATTTTTTAGCATAGTTGTTAGAATATATGTAGAATCCGATTCAAAAAATGCTTGGGCTTCTAGTTAAACTAACGAGTGATATGTTATATTAAAAATACTTTAACATGTTGAATTTTAACATGCTTCAATTTCAATATATATTTTAAATAATAAAATAATAATAATTTAAAGACTTAAAATTTTAAATTAACAAAAATAATTCAAATGTTTAAAATACGATCCAAACTTAAAATCTCAAATATCTAAATAACAGCAACCGTAATCCATAATTAAAAAACATCCCATAACTTTTTTTAAATAACATAATATAAAAAATATTTAAAAAAATAATATATTTGAAAAAGTCATAAATAACAATTAAAGTCATAAATATCTTCTCGGCTCTCATAACAAAAAAAAAAAAAAAAAAAACTAGTTAAGACAGTTTTAAAATTGAAATTTAATTTTTATATATATAAAAATAAGTGATTTGATCTTATAGAAACTCTACAATATAAAAATAAGTGTTTTATTATTATACAAACTCTACAAGTAAAAAGAGTTGTATTTGAATTAAAATTATTTTGAAGAAAAAAAACAAAACTTAAGATAAAATCACATGATTCCATCTGTTTCAAAAAAAAAAACATTTTACTAATAATAAATAAAATATTATTAAATTTTCTCTCCATGTACATTTTTTCTTTTAAAACATATTTTATTTGTTATTAATAGATATTTTATGATTAAACAGATATATTTACATGAATTTATCTTAATTAAATATTCTTACATAAACTCCATATTACAAGAATAAATGTTGTATTCTATGCAAGCTCTATAAGTAAAAAGAGTTATGTTTGACATAAAATAGAATTAAAATTGTTTTGAAAGAAAACGATTATAACAATTTAATTAAGATAAATTCATGTGAATCTACCTGTTCAATAAAAAAATTGATTAATAATAAATAAAATATTTTCTTCAAAGAAAAATAAGTATGATTGACGTGAAAAAAATCAGTATGAAGACAAATAAGAAAAGGAATACTCGATTATAAAGATAAAAATAAGAAAAATTAAATTTAGTATCCTATAATTAGGTTATTTTTTCAATTACCCATTATAGTTTAAAAAATTACAATTTATATCTTAGGTTAACATAAATTCTCAAATCTAAAGAAATGATCAAATAACTATTTTACATGGTTTATAATTAATTTCTTTTTAAAAAAATTGTTAAGTGTTATCTTGCTTATAAAGTTTAGAAAATAAAATGTGATTTTTCAAACTATAACAAATAATAGTAATTTCAACCAAATAATATGATACTAAGGGTAATTAAAAAAAACTAAAGGGGATGGTGAATTCACTGTTAACCTAAACACAATTTACTATGAACAAGAATAATTAATTTATAATCTTGCCCTTACAAAAAAAAAAAAAAGGAGTGTAAGCTAATGATTGGAGGTATGATTGTCTTTGCAATATAATCATTTTAGTATTTTAAAATTGATCAGGACAAGATAAAAATTTTCTTTTTTTTTTCATAGTTAAATTAAAATGATGTCTTTGGAAGAGAGAGTTTGTTTGCTTGCTATAAAGGGGTATTTATGTTTTTTTCTTTATTGTGTATATTTAAATGATCATATTACCCTTGAATTTTGAAAAAACAATTAACCAATAATGGAAGCTTTTTTTGTCTTTTTATTTTCAAAAGTACAATTAAAAGGTCAGCTTACCTTTGAGCTTATTTTCTTGAGCTTAGGGTCAAATAGTGTTTTAGATATTTCATAACTGGTTTCTTTGTTATTTTTTGGGGGTGGGGGTAGGGGTAGGGGTAGGGGCATTCTAGTCTTTTAAAAATTAAAAATTAAAATAAAAAATATTGACATGTGCTGAGAATGAGTCAGCATGACAGTTGTTTTTGGACGACGCATGCGGCTGATTCTAGCAACCAAAAAGGCTATTCTGAGGTTGCTTTAGCTTCGTCTCGGTGTTTCCTCCATTGATATGTGGATCGTGCACCGATAAGAACTCTGGTTTGTTACCAGAGACCATTTTTTTCTTCTTTTTTTTTTCTTTCCTCGTATTTCCTCAGTCTTTCATGCTTGCCACCTGATTTTTCAAGTTAGCCCCTAAACTTCTATTTCTTTTTTATTTAGTCCCTGTTCTTTTGGTTATGATTTTTTTCTTTGAAATAATTCATTGACTTGGATTTTTTTTTATTTCATCTTGATTCAATTTTTTGCTTTGTCAAATTTGGTCCTTATTCTTTTAATTGCTATTTTTTATAATCCGAGATATAGAGTCGTATTTTTTTTGGTGATTCCACCCTCCATAAATTTTTTTTCCTAATAGATTTCATTCTCATTCTTTTAATTATTGTTTTTTTTTGCTTTGCAAAATTTTTAAAATTTATATTTTTTTACCTGATTTAATTCTTCAACATTTAATTGGTTTGGATTTGAACTTCTTGGTTAAACTCGTGTCTGAGATCTCATGGGTTACAAGCTTTGAAAATTAACCCGGCTTCATGAGGTTTGCTTAAGATTGCTTTGGTTTTTTTTTATCTGATTTTTTTTTATCTTTCAATATTTATTTAATTGGAGATTGAGCTCTATTTTTTTATTTAATTAGGTTACCCTAGGTCTTTTTATTTGTTATTTTTTTAAATTTATTTCTTAAAATAAATTTTATTCTTGGATTAAATAGAATTGATTTATTGAATATAGATAGATTTTCACTTCATTTTGATTTGTTTGATTTGCTTTTTCAGGACGCTTCTCTAGTGACCCATGCGGTTTCTTCTTATGCAGCTGTCTAGAATATTGCAGTCAAGTTTGAAATGTCTTAACAAACTTTTTTTTTTTTTTTATGATGGACAATGTTTACAATGGAGTGACAATGAATTTTTAATGATCTTTTCTTTTCTTTTCCTTCCAGGAATAATATTAGTGACTCATTTGTTTAGATTGATTATTGCCAAATGTTTTTTTTTACATTTTATTTGCTATCATTGCTTATAATTTAAATCAAATTATTAAATTCTTCCGTTTTATTGGATCTAACAATTTAAGTTAAAAATTCAAGTATAAGTTTTTCTTGTTTCATTGAAAACATTATCGTCTGAATACCCTTTTTGTATACACAAAAAATTTTAATTGAGCAAATTTTAATTGGCTCAACATCATAGCACAGCGTGGGTCACTGATATAGTTTTTTGTCTAAAAATAATTGGAGTATCTCCCTGAAGAAAGAAAGGTTGGTGGCATCAAGGGTGAAGACATTAAAAAGACTGGTCGACCTCATGGACCACAGACAAGGAAAACTCTGGCTATGTGTATCATTTTAGGACCAGATGCTATGTAAGGCATTTTCGGCCCCGACAAGATCCGACCCATCAGGATCCATGCAAGGAAGTTCAAGATCAATACAGCTGGAGGAATGATAGGGTCAGAAATATTAGCGAGAGAAAGGTGGACATTTTTTGAAAGGTGTACTGGACGCCAAGCCCAGTTGATAGCTGGATAGTAATGGGCCCATTTAGCTGCCAAAATGTCCACAGAGAGAGAGCGAGAGAGATGATTAAAGACAGCCATTCTTTGCATTTTTCGTTTCTTTTCGTTAAATTGAGATGCCAAAGAGAATAAAAAGTTACAGGAAATTGTGAAATTGTCGAAGGCAATACATCCAAGTTATAGCATTTAAAGTTGAGCCATACTGTCTGGTTGCTGCTTCAAGCTGTGGGTGAGGAACAAGTCAGTGTCAAAGCCAGTACTGCAGAAATACATTTACTCCATCAGATTATTCAGAGTGTCAGTGACAAAAGGCATTATCTATCTTGCCAGGGAGCAACAGACAACAATTCACAAGCGCTAAGTGGAACTATTTTGTAACATTCAATTACGGACAAAGCTAATTGCCACGTTGAAATAATACATGCTCCTCTCCTATAGCAGTCTCATCTTCAATAACAGAAACCCAGGTCTCTGCAATTTTATCCACTCTCCCTTCCAGAATCTCCACTAAAGTGAATGCTCGCATTGTGCCTCTAGACCCTGGGGAAAACACTGAAGTTTCGTTATTCATAAAGTTTGTGTTGTCAGTTCCTTGTTCAGCAACTAATCTTCGAACTCGAGGAACGATGGCCCCATTCAGGTATATAGTCTTGTCAGCACCAACCACAATCATTTTCCGAAGACCATTTCCATATGCTAGCTCTTTATGCATGTGACCAAACACAACCAGGGGAATACTGATCTTGGTAGTCTCTTTTAGATGGGATATGGCTTGTGCTAGATCTGTACATGTGGAGTGAAATAGTTTTCCATAATACAGGACAAATAAATAGCATGTTGTGTCTGTAACAGAAGATACTCATGACCACAAGCAGCTCAGTACCTGGATCACCATGGTCACCACCTCCAAATACCCAATCTTTCCCGCATATGTCATTCAAGTTAGAACCAAGGCCTGAAAAGAAAGACCAAAATGTGTCATTAAAAATAACCATTTCTTTCTAAACAACTAGTCTGGAAGTAACTTTGCCGGTTATACACCTGTTGGTCCATTATGTGCAAGAAATATAACCATATGGTCTTCTGGAGTGCCCAAAGCAGCATTGTAGATTCTATCAGCACTTCCATCCATGTCTTGGACTCCATATCTGAAAGAAAATCTTTTGAACTTAATTTTTTGCTATATGGGCCACAATAAGGTCAAGGGAGAGACTCAGGTTTTTCTGAATCCAAGACAGGAAGAAAAGAAAATTAAAAAAAGAAGAAAAAGAGAAGAAGAAGAATGAGGCTCCACACCACAATCTCATCCACACAGTACAGAAAGTTGACTCTTTTGGTTATATGCTTGTACAGTTTTTCATGATTACATCAGCAAAGCAGAGACAACAAAGGAAGAGGATAAGGGGTTATAGAAGAGTGAGGCACAGTTGAATATATTCGTGTGAAAAAATCAACACAGTACCTTACAAGAAACAGTTGAGAATGTAATGAGCTCGATACATTTATGTCCCCAAACCTTATAAGTATTATTTTGGATTTCATTTTTTAATAATTAGAGATGCATGTAACAAAATGAAGAATATAAAAAAGTTACAAGAATGCATATTCCTGTCACAGAGATAGCAATACAAACCTTGCAGAGAGAAGACTTCTCCGGAATATCTGCTCACCACCGCAAGAAAATGGCCGTCCACCAACTACACTGAGTTTTAGTGCAGGGAAATCTAATCTCTTGTAAGCTACATGCTCTTCGCCAAGACTGCTTGTTGCAGACAGAACATTTCACAACTGAATTTCATTTCAGTTTTGCGTGCATGATGTGTAATGTGCTAAAGGAGAAACATTTTCTATATTTTGTTGTCCCCATTACATGCTAGTTACCATAATGTGAGATTATATAAGTGACGGGACATAAATAAGTGAGCTGCCAGCAGGAAAAATGTGTATATTCTCATATTTACAGGCTAAAAAATTCCAACATTCCTATGAAAGTGATAATGACAGATCCAAGATAATTAAAACATTTCCAAGTATATTGTGGAACATCCTGGATCACATAGTAGATTCAATAGCCTGAGATGCATTGATTGCATGGTTATCCAAGCATAATGTCATTTTGATTAAATATTTAATGCTGCTGTCCTGTCCCTCAATTTCCCCACCACACCAGTATAGTTAATGACTGATGAACTTTTTACCAAGAACCAAAAACCTGAAAGTTATCTTGAAAATGGTGGCTCATACAGCCACATTTATATCTATTTCATTTTCTTTTTGTTGTAAAAGATCGATCAAGTATCTAATCCAATCTCTTATTTCAAAGAAAATTGCAGCCATTACATAAGACCATTTATTCTCTTTTACTCTGTCAACATAAACAGAGTTTACTATTGACCTTTATCATCAAAGGCTTCCTGTATTAGCCAGTCTAACTTTCAAGATTCAATCTCTCGTATTATGTCTACCAGTCAAATAGGATACATTGAATCAAATACAGAAATAATTGAAATGGATACAGCCACATGCGTTCTAACCATGAAATATTTTAGAGAACAGTGAGACAAAATAATTAAAAACCAAATATAAGCAATTAGAAGGAACAACAGGATAAAAAACATGACATCCTGTAATTTAGCATGCTTGCAGATAAGTTATGCTCACCATTCCAGCTGACGTTGAACACCATCCTTCCTCCTAATATTCAAATCAAGGAAACCAATTACAAATTTATGAAGGATTAGAAACTGCACTTGTATTATTATTTACACAACACAGTTGGTGATGACAAATCCTATGGCTTGCCTAAACAACAGGACTACTAGTCCCAACAAATCACATAGCGTAAAATCACCAGCATGAATGCATGTGGATATAAACAAGCACACACACCAATGCAAATAAATCTTTTAAAGATGAATATTCTGCAAAGTATATGACAATTCTTGAAACATTACTAATGTATAGAATCCACCCAACATGGATACTGTTTAAGCATAAGGCAACAGCAGAGTTAACTCACTTTCCCGAAAAATGTTGAGTCTTCCATGAATCGTGGTTTCCTAAGATAACTACTTTAGGTAAATTAAGATCCGCAATGCTTTGGACGAGTTCCACATTCTCATTACCAAAGTCACCTGAAAATAATCAAAGAAACATGTTCAAACAAAGTGAAAAAGATGACCGAAGGACAATCACTAAGAATAGAATTTCCAGTTATGTTGCATATGTGCAGTCAGAATGGCAAGACCACACTGAATGAGTGAAACAGATAATGAAACAACGAGGGAGAAGAAAACCTGCCTGTGAAGAGCACCAGATCTGGCTGTATTGGACATGCAAACACATGTTAGATTGACTGAGAAAATCCATGAGCAAAACGATGAGTTCAGAAAGCTTAAAGAATTAAAGCAACACCCCCCCCCCAAATAAATAAATAAATCAGGACACAACTAAAAGTAAAGTGCCCATACATATATAGATACATACATATCAGCGACCTACTGTTCTCTCTCACAACCGAAAGCTCCTTTTATCCATTGAGGGTCGGTCCTTTACCAAGTATGATAAAATTCACAAATACTAGCATCCACTGTCCGCTTTAGAAACTCCAAATTTCACTCTGAATAATCACACTGAAAACCATTTTCAAGCAAAACACATCGCCGCGACAAAACCCATTTTTTCAGTTTTAATTACCCTAATTTCCAAAACCGCTGGCATAATATTATGTTAACCAGAAGCAGATTGAGCTTCAATCATATCAGAAAAACCCATTTAAGCACTTCCATTTTCTTATAAACAAGATTAAGAAAACAACATTAATTTGTTTGATATTTTACACTTGATTGAGCACCATGAGCAACTCGATTTTTCTTTTCCAAATCAGTAAGCGATGAAGTAAAAAAAATGCTTTAATGAAGACAAAAAAAAAAGAGGAAAAAGAAAGTACCTGCAAAAGTTGAAGTGCTTTTGAATCTTCTTCAAGATTCCAATCATCATGCTTCGATTACCCAACAACAACAACAAAAAAATTTAACACTGCATTAATAAGTGAAACTAATTAAAAAGTTAGGGTTCCTAAGGCTAAAATCCAAATAAAATGCAAGCTTTAAGGAACCGAAACCCACGACGTCTCCAACTACTGCTATTCGGGCGGAGGCTGCCATTGAGGAGGAGCGTACGGTGGTCGGGTCGGGGGACGAAGTGGAACGTTGAGTAGTGGAGATAAAACAGGGAGCGGGCGCGTGTATTAACGCGCTTAAGCTTATCATAACCTTTGCTCTGTTTTCGCGCGCTAATATACCGGTAAAAAGAGCTGACTAAATTTTTCTTAACTACTGTTATTGGATTATTGAATAGCGAGTGAGTAATTAACGAACTCGATGGTCTCCACGTCATGA
This sequence comes from Populus simonii, assembly GCA_007827005.2. Taxonomy (NCBI): domain Eukaryota; kingdom Viridiplantae; phylum Streptophyta; class Magnoliopsida; order Malpighiales; family Salicaceae; genus Populus; species Populus simonii. Next base: position 20,236,546 of record CM017469.2, read on the forward strand.
GGAGATGCTTTATGCCTTTATGAACCGTTAGATTATATAAAAAGGATTAGTTTTATATATTTGGAATTAAGTTCCCCGGTACAATTACGAAGACTTTGACATACAATTAGTTTGACTTTTGGTTTACTTCTCCTCTCTTACATCAAAATTAGTGTAAGACTTTGACATACATTTAGTTTTATATATTTGGTATTAAGTTCCCCGTTACAATTACCGAATGCTCCCAGCTTAGAGGAACCATAAAACATATTAAAATAAGTATGATAATAATTATTTTTTATCTAGAAATATATTAAAATAATTTTTTTTTATTTTTTAAAAATTATTTTTAACATCAATACATCAAAACGATATGAAAATATTTAAAAAAATTAAACAAAAAAATTTGAATTTTTATGAAACACGATTTGCACCGCATTCCCAAACAGTCTCGTTTATTTCTACACAAATAAACATATATTTTTAAAAGATTTAATAATAATAGACTAGTGGGTAATGACGAATAATTTATTGTAATAATAACATTCAAAATGTAATAGATATTAAAGGAAAATCTAGAGTTTATATAAGTTTAAATCTACAAGTATATAAAAATAAAAATTTATAGCAAACATGTTTTCAACACAAATATATTAATAGAATTCTAGCATACATACTAAGAATATATTCAAACTTGCAATTGTTATTAATTCAAAGTTATAGTATGCATATTAATAAAATTAAAAATATATGTTTAAATTGAAAAAAATGAGGGTGCTTACTTGTTAATGCACCTTAAAATAATACAACTTTTGTTGTTGTGAATGATAAGTCATTTCTCCCTAAGATTTTATTGCTCTTCACTTTGTGCAACTATGATGTTTAAAATATTTCTTTCAGGATTTCAACACCACCATCTTAGTTTAGATGCATTTTTTTTAACAAGGTCTTTGAACCAATATAAAATGACTCAATTATCTATCAACAAAGTGAACCTGAGCTTAAGATTTGGGAGGAAACACAATGCATAAAAAGATGAGAAAAACGTTAAAAATGAGGTAAGGAAGAGTGTGTAAAAGTTTGAAAAAAAATTTATAGGAAACTCTTCATTCACCTCCTTTTTATAGTTAATTTTGAAAGTTAAAATGTTAGAGAATTAATTATGGTAATAATCAATATTGATTCACAATATTATCAACTTTTAACTAGCCATCATTAATCAAGGATTAAATCTGAACATAGTGGCCACAAATATGAATTCTTAAGCTGAAGAAACTGTTTAAATTTGCAGAAAATGCTTCTGGAAGAGGCTAATAACATTCATGGGCTCAAGTCCAAGTTTCAGGTGGTAAAAAATAATCTTTTGCGACTTCAAATATTATTTTACAATAAACTCAAATCTAGGTCTCGGTCTAGCTCGAAGCATGAGTATGAGTAGGGACGGTGTGCACGTGTGTAGGTTTAAGCCCAAACTCCACTTTGTTTAGGATATCTCCCTTCTAAAAGTTTGCGTGCTTTTTGAGTCCAATTTCAACTATCCAACTTCTAACTTTATAAATATCAAGAAAGTTTTGTTTCTTTCTTATATGAGATATAGTTTTTTTAGAGGGTTTTGAGTTTCACTAAAATAAGTCAACCAAGGGTTCCTTGAGACTAATTCCTCATTCATCAATAATTTATTTAAATCATGTTAATGTTCCGTATTAAAAAACCTATGTTGGATATTAAATTTCAATAAAGTTTTAGCCTAGAAATTAAATGGATCCTATTTTTAATTTAGCTTCAAATATGCTCATTGATTATATTTTAACAAATTTTCCAACAATCCCACATTAATGAAAATTTTCTAACCAATTTGAAAATAACTTAAAGATTTATTGGGATATATTGATTTTGTAGATTACTATATAAGAACAAGTAACTTTTGACTTTGAACTTTTTTTAGTGAATTATTATTAAATTTACTCGGCTAAATAGTAAACACGATATCTTGAACTATTCAGCCTTTTATGTAAATTAAGACAATAATACTTACATAATTCTTTACCTAGATGTTCCTTTTAGTTCTCATTATTGTGTTCATTTTAACTTTGAACAACTTCTGGATTCATGAGTGCTTTAAAGAATTCAACTTTTATCAAACTTCTTAAACAAATGACCATGTTTCTCACTTACAAATATGATCTTTTATTAAAAGTATTATGTTATACTCCATTGGTGTACCAAGATATTGAAATTATTAAGAGCACAATTCACCTTTCATCACACTACAACTAACCTTATTTCATTTTAGGAGTAAATAAGAAATAATGTGTTTCTACTGCTATTGAGAATGTTACATGATTTAATTTTCTATTTGAATATAGATTTTGGAATCTCCAATCAATAGGTATGATTACCATCATTATACTCTTTTATCTTTAAAGGCTTTAATTACATTCCCCTCGATGAATTATACACGAGTTCTCTCGACAAAACTTTAGTTAAAAAATCCATAACATTATCCTTTGATTACATAGTCAATAGAAATAATTTCAATCAAGAGCAAGTATTTAACAGTATTATATCTACGATGTATATGTCTAGACTTGTCATTATACATGTTAATTTATGCCTTTTCAATTATTGACTGACTATCATAATGGACATAAATAGTTGCATTGGTTTTGGCCGACATAAAATGTCCTTTAAGAAATTCTGAATCAATTCGGTTTCCTTTCCAACTTTATCAAAAGTAATAAACTTAGATACCATTATGGATCTTACAATACATGTTTATTTAGAGAATTTACATGACATAGCTACTCCAAAAAGTATGAAGATATATCCACTTGTGGATCTTAAATCTTTAGTGTTGGATATCCAATTAGCATCATTATACTTTTGTAATATCATTAGGTAACTAATATAGTATAACCTATAGTCAAAGATGTACCTTAAATATTTGAATGTCTTTTTCTATTATCATTTAATGACCCATACTTAGATTACTTATAAATTTACTTAGATTACTCACAAAGTAAGCAATATCAGATATTGTGCAATTCATAACGTATATTAAGCTTCTAATTATTCAAGAACATTTCAGTTGATTTATTTTCTTACCTTTATTCTTGGACATATGTATACTTATATCAATTGGTGTTTTGATAGTACTATTATTACCTCTAAAAAATTTATCAAGAATTTTCTCAATGTAATGAGATTAAGACAATATCAATCCATTAGATATACTAGAAATTTTTATTCCTCATATGATATTTGTAACATCTAAGTCTTTCATGTCAAACTTGTTAATTAACATTTTCTTAGTAGACTTGATCACGTGATCATTATTTTCTAAAATTAGCATATCATTCATATAAAGACATACAATGACATAACCTTTATATGTATTTTTCACATAAACACATTTATCAACTTCGTTTATTTTGAACTTATTTGACAACATAACCTTGTCAATTTTTTTCATGTTATTGTTTAGGTGCTTATTTTAAACCATATAATGATTTGTCAAGTTTATAGAATTTTTTTTCTTGTCCATTGATAACAAACCCCTTAGATTGTTCTATGTAAACCTCCTCATCAAGGTCACCATTTAAAAAATTTATTTTTACATCTATTTGATGTATTTCAAGTTTGTTAATAATTGTAATAACTATTAATGTTTGTATAGAAGTTATTCTTGATATAGGTAAATATGTGTCAAAATGCTCTACCCCATCTTGTTGTCTAAATTCTTTGATAACAAGTCTAGCTTTATATTTGTCAATAGTGCCATAAACTTTCATCTTTCTTTTGAAGATGCACTTATGGCCTAATAATTTACTTCTAAGAGGAAGATCCACTAGTTCTCATATATAATTATTCATAAAACATTCAGTTTTATTATTGTCTGTTTCCTTCCAATAGGAAGTTTCCGAATATGATATTCCTTTATAGTAGGTTCGACGTTTATTTTCTAACAAGTATTTTAAAAAATTAGGACCAAATGAAGGGGGAGAGTTGTTAACGCGGGTTTTTGTTTGGAATATGTTAGGTTGACCATTTGATGAATGGGTAAAGGATTAATGAGAAAAAATCCGAAAGAAAACATATCCTTCTCTTTTTGATATTTTTGTCTAAAAGATAAAGGAATTGTATTGTAATAATAATTATTTATGTATTAACTTGATTGCGTAAAATGAAGTTAATGCAAGGGTAAGAAATGTTTACCATTGAGTTGTTAAAATTACACGAAAAATTACTGAAGGAGTATCGGGATAAGATCCTATACATAGAGGAATTGTATTGTAGTAATAATATTAATGTTTAACTTGTTGTATGAATGATTCAATTAAACTATAATATTATAAAACTTGAAGTTGGGATTTAGATGGTTACATACTAGTAGTTTTTATTGTAAATCCATCTTTCTAGTTATTTAGTTAACAAAAATGGGTCCATCTCTGCTGCCTCGTCTGTCTTTCTTTCTTCCTTTATGTCTGTAATATCTTAATCTATGCAAATTCTTCTTCTATTTTCTCATTCAAATCATGCGGTTAAGAAGACATGGGTCACTCTGTCTTTTGTATTTTCTCTTTCAAATTACTTCCGGAAAGAATCTGAATGTTCTTGGAATTGTATTTTCCCTCTGTCAAGTAAGTTTTGTAGCATGAAAAGGAGAATAGCGCAGCAAGCATGACCCGCCTCTCTGTGTTTCCAGTATTAACATTACATGTATAGAAAACAGAAGGTGTGGAGTCCTAAATGCAGAGCAATGACAGAAGCCTAGAAAGAAAGAAAGATGAAAAGTATAAAAACAAAGTCAACGAAAATACAAGTATAGACCTCAAACCTTCTGCAGAAAGAAAAACAAAGAGACCTAAAGATCAGTTCAGTAAAGGCTGCGTTTGAATAAAACGAAATTAAAGGCTGCATTTGACTTTGAAATTCTGCCATTTGCAAGTCTCTCTCTCTCCCACACACATTTATATATATTCAATGCCCTAGAATAGGAAAGCACCCCTCAACCGTCTCTGAGAGCTAGAATAGTACTGGATCCACTAACATCAACTTGCTATGCCACTATCGTGTGCCAGCTACTGTCCACATGCCTTTGATCCTGCCTATTGTATTGTGGGAGCATTATGGGAGTAGCACCGCCTCTTTGAATTGTAGCCATAGGCTGGCTAACTGCATTCAACAAAATCATGGCGGATGTGTTTTTTTTTACTGTCTACAAGTTGATCATCCATATGAAATACTCTATAAATTGTTAGTTTCCTAGCAACTTCTCATCAGCTATCAAGGGATATTCCTCATCTTTAATATGGCAATCAACATCCTTCCTCTTTTCTTTTCCATCTTCCTTGTTTCATTTCAGCCCTACTTCTCCGTCGGCCAAACTGTTGTCAAAGGTGGTTACTGGTTTCCTGGTAGCGGCTTTGCAGTTTCTGACATAAATTCTACTCTTTTCACTCACCTTTTCTGTGCATTTGCCGATGTCAATAGCCAAACATATCAAGTTACAATCTCATCTTCAAACCAAGCTCAATTCCAAACCTTCACCAAGACGGTCCAACAAAAAAACCCTTCAGTGAAAACCCTTTTATCAATTGGTGGAGGTGGCTCTGATGTAAACACATTTGCTTCAATGGCTAGCCAGTCAAGTTCTCGTAAATCATTTATTGATTCCTCCATCATGTTAGCAAGGTCTAACAATTTTCTTGGCCTTGACCTTGACTGGGAGTACCCTTCTGATTCTACACAAATGAACAATTTTGGCACCCTACTTACTGAGTGGAGGGCTGCTGTGGTCACTGAGGCTAAAAGCTCTGGCAAGACACCATTGATGTTATCTGCAGCAGTTCTTTACTTATCATATTACTACTCGTCCTCGGTGACGTACCCTATCCAGGCTATATCAAACAGCCTGGATTGGATTAATCTAATGGCATATGATTTTTATGGCCCAGGATGGTCTCCATCAAGCACGGGACCTCCTGCTGCTTTATACAATTCTGGGAATCTACAAAGTGGAGACAATGGGGTCAGGTCCTGGATTCAGGCTGGCATGTCTGCAAAGAAACTAGTACTTGGCCTTCCCTTTTATGGCTGGTCATGGCGTCTCACAAATTCGAATAACAATGGCCTTTTTGCACCGGCCAATGGACAAGGCCTAGCAGGAGATGGATCAATAGGTTACAATCAGATCAAGCAGTACATAACCCAAAATAGAGCTACTAAAGTATTCAATGTCACTGTTGTTACAGACTATTGTTACAGTGGAACTACATGGATTGGCTACGATGATACTCAGAGTATCTCCACCAAGGTTGCATATGCTAAAGGGAAAGGCTTGTTAGGTTACTTTGCCTGGCATGTAGGTGCCGATGACAATTGGGTCCTTTCTTCTAAAGGTTAGTGTGGATTAGACTTATGTACGTTGAAAGGGTAGTAGCTCTACCAAAAAACTTCATTGTTACAACAACACTAAGAAACAGATATAGATGTAACTGCTGAAATTAAAGACTTCACACAGCACCATAATTTGTTCTTTGATTATCTGTCTAGTTCATGTCTTTCTGATATGAAATTCTTACTGTTGTGGCAGCATTGCAGACATGGGGAGCATAGGCAAGAGCTTGTTCCTGATCAAATAATAACCAAGAGACAGAAACACAGAACGTTTCTTCGATCAAATATATATCCTTTGGCTTGTCCTTTACGGCAAAGTTAAAGAATTAAACATATGTATTACTGTCATGCTTAAATTGTCTTATAAGCCTAAGTTAATAAATGAAACGGTAGGGAAACTTTTCTCTATTAATTAAAAAAAAGTGCATATATTTTTCTAACATTTAAATTTATTATATACCCTTGTATATTATATTATTACCCCACTATACTAAATGACTTGAAAAACTTAAAAGAGCTGCTGCTGGTTTTGCTGTTCTTCATTTTCTACTTCTATGGTCTCATCAGATAGTGAACTGAGAATTGATGATTTTATTTGGCTCAAATTGTGAACATATGTAACTAATTTTGAGAAAAAGAAAGACTAAATTTTTATACCTATCATTTTTTAAAAGGAAGAGATAATTAATTTCTTTGACTTTATTGGTTATGGATTTTTCTAAAGAGCGTGAGAAAAGATTAGGTGGCTGAAAATTAAGTACACAGAAAACAAGATAGTTAAGAAAATTGCAAAGAAATCACCGCATAGTGAATCCACAATAACTAGAGAGTAATTAAACAAGACTTCTACAATACCATGTTGTTTTAGTGTGTTTTTTGGTTAAGGCTAAGCCAAAGGAGCATGTATTTATAAATGTCGTGTAGAATTTTGCCTAGAGTTTGAAAAGTCTTCAGAAGTTTGTCACAGGGAAGATTAGCAGAATTATCCAGTTGTTCCTGATTCATGCGGCTACCTGAATTAACTTTGACCAAGACACTATCTAGATTTGTCAAGAATCACTCTTCTAGATGGGTTTCAGACTTTCAGCTGATTCATTTGACCACGGCATCAATCACTGTTGTATCTTATCTGATTAGATGTTTCGTGTGAAAATGTCAAAGTTGGCTGTATAAGAGGACATTATTTAACTTGTAGAACCAGCTTTACATATCAAGCAAGACAGCTTAGCACCTCTGATCAAATATGGCTGCCAGAACACTTCCATTCTTCTTAACTCTCCTATTTCTGCTTCAACTCCACTCCTCAGCCGGACAAAATGCAGTTAGAGCTGGATACTGGTTTCCTGGTAGTGGATTTCCAGTTTCCAGCATCGATTCCACCCTTTTCACTCACCTTTTTTGTGCATTTGCTGATCTTGATCCCCAAACTAACCGGGTTATCATCTCGTCTGCAAACCAGGCTCAATTCTCTACCTTCACGCGAACTGTCCAACAAAAGAATCCTTCTGTCAAGACCCTCTTATCTATCGGTGGAGGAGCTGCAGATGAGACGGCCTTCGCTGGAATGGCAAGCCAAGCCGGTTCACGCAAATCATTTATTGACTCTTCAATCAATTTAGCAAGGTCTAATAACTTCCACGGCTTGGACCTTGATTGGGAGTATCCATCCACCACTACTCAGATGACCAGCTTGGGTCTACTTCTTGCTGAATGGAGAGTCGCCGTGGCCAATGAGTCTAGCAGTACAGGCAACACTCCATTGCTTCTATCGGCAGCAGTTTTCCGCTCATCAGATTATTACACCATCAACTATCCAATCAGAGCTATATCAAACAGCTTGGACTGGATCAATGTAATGGCCTATGACTTCTACGGTCCTGGTTGGTCAAATGTGACAGGACCACCTGCTGCATTATACAACCCTGGGACTACAAGGAGCGCGGATTATGGAATCACAACTTGGATCCAGGCTGGTGTGGCAGCTAATAAAATAGTACTTGGATTTCCCTTCTATGGCTGGGCTTGGACGCTTGCAAATGCTAATAACAACGGCTTTTTCGCACCAACAGTTGGACCCGCTATATCGAACGATGGCGACATAGGCTACGCACAGATCAACAATTTCATCGCTCAAAATGGTGCAAGCGCACTTTACAATTCAACTTTCGTTTCCAATTTTTGCTACTCTGGCACAACCTGGATTGGATACGATGATAAGGAGAGTATTTCGACTAAAGTCACCTATGCCAAGAACAGAGGATTGCTCGGTTATTTTGCCTGGCATGTTGGTGCTGATGACAACTGGGCTCTTTCTCAACAAGGTTAGTATGGATTTATCGGTAATTCAATTTTGTCCCGTCCCTTTAATTTACCTGTAGGGTTCTTCTAACAATGTATTAACACCATTGTTGTGGCAGCGGCATCTACATGGGGAGCATAGACACAAAATGCTGACAGGATAAGCATATAGGTATCAGTATCTGTATACACCATCTTAATAAGACGAATAAGCCATATTAAATAATCAATATGTTTCCATAATATCCTAATATTTACCTATGGAATTATAAATTACATATTTTTCCCAATTAGATTATCAGTTTCTACTTACTGAGGCAGAGTCGGCTGCCCGCAGCTCTCAAGACTTCCATACTTGAACTGGATTTCTGTGATGATTTATAGCTTAGCTCCAAAAATCTAGAGGTGTGCTTTTTTATAGTTGAAAAGAACTATTAATTAAAAACAAATTAATAAAATTACATAATGGGGTCCAAAGCCTGAAAGGAAAGAACCTACACATGTGATTGATACGAGGAGTCACATCCCCCATCATGTCACCATACGATAATCAGATAAACCCTACATGTGATTTTTTTTATCGAGTTCTTTTATAGTTAAATTGATGGCCAATCGCTTGTTGTTTGTTAAGAATACTCTCATAGACTTAAGAGATGGGAGATCAAAGATGAAAAGGCTGAGAAATTAGGTGATGATTTAGAAGTTTTTGCAAAATGTTTAGGTTGGTCCTTATACTTTTCACTTTCTAATTTTTCAGTTTATTTGGTTTTGAAAAATTTAATTTTGATGCAATTTTTTTTTTAATTTTTAGTCATGGTTTGAGAAAGGAGAGAGAGAGTTGTCATATTTTGATGGAGAAGAGAGAGAAAAAATTGTTCGGTGTTGATTTCAACCACGTTAAAGGCCAATCATAGTGTCAACGATATATTCGATGAGAAAAGTTCTCCTAAGGTCTTACTTACCCTTCATCTTGCTTGAGATGGTAGATCCGGGCTCGATAAGGTTTTTAGTTTTGAAGTTAGTTTTTGTTTTTAGAATAGAAGATTTGCTAATTTGAACTTATATATGGATTTATTTAGATCTTTATGGTGACTTTTTGGCTATCTAAAGTGGTCTGCGACCAAACCAGAAGCGATGCATTATCTATTTGTTTGTAAAAAAACCTAGGTTGGACGGACAACATGTCGTATACCCAAACAAGAAAAGAGTTTAATAGGCAAGCATGTGAGCTTGCTCTTTATTTTAGGCCTAAGAGCTGGTCAATTAGGCATAGACTCCTTTTAAAAAGAACTTTACTTGGATAAAATCAATGAAATTGTTTTATTTTTAATCATGAACTAAAAAATTATTTTTAAGATTTTTTATTTATTTTGAACCCAAGAGCTGGTCTATCAGGATATTTGTCTTATCGGTTGATTTAAAAAAATATATATCATCCAATTCTAATATATCACGGTCTTATTATTTTAAAAGTGTGTTGTCAAGTATGAATCAAATTTTAGGTTTATGATTTATTTTTTAAAAAACATGTTAATAATACTCTTATATATTTTTATAGCTAGAGAAAAATAATCTGGCTTGCGACATGACTGAGACACTAAATTAAGTTCATGATCGAGATTACCCAACCAATTTATAAATAATAGATTGCTTGTTAATTTTTAAAGTATTACTACTTATATTGTTCATTTTTTGTACTATGAGACTTATAAATTTAAAAGTATTAGGAAAAAAAGGAAGGGTAGTTAACAATTTAAGCATAAGATCTCCAAATGAAAATACAAAATTTAATTCTTTAGGTCTCATTTAGAGACAGTATTAGATCATTAACCCGCGTTGTGCTCCAGGTCAGATTAATTTTTTAATATAAAAATATATTTAGACATTGTTAATGTTTTTTTCTAGTAGAAAAAAATTAAATTATGAAGGGATTGATCAGATATAACCCAGTTCACTTGACGAATCTAAAGATAACATGGAAAATCGATAAAAATCTAGTTTAACTGAGCAAAATTTCAAGATGACATAGTTTTTTAATAGTAAAATAACAACATATTGGATTGACTTGGTTCAACCCAGATTAACATGTCAAATCTACATCCTTGGTTATGAGACTATAATAACCCCATAAAAAACAAATCAAAACAAATTATGAAATCAATTCTTAATAAACTCAATGTTGAAGGATGAAATTGAAAAAAAAATCAATTATAAAAAAGATCTAAACAAATGAGTTGAGTTAACCTACTAAATCCACAACTTAGATCATAAAATCGAAATAACCCTATAGAAAGCAAATGGAAATAAATTACAAACTTTAATTTCCAATCAGAACAATGTTAAAGGATGAGATTAAAAAAATAAATCAATTAAAAAAAACATAAAAGAACAACCCAAGTCAATCCATAAAATTCATGACCCTGATCATGAGACCGAGATAACCTTATAGAAAAAAATAAAAAAAGAGCTAGTTTATCCTGGGTTAACTTGTCAAACCAGTGATCTTGGTCATGAGACCGAAATAATTCTATGAAAAGCAAATCAAAATAAATTATGAAGTTCAATTCTCAACCGACCTTGTTAGATGTAACATTGAATAATGAAATTTGAAAAAATTCAATAAAAAATGACACAAAAATACTCGACTTGACCAGGATTAGCATACAATTCATAGATCATGAGGCTAGAATAACCTAATAAAAAGCAAATACAAACAAATCATAAAGTAATATTAGATCCAGTTCTATTAGGCAATGATCTATGTACCTTGAATAAGTAATCAAGGCGGAGTTTTCTGGGCTGTAAAGAATGAGCATTCTCAAATACCCCTTAATTTAATTTGCAGCAGCAAATTATGAAGAGCTTATGTTTATTTTAACCATAGAGCTTATGTTTATTTTATTTTTATTTAAATTTGTTTTAACTAATTGCTTTTTTTTTTTATAACTAATACCCATAGAACATTTCCACGGGCCCCTCTTTCCTCCTCTTAGCCCAACACTAACTCAAACACCACCCGACCCAATATGTAAATCGTATAAACGACGACGTTAACTCCTCTCTACTATAAAACATCCAAGCACTGCAATTTAGGGTTTCTATAAGCGAGGGTTTCATATCGGCTGCTTCAGTCTCTTGCCTCCAATCCCCCAACTCGGGAAAATGGTTCTTTCCTTCTCCCCCCTCTATGTTTCTCGATGTTTCCGTGTTTGTGTTTATGATATCGGGCCTTACGTGAGTACTGATGTTTGATTCCATGTTTGTTTTGTAGCCGTCACACAAGACCTTCAGGATCAAGAAGAAGCTGGCGAAGAAGATGAGGCAGAACAGGCCTATCCCTCACTGGATCCGTATGAGAACTGATAACACCATCAGGTACTAAATCCTTCAATACTTTTTTATTCTTCTTTTATTTGTTTACTTATGCTATCCCTTTTTTTATCGTTCAAGAGATAAAGATTTTTGTGTTTTCGTCGTTGTTGTTGTTGTTGTGAAGGTACAATGCGAAGCGCAGGCACTGGCGACGTACCAAACTAGGGTTTTGAGCTGGAATAAATGATTTGAAGTTCGAACAATTTAAGTGCTATGTAGTTTTTAATTTTGTCAGACTTGAATATCCAGAGGAATTGTTTTGTTGTGATTTTGAAGGGATTGCTGTTTATTTTTGAGCTTGATTTTATATTTGAAGAAATGGTTTAGACCAGTTCAAGCTTAATGTGATGACCAGTTATTTATTTTGTGTTGTTTGCTTGTTGAGTTTGTTCATGTGGTAATTGCCCTGATCTCCATTATATTTTCGTCTCAAGCAGGTTTTGATATCAATTAGTTTTCGGGTTTGTGATGTTTTCTAGTATTTATTTGATGGTCAATTCTACCAGTGGAGGCTAGAATAAGCTGTTAATATGCTGGTGAAGTCTTTTAAAGAAGGAAGCAATGGGTTAGATAGTGGTTTAACAGAGGGTCCCAGATGATGACGAAAGTTGTTAGATTATTTGTCAATAGGAAAATACAGAAGTTTGAATAACCTTAAAAGCTGAATAAGGGGTATTTGGAAATGAGGTCATTGTGCCTGTCAAAAGAATTCCGTTGTTGTTGAAGTAGGAACTGTTGAAATAGATGTGATGCTCATTGTTACTGCTTTGAAGTCATCTTAAGGTTGCAGGACTTGGAGCAAGAGTTTAACGTTGTAATTATGCTATAATGTGGCTAGCCTCAATGGTTTTATTTGCAACTCCTGTCTTATGTTTTATTTCATCCTTTAAGTTTTGGGTGAAGTACATATAGAATGGATTAAGTTATCCTAAGATTGTTCCTTTTTTGGTGTATAGTATAAAGAATTAGAAAGTAGTTAAGTCAACTGGTAGAAAGTTGAAGGAGTTTGTGCTTTGGATTGATGTATTTCAGTTGGAGTGTTGGATCAGAATGTTTTCTGTCAAGAGTTATTCATTTGGGTGAGGCATAACTTTTTTGTGCTTGGCTTAGTTAGAAGCAAGATTAAACTTGCTCTTGTAATTAGGAATCTAGTCTCAAGGTTGAGAAATAGGCGAAGGATGGTATGAAATGCTACGGCATAAAACCAGAAATTAGTGCAATGTCCTTTTTGTGAAATGTAATTGTACAATCATATGATATCACGTTGATTGGTTGTAATGTTTTCTGTCAAGAGTTATTCATTTAGGTGAGGCATAACTTTTTTGTGCTTGGCTTAGTTAGAAGCAAGATTAAACTTGCTCTTGTAATTAGGAATCTAGTCTCAAGGTTGAGAAATAGGCGAAGGATGGTATGAAATGCTACGGCATAAAACCAGAAATTAGTGCGATGTCCTTTTTGTGAAATGTAATTGTACAATCATATGATATCACGTTGATTGGTTGTAATAGCGTCAGAGTACTTATGGTAGTTGTACACTGTCTACATGGTGTTAGAAAATATGGAGGAAAGATTAATGGCTTAGTGAGGGCACTGCAAGAGCAATAAACTTGTATTCTGTTGTGGAATAATAAGATTTTGTCTGTAAAAGAGGAATAAAAGAGTCCTCATCTTCTTTAACTTGGAGATATGATTTTTGGGATTGGAAGTTTAATGACCGAATGCTTGTTAATTGTTTTGATATTGTAGTCTCTATTAAGGAGCAGTTATCTGTGAAGACTGTTGCCTGCCGTATGCGTGTTTTCTTATTGAAAATTTTCGCCTTTAGTTAATGTGGCTGTATTTAGGGTTGATTGTTCCTGGAAACGGTGGAAGTCTACTTCCTTGGATTTGGGACCCGTCCTCAGCAATGGCGTCTTTAACTTGAAAGGGGATAGAGTTTGTGTACTTGTGAATTGTTCTAATCCTTGACCTGCGTCTTACAGGGTATGGGAATTAAAATACAGAGAGTGAGTTCTTCTCTCATGCAAGTTTTGCCTAAATGCGAGTGCGTCCACCTGTGCTCGTTGTCTACAAAGAACAGCCTTTTTTAATATCATTTTCTGTTCTGAATTCTCATTTTCTGTCGTTATGGCATTCTTATCTTAGCAAGAGGCATAAGCCCTGTTCGATTGATGCAAGCCTGTATCGGTGGAAAGGAAACATTATTCTGGCGATTTAGATTCTGCCCAGTTCATAACGCTTCATTCTGATTGCGTAATTATGGATCATTGGGAAATTTGCGTACAATTGGGAAATTGCATAATTATGTTGGCTGCTGGGTGGAAGCTTAACAGCCAAAACAGTATATTCACAAAATTTCTTCCAGAGGCCGAGTATTGATGCATGCATGTGTCCAAAAACCCTCATGGATGTGACCAAAATAACAATGATAACAGAAATCTGGTGCCGAACCATTAGATTGGATAACAAATGTTATTGAAGGGATAGGACGATGCAAACCCCTGTAAGTTTGAATACAACTGTAGTTTTCCATAATTTGAATGGCTGTCATTTGTTTTTTATTTGCAGCCAAAGAATCCAATTTTTGATGACTTTTAATCAATAATTTGCTTATGTATGCATGCATTTCCCCCTTTTATTGGGTTTAAAATCCACGAGGATGGTTTATGGCCCTGAATCATGAATGACAGTTCCTTACTATTCATTCCGTGAAACTCGGAACCTCGTTCTGTCAAATCTTGACATGACAGTAGAGTGATAAAATTGACAACACTGTTTTTAAGCATTCTAATTTGTGGTATTATTGTTACCACCAAAAAAAGTGGAAACTTTGGCATGCAAAAACCACAAAGGCAAAACAAAGAAAGCCGAATTACTCGAGCTTTCACTCCTTCAATGCAACAAGTTGGTTATAAAGCTTCACTACCTTCAACAAAACAAAAAACCAAATGCTTGCTGTCTTCTTAAGGATAACAAACACATCTGATTTCTCTCCTTCTCTGTCATTTGTGTCTCCTTGATAGGCCAATGAAGGGTATATTTTCAGGCCTATTGAAGGAGACTCTCTGACCCCAAGAAATTGAAGTGGAGGTTGACATTTTCTTGTTTTGATCTTCTTGTTCGGTTTCATCTTTCATCATGGGCGACGTTTCTTTGGAACAGATAAAGAATGAGAATATTGATCTTGTAAGCATTTCTCTTCTGCACACACACACATACACATACATGACACATGTTTTGTATGTTGTTGTTGCTTCTCATTTCGATTTGACATGTTAATGTTTCTAAAATCACGGAAAACAAAAATGTTTATCATAATGCTGTGTTTATGTTTGTGTAGGAGAGAATTCCTGTTGAAGAGGTATTTCAGCAGCTAAGATGTACAAAAGAAGGATTGAGCACCGCACAAGGTGAGGAGAGGCTTAAGATCTTTGGCCCAAACAAGCTTGAGGAGAAAAGAGAGAGCAAATTCCTCAAGTTTTTGGGTTTCATGTGGAACCCTTTATCATGGGTCATGGAAGCAGCTGCCATAATGGCCATTGCTTTGGCTAATGGAGGAGGCAAGCCTCCGGATTGGCAGGATTTTGTTGGTATCGTTGTATTGCTTATCATCAACTCCACCATCAGCTTCATCGAGGAAAACAATGCAGGCAACGCAGCTGCCGCTTTGATGGCTGGTCTTGCCCCCAAAACCAAGGTACTTTTAGTCTAATCCTTGTTCATGCCTTCCGCTTTCATCAGCAACTCATGTAGCATAGAAGATAACTCATTGTTTGTAAAATTAAATTTGCAGGTTTTGAGGGATGGAAAATGGATGGAGGAAGATGCATCAATTCTGGTACCAGGAGATATGATCAGCATCAAGTTGGGAGATATCGTCCCAGCTGATGCTCGTCTCATGAAAGGAGATCCGCTCAAGATTGATCAGTCTGCTCTGACTGGTGAATCCCTTCCAGTTACAAAGCATCCTGGCGAAGGGGTTTTCTCTGGCTCAACCTGCAAGCAAGGTGAGATTGAGGCTGTTGTTATTGCTACTGGTGTTCACACCTTCTTCGGCAAGGCAGCTCACCTTGTTGACAGCACCAATAACGTTGGCCATTTCCAAAAGGTATTGTTTGCTTTCATTTTGTTACATAGGATAATACAAGTTGATCGTTACTTCTAATTTATCACACAAGATATAAATTGGTCTTGGTCATATAGATCTCTTATATAATTCTTGCGTTTTGCTGGCACTCTTTTTATCAGGTGTTGACAGCTATTGGTAACTTCTGTATCTGCTCAATCGCTATCGGTATGCTGGTTGAGATTATAGTGATGTACCCAATCCAGCACAGGAGGTACAGAGAGGGTATTGATAACCTCTTGGTGCTTCTCATTGGAGGTATCCCAATTGCTATGCCTACAGTCTTGTCAGTGACAATGGCTATTGGGTCTCACCGTCTATCACAGCAAGGTGCCATCACCAAGAGAATGACCGCTATTGAAGAAATGGCTGGAATGGATGTCTTGTGTAGTGACAAGACCGGAACTCTAACCCTCAACAAGCTTACCGTGGACAAGAGCCTTATTGAGGTTAGTGAGCTAAGCCAAATCATATAATTCTCAAGGATATCGGGGTCACATGATTCTGGAAGTCTTAAGGTTCAGCACTCACTATCTATATTGGTAATTATAGGTGTTTATAAAGGATATGGACAAGGATACCCTTGTATTACTTGCTGCTAGGGCTTCCAGAATTGAGAATCAGGATGCCATTGATGCTTCAATTGTTGGGATGTTGGGCGACCCCAAGGAGGTAAACAATTCAATCCCCTTTCTTGTGAACACTTGCGGTTCCTGTCATTCCACTTTAGATATAAATTTCATGGATTCAATGAAATGGGAACTTTATTTTGCTTTCTTGTGATCTTTGCAGGCAAGAGCAGAAATCACCGAGGTGCATTTCTTACCCTTCAACCCTGTGGAAAAGCGCACTGCAATCACTTACTATGACAACAACGGTGACTGGCACAGAAGCAGCAAGGGAGCTCCTGAGCAGGTATGCATTGATTGGATGTTTTATCTGAAACTAGCCCTTATGTTGCGAGTTCTAACTTCCTATTTATATGCCAGATTATTGAACTCTGCAACCTAAAAGGGGAGACGAAGAAAAAGGCCCATGAAATCATTGACAACTTTGCCGAGCGTGGCCTTCGTTCCCTAGGAGTTGCTCGCCAGGTAGATTAATCCATTAATTTTCTTGCTACTCATCTCATATGATTCCTCAGAATATAGAAAGCTAGATGGACTTTCTATCTGAAACATTATTTATTCGATGGCATGTGTATTTTCTCCCTGTTTATAGAGAATTCCAGAGAAGACCAAGGAAAGTGAAGGAGCACCGTGGGAGTTTGTGGGTCTCTTGCCTCTTTTCGACCCTCCAAGGCATGATAGTGCTGAGACTATCCGTCGAGCCCTTGACCTTGGTGTCAATGTTAAGATGATCACTGGTGACCAACTTGCTATCGGCAAAGAGACTGGCCGCAGGCTTGGGATGGGCACAAACATGTATCCTTCATCATCTCTCCTTGGTAATAGCAAGGATGAGAGCATTTCTGGCATTCCAGTTGATGAGCTCATCGAGAAAGCTGATGGATTTGCTGGAGTCTTCCCTGGTAATGGAAATTCTCATTTTAGCTTAATATATATATGTATGCATGTCTGTGTAGTCTCTAGAAGAACTGCTGCTAATTTAAATATTTAACTTACGTGAAACTTTGAATGCAGAACACAAGTATGAGATTGTGAAGAAGCTACAAGAGAGGAAGCATATCTGTGGTATGACAGGAGATGGTGTTAACGATGCCCCGGCATTGAAGAAGGCAGACATTGGAATTGCTGTGGCAGACGCAACTGATGCTGCCAGGAGTGCTTCAGATATTGTCTTGACAGAACCAGGATTGAGTGTTATTATTAGCGCTGTATTGACAAGCAGAGCCATCTTTCAGAGGATGAAGAACTACACAATCTATGCTGTTTCCATCACAATTCGTATTGTGCTGGGATTCTTGCTTGTTGCACTTATTTGGAAGTTCGACTTCTCGCCATTCATGGTTCTGATCATTGCTATTCTCAATGACGGAACCATCATGACCATCTCCAAAGATAGAGTCAAGCCATCTCCTGTGCCCGACTCATGGAAGCTCAAGGAAATTTTCGCCACAGGCGTTGTCCTTGGAACTTACATGGCAATCATGACTGTGCTGTTCTTCTGGCTTGCTCATGACACTGATTTTTTCCCCGTAAGTCAATCACTCTAAATGTCTCGTATCAATGATGTTTAGTTGAATTTTTTTTTTAACATTTTAATGTCTGCAGGAGAAGTTTGGAGTGAGGACAATCAGAGGTAAACCAGATGAGCTTACAGCAGCTCTTTACCTTCAAGTGAGCATCATCAGTCAAGCACTCATCTTTGTAACCAGGTCAAGGAGCTGGTCCTTTGTTGAATGCCCTGGTCTCTTGCTTGTCAGTGCTTTCATTGCAGCACAGTTGGTCAGTATTTGTTCTATTCCCTTTCGTTTTCCCTTCTTATCTCAACTTCTATTTATCTACTGTAAAATCTTTTTTATGAGTTGAATGATGATGGTATGTTGCATTAACTTGCAATACTTTTCAATGAAGGTGGCGACTCTCATTGCTGTGTATGCAAGCTGGTCCTTCGCAAGAATCGAAGGCATTGGTTGGGGATGGGCAGGAATCATCTGGCTTTTTAGCATTATCACCTATATCCCTCTTGATATCATAAAGTTCATTATCCGCTATGCATTGACTGGGAAGGCCTGGGATAATATGCTACAAAACAAGGTTTCTAAACAATGAAAACATCAACTCTTTGTTGAATTCTTCTCATTTCTTTCTTTTGACTGATTGCATCACCTTTCTGCTCCTTTTATAAATCAATCCAGACTGCTTTCACAAACAAGAAGGACTATGGAAAGGGTGAGAGGGAGGCTCAATGGGCTACTGCTCAACGTACTCTTCACGGTCTTCAACCTCCAGAAACCATGTTCAATGACAAGACCACCTACAGAGAGTTGAGTGAGCTTGCAGAGCAGGCTAAGAAGCGTGCCGAAGTAGCAAGGTAAAGTATTTAGCTTACACATACAACGACAGAGGTCCCTTTCATAGACACATGCAAATACTAGAACTTAAACCTTCTAAAAGGGCAGGCTACCTTGAACTTGCTATAATAACATGACATCAACTAAGATTTAAGCTAGCTGATGACATTCCATTTCTTCACTTGTCTCCAATTTCTTTCCTTGAAGGCTACAGTGCTCATGAATCGGGGTTCATTTTGCAGGCTCAGAGAGCTTCACACGTTGAAGGGACATGTTGACTCAGTGGTTAAGATGAAGGGACTTGACATTGAGACCATCCAACAACACTACACAGTCTAAGGAAATAAAAGAGATGTAGAAAGAAGCACATGCAAGTAAGATAGAGAGAGAGTTCATAGAGAACAAACAAGAAAACTAATGTCAGAGCTGTTTTTCCTGTTCAACATTTCATTTATTATTTATTTAAATTATAGGAGGGGATCTTCATAAGGGAGATTTGCTGTAGCTCCTTTGGAGAATGGAAGAATTCTAGTGGGAAATTTGAAAGCAGTGAAGAACTCAAGGGGCTACATATATAATATATACAATATCTGTTTGTTCTTAGTTTCCTTCCCTTCACAAGTTTTGGTTAGCCACTTTGAATAAAAGATTGATGGGCTTCAAACCCTAACAACCATCTTAGTTTCCTTTAGCCACGCCTGATCTATCACTCCTTTTGGTCTTATAGATTGTTTTTGCTTTCGGTGTCCTTTCTTTTCTTTGCTGTTGTCAAACACACTGCGCGTATATATATATTTCCACCTCTTGCATGTTTAATTCGCACATGCAGCAAACAAGCAAATTTTCCCACCACTAGTATGCCATAAATTCAACACATTTTTGTTCCTTTTTTTTTTTTAAAAAAAAAAACAGTCAGGGTATTTCAAACCAACTTTTATACTAGATTATTTTCCCCTGAAATAGTTCATCAAATAGTTACATACTAGCCATCTTATATGCTGAGGATAGGATAAAAGTGTAAAAAACAATATATAGATTTTGCTTACATTTTTTTAACATCATGAAATTTTTTTATTGAAAAATAAAAACTTTATTTTTATATTTAATAAAAAAAAGTATAAACGACAATAAATATTAAAAAAATTGTTAATACTAACTAAAAATTAAATTGAAAAGATGAAAAATAGATATAAATTAAAATATATAATATAAAAGATAGATATAAATTAATTAAGATATATGATCTAGTGCATGAGGAGCAATTCAATTTTTTTATTTAATTACATGACAATATTATTTTTGGATAAAAACTAAAAGTAATTAGAATATATATATATAAACTTGAATGATTTGAAATAAGTAGGGGTGTTTAGAAAATCAACTCATCTATAGTATTTACATTATCTGACCCGACCTAACCCGTTAAAATTGGATAATGTGAATATTACAGGTAATAGTGGGTCAAAAAAAATATAATAAATGGATATTACAGGTCAGGAGCAGGTTGAGATTTTTAAAACCTAATCAACCCGACCTAACTCGTATAACTCAATATAAATAACCTTATTCCTTGATATAAATAATATTTCTTTTTCTCTCTCTTAATTTTTTTCCTCTCTTGCCTTCAAACTCACAATCGCCTCTATTCGCTTTATCTCTTTCTCTTCAATTCTCTCCTTCAAACTTCACGTTCTTAATTATTTATCAATTTTTTATCTCTTCCTGTATAATTGATTCTCTTTTGTAACCCAATATTTTTTTAGGATCATCAAAGAATAATAAAATTAATATGCTCCACCCATAAATATCTTTAATATCCATAAAATTTTTAATCAACTTGATATATCCAACCCGTTCAGGTAAAAAAAACAGGGTCAGGTTTATATTATATAAAATATCAAAAGTTGAGTTAAATACAATTATAGGTCAAAACCCAACCCAGTATATCCATGAACAACCTTAGAAAAATGATAAAAAAATATCTCTTTAATTAAAACCACTTTATCTTATTACTACTTTTTTTTTACATTTTTTACCCGAATATTTTTTTTTTAAAATAACAACTTACTAGAACTATAAAAGCAAGTTAAAGAAAATTTTTTTTCCATAACTTTGATATTCATCCCATACTTGGAAAATTGTGTAATCACACTAGAAAGATCATGTTAATCCCTTTCAAGGTAAACTGTGCAATCACATTAAGGAGACTAGTTTGATCTCTTCCAAGTTGGGGCGAGCAAAAAAACTGAAAAACCGATTAAACCGAAAAAAATAATCGAAAAAACTAAACTATGAAAAAAAATCAATTAAAATATTTCAAAAAATATTCGCTTTGGTTCGGTTTCGGTTTCATAAGTCTGAAACTGAAAAACCAAACTGAAAAATAAAAAAACCAAACCGAAAAAAACCGAACCAAACTGAAATCAAGCCCATTAAAAAAGTAAAAAAAAACCCCAAAAAAACAATATAGTTTCTAGTTTTTATTATAAAATAATCGGACCAAACAGCACCAAAACCGAACCAAAACTGGTCAGTTGGGTTTTGATTTTTAATATAAAATAAACGAATCAAACCGAAACCAGTCGGTTTGAACCAGTTTCGATTTTTTTTTTTGTATTTTACAAAATTTTAGTTTGATTGTTTTTATAGGTAAAAACCAAACCGACCGAAAATTATCACTCATACTTCCAAGGTAAATTGTGCAATTGCAATAGAAAGAATGAGTTCATCCCATCCTTAGAAGGCTATGGGTTGTTTCCCTGGAGCATCACTTGAAGAAAAATGAAAACATCATTACTTTGAATAAGTTAATCAATACACAAGAAACTTATATTCTTAATCATTAACTATGATGCATTTTATTGCCTTTTAAGATCATAATCAACTCGATGACTTGGTCATCTACTTTCTACTAAGATCATGGTCTTAGTTCTATAGGTGAGGAGAGAATAAAGTTTCTCTAGTAGATTCTTTTAGGTAGTTGACTCACTTTATCTTAAATAGTTGTCTAAAAGACTTCACATGTTTTATGGTTTGAACCAACTCTCTATTTTCACTTGTGGAAAGGTTTTAAGCTCTCAAGGTTCCGATAACATTTATGAAGTAGATAAAAATATATAACCTGAATTTACTTTTCTCACCAAAGTTCCCAGGTGAAATAGGAGAGATTATGTTCTGACATAAGAAACAAAAATGCTACATAGCCTTCCGATTCTCTTGCAAATAGTACACATCCAATATTTATTGTAGATCATGTCTCTCAAACTGATTTGGAACATTCTTGATCATTAAAGTAGTCTCTTCTACTAATAAACTTTATTGATACCATCAACAAGATCATAAGAATGAACATCATCATTTTAGATAAGTGATGTTGTAGCTTTGTGAAGCTTCTTTTTAACTAGTATGTTAGTGCTTAAAAATGATACAAATTTAACATAGAGGGCACTAAAATCCATATTAGAGGCCAGTTCTCGGTTATTGTATTGGGCTCATCGAGCCTGATGATTTCCTTAACTGACTAGCACCTCAATAAGGAGTCAGACTTGATTGATAAGTTGTTGATGCTCTGATAAAGTAGTTGTGCCAACAGTCGCAGGGAGGTCCATGACACATTTCATTCAAAGTGTGTCTTGATTATCTGCTATTAATATCGATAAAGGATGTCAAAAACTAATTGTTGGCTTTTTTTATCAGTTTCCAACAAACATCGCCATTGATGACGTCTTAAAAAATCTAAGTAGCTTAAGAACAAGACTTAAGTGTTTGATAATTAGATAATCTCTTGGTTTTAGCAATTTGATCCATTTTTCCTAACTAAGGTGGTTGGTGCCTGATGCTTGGTATCTGGTAAGACAAGATGGTCGATGGCCGATAACTACAAAAGATCTTTTTTGGTAGATTTAAAGACTCTCTAATACTTAAGTGTTGTTTTGACAGAAAAGACAATGATAATTTAAAGAGAGATTATAAAAATAAATATGTAATAAAAAGTTGAGATTGTGAACCTTTTTTCCTTGAAGGATTCATAGGATCTTTAAAACCTATGAATTTTGTCCTTTTGTGGAGAAGAGGGTTATAGTGTTATTTTTCCCTGATATCATTACTGAGGGAAAATATCTCTGACACATGCATTAAAAAGGGATAAATATCTTTTACATATTATTAATAAGAAATAAATGACATGTCCTTTTAAAAACTTTTATACACTTAAGGGTGTAGATAGATAAGTACCCTTGACCTTAACATTTTATATTAAGAGTCATGAAAAAAAAAAAAAAAAAAACAAATGGAGTCTTATGGCCAATAGGAAGCCTAAAAAGATAATTGGTTTTATATTTTTCTAGGTTTAGCAAGATGTTGAACCTAGGGATATTAGTAGCTTAGCACGTAGTTTGATTTCAGGGATATTAAGTTTAGTAATTTGCTAGATCCATATGTACAAAGCCTTAATGCATAATCTGAGCTCAAGAATGTTAGGTATTCCAGCTCACCAGACTCATATGTACATGGACTCAATGCGTCGCTGAGCTAGAGATGTTGAGTTTAACAGCTCTCTACATCCATTTTCCTTTTAAAAAAATTTTAACATGTATAAAACACGTTAATCTATAATAATAATAATAATTAAAAAAATATAAAAGAGAGAGAAGCGAAGCGTTTACCTTAAAAAGAAAGAAAGAGAATAGAGTGAAGAAGACCGTCTCATCATAGGTGTCCTTCTCTTATGTCCTTAACATCGTTTGGTAAAAACTTATATTTATTTTGCTTGAAATTAATTTGTTTTAAAATTAGCTTTTCTATCGAGCTTTGTAAAAAATCTTGTTTTGCTTCCCTCCCTTGTCTACATCGAACGAAGTTTGCAATTTGTTGTCATTTATATCTGGAATTGCAACATAAAAGATTCATTATCACCCTCAACTAGAATTATCAGGAGAAGTTATTCCCATTAATCTTTTAGTACACTTGTTGATTCGGTCTCTTCTGTACAATTTATTGCCTTGTACTTGATCTGTTCAAGCTCATTAGCTCATTAGTATTCTGTTAAATATAGTGGAAGGGTTGGCTACTGGGCAAAATATAATTTAACTCTAGTGTCAGAAAATTCTAGATGGAAAAAGAAAGTCCCTAATTCAATTTAATGCGCACTATTGTTAGAAAGGAAGAAGCATTGTTCCCGGACCTTTCAAAAAATAATTTACAGAAATACACACAGCCTCCTATCACTTCTGCAGCCCTGCCAATTCTACATTTGCATATGCATATCTTGAGGAGTGCACCTTTTAACCATACTGTTGCCATCAAAATGCATGAATCATGCTTTAGCTGTTAACTTCCCATCACTGAACAGCGGCTTCTCATAATTTGCTTACAATCATGAACAGCATAGATTATACTTTCCGGACAATAACACGCCTTTCATGCTTATATTCTATTTCATCCCTTTGGTGCATTACTATTAGGGCTCGTCTCACCTGCCAAATGCAATCATAATAACAATGAAAACACTAATATGTATAGTATCTATGATCTCAGATCTCAGAGAGAGAGAGAGCTGCTACTTGCTAGGCTTAACCAGTAGAGGCCTAATCCATGGAGATCATAACAATGTGAGTCTATTATAAAAAGGACAGCAGTCAGGCTAATAGGTGTTTTCAGGCATCAGGCTTTGAGAACTTGAATGGGTTACAGTATGATTTTCAGTAAATCACATTAACAGATATGTAAAGTAAGAAGCAACTAAATGGTATTGAAATTAAATGCTTACAATTGATTCATTCATTCCCATTCTGGCAAGTTCATCAATCAGCTTTCTTTCTGATATGCGCATACCAATTCCCAGTCTTCTCTTTATCTGAGTTTCTGCTTGCTGTTTGTTAAGAAAAAGAAATCATTAAGCAGGTGAGTGACAGACAACAAACCAAGGAATATCAGAACAGGTTGTTGAGAAAATCATGACTGACAGA
Organism: Populus simonii; assembly: GCA_007827005.2. NCBI lineage: Eukaryota > Viridiplantae > Streptophyta > Magnoliopsida > Malpighiales > Salicaceae > Populus > Populus simonii. The sequence continues at coordinate 20,261,663 of CM017469.2, forward strand.
AAACAGAACAAAGGGTAGCCATGTCATTGACAAACCTTTATCTCAGGAGTAAGAGTCACTTGTTGATTTATTCCCGACTGTGCTGCTTCGACAGTAGACACCTTAAAAAGATTTACTGCTTCAATAACATCCGCCTCAGTGGCAACATGGGACCTAATTAAAAGTTCATGAATGAGTGGCAAATCAATATACCAAAATAGAGACAAAGGGAAAATAGTAAAAGAAGCACGCAAATCTGTTTCAGCATGCTCTCAAACTTGTCAACTTTAATAAACTATACTTACAATTTCATTTTTGCAAGAGCCTCACTCAATCTTATGATAGCTTCCAGCTGCCTTACAGTAATGGGTACAGCAGATGCCTCCCCAGTTTCATTTGCCTGCTTTCTCATATCCTAATCAAATTTCCAGATTGATAACTATCAGACTAGCAGCCTACAGCGTTCTTACCAAATACACATGGTGATAATGCATAAATAATTTAAAACAAATTTTCAAAAGAATTGCTTTGCAGTGTTGGGCTGGCCAATAATCAAGTCAATTTGAGTAATTAGATCTGGGCAGTCAAAACTAAATCTTGGAAGAGCACGTGGACTGGAACAAGTGTGAACACCGAGTTTCACAGAAAATGCATCCAATTTTATCCTCAGACAATCAAATAAATGGCAGCCTTTTCTAGAAAAGAATTAAAAAAACAAATACCTGTCTGAATCTGACGTACTCATTTTGCAATCTACTGGATGCGGACTCTGACAGCCGGGGATGGCATTCAGTTCGACAGTATTGTATGTACCTGTGAGAGCCAAAACCTACATCGTTTAGCTTCTCATGGTTTCCTCACCAAAGAAGGATTGTGAAGAGCATATTCTTGAGTTTGACAAAAAGATACCTTTTCAGCCAATTCTCTTCTTTAGCAGTTCTGCTATCACCCGAGGTTTTATTAGCAGAAGCATGAACCTTAATGATATGGCTAGCTATAATCTGTAACAGAAGATTTTTGGTTCAACCATTACATGGACTCACAGGAGTTTGGAATCGACAAGAATGCATGTGATACGTTAGCTGTTCTTTTTCAAATCCATCAAAATGAGCCTTCTTGATTGGTGAGAAACAATCATATTTAGTTTTCAACATATAAACACGTAATTTTATGATTATATGGTCTCGTCTTTAAATCCATCAAGAAACATAATGGAATCAATACATTTCCTTGAAAGGCAAAATATCAACTCACGTGAAAATGCTTCAGATGAGTATGCAAATTACCTTATCTCGACCATAGTCTCTTTTATCCTTCACAATGAAGATTAAGTCAAATCTAGAAAGAATTGTTGTCTGTAAATCGATATTCTCTTGTGCAGTCTGGAAGGAGAGCAATAGTAATATTATCTTATGCCATCAAAATTTTGCTGTGAGAAATTGGCAAAAATGAACGAGAAACCATAGCTACTAACCTTGAGATCATCATAACGACCTGATGGAGGGTTGGCAGCTGCAAGCACTGATGTCCTAGAATTGAGTACGGTTGTTATTCCTGCTTTTGCAATGGATATTGTTTGCTGCTCCATGGCTTCGTGAATAGCCACTCTGATCCACACAGACAAAATCTTAAGCATCCCCCAGGAAACACAATTGGCAAGGTGCGGCATTATCTACTTTGAGTTCAATTACCTATCCTCTGGCCTCATTTTGTCAAACTCATCAATACAGACAACACCTCCATCGGCCAAAACCATGGCTCCTCCTTCAAGATAAAATTCACGCTGAAATCCACATATTTGTGATTTAAGTTAGAAGACTTTCATAGTGATATGAAGGAACAATATTGACTATCTAAAAAAATACACTACATCTAAAGCACTGGGTGAAAAACAAATCCCACTTCTATACATGCCAAAGAAGATTGAGAACTTACTGAGCTGCTATCTCGTATAACAGAAGCTGTAAGACCAGCAGCTGATGAGCCTTTTCCAGAAGTATATACTGCTACAGGAGCGGTCTTCTCAACAAACTTAAGAAACTTTACAAGCAAAGAAATTCTAAATCAGAACCTCATTTCATACACACACAAAAACAAACACGCAACACACAAAGCTGAACTTTTAATATAATTAAGATTTTCCATGCTAGACAAAATAAAACAGTGGAGATTGGAGAAATCCTTTCAGTAGAAACATGTAGAGATGCATAAATGAGATCACAACGCCACATCCCACAACTTCTAAAGAGCTCTTAACTCAAAACTCAACCACATATAGAACTAACCTGTGATTTTGCAGTAGATGGGTCACCCAAAAGTAACACATTAATATCACCTCTCAACTTCACCCCATCTGGCAAATTCTGCACTTACAACGCAATTGTTCAAACATCAATAAGCAACATACAATCAACTGATTGAGTTTCAAGATATGTACCTTTCTCGATCCTCCAAATAAAAGACAAGCCACAGCTTTCTTCACATTCTCTTCTCCAAATATAGAGGGAGCAATCTTGGAGCATATGACTTCATATGCATCTGTTCTCGAGGCAAATTTTTTGAATTCTTCTACCTGCTCATGGTACATAGAGTCACTTGTCCACCAGAATCAGCGCCCAAAACACAAGCAAGAGGTTTCCTAGCAGCAAGGAAATTGGTTGCCGCAAGGCAGCATAGAGTTTAAGCCAGAAAAAAGCAATAACAAGGGCATGCCCTAGTGATAGAAATTTTGCTAGGTAAATTTAACTTCCTATCTATTCTCAAAATAAGCAGCAGCAGATAAAAACTTCTGCCACGCATGTCATACTCTAACCAAGTTAAATAACATGTCTCTAGAAACCAGTCATGCATGAAAAAAAAGTAGTGCTGTAATCTATCAAGAAAGACAAAAAAAGTGGGCGCTGAAAGTTGTTCAAGCAGTTTTAAACGGTGATTTCTAATTCTACCTCTTCTTTTGTGAAAGCTGCATGACCTCGAGAACTGGCCTCGTTTACTTCTTCTATTCCAACTACCCTGATATAAGGTTGTCTCACTGCAACTGCTCCTCTATGGCTGCACGGAGTTGAGCCATTAACAACAATTCAATTACCATCAACCAATACGCATAAACATGGAGCTTCAAAACTTTCATATGAAGTATAATCATTCTTACGAGGCTGATGAATTGGCTGCTTGAAAGATACTATAAATCCCTATGATGGTCAATCGCGTGCCAGGTACAATTCTTTGAACAAGATGCCGATCCACGGAGAGAAGCATGTTTCTTGGAAGCTCTCCAGTAGGGACATCCTTTAACATCAACATAAACACAAACCAGTCAAAAAAAAGAAGTTGTTTAACTCAACACCACCATTCAGTTTACTCAAATCAAGATTATTACCTCTGGATTTTCCTGCAATTTCAAGGTTTGCTGATCAACATACTTGCTCTTGTCAGGAACCACAATCCAAGGATCAATGGGGCATGGTTCTTCACCAGCCTGCACAAAATCCCTTTAAAAATGAACTATGAATCATAAAACCAAGAAATGCAAGGAGTCTAAGCAAAGGGTTGAGATAAACCTGAGGAACATGGTCGCACGAACGAGGCACCATTGCCCCACCAAGGCCTGGACGACATGGAACTTCCCTTGTACTTTGACAATTCTTACACACTAGACTCACATAAGTTGCCTTTGCCTTAACCCTTGAAGCAGCTATGGTAATCCCAGCTATCTTGATCAGCTTAGAAATATATTGAGCCTATACACAGAAGACGGGAATTAAAACAAGGAGTATAATACACATGTTTCCAAATCCATAAATATTTTAATCTAAAAATTAATAGTGATAAAAAATAAGAACCTTACAAGCTAAACTGTTCAACGTATTGGAAATGAAAAACAATTTCTTTCCTAAAAAATCAAACACAATATATTTATTTATACATCAAGATTTTAACTGCTAACCCCAAGCATTCGCATTGAAACAGGATCCTCCTTAGAACTCAACAAAATCTGCACTTCTTTTGTCTCCGGTTCCTTCATTTCCCCACTCTCTCCTTGTTCCTTCAACCTCAAACTCTGCAACACCTCCGCTGCCGCCGTCTCAAACTACAAAGATACCCAGAAAAAAAAAATTAGACAGAAAATAACACTTCATAGATCTCACAGATGCAACAGCGCGTGTTTTCCACGTAATTCATAAACGCGCCTACCAAGGGCAAGTAATCGGAGGGAGAGGAGCGGAGGAGGGAAGGAAGCTCAGCATCGAAAGCGAGGAGATCTTCAAGGTGGACAAGGAGAGATTTAGGATTGTTAATGAGACTTTCACGGTATGGGAAAACATTTTTATCAGTCTCCAAGTTTCGTATGAATTCCTTGAATTTGCGGAGGATGGTGTGGCGGCTTGGAGTTGCAGCCGCCGCATCGGTTCCGGATTCAGGGAACTGCGCCTGGTCGCTGTAGTACACCGCTCCTTCGTCCCACCCTGACATCTTGATTTTTCTCTAACTCAAACAGTCTCCCTCTTTCTCTTCTTTTCTCTGCATGTGTGTGTGAATGCAAAGAGGAGGGTAGGGGTTAATTCGGGGAATTTAAGAAGGGATGTTTTGGCGCGAGTATTTGGCGGGAAATTGGCGTGTGACACGTGCCTGCAGCTCACGACTATTCTCTGACTTAGGAGGGTTTTGAGACGTGTCGTTCTGTTGTTAGACGACTTATTGGCTTTCAACAGCACTCAGAACACATGCCGTTCGTTAGTGTTTGATTCATAGTTTTGAAATGTGGCTCGGCAGGTCGATCCGGGATCCAGTCGATCCGAATCTAAAATCAAGCCGAGTCTAAGTAAAAATCAGTTGGGAATTTGACTCAGCAAAACCTGATCGACTCGGTAAATCCTACTGAGACCCGATCTAAGAAGTGTGATAGAACCATCAGTAGTTAAGACGAAGAAATCAGGCTAAGGACTCTTTTCCCTCGATTCTTAGCATCTCAAGGAGACATCCTCTAGAAAAGAACATCTGAAACTCTATCTCTTGAAATGAATATCTCTTCCTTGGCTTATGCCATTAACATGAACAAGCAAAGAAAAACTTCAAAAAAAGGTAGAAACTTATTACTCTTCTCCTATGATATGTGCTTGCTACTGCAGCAACTAGAGAGGTACGAATTCGGACATAGGAGCATTAGGAAGATTCTTTCTAGCTTATGTGATTTACTCCTTAAATTAAATAAGATAGTTGGCTTACTTGTTTTTGAGAGGACATGTTGTTTACGAAGAGAAAAGAAAAGAAAACAAACACAAGACTCATCTCGATAGATGCGAGATAATAGAGGATGTCGGAGCTGCGAGTGCTGTGGTTGGGCACAAGAAACTAGAAGAGAGAGAGGGTGAGAGAGGGAGAGAGAGAGAAGTCGTGCAATTTTAAAAAGAGAGTGATTTTTTTTTGGATTGACCCGGGTCTACTCATTTGACCCATGACCCGATTATTATACCAGATCGACTACCGGACCGAATTTAAAAACTATGATTTGATTTGTCTATCATGGCAAGAAAATAGCATAAATTCGTAAAATTAATGCAGGCTTATCGAGAAAATTGCTAAAAGAAAAGGAGAATAAAAAATTTTATTTTCTAGCTTTAAATAAAGAATGAAGCGCATTTCTTTTTGTTTTAAGCTTCAACACATTCAGCACAAGATTACTTAACAATAATATTCAATCCAAAAATACATAAAATGTATTTTACATTGAGGATCATGCATGGATGTTTTCTGTTGCATGGAATTATAAATCTTTGGAGGGGGAGGACATGGCATCCCTTTTCTGTGGTTTGGTTGAGGCGTGAATACACAACACATCGCCTAGTAGAAACCCTACTGGTTTTTACATTATACACTAGGAATGGCTGACCAACCTCCACTGGATCAGTCAAGGTAGCAGCATTATTCTACCCTCTACACTTAGAATATCCAGATTCTATGTACATCATATATTGCATCTCTGTCAGTTTCCTGCATTGATCTCCTCGGCAAACATGGAAATGGTCTCTTCGGAAAAGATTACTCTTAACCTTCAGGTTAAATTCAATCCTTAAGTCATTTCATTTCAAGACAAGTAGCGTTGATGTTTCAAGTACCAGAGTGCCCCTTCTGCTGCATCCTCTGCTGCAGCTTTCTTTTTCATCTGAGGAGACCCAACACATTCAAAATTCATTTCTGGTGCTTCTTCTATTTCCACAACCACCTTGTAAGTGAAGCTGCAAGTGCATGAATTCAGCATGTTAAGACAAGGTCCAATTAATTCAGGAAAAAAGAGGTCGTGCCTCTAAAAAGAATAGCAAGCTACGGGACATGACACCCAGGACTGATGAATTTCCATGATAGATATTTCGCTGCCAACAAACAGTGAAACAGCAGGAGAAGGAAGGGGAGAGAAGAAGAGACTGTGGTTGGGGGTCATGTAATTTGAATGAGATTCCAAGGGGAGGAGCATTCCATGAGATGCTTCGAACTTAAAAACAGCCCACGAGAATTTCCCAATGTTGGGTACCACTTGTTCGTGAAGGGGACAAACTCCTCCAATGAATTCTCATTTATGACATACATGTAGCCTAATAGTAACTAAGTTGCAGAAAAAAACTCGGACTTTAAAGTTTAAACCTATAACACTAATTATTCAATGACATAAAAGTTCTCAGTGCAAACAGTTTTCAAGATATAAAGGTCAACATTCACCAAAAAAAGATCAGACTTACGACTTTAAGTGACTTGGTCCTTCTTCAGTGCAGCATTCAAACGAAGGAGGTTTCCAACTGTTAGCCGCACAGATTTCACGCAAACGAGATCTGGCTGTTCCAAGGTCTACTTTACCTGAAAAACAATTGCAAATGTCAGAATCTCTGTACTTATTGGCATCCTGCAAGTATGATAAGCATGACAAACCTGTGATATGCACATCTCTGTCACATCTAAGATCTCCAGTAGCCTCACTGGGCTGCCCTCCAGTGAAATCTAATGGAGATAGAGACCAAGCATCAACAGCTTCAAAGCGGGGTGGACAAGAATCTCTCACTTCATAGCTGCAATTGATGCCAAAAGGTTCCTGTATCTTCGAGTTTTCAAACCCATGGGCATCAAGAGCTACATCTATAGGGGTCTCATCATATCCTATCAATTTGGCTTCCATCTTCTGGCTATTCCTTAAAACCTCCTCCAAAGAATTAGTCATTGGTATGAGGCCTTGATCCTGCATATCAGAGGTAATGACCTTCAGAAAATGAAGTTGAATACAGGACACATTAAGAATATCAAATAACCCCTTTGTGCATAGTGGCATAGGTATCAGGTGAAGCATAGTAATGGTTCAATTAAAAGCAGCAATATATTCATGTGTGCACGTGTCCATGTATTTAGCACCAACTTGTTTCTTATTTTAAGAAATCACATATCAAATTTTCTTAGATCTACACCATTATATTACAATTTCGAGGTGCAATTCCTCGATCTCTGGTGATTTCAAAAGCAAAGCAAGCATGTGTTAGGTGACACTCCGGAATATGGTTTTATATTACTCTCTAACAGTTTTCCTAGAAGCCTCTCATCTTTACACGAGTCATAAATTTATGTACTACTGTGCTAAATGCTCATAAGCAATATTTAGAAAACAAATGCAAAACAAAAGCTCATTTATACAGCAAACGTGCATATTCCAATGCTAAGTACTGCTTCTTAAATTGGATTTGCAGACAAGGGAGTGATTCTGGAAGTGGACTCTGTTGTTGAAAACGTGGATCACACAGAGCATGCAACAACAATTAGCAATCTGCTACATATTTTTGTCACAGCTAAACTCCAACAGCTTGCAACATAATGTTGACTTAAAGAGTAACGGGTTTCTTAATTTGGGGTTCCATAATTAAATAGCCTAAAAGCTTCCAAACATTCAATCAGTTGAACAAAAGAATGCTCAGGACTTAAAATTAAAAAAAAAAAAAGAGTTTTCCTATTGTCCATCGTATCTCCTCCCACTCCCAACACCTCAGTTTCCAAAATATTCGTTAGTTTAAACATTCTTGGCAGCTTTTAAAAAAATAGTCAGAAGAACTGACATTACTTGTTAGCATTTTGATGGAAAAACATGATTTTACATTAATGATTTAACTTTACTATAAATGGAGTCCAGGTGCAAGGAAATTGTTCTTCAAGAAAAATTTATAACTAAAAGCATCTGATTCAGTTGATAATCTCAGAGTAAGAATCAGTAATTTCACAAGGTGATGAGCAGGTAAAAAAGATCCGCAAGTATACAGGTTTTACCTTCAGCCTAGCATATATTTTTTCTGAAGCCATTCTAATAGCCTCTTTTTTATTTGAGTTGCTCGCAGAAGCAGATATGTTCATATCTTTACCATTCAGTGTCACATCAACTGAAAAAGTCCTGCCCTTCTTCGATGCAGGAACCTCAAAGTCCCAATTATGAGACTGGCAAAGTTCTTTTAATTCCCTCACAGGATTTATCTGCAAATTGGAAAAGCTTGTGATTGGATCCAAGAAGGATAGCATTATCTTCCAGATGTGGTTCAAATCAAATCCCGTGTCAAGAAGAATGGCACCCACAGAAGACTCTACCAAATCACCAAGAACCTGTATTGGTAGCAAGATTATACAAAATTCAGAACTCCACTAGAATTGTAAAATGAAAATCCATATCAATAAAACATGCAGTATTAACAGAGCTCTAGTTGCTCTCACTAGGCACCACTAATATTCCTAACTTCAGAAATCTTCCATCAAATAATATCGAACCTCAATATTCAAATGTTTTTGCCAAAATTACCATTTCATAATAAGCATATTACATGATAACTTAAATAACAACAAAAATCTTGTCATCGGATCCCAGTCCCACAAAGTGGAGTAGAGGATAAGCATGGAAGAGCAAAGCACTACCCTCTAAGAAAATGTGACACATTTTCCAATTATAACAACCACCACAAAACACATTTGAAAGCAGCAAAGCCAAAGAACCAAAAGCATAGCAGTTCCATAGAAACTCCTTTTCCATCATTGGGACCTTACTCTAAAAATTTTCAGTCCCTTTTATCTAGACACCTTAATTCATGCTTAACAATTCTCTTAGAAGAGTTGATTTCCAAACCCAACCAAGGATTTGAAGAAGCAAATTAGTCAGACGGCAAGCAAAGGTTTTTTCCTGTCCAACCTAACCTGAACTCAGGTAAAAAACACTTGTTCCTCTGTCTTCTTACATTGCTGTTTTTCAATCATGATTCGGAGATTTGAATGTTTTCTGCAGTGAAAACTGGGAAAATATTCAAAGGGAAGAAGTTCCATCAGGTTGCCAGCATATGATGTGTTACTGAGGCCTCTTATCTTGTTGATGATGCATGACACAAAGTCTTTAAAAGGCACATCTTGCCTCTTGTAACAGACATCCCAATTTCACTTATTTGATTAAAAAAAATGATAATTTAACTGGCAAACCCCAGAAAGTGGAGTGGGCACTAGCCCCGTAAAGTTAATGATGTTTACCTTTGGGCATTTTGGTCCTTCCAGCAGACGCCTTTCTGATTTAGGTGTTCTAACAAAGTCCACAAATTTTTTTATGGCCGCAGAAAGGGCATCGGAATCACAGATAAGATATTCATGGAAAGATCGATCAACAGCTACACTGGCAAAGGCCATGTTGTTCACCAACACTGATCTCAGATCTGTCAAGTGACCTGGTTTCATTTTTGGATAAACTGAAAATAGATATGAAGTGATCAAGTAATCCAAGACAGCATCTCCAAGGAACTCCAATCTCTGGCGGAAACATCAAAGTCATAGCAAATTGCAGTATCATAACACCATATTCTCCAAATTAGTTAGTTTGGAAAAATTGTGAAGGACAGAAGACCATTTCTAGCCAGTTTCTCAATTGAAATAAGACCTAGTTACTCAATTGAAAATAAGAGTTCATACCTGATAGCAACCCCCCCCATTCTTGTGGGAAGGATGTACAAATGCCTGTAGAAGAAGACCTCTATACAGGAACTGATGCCCCAGCAAATTTTCAAGGGTAGCAAGGTCCATGGAAGGATTAAGCATTGCATAGGTCCTGCTTGCTTGGCAAATATTGATAACTTGTGAATCATCAAAATCCACTTTAATACCTATCCATCTAAGAAATGCAATTGCGGCTTTAAAGCCACTGTCAACTAGAAATGCTCCTATGAGAGCTTCAACCACATCAGAAACTGTTTTCTTATGTAGCCAATGGTGACCTTTGCTGCATCTGACTTCACTACCCTTTGCTTGGCCAGTCACATGGCTTCCACATTGAGAATGAATAGTTCCTTCTGATTCCTTGGTGCAAATTCTAGGGCAAGGACGACCCAAAGCAAAAAATTGGCAGGGATCAAATGGTTGATCACGAATAAATACCTAAAAAGGGCTGAAACATATCACTTAGATGTTGAAACAAAAGAAAAAACTATTCAATATCAGAGCATGAATTTTCTTTGCAGAAATTGTTCTGTGTGGCAATAATGAATATGTACTGTTGGTCTATGGAAACATATTTTCCTAACATTTCAACATAAAGAGCAGGTGGCCGACGCATTAAACACGTGGAAGAGAGAGGAAAAAAAAGCAAACAAGACTCCTTTCCAGTATGACTGTCTAGGATAGTCACTTGCCTGCAGTTTTCATTAGTTAACATCAAATTTTACCCTTTCAGCCTTTTTGGAGGTCAATCCAACAACTTATAAATGCTAGATATGAGAACTCATTTTTTGCAATTTTTTAGGTAATGTCAAGTATCAAAAACACAAAGATAACTATTTGATAGATGAAAGACTATAGATGACTAATTATACAGATCATTTTCAAAAATATTATCATACCTGTAAATTGTTCCTACTTGCTAGCTTGAATAAATTGGAATTGTTAACAGCATTTGATCGTTTCCTAGTTAGCTCCCCTTCATCAAGGGTATCATGCAAAAGAAAAAAATGCCGACCGACAGCAAATTTGAGGAAAGCATCACCGAGAGTTTCAAGTCTTTCAAGAGAAAGACGCTCCTGACACTTCTCTGTGGTGAGAGCTTCTAAAACCTATAAATTAAGTAGCAGGTGTTAGCGGCAAAGGCAGTTCACCTATATGTGGATAACTTAGCAAATTGCCAGCAGAATTCTACTGGCACAACTACCCGATGCATTGCTTATCTTGTTTTACATAAGATAAGCAACTGCTTCTCAAGGCCAGTACTCAAATTATTTTATACAGGGAGAGCTTACTCTATGGGCGGTAACTTTATCTCCTTCAGAGAACGAAGCAGATAATATGCATTTCAATTCAATGGCTACAAGCAAGTTTTCCAGTCGGTGCATAACTGATGGAAGTAGAGAAATAGAACTCCCAATGTCTTTAGAGAATCCTATTATCTTCAACTCACAAAGCTCAGGAGCCAAATCAACAAAGTGCTCATCCAGTTCTTGCAATTCTGTTTTAGACAAAAACTAATTTACAAGGAAAAACAAGCAATCACAGAGAGAGAGAGAGAGAGAGAGAGAGAGAGAGAGAAATATCAGTAAATAAATTTGACAGAGTATCCAGAGGAGGAGAGATCAATGAAAGACAGGAAACAAAAATAGTGCAAGGCAGATGACTATAGGCATTTGCTCCAATGGTTAGGGAGGTGGACTTGGCTTGATAGATCCTAGGTATGTTTCTTGAAAAAAGAAAAGCTGATAGGGCAACAACAAGAACATACACCAAAGAAAAGTTCCTTGGACATAATATAGTTACTCAGCCAACTACTAATAAGACATCATTCTTCAACCCATGCATGGTCTTAGCTGCACTCTTAATTTAATGGAGCAACTGTGAAAAAGTTTATAGCTCATCCATACCAGTTCAGCATGCAGCTTATATTTTACCACTGCTTATATTTCAAGTTATTTTTGTAGTTCAAGTGCTGAAACAGTATAATGCCATGAACAGGGATGATTTCAAGTTATTAACGCTATATTAATAAGACAGTTATTGATTCAGTCACTGACACGTCAAATTCACAACTACTGATTAGACCAACAGCATTCAGTACTTTTCTTTCATATGAAACCAAATTTCAGTTCATTATACACCTATGCATTGCATGAATGATCCCATCCTACCATTACAGATGCTTTTGACTGTCTTCATGATGCTCAAAATTCTGCCTTCAGAAGAACACTAAAATTAACTGCACAAATAAATAAGCAAATGAACACTCCCAATCCCTAATGAAGCTAAGTTTGTTGATCCCCAAGTTCTTCATGTTGTCCAGAGCAACTTATTTTTTCATACCTTTTCTTTGTTTATCATACTTTAATTGCATCTGAAAAAGTAAGCCACATTTGCAGACCAAATTTAGTTACTAAAATCACTAGTTGATGCTAGTTCCCTTCTCAATTCGGATGCATCATACTTTAACTTCATTCCACTTATTTCAGAAGCCCTAACCAAAGCAGTAAGATGGCCACCTGTCATTTAGACTGCACTAAACAGGCAGATAACCCCTATCTCAACTATAATGTTCAAGCTAGATATGAAAGAGGCCAATATTACAACTTCAAATTTAGTGCACAGTCAAACTTATTGTGTTTTCTCATGAAAGAGATGTTTTCGGTCCCTTTTCCATTAACCGGGTCAATGAAATTAGAAGTTGGAACCAAAAAAGAAAAAAATCTTGAAGTTTCTTCTCTGCATAATTGCTCCAAGTGAATAGATAATTGCAGATTCCATACAACTTCAGGCAACATGCATAACAAAAATGAAAAGCAAAAGGAGAAAAATAGGAGTGAAAGTTTACCTGAATCCTCTTTCTTTCGGTTGCATAGCAAGTTGCGCAAACAAAAGAGTTGTTTTGCACGCAAAAGAGGTTGTTCTGGATATCTAAGATGAATGCCAAACCTAATAACAGGGAGTTTTTAGTTTAAATTTTCATCAAATTTCCCTGACATTAATGCTGAAACTATCCTTGGCATAAGAAGAAATAAGGACAATATAACACATAATGTTTCAGGAGGAAACTATAATGAAAGAGGTTGTGCTGGATATCTAAGAATGAATGCAAAACCTAATACCAGGGAATTTTTAGTTTAAAGGTTCATCAATAGCATAATAAGAAAGTAAAGACAATATAAAACATAATATTTCAGGAGGAAACTATAATGGTTTAAACATCTGTGGTGATATTTAAGAAACCAAGCCACATACGTTGTTGTTAAGTGATCCTTATGACTCCGAGTGTTTGAACCTTTGCATGGACTGTCACCATTCTTTTCAGGAACAATGTTAGTAATGAAGTAAAATTTTTTCTGGTGTGGAGTGTACACCAAACTATTTTCAACATCACGGATACTACTGCAGCCATTAGCAAGTTGCAAGCAATCATTTGAAGGAAGAATTCCCTTGTCCACAGCATTGGCTGGATTCTTGAAAACAGGAGATGATAAACATCGTCTGATAATCTCCCAATCTACGGTCACTCTCCTTTCAGAGACATGAAAAATAACAGGAAGCAATAGGTAGAAGGTTGGGCATGGTTTAGATAATGCATCCTTTCCCAAGGGAACATATTCATGAACAAATTCTGATCGATCGAGAATGGCCTTGAGAAACAACTCTTGAAAGTTTGTTGCATATGTGATCTGTACATATACAACCAGTAAATAGTTGGAACTATGTTAAGCATGACATTTAGTAGCAAAACTGTGGTTTACCTCATCTGTACTGAATTTTGAGAGTCCTGATGGGACAAGCTTTGTCATCACAGATCTACCACGAGCCAGGTGAAGTTCAAGACTCATTTTATCAGCCTCGAGTGGGAGTGGTGCCTTCAGAAAAAGACCAAACTGCTTATAGATCCTGTCTTCAGGAACAGGACAAAATTCAATATAGTAAGAGTTAAGGTGGATAGGCTTCTCCAATTCAGTCCACGATTCCTTCAGAACAGCAGGAACTAGCATCTCACGTAGTTCTCCTCGTGAATCCTTGTCTGCCAACGAACAAAAACATTATTGATCCAACAAACTGAGAATAAATCACAAATGAAGAAAAAGAATTTTTAAGTGAGTTGTTAGATTCAACCTTCGCAGTTATCTGAATCAGATGACACCAACTCCAACTCATTTGTGTCTTCTTGTTGTGGCAAAAGAAACTCACTCAATGCACCCAGTTTATGCAATTGTTCAATGGCTTTCAGACAAGCATCTTTTTTAGCAACTTCTATTGATGATTGAGGTGTACCGACTATTTTGTGTGTGGGCGCATTGGAGGGTAAGATTATATGGCAAACAGTTCCTTCAGAATCATCAAAATAAAAGAATTTTGGCTTGGGGTCAAAATACCTGCAAAAAAAAGTATCAATGATCTCAGTAAATATTTGTTAGAACAGCTGGAAATATTTCAACAAAATATAGTCAAATCACAATTTCGAACAAGAGCATACTCGTCATGTGGGAGTTTTGAACAATACTGCTGCAGTAATGAGATGCTTAATCCAGAAGTTATGGAAGCGCCAGTTGCGTGAACTTTATATATTTTTTCCTCAATACTATCAAATGTCTCCCTCGATGTACGGTCACATATTTCAATATTCATCCGAGCTTCATCTATTTTAAATTTCTCTATCAAATCTCTCTCCTTTTGGTTTCCACTGCATTACTAAGAAAATTATTCTACAAAAAAATAAAGTAAAACTAAAACAGCACATGGAAGGGCTTGTATTATATATATGATATGCTTTAGAAGAGCACCTGTCCACCAAAAAAACATATTCAGATTGAGGCATTCGTGCACGACCCCTTGATTGTATAAAGCTGGCAACAGTTTCTGGAAGATCAAATCGAATCACAAGACAGCATGTCTGAATATCAAGTCCTTCTTCACCAACTTTAGTTGCAAGCAGTAAGTTCAACTGCCAAACCAACAAAGCCATGAGAATTAATAACCAGTCTAAGAGTATTTGGGGGGGGGGGGGGGGGCAGCATGAACACATACCACAAACTCTAATCAGATAGATATTGCACTCCAAATCTATTCAAAATGTGAACAGTTATGATACATGGCTATCCAGTATACTATTCCTAGCAGGTACCTCTAATCAACTGGACCCCGGAGTGCATCATAAAAAAATTGCTTCCTAGATGTTTTTCCTTTTTTCTTTCATGATTTCTCGAGTCAGCTTTCTGTGTAGGCATTATTACCACAATATGGCATAATGACAAAGCACGTTCTCAAGAGATTCAAATCTGAGTAGTGGGCAGACGACAGTAAAACTCAACTGACCACAGCATATCCAACACTTTGCTACTTGCTCTCGTACTCGATAGGTTAGCATACTCTGTTCTGTTTCCCTCTTATTCCTGTTTCTTTAGTGCAAGACTAAAGAGATCAATAGCTCTACTACTCTCATTGTGATCCTATTTCCTACTAACAATCAAAAACCCAAAATCTAGGAGTTTCAATGCCACAAAAGCTTAAATCAAAATATTTAGGTGGCCAGCAGAATTTTTTTTTTCAATTCCCAATGAGTTAATTAGTACTTCAAGAACGATCCTAATCGTTTCATAACAAAAATGTATAGTGATCAACTCAGTTAAGCCTCAATACCAAACTAGTTGAGATTGCTTACATGGCTCCTTTTCTTTTGATCACTTTAATTTGGAGCCAAACTTTCTTACCTTGTGATGCTAAATTAATTTCTAACAGTTCAGTCCACATTACTTTTACTCAACTCAGCTAAGCCTCAATACCAAACTAGTAGAGATTGCTTACATGGATCCTTTTCTTTTGATCAGTTTAATTTGGAGCCAAACTTTCTTACCTTGTGATGCTAAATTAATTTCTACCAGTTCAGTCCACATTACTTTTAATCCAACATTCCCCTTCCTCAATCCCACATTTCCATCATGGCACTCTTCCTTGCTGATGCATCCATAAAAGTTTGCACAAGACATGGTCAAACCATCCCAGTTGACCATAAAGTCTGCACACAATTCAACTACTGACACTCCTTGAAGAAGTTCACAATGTAACTTTTCACCCATCAAGAAGTAGCCTCGTAGGATGATGTGCAAACTCATATTGCATATCGTATGGTTTCCCACAAAACAGAAGTAATTTTCTTTTTAAGTGCCCAGTCAACCCCATCAGCTAATATGTAAGATGACAACAGAAATGACCAAGGCTGAAACATTACAGGCAATAAAGCAGTACCTTTCCAGTCCGGAACCTCTCAAGAATGACATTCATTGTCTTTCGTGACATACTCTTCAGTCCAGAGTGAACCCCAACAAGAAAATCACACTTCCAAGATGTTAAAAACTTCAGATTTTGTAGGATGTGTGATAGTGATCTTGCAGTAACAATCCTATTGACAAAAACTATACATTTCATATCTGGTTGTAACCTGAAAAGGGAAATGAATATCTTTCAAAAACCTGGTCATTTGTATTGATTGTTGATCGACTTAATGTACAAAAGGTCAATAACTTCCATGAAACACCAAGAGGAAAGCTTAGTTGAGTTCCATTAAAACACAGACAAATAACAAATGAAACAAAATCAGATAAGAGTCTTGCCATCATCAAAACCTTTTGGTTTGATTATGGTCCATAATCATTTTAGTTAATGCTGCTGGAATCATAGTAACAATAAAAAGGGAGAGAACCTGGGGAAATTGTTATTGCAAATTACCCTTCAAATTAATCAAAGGATATATGCAGGTCAAAAGCTGTTATCCGCATATTATTCAAGTATAACACATACATGTCATTTTGAAAAAGACCAACATATAATTACCAACCTGAAGTTGGAAAGAATTTCAATTAGGCATAAAAGCTTTCTTGAGAAAAATGGCTCCTTTAAAACCTCCACCTGTGATACATTGGATGTGACACCATCTACAAGAACAGAAGAAACAAGATGCTGATAAAAAGCAACAAAAGTAGCAGTTGAATTTCATACTTAATTCTGTTGAAGATTCTGAAGTAATTAAGGCAGATTTGAAGCTGATTTGTTGGGAGTAAAAACAGAAAGTCAGATATCCTTTCCTATAAATCAGAACCTAGCAATAATACCTATTTATGTGTAGTTAATAGCTGTCCTAATATAGATATGTAGATGCTGTATATATTCAACAATTCATTATGAAATAAAATGAGAAGTCAGAATTTAACAACTCTCCATATGGTATCAGAGCCTAAACCGAGCCTATCTTTTTTTTTTTAGCCTATCTCTCTCTACATCAGAGTCTAAATCTGGGATTCCTCCTCTCCCATTCCCATCTGTCCTGACAATTCTAGTCACTTGCTCTAGCAGACCTGTCCAGATCTGAAAAAACATGTCTGAAAACACTACAAAAGAAACCCAAATATCAGGGGAATTCCAGAGTTTACAGTCATCCTATAGACTGAATGGAAGAAACTATCTAAAGTGGTCACAGATAGTAAAAACCTTTCTCAAAGGAAAGGGAAAGATTAATCATTTGATGGACAATCCTCCTAGTCCAGAAGACCCAAAGTTTACACCTTGGGATGAAGAAGACTCCATGATTATGTCATGGCTGTGGAACTCTATTATGCCAGAAGTTTGTGGGCCTTATATGTTTCTGGTTACAGCAAAAGACATATGGGATGCAGTGAGACAGACCTACTCTAAAGTGAAGGATGCTGCATTAATCTATGAGATTAAGATGAAGCTTTCAATGACCAAACAAGGTAATATGATGGTTATTGAATATTTCAATACTATGAAAAGTTTCTGGTTGGAATTGGACTATTATCAGGATTTTAAGATGCAATGTAGTGAGGATGCTGTGATTTTAAAGAATTATGTAGAAAGAGAAAGGATCTTTGAATTTCTTGCAGGACTCAACATAGAATTTGATCAAATGCGAGTCCAAATACTTGGAAAGGAATCCCTGCCCTCACTCAATGAGGTATTTTCAGTAATAAGGGCTGAAGAAGGAAGGAGAACTGTGATGCTTGAGGTTCCAAATACTGAAGGTTCTGCTATGATGATAACTAACAGCAGAAACCTAAGTGATGCTAGCAGAAACCAAAGTGATGCCATGAATGGTGCAGAAGTGGTGAAGACTGAAGGGAGAAAATTCTTTAAGGATGATCAGTTTTGTAACTATTGCAAGAAAACAGGTCATACAAAGGAGACCTGCTGGAAACTCCATGGAAAACCACCAAGGATGGGGCGTAATGGAGGACAAAAATGGAACCATTCAAGAGGACATGCACACTTAACAAATTCAAGAGGCAGCACATGAGTCCAGCACCCTAGAGGTGAGAGAATTCAACAAAGAGGAGATTGAACGCCTAAGAACCTTACTCAACACAATGGAGAAACCATCTGGATCATGCTCTCTTGCTCAAAATGGTAAAATTCCAATTTCTCATGTCTTTAGTGCCTCAAACAAAAACCATTCCAGCATCTGGGTCATTGACTCAGGTGCAACAGACCATATGACTTATTCTGCAGGTGCCTTCACATCATATCAACCCTGTCCTAGCAATAAGAAAATCACAGTGGCTGATGGATCTCTAACCACAGTTGCAGGCCAGGGAACAATCCCTCTTAATCCTGTATTTACTCTTAAAAGAGTATTACATGTTCCTAATCTTACTGCAAATCTGTTGTCTATCCGAAAACTAATTAAAGACATAAATTGTAGTGTAACTTTCTTCTTTGATCACTGCATATTTCAGGACCTAGCTACGGGGAGGACGATTGGGCAAGCTAGAGTCAAGGATGGGCTGTACATGCTTGGAGTGCAAGGCAGCAGTAGTAACTCCCCTTCTCTATCATTCATTTCAGTTAATTCTAATAAAACTGATGTTTGGAATCATCATCGTCGTTTAGGACATCTATCATTTAAGACTCTTAGGAACATGTTTCCATCTTTATTTAAAAATCTTGATGTTGAACAATTTCATTGTGAAATCTGTGAATTTGCAAAGCACCATAGAGTGCCTTTTCCTATAAGTGATTCAAGATCTATTTCTCCATTTACTATAATTCACTCGGATATATGGGGTCCATATAACATTCCTAATATTTCAGGAGCAAAAGGTTTTGTAACATTTATTGATGATTGCACCCGAATGACTTGGGTTTACCTTCTTAAAAGAAAATCTGATGTGAGTCATATCCTTCCAAACTTTACAAATATGATAAGGAATCAATTTGGGGTTAGCATTAAGGGTTTTAGAACTGATAATGCTAGGGACTACTTTAATCAGATTTTATCATCATACTTTGAAAAAGAAGGGATTATTCATCAATCATCTTGTGTTAATACTCCCCAACAAAATGGGTTGGCAGAAAGAAAAAATAGACATCTCCTTGAGACTACTCGAGCTCTACTTTTCCAGCATCAAGTTCCAAAAAATTATTGGGGAGAAGCAGTTTTAACCTCTACGTATTTGATAAATCGAATACCTTCAAGAGTTATTGGTTTCAAAAGTCCTTTAAACTATTTGTCAGAATTCTTTCCAAAGAATAATTTTTATTCTAAAATTCCCCCTAGGATCTTTGGATGTGTCACCTATGTTCACATTCATAAACATCAACGAGACAAACTTGATGCTAGAGCTCTTAAGTGTGTTTTCATAGGATATTCTATCACACAAAAAGGTTACAAATGTTATCATCCATCCTCAAAGAGATTTCTTGTGTCAAAGGATGTAAGTTTTAATGAAAATCAGTCTTTCTTCAACAAATCTTCTCTTCAGGGGGAGGAAAACAACACAGAAGATAAGGCTAACAATGACTTTGACATTTTTTCATTCCAAATCCCATCTAGGCAGCAATCATCTCCCATTTCACCATCCTGTGAGTCTCCAAATATTACTCTGCAGGGAGAAACTACTGCTGACAGACCTCTTCAAGTATATAGAAGAAGGATACAACCTGATTTGACTCTCTTGCAAGCCCAAGAATCCGAACCAGAGCAAGGTAATGAACTTTCTCATTCATCTCTACCTATTCCTGACCTTGATCAGCCAATTGCTATTAGAAAAGGAAGAAGAGAATGCACTAAGAATCCCTTATATCCTATAGCTAATTTTATGTCATTTCAAAAGTTCTCACCATCACACAAAGCCTTTCTCTCAAAAATAAACACCATACCTATCCCAAAAAACTTATATGAGGCTCTAGGAAATGAGAATTGGAAAACTGCCATGAGAGAAGAGATGAATGCACTAGAGAGGAATCAAACATGGGAAATAGTTGAGTTACCAAAAGAAAAGAAAACAGTAGGGTGTAAGTGGGTTTATGCCCTGAAATATAAAGCTGATGGCAGCCTAGAAAGGTATAAAGCCAGGTTAGTTGCAAAAGGATTTACACAAACATTTGGGATAGACTATCAAGAGACATTTGCTCCAGTTGCTAAGATGAACACCATTCGAATTCTGTTTTCTTTATCTGCTAATCTTGGATGGTGTATGCAGCAATATGATGTTAAGAATGCCTTCTTACATGGAGAGTTGGAAGAAGAAGTTTATATGGATCCACCACCAGGATTCAGTCACTCCCTTCTTCCCAACCAGGTTTGCAGACTAAAGAAGGCACTCTATGGCTTAAAACAGTCTCCTAGAGCCTGGTTTGAAAGGTTCACCAAAGCCATGGTTTTTATGGGATATCGGCAAAGCCAAGGAGATCATACTTTGTTCATCAAACACTCCATTTCAGGGGAGTTACTATTCTGATTGTTTATGTTGATGACATTATAATAACAGGTGATGACTTTGTGGAAAGAGATAAGTTGAGAAGGAGACTTTCAGCAGACTTTGAAATCAAGGAATTGGGGAAGTTGAAATACTTTCTTGGCATAGAAGTGGCACATTCAGAAAAGGGGATTTTTATCTCTCAACAGAAGTATATTCTTGACCTTCTAAAGGAAACAGGAATGGTTGACTGCAGACCATGTGAAACACCTATTGATCTAAAGCATAGACTTGAGAATGATGAGGAAGGAGCTACAACTGACAAGGGTCAATACCAAAGGTTAGTTGGTAAGTTGATCTACTTAGCTCACACTCGTCCAGACATTGCTTATGCCGTGAGTGTGGTGAGTCAATTTATGCACAACCCGAAAGATTCACATCTCCAAGCAGTGTATAGACTTCTCAGATACTTGAAGTCTACTCCTGGAAAAGGAATTTTGTATAGAAATCATGGGAATTTGAACCTTGAATGCTATACAGATGCAGACTATGCTGGTGCATTAACAGATAGAAGATCAACATCAGGATATTGTACTCTACTGGGAGGAAATCTTGTGACATGGAGAAGCAAAAAACAAAGTGTTGTGTCAAGATCAAGTGCAGAAGCAGAATTCAGATCAATGGCCCTTGGAATTTGTGAGTTGCTATGGATGAAGATTATCCTAGAAGATTTAAGAATCAAGTGGGATGAACCAATGAAGTTGTACTGTGACAATAAATCTGCCATTGCAATAGCACACAATCCAGTACAACATGATAGAACTAAACATGTGGAGGTAGACAGACATTTCATCAAAGAAAAGTTAGAGAGTGGATTGATATGCACTCCTTACGTGCCTACCGGGGAACAACTTGCTGATATACTTACTAAAGGTGTTCAGAATCCTATGTTCAAAAACACCTTGGACAAGCTGGGAATGAAAGATCTCTTCCATCCAGCTTGAGGGGGAGTGTTGAAGATTCTGAAGTAATTAAGGCAGATTTGAAGCTGATTTGTTGGGAGTAAAAACAGAAAGTCAGATATCCTTTCCTATAAATCAGAACCTAGCAATAATACCTATTTATGTGTAGTTAATAGCTGTCCTAATATAGATATGTAGATGCTGTATATATTCAACAATTCATTATGAAATAAAAATGAGAAGTCAGAATTTAACAACTCTCCATAAATTCATTTGAACACCAATCATAACAGATTTTCAATTCAAAATTTCAAATAAGTGGGAATGACCATGCATGATTAGAAGCACAAAATAGGGTTATATATTTCCAATACTGCAAAACTAGGATGGAGTGCATAGCCAAGTTGGAAAGCTGGGACCAGAAAGTGTTTCTAGTTCGGCTCAGTTTTTACACATACTGTTCCCTTTTTTTCCTTTTAGATAGAAAAAGAAATTTATTAGAATACCATGAGAAAGAAGTACAGTGCAGGAGGAAGATAGCTTTAATAGTTCTCTACTTCATCCATGATTCAGCTCCTTTATGTTTTGGGCCTTCTAGCTTTACTGATATCAATTCAGTTACCACTATGCTCATTTACATACAATGCCATTTTGAACTGCCTGATCCAAGTTCCAACTGGAACTGCTAATCTTACCACCTTGGACAAATCACGGAGGTGCTAACTATATGCATTTAAGACTAATACACAGTAAAGAAATTCATCATTGCTCAAGTTGTTATGCCTACAAACCAGGACCATACTAAATTAGAGAGCATCTTTATGGAAAAAGCAATCGATTATCAATTGATATATTGAAAACATGAAACTTCCCAACATGTACCTAGTTAACAAATTGTTTTATTTCTGACTATGTATTTGTTTCCATAAACAATAGTTCTCAGCCCCAATGTGTGCTTGTCCATTTTGAGGAAACCCACACTTCAACTAAACAATAATTAGGGCCAGATATAATAAAGCAACAAATTCATGGGAAATAACAGAACATTGATTTTTCAAATAAACAATAATTATATGCCATATCAAAACAGAAAGGAAAACATGCATTAGGATAGAGGGAATCCATGTGAGTTTTTTATTTTCATAGTACTCCAATAAAAACTGGCCCAATACTCTCATTTTCATTTTTATTTTTTTTGAGCAAAATCTCAAATTTGACTATTATTATCTAGAAATATGTTACAGATAACAATGGAAGAAAACAAAATATGAAATACTTATGATGTCACTTCAAGGCCTCAAACTCTATGGTAGGACCATTAATGATTGGCCATCCACTGTAAGTTAGAAGCCAACTGAAGGTCAGTAAGACATCAACTTGAAGCAGTTAGACTCCTATGTATGATCATGATGGGTAGAAGATATTAACGGCAGCAGTTAAAAATAATCGAACATCAAAATACCTCTTGTACAATCAGCGGCAAAGACATTTGCAGCTTGATTTAGGTATCTATCACACACGGAGACATCACTAGTATTCCCTTCTGCTTCTATCAATGCATTCCACTCAGAGTGATCGCCACTCAAAAGAATACGACAAGCCTTCAGAAAAATTGCAGGAGGGAAGAAAGGAGATATATTAAAACTTATCAAATACTTCCCATAGAAGATCAGACAAGCGACAGATATTGAAATCTACTTAACACAAAAACAAGTTACAGCAGATTGATGAAATAATTATCCCAACCAAGATAGTTCTCCTACGCCCCCAAATCACCAATCAGTTGCTACGTCTTGGTAAGTAAACACCTCACTTTTCAAGGATTATAAATGTTTCATTTGAAAAATATGTCCAGACAGATAAGATTTTAGTTCTACATCCTTTGCTTGTCCCACCTCAAAAACCAATAGCAACAATCTCCCAAAAATTTCATTCTCCAACTCCCTTCAAAAAACTGATCATCAAATCAACCCCTCTTTCATAACCAGATTAATCACTGTGTTCACATGCAAATGTATAAGGATTATGCTTCATTGCAATTTGTTGCTATTATCTGTATTTCAAAAAATTTGCATTCCTATATGTAAGCAACTATTTCAAATAGGAAATTACATATCAAATGTGCAAAAGATCATAGCTGCATAACTATGCTGAGCTCTATGTTACAGAATTGAATAACAAATTCATGCAGAAACCAAACTACAGCACATCTCAGACAGAACAAATATAGATTAGCATGCAGGCAAAAGAAGTAAAGGACTAGAGCAAGCTAAACTTTGAAAGGAAACTTATTGGTTGAATGTTACGTGAACTTACCTGCAATGCTCCCCAAAGGCCAAGATTTTCCAAACAAAATATGATATTTTCATGCATTCTGATGAGCATTCTTTTTGTGCTTCGAAGACTTTCAAGACTTTGGTTTCCATCTGTTTTCTTGCCAATTTCCACTATGCACTGTTCTTATTACAAAGAAACAGCAAGCAATTCAGGGTGAAACAAATTTATAATTGACAAAACACAGTTACCTATAACACACCTGGCGCTTGACCCCCTCAAGTATATTATAGTAAGCCTCATAGGAGCTAGAAGTGCCATTTGCAACAGGACCATACAGATATACTCTAATTACAGGAGATGCTACAAAGCGTTCCAACTCTTCCTTGTCTTCAACTGAATACACCTGCAAAATGGAAGTGAAACACAGGACGTCAACTATAGATACTGTGGAACACCATGGTCAGCACCACAAAAAAACCAGCCACCATCGAAACAAACTTTGGTGCAGACTTGTACACAAAATTTGGATCAAATATTTCCAACTCAATCCTTTATCCATTTTATATAGTTTGTGGACTCAACACATCTGATAACCAAGGGTGTCATATATGAAGAGCTTTAGGATTTAGGACCAAGCTTTACTTTCAAAAGGTATTTTCTTTTATTAATAGTTAAAAGGTTAACAAGCCATATGCTCTGCAACTTTAAGAACTTTCAATGAGGTCATCACACTTCAACAAATTCAAAATGCACTTTTGAAAGTTGCAAAACAACCTATTTTAAGCTCAGATATCAGAAAAAAGTTTTGACCTATGCAAGCTTAACTAGGGAAGTGTCTATGCATACATTCCCTGAATCACTCTCTAAGCAGCACAGGATCAAAACAAGGAAGAAAAAAGTTTAAACATGCACTTTATTTTTCTCTTAATGAGGAGACTGCAACTTCCAACAGAATTTACAACAGATTGATGAGCCACAAATGCTTTCCATCTTTCATTTTCTGAATTACCTTGTAATGTTACAGTAGGAAAGAATCAGAAGCAGAATAAAACTCTCTAATGACAAATGAATATGACTGAAAACATAACTGCTCATGCGCTTAATACAGTGGCAAAACACTCGTGAAATAACAGAATATCTTGCAGTATAATATTTTATAACTAAATGCAATCTCTGATAATATATCTCCCAGCAGAAGCCCAGACCAAAAACTAGCATGCAGTTTAAAGCACACACATCTACCACATACAAGGCATGGATATTCCACACAAGGCCAGAGCTCATCTTTAAATGAGCATATATAGTTAACAGGCCTTTGAAAATGACTACTTTGAAGAAAAGGAAAAGCAAACATTCCACATATCTTATCCAAATAATTTTAAAGTTGCCAGTTTTCATTGCCTACCTTAGCGTCAAGTAAATTTTCAAGACTATTGATGCTTCTTGGTAAATTTTCTCGACTAGAAGCACCTGGAAGATAACACATACACAAGAATTTAGAAACCAACAAGTTGAAGGAGGCTAACATCAAATGCCTGAACCACACAGCAAAAAGCAAATTGTTAAACAATAGAACACGAGTATTTTTGCAAGCAAGGAAAGGATCCGAACATAAAAGTGCTAAGAAGAGTAGAAAGAAACTTTGAGATTGTAAAGTAGTTTGCTAGTCAAACACTTTGCACTAGAATTTTGGAATTCCTGAAAAGTCCTTTTCAGCTGTGTTTTTTTCTTCTATCCTTGACATCAAGCCACGCAGTGGGGCATATAGATCCCCTCCTATGAAACTCAAATTCTAATGAAGACTATAACTGACCCAACTCTCAGGTCCAGCCCTGGAAATTTTAGAGCAAGTATTTGAAACCATGGCACAGGTAACATCCCACTTCATAAATATGTTTCCCACATGAGAAACTAAAGGTACACTCCAACTAGGAAAATTCTAACAAAAAAAAAAAGGTGCTAAAATTCATACCACTGAAATTTATACATGTGTATTTACTTTTATTGCATGCTCACGTGCACATAGATGTAATTACATTTTCTTTAAAATGGATATAACTCTTGCTTTAGTAACTATGATGATAGAGTAAAGCTAATTTTACCAAATACTCTTCCTAGTGTCTCATCCGAATGATCTTGCACATTGAGTGAGTGGATCTCATAAATCCAGTGGTTGAAAGTTTTTCCAGAAGTGATATCAGTAAATATCTTTCAGTAGGATTAGCATTACGCATTCTGAAATATTTGATCTGCCACGTATATAATTAATGCACATTGTATTTGGACTTGATTTGGCAGATTACATTAATTGGATTGAACCACAGCCATCAGAGAAAGTAAGACAAAAACTGAAAAATCATTCCAGGGTACCAAGTACATTTAAGTCCCAATGCATAGTTATCACATGGATGGTCAAGACAAAAGCGAACACAATAGCTGCAAAAGCAATATCAGAATAAATTCTCTGCTAGAAAAATATGTAGGATAAAAATGAAAAAATGGATAAAAAAAATACTAAATGATACATTGAGTGCACATTAGGAGTGGTAATTCAAATGCATCAACCTTCTATATGTCCAATCACTCTCCTTTTCTTCATCTGCAGAATCTTACTAAGAACATGAGATGATGGAGTAAGATTTCAAGGGAAGTTACTCTTTCCCAATATCTAGGCTATTTGAGAAGAAAATATTTAATGACTAATATCTGCAAAAGGATGTGGGAACCATTATTTGCATATGGTTGCATCCATAACCCATGTTTGTCTCAATATTTATTGGGAAAGATTTACTCTGATATCGAAGGGATATTTGGCATGTGTGTGCTACGCACTTCTCAATTGCCAAGGAGTCTAATCCTTTCTGTTTTTCCTTCTATCTTTCTATCTTTGCATTTTAAACTGTTCCAACAAATAACTATGCAAAAACAGTTGTCTTTTTACTTTAGTGTTAAATTGAAATAGAAGAAAAAAATATTTGTATGTCACTCAATCTTTTTACAAGGGAGACCTGCACAAAGAACCCCTATATTCAATGAAGAAAAATAAAATGTTGCGACCAAACAAAGTAAAATCAGCATTTTCCTTTTACTTTTCTGTGCCGAAAATTTACATCAGTGATACAGTAACCAGGATAAGATTCATATCCCCACAATATAAGCATTTAAATATTCTCAACACTTTGATGTGAAAAAGAAACCAGACACCTTGATAAAAAATGCAGGAATGCAGTACCTTTCCCCACAACTGGAGATGCGGTCATGCCAAAGATACGGGGAAGTTTTCCATCATTATTTTTGTAGAAGACCTATACAATCATTAAGATACCAAGTTAAACAAACTAATAACATAAGAACATATATTTACATGCACATGCCTCTGTGTCTATGTGTGTTAGCACGTATAAACACAAATTCATGTAGCCCTTACTTTCATGATTTGTGCATAAGGATGACCGCTTTTGACTTGAGCATGATGACACTCGTCAAATATCAAAAGGGCAATTAAGTCCATCTTGATGAAGCTGTGACTTAAGTTATACAGTAGTATCTGAGGTGTCATGACAAGAACCTGCATAGATCAGTCAGAAAAAAATAAACTATTATCCCTGGATGATACTGAGCTATGAGAAACTGCTACTTCAATTCAAAGAAAAGAGTGACATCTTTTCAAAGTGGCTGAAAAGGTAGAACAACAGATATAAATGGTCTGCATCTTTTCTTACTCGAGATAAGAAAAATCAAAATTTAGCAAATGCCAATGAAGCGCATTAAATTTATCTAGGACAAATCAGAGTTGTCTCCTTCAGAGTACTCTAGTTGTTTATAAAAATCTGATCTCATAGAAAGCAACATGCTTGTCGAAGGTAAATTGAAGATTAAATATAAGGAGCAAGAAATTTTGGGTCTGAAATAAATGAACAAACTTAGTAATGAAATTAATTAACTAGTAAAACTACCTCATATTGTTCAATCTCTTTTTCCCAGCTAGAGTGGGTCTTCAATCGATTGGATTTTCCGCAATAGATCCCAACCTTGAAATCAGTAGAGTCCTCTATAACCTTGGCTTGCTGCAGAAACAATATCCATTCAATTCAAAACCAGTCTGTAGGGTGAGAATATTTAGCCTTGGCATTGATATATCAAACAGAGTTGCAAAATTCAGCATAAAAAAAGAGAACAAAAAATTTGCATGAATATGCTCACATAGCTATTCCTTTTACATAAATTGAATTGTATCTACAGAACTGGCACTCTCAGCATTAAGAGGTTTTTTACCTGAGAACTGAAAGACTAGGGTGGTATAGATTCATATGAAAACAGATGGTTTACACATTACTATAGAAAGTCTTAACAAATGCTGGGACATGGAATAATCATTTTGAAGGCATTATAACCATAGTGAATGACGCACAAAAATGCATTTTTAAGTGTCACATGGAAGGAAAGAAACCAGGCTAACAGTATAGATCATCTGGTTATCAAGGATCATCTAGCTAATTTATTATATGGCTCAATACAGCTTCAGAGCATCAATGAGGCAATTATAGAAGTTTTCTTTTTCACTGATGTTCTTGATGAGCCCTGCCTTGGAGCTGCTTCTGAAAAGGTAAAATCCAGTAAACAAGGCTTTGTGCTTCATTGTAAGTGATAACAAGCAACCCACAATGTATTTTTCATTGACACATGTACTTTATGAAGGTATCAGTTCTTGAGTTAGTCTAGTATTAAGAGCTAGTCTAGTATTGAATCGGTACAATATAAAATAGTGACTGCCTAGTTCGGATTCAATTCATCTACTTGTAAGCCCGCTTGAACCAGAGCTAGATCCATTGAAGAACTGGACTACAGGATGAAAGACTACGGTAGTGACACAAATAAAAGACCATGAGACACAAGCACTAAGCCTGCACTTTCATTTTTCATTTATCACTCTCCTAGAACAAGATTCAAACCATAGAACCACTCAGTCCCAACCCTGCCTCTTTACCACTATAAGTGCCGGTTTGGGAAAGTGGGTGTGGTGCGGCTGCGGTTGCAGTTGCACCAACGCCCACGCTCCCAAAAGGAGCCTAAATCCCAGTTCCAAGACACATTGCCACTGAATACTGCATAGCATACCAGTCGATAACATTTAAGCTGCAACATTTATCTTGAAAGTATACATCATCCAAAAATCAAAGAGTAAATCAAGAAAAAAGATCTGACCTGATGAACAAGGGCAACAGTGGGTGCAAGGAAGACACAAGCACTCTTCTGAGGTTGCCTTATCAAGTGACCCATTTCGTATATAAGGAGGACAGCAATGTGAGTCTTGCCACAACCTGTCCCCAAATACACAATTATATTCTCTTCCAGAGCTTTCTTGCATAATTCCAACTGATACCTGAAAGTTCCAAAAACCAAAATACAAGAAGAAAAAAAAAGGAAAATTAGCCGCATTTGCAACTGAAAATGCAAAACCCCCCTTTATAGAGATTCAAAAGGATTAGCAAACAAGGTCCACATAAGATCATCAAACCACAGAATGGGCTTCTCTCAATTAACTTTTCAGTTTCTACTTTCTAGCCTTTTTATTTTATTTTTTAAAAGAAAAAAAAAAAGCACCCTCTCGGTCGTAACTTCACTCACGCACACAATTAACATAATATTGATCCAACGTAACCATTTGGTATCCAACAAAAGCCAAATACGTTAAAAGAAGAAGAAGAAGAAGAAGAAGAAGAAGAACCCATCCTTTTTTTCCCTCCATTTTCTCACCAGCCAAACAGAAAGTAACGAGCTTTGATCACTTCAAACACAAAAATTTAACCAAAAAACCATGACCCGAATAATTCAATGAAATAGCAACAAAGAACCAATTCTCTTAAAGAAAAAGAAGTCATCTTTCGTTGTCGTCCGTTTTCTCAACAACCAAACAAGAGAATAACCAACTTTGATCACTTGAAACACAAGAACTTACAAAACCCAACAAGAAACACGCCAAGAAACCGGAAGAAAAAGAAATGAAACAACAGGACAAGCAAAACCCACCAACAAAAACAAATAAAGAAAAGAAAAGCAAAATTAAATGACATTACTTTCTTGCCATTTTTCTTGGGTCTTTCTCAGTCTTTTGAAGTCCAGAACCGGATTCCTCTCCATCACCAACAATCGAAGACGACACAACACGAGCATTTGTACCACCAACGGAGAGAGAACTATGTTCACCAGTAACATGACCGCCAGACATGGCTGGATGAGTGTACTCGGTGGCACCGTGTGAATTCTGAGTTTCTGTCTCTTTCTCTATCTCTCTCTTGTTTTCTATAACCAGACTAATGTGTCTGTGCCAGCGTTATATCCACGGGGACAGAGAAAGAGAGAGGGAGATAGATTCTCTGCTTTTGTAAGAGGTAGTGGGAGAAGGAAAGAATTTATGATGCAATTGCCGGGGGTTCAAGGCAAGCAAGAGGTCAGAAAGCACTTGGGGAAATATTTTTAAAAACAATTGACTTTATGCGAAAGAAGGGAGAAAATGTGTAGTGGGTGGAGAAGAAATTGTTGGAAAGAAATCCGTATACAATAAGGTATGGAATTATTTGGTGAATTTCCCAAAGGTTTGTCCTTTGGTAGATTGATTAAGGCTGCATTTCGTATGTCAAAGTGTTGAAAAACTGGACTGTGATTTAGTCCAGCAATTACATCATGGGAGGGTTCTCGGAAACCCATTGGTGATCTTCAAGTGTGATAACATGACATGCATGTCGATGTTAGTTAACAAAACAACTGAAGATCGGAGGCAATTTGTCCGTAGTAGAAGACATGTTTTTCCATTCGTGTAATGACGTTTTGATTCGCGCTCAAAATCCTAAAGTCTTGGTTTTGGTTACGGTTTCTTTACACGATAAATTAATTATTAAAGTATTGATAGAGGATATAAATGTTTTCGTTGCTTAATTTGTCTGTAGAGTGTTTTTTTTTCTTTTCATACAGTTTTTTTTATATAATTATCATATTTATTGTGCAATTTAATCTTTTAAAACCGATTGATTATTATTTTAACTAAAAAAAAAATTGATGATGTGGGCAACATATGTACCCGCGTGCTTCATGCGGTTCCTTCTGGTGGGGAGAAAGCCTTTTCATTGTGTTGTTAAATGTGCCACAATGAAATTACTTTTCTTTTCGATCTTACTTTTTAATTAAAAATTTAAAATTACCCTCTAATTTATTTAATTTTAATTTTTATTATTATTTTTTTAATTATTATTTTTTATTTTAGATATTTTATGTGATTGCTTTTTTCTCTAATTTTATTTTTTAATATTTTATTTGTTAGGTATTAGGCTTTGCGGTTTTTTCACATATAGTGCTTTCGGTCTAATGAAAATCATGTGTTTTAAAAAATTAGGGGTTAACATTTTCTTCTTTTTTTTGCTTTTTTTTATTTCATTATTCTACATTAATTTTTTTTTTTTAAAATAGCTTTGTGGTTTTATTCGATTTCTTTTCTGTTTGGGTTATCCCGAAACCATGAACTGTGATGCGAGTTTAGTAGATTAACCTAAGCTGGATTGCCCTTAATTTCTCTGGTTATTTGTCTATCATGCTAGCTCAGGTTGACTTGCACCGATTTTTTATACCTTTTTTTACCAAATTTTGCCATTTTATATTTAATTGGATAAAAAATGAACAACATTATTTTCCCGCTCTTGGAAAAAGGTTTTTTTTTCTAAGTTATTGTAGTTTTTTTTTATTTATTTACTATCATTACTTTTATTTTTATTTGATTAAAATAAAATCAACTTATTTAACCAGTTAAGCTATAACCATAATCATTGAGTTTTATTTTCTTAAAAACGCACTTGCTACATCTAAATCATGGAAAGAAAACTAACACGGACATGCAGCATAGCATGAGCCCACTTCTAGTATATAAATATTTCTTATGAAGTATTTAGTCAATTCATATTTATTTTATTTATAATACATATAGATGGGTGTATAAATTATGTCTTTTATAATTTCTACATGCATTTAAATTTAAGAGAGATCTCAACAAATTCATAGTAAGATAAAATTTAATTTATGATACATGTATGAATTAGACATGGTCCATTTTTATGGTTTATGTATAATTTGATTTATTTTCATTTTGCCAAAATTAGGAATGCTGTAATGGTTGTTCTTTGTAGGGCATCCATGCATTGTCTTTTAGCTAGAGAATATAAAAAAAAAAAGATAGAAATTAATAGGTGCAGAGTATATGGTTCAAAATAGGAGCACATGATTTTATTCAAGGGTTGATGATTGCCAGTAAGCACAAAGTTTTTGTTGTTGTTGTATGGATACATACATATTGATCCATGATGTCAGTAAATGCATGATTATATCACAAATTGTATAATTAATGTGTTAAAATATAACACAATAAAATTTAGTATAGCAACCATTTATTTAAATATAGTTTTTACATATTGGAATATTGAGTTCTTACCTACCAAAGTGACACAAACCATTGCACAACAAATAAAAAATGAACATGAAGCATGGTTGCAATTAGAATTTTTTTCAAAATTATTATGGATTACGCTTAATCATATGTTTATAAGTGTTTTAAAACTCTAATAGATTTGATAATTGAGCTAAAAGTAGATTTGGATCATTAGATCATCAAATCAATCAGTAGGTTATTAGATCTACACATATCAATCAATTTTATTAAAAGAATGGTGTTTCGTTTTTTTTTATGTTAGCCAAATTAGGTTTAAACTAAGTTTTGCTAAGTCAATGTCTTATTTGATTAGACTAAAAACTCGATCTAGATTAGATTTCAAGTCTTAAATTTCTCAAATCAACTTGTCTGAGTAAAAAAAAAAATTTAATTATTATTTAAACCATCAAGCTCTTGACTCATTTATATCATGCTACTTTTTAGAAAAGATTTTTTTTCTATTTTTTATAAAAGAGGATAAATTATTGAAGAATAGAGCTAAAACTTACAGCACTCCAAATATAACATATTACATAGCTAACAAGGAAGGTGGGAAAGGGGAACCCATAAAGTAATTTTTTTTTTTTTTAGTTTAATGTGGGTGTCCGGGCCAGCTTGCGCGCACCTCGACTAATCCCACGGGCCCTGAAGTTAACGACCATGTAAGCCTCCAGTGGCCATCATATGAGCAACCACAGGGCTCGAACCTGAGACCACAGAGGGAGCAAACCTCTTTGTCCCAAGCTCTTACCACTGGAACACCACCTAGATGGTTAACCCATAAAGTATTAACATGCTTAATGACGAGCCTAGGACTTACACTCACGATCCCAGGCTTAAGTCACAGAACATGAGGTAAGGATCAAACCCAAAAATAATAGGATATAGGGTGAACTCGGGGGCTCGAAGTCTGAGTGCGAACCATATTTCTTTATGCTCGTCTATGGTGTGTGCTCCAATGCTCATCTAAACCTAGGATGGACAGCATGATTTTTAACAAGCCTACTAATTAGGCCTTAATTATCTCTACCTACTCTCTATATAATTAATACTTAGCATCAAATGCTTCCTCGTCCTTCTATCATAATTAGGCCAATAAAACAGCATTAGGAATGTTCATGTCTAGTGTACCACTAGCCATTATGGGTTGTTATCCTAAATGATTTGTATTAAATTAAGTATTATAGTATTCCCCCGCTCTACCTTTATCTTCATGCAAGTTAACATAGTTCATAGCTATATAAATATTTATAAACCACGAGATAAGGCAAATTCTAACTTTATAATTTTTAGTATTTTATTTTCATCTTTTTTATCGTATTTCTACAATATAGAAATACTATATGTAATGCGTTTGGTATTGCGTTTTAAAAACGCTTTTGAAAAAATTTGAATTTTTTTTTGTTTTAAATTAATATGTTTTTGATGTTTTCAAATTATTTTGATGTGTTAATCTCAAAAATAATTTTTAAAAAATAAAAAAAAATTATTAATATATTTTTTTAAAATAAAAAATATTTTAAAAAATAACCACAACCACAAACCACAATCCCACGTTTGGGTGCTTTCACAGATGAAGATATGGAACCACCCAAGGCTGATGATCAGCTGCACACCATTTTTCTCCCCACGTAACCAGACAACCCAGTAGCGGAACTGGGTATAAAGTTAAGGGTGCGATATATGGAAACCCTAGATTTTGAGAAAGTTTACAGTTTAGTCTTAAACAACGAGAATTTAAATTTAAAATCATTATTAAGAAATATGTATTTTGCATAGCTCAAAAACTATGTACTACCACTACAGCTTATCCTATTTTATTTTATTTTTCATTTTGACATCTACAGTTCCGTTCATGCTACAGCCTGTCAAATGTTCTCAGGTTGGCCATGTGCTATGAAACCAGTGGCTGGCTCGTTGCAAGAATTGGTTGATGAAAAGGAAGGGCATTGAGAGGGGGCATAGAATCTGATGCCTGGGAATCGATTGGTGGTTGCACGTCACCTCTACTTAGAATTCTCTTCTCCCACACATTCGTTGTCTTCATAATTAACAAGATGCTTCGTTCATCTTGATTCCAGACCAAATTAAAAACTAAGAAAATACGTTTTGGGTCCTCATCACAGTTAAGTCTATGGCGAACACCAACGATACCAGTCAAGGCATGCAGTGGTTTTTTAGCGTGAGGGATTTTATTAGGGAACAGAAATAAAGTTCTGGAAATGTCATGTGTAAGGAACCTTAATTTTAATATCTTATTTCTGAATGTATTGGGAAATTTGATGTGAATTTTTTATTTATATTCTATTCAAATTTTGACAGAGTTTTTTTTGTATGTAATTTATACCAAGTTATCGACTACACTATTATAATACCATTCGGTCATCAATACATCTTAATATGTCATTTTAATCCTCAGTATTTATATACCGTTTTATGGCTGAATATTTAACATTTGAGCTAACTTCGAGAGCAAATATTGTATTATTTATTTTTATTTATTCAATAACCACAAGTATTTTTTCACTTTAATCTATATAACGAAATCTCTATACATCAAAATTTTCATCATATTTCTTAATATCCACGTTATAATAGTTATAATAGGCCAGACCTTACATCATCTATCTATCTATATATACTAAGTAATAAGCTAAAGGATGTGAGGAATTCACTGTTTAATCACACTCAATGCATTGTAGATTACAATAGTAATTCACAGTTCATTTCATTTTTTTTTTACTTTTTCATTTTTTCACCTTTTCTTTTCTTTTTTTCCTAACTTTCTCCTTTTTTCTTTTTTTTTTCCAAAATTACTTCCCTTTTTTCCCAACTTTCCCTCTTTTTTTGTTTTTTTTTTCAAAATTATCATTGTCGATTTTACTTTTTTAATATTGAGCCAGTTAAAAATTTTGCTTTGTAATTTTTTTCTTTAAAATACTGTGGATTGCTACGATGTTTTCCCACATGATTTTCTTTTTTATTTTTTAAAATTATATTTGTTGATTTTATTTTTTTAATATTGAGCTAATTGAGAATTAAGTAATAAGCTAAAGGATGTGGGGAATTCACTGTTCACCCACACCTAAGGCACTGTGGATTACAATAGTAATCCACAGTGCATTTCTTTTCTTTTTTTCATCTTTTTTTTCACTTTTTTTTCCAACTTTCCCCTTTTTTTTGTTTATTTTTTTTCCAAAATTACTTTCCTTTTTTTTCAACTTTCCTCCTTTTTTTGTTTGTTTTTTTCCAAAATTATCTTTGTCGATTTTGTTTTTAATATTGAGCTGGTTAAATATTTCACTTTGTAATTTTTTTCTTTTAAAATACTGTGGATTGCTACTGTGTTTTCCCACATGATTTTTCTATTTTATTCTCTTATTTTTCAAAATTATATTTGTTGATTTTATTTTTTTTAATATTGAGCTGATTGAGAATTAAGTAATAAGCTAAAGAATGTGGGGAATTCACTGTTCACCCATATCCAATGCACTGTGGATTACAATAGTAATCCACAGTGCATTCCTTTTTTTTTCATCTTTTTTTCACTTTTTTTTCCAACTTTCCCCTTTTTCTTTTTTTTCACTTTTTTTTTCTTTTTTTAAAAAAATTACTTTTCTTTTTTTCCAACTTTCCCTTTTTTTTGTTTATTTTTTTTTCTAAAATTATCTTTGTTGATTTTACTTTTTTAATATTGAGTTGGTTAAAAATTTTGCCATGTAATTTTTTTCTTTAAAATACTGTGGATTGCTATGGTGTTTTCTCACATGATTTTTCTATTTTATGTTTTTATTTTTTAAAATTATATTTGTTGATTTTTTTTTAATATTAAGCTGATTGAGAATTTAGTTTTGTAATTTTTTTTATTTAAAACATTGTTGGTTGCTACAGTGTTTTTCCACATGTTTTGTTGTTTTTGTTTTTTGATGATTTTCTCCAAAATTATCTTTCTAATTTTAAACTTTGCTTAATTCTTTCTACTGCAACCACGACATCTATGAAATAGGTTGAGGAATTACCAATCAAATATTCAAATTATATAGATTTAAAGGTGTTAATGAAAATGGATATGGGTTCTTTTTCTCAAATAAAGGAGGGAGAATTTACGCCATCATTTCATGCCATCTTAAAGCATATTCTTTAACTAACTCATCATTTTCTTTCTCCATACTTTGAATGTCAAACTTGTTTGGGGACATTTCCTTATTAAAATTATACTAGCAAATGAATGTTTCAGCTAGAATTCTCTATTTTGTTTTATCTTATTGCTATCTAAGCTCATATGCCAAGCTAAGACATTACCACTTAGACTTTCTTAGAAGAAATGGATAAGAAGCTTGTCATCCCTTATCATTTTTTTCATTTTATTACAGTAAATCTTCAAGTGTATCTTAGGGCATTTAACTCTTTTATACTTAACAAACTCAAGCACCTTGAATTCTCATAGTATAACTACGTCCAATACTAGGCATATTTCAAATGCCTTCATAATATCATATAAATTCATACCCTCAATTACCTTTAAACAATATTTAATTTCAAAGAGCTTATCAATCTTTGATTCTTCTTTATATTTCTTATTCAAGATTTTATTTATAGTAGGCTTTAGAGTATAGACAAACCTTGCTTGTTGGTGGGGCGATAACACTATAAGAGGATAAAGAGCCTTTAAAAACTGAGAATTAGAGGCCACCGTTAGGAATCTTATAGCTTTCAGTTGAGTAAGTCTTGTTAGATATGAATGAAAATCATACGGTATGTCCAAAGTTTCAGGAGATATAAAGATTTGTTATGGGGTGCGTATTTTTAAAGCATTCTCTTTATTAAAGAACCTTTCACCAGATGGTCTAGTATGGAGGATTTGTTCAAGCAAACCAGTGAGCATAACTATCTCACTTCTCATTAATGCCATATCTTTCTATTGGTATACCAAAGAAGTACCTTTTTTTTTCCTGTGACTTTAGAAAGATTGAGCTTTCAAAACCTTATTTGTGTTTGTTTCCTTTTTCATTACAAAAAAATACTAAAAGACATAAGTGATTTACTATGCTCCTAGACATATTTTTCTATTAATTGGAGCAGTGTTTTTATGGTTTTACTTTTATGGAAAAAAATAGTTATGCTTGCAATTGAGGATACAATCATCTTTTCTAAATGGTGCATTAGTTATTGCAAAGTTGATTAAGGGCAATTTGGTCTGGACACCTTTTTTTTTATAACAGTTAAATAATTGTTTTACCCTTAAGAGCAAAAAATATAAAGCTTTTGTAGGGGGACTTTTCAGTCTCTTTCAAGAATTTTACACAGTTAAGTTACAGTCATACCTCTTAGGAGAAAAATAAAATGAACATGCAAGGGGGCTTCTAAGTCTTTTTCTTTTAAAAAAAATGAAATTTCAAAACTATCCTTAGAATCAAAGAAAAATAAAGTTAGTTTTAAGGGTATCTTGATCTTTTTCTTCTAGCTTTGTTGTTATTTTTTAGTCCAGATAGGGATTGTTTGGTAATTTTACACCACTAAATATTATTAAAAAGAAGTTGCTGCACGCATCAATGTGTGATGGCCTTTGTGCAATTCAGGTGGTACATGTGGTCCCTTCTGGTTCTCGAAAATCTACTCTCATGTCGGTGTTGGCAGTAGTGAGTTGTCCTCTATCTGTTATGTGGCGCATGTTAATTGAGGAGTTAGGTTGCGGTGGAGTTTTTTTCTTTCTCTTCTTTTCTCTTTCTCATTATATAGAAATTCGTGCCTGACCTTCAAAAAAGCAATTGTGTCCTTTGGTTTGTGATTTGATCGATTTTGTTCGTTCTTTTTTTTATCAATGTTTTTTTTTAATTTTGTCCTTGAGAATTTTATTCAATTTGATTTTATAATTCGATTTAGTCCTTCTATTGCTCTATTTTCTATGTTTTATACTTTTCTTTATTAATTTTGTCTTTTGCAATGTCCCTTCTAATTTTATTGCATTTGTTTTCTTAATATGTTTTTGGTTCTCATTCTTTTGATTGATATATTCTTATCCTTTTCTTGATTTATTTTTTTCTCAATTTTTCCCCTAAATATTTAATTTCATTTGCTTTTTTATATCCAATTTTAATTTTTTTAATCCTTTTCAAAGTTTTTTTTGTTTTTCAATTTAGCCCTTAATTATATACTTTCATTTTATTTATATATCATATTTGATCTCTACTGTTTGGGTTTTTAATTGTTTTATGGTTAGATGTTTTACTTTGTTATTTTTGTTGTGGTTGTTTTCCAACATGGCAATCCTTTATTGAAATTTGAATTTATTTTTTAAATTCATAATTTGATATTTTATTATTAAGCCCTTAGCTTCATTGTTTGTTGTACTTTCCTTTTTTGTTGCATTATTCCAATATCATATCTCGGGTAATAGGTTAGTTAAATTAATCATGGTTTACTCAAAGTTTTTTCATCAACTTTTTAACAATTTGTTTTTCATAATTTCATCTTTGACGTTAAATTATTGGCCCTTGAGCTATGTAATTTTTTCACTTTTTTTTTCCTGTTGGGTTATCCTGAGTGCTGGTTAGTCAAGTTAACCCGGGTTAACTTGCATTTTCTTCCTCAATTTTTTATATTTAACTTTGGTAATTTTTGTAGGTGATTCTTTTGGAAGTCTAATTTTCTTTTTAATCCTGGTCTCATGCCGCGAGTTGTGGGTTGGTCAAGTTAACCCAGGTGGACTTGGTTTTTTTTTCCTCAATTTTTTAATGAATTTTTTTTTCAATTTCATCATTTTGCATTAAGTTATTTGAACTTGAGCTTTTTCATTTTTTTTGCATCTCTTATTGTTTTGTTATTTCGAGAGAGAGTTGGTCAAGGTAACCCAAGTCAATTTGCATTTTATTTCTCAATGTTTTTTCTTTATTTAACTTTGGTCTTTTATGTTAGGTCCTTTTTTTGCAATTCTATTTTTTTTTATCATGATTTCATGTCGTGAATGGTGGGTTTGTCGAGTTAACTTGGGTTGGCTCAGATTTGTTTTTCCTTGATTTTTTATGAGTTTTTTTTGTTTCAATTTCTTCATTTTGCATTGAATAATTTTCCCTTTAACTTTGTTATTTTTTTCACTTTTCTTTTTGTTTGGTTATTCCGGGAGCGGGTTGGTAAAATTAACCTGGGTTAGCTTGGTTTTTTTGTTAGGTCTTTTTGAAATTCTTTTTTTTAATCCCGATTTCATATTGTGGGTTATGAGTTCGTCAGGTTAGCCCGAGTTGACTCGAGTTTTCTTCTTCGGCGTTATATTTTTTTTGTTTTCATTTGACATTAGGTTATTAGGTCTTGAACTTTATGATTTCTTTTTGCTTTCCTTTCTACGGTTTGTTTTTGTCTCATATCTCAGGTTGTGTTTTATTAGATTTGACTTGATTTGTCTCAGATTATCATCACCTTAATATCATTTTTAATGTAAAAAAAAAAATTGGTCTGGTCTGTGGTATAGCGTGGGCCATCTATCTAGTATGAAAACTAAAAAATAACCTATATAAAGATAAACATTCACATAAAAGTAAAACATCGATTGGATATGATAATCTATAAAGGAACTCTAAGAGAAGGTTATAGCCATTATATATGGATAGATTTACTAACTAAACTTGTATCAAAAGAGTTCCTCAATGCTCGGTTAATATGCCTTAATAAGCTAAACCAAAGCCTACAAGGTGTAAGAGTATTGACCAGAGTAAAGCTCTATCAATTTACTAATCACGACCAAGTAAGCTATTTATGAAAGCTTAGTGATTTCACTAGTAATACATGAGTTAATGACTTATAGGGACATTGTTTGTTCCCCAGCCCAACCTAAAACAATATATGTGCGAAAGAAAAATGTTGTTGGTACGTAAGCATAAACCCATATGTAATCCAGGAAAAAATGATAGAAAGGTATGACACATGATATGTAGGTACACAAAAACAATTATATAAAATCAAACAATAAGCATATATTGATTAGTTCAGACAAATAACCATAAAAAAGACATTCAAAGTATGTATCAAAGCACAACATTATATATTATTATAAAACGAAACAAATAAAGCTTAGCCCTAAAAAGAATCCATAGTGGATTCATTATTTTATCGCAAGGGACGTCTCAATGAACTATACATAAAAGGGTAAAAATAGAAAAAGGATTCGCCACCTGGTTTTAGGGTAACTAGAAACTCTAATTAGTCTTTAAAACGAGGTAATGAACTAGTTATGTTAGAACAAAGATTAAAATCACCATTACCTAAGGTAAATTGCTTTGTGTTTGTTTTTAATAATAAAAAATTATCTATTATGCATGGATGCTTAGATTTTGCCTAAACTAATATATGTACACACACATACACACACACACCCCTTAGTTATTGAAGGTTTGAGACTACTAAGACTTAAGGTAGCGATTTGGAACCTAAAACTAGTAAAAAAATGATACGATCCATGCAAAGATTAAACAAATAAACTTAGATTTTAATGTAATTGTACCTACTATCCAATTTTATGCTAATAAACATAACTCTCAATTAGACGAGTGGATTAATCTGTAGTTTTATAAGGAGTCTTCTAACATAATATTCTTTATTGGGTTAAAACTTTAAGTCAATCAGAGATCAGAAAAATCATATGATACAAGTTAACAAATGCAATACAAGTTTTTGTTATTTGTTGCATTTTGATTTGTGGACTTTCTATTTCGAAAGAATTATTTTTCAAAAGGATTAAGGATATTTTTGTGGCACAAGTGAAAGTATCCTTGTCCTATAAGAAGAATATATGGACAAATACTCCCTTTTCTTTCTTGAAGAGGATTATATAAGTCTACAATTAATTATCCTACCATAACAAGGAAATAAGTGATGAAAGCACAATCAGATCAGAATCTTCTAATTTATATGGGGTTTTTAAGGGCAGTAACTACTATCCTAGTCTCTTTAGGATATTATTTTCAGCCATAACATATTTAAGTTAGAAGATTTAGTCTATCTTAGGTTAATTTATTTACTTTATATGTAGCAATAATTTTCATATCAAACTTTAATTTTAATTAGTTATTTTTGGATTTTTGGGTTTAACTAATATATTCGAGTTATTTTTATAAGTGAGTCCAATTCAACCTACATGTTTTGGGTCTACTAGGGTTTAGTCTTTAGTTTTTAGTATAAATATTCTATATGTAAGAACGTGTAAGGGTTCTTAAATAATACATTGATTTTGTTATATATTATTTAGTGTCTGTGAGGTGTTCTTGCATTCCTTGGTTATTTAGATAATTGAATTTAGCTTATCAAAGAACAACTATTTCCGTGGCATATTTCTTATACTTTCCAATCGGGAATTGGTATTTGTTGGGTGAGATTCATTCTAATAGTGTTGGTGCTTTAGTTCAGGTAATCTTTGCATCATACTCCTATCAAATTAGCTTATTTGACTTTCCAGGATTTGTCTTTCTTGCAAGTGGGTTACGTGACCATAGGGTTCGCATAAGTTGGTATTAGAGGTAGGCTCTAAAAATCAGGTTATACCTTTCTAAAAATTCATTTTTTATGTCCTTTGCATATATCTCTCGTGTCTTTATTTTGTTCTTTTCGAGTCAACTTGCTTAAGTTTCAGCTTTGGAGTTTTTTGTTTTGCTTTTAACACACTTGTTGTCACTAGTGTTATTTAGGGTCTTCAATTAAAAATAAAGTGTCAAAACATTTTATGATGCGTCAATTATCTATATAGAGTAAAAAAAAAAAAGAAGAAAAAATTGTCGTAAAATATAAGCTTCAGAATTGCCGTGAAAAACACTATTATATAACGAATTGAATGAATCCATATTGGAATCACTTTAAAATTGATATTCTAGGTTTTTAGGGGTACCATAACATCAAATATCATATTTGAGGACATTTGGATATTGTTTGGTTTAGGTTCTAAATTCAGTTTAATTCTTTGGTTTCCATATCACAAACTCAGTTTTTATAACATCTCCATCCCGTTGTTTATGTATCTCAATTTTTATAACGAAACACCATCATTAAAAACCTACAACATCTAAATATAATTTTTACTTGAAGGTTTTGAGTGAAAACCAGTAAGGAGTGTAAACATGTAAAGGAACGAGTGAGGAAACATAATCTTCTTTATTACTAAGTAGTTGTGCATATTAAAAAATGTCGAACAATACAATAGAATGATTAATGGAGAGGCTGAATGTGATGTTTGGGAATTTAGAGGAGAGGAGGAAGAGGATGGTAAGATGTTATGCTAAAATTAATGGTTTGCGTACAGAGCTAATAAGAGGGAAAACATTATTAAAAGGGCAAGAAAGGAGAAACAACACCTAAAGGATAAAAAATGAAATAATAGGAATGCTACTTTTATACAATGTTGCTAGAGACGAGTTTGGTAAGAAAAGAACTTCAAAAGCTTTTAAAAAAAGAGCAACCATGCCTAAAGGATGAAAGACAAAAGAATAGGGTTGCTATTGTCATTTAATGTTGTTAGAGGCAAGTTTTAGCTAAAAAAGAATTCTAAAAGCTTAAACAAAAGACCTTTGAAATATCAATTATACCTATGAAAGATTTGAGGATGAATATTTTTGAATAAAAAGGGAATGATATGATTGATCCAAGGATTGAACAAACAAATTCAAATTTTAGCGTAATTATATCTATTATTCAATTTTATGCTAATGAACATAACTTTCAATCTGACCATTGGATTGAGCTAAAATTTTATGAGGAGTCTCCTAACATAATATTCTATCTTAAGTTAAAATTTTAAGCCAATTTAAGTTCAGAAAGGTCATTCGATAAAGGTCAGTAGATATAATATATATATTTTTTATTTATTGTCATTTGACTTCTGGACTTTCTATTGGAAAGAATTCTTTTCTTAAAGGATTAAGGATATTTTGGCAATAAAAGTGTAAGTTTTCTAGTCCTATAAGGAGAATATATGGACAACTACACCTTTTTCTTTCTTGAAGAGGATTATTTAAATCTATAATTAATTATCCAGTTTAACAAGGAAATAAGTGATGAAGCACAATCAAATCAGAATCTCTTAATTTATATGGGGTTTCTAATAGGGGTGATCATTTTCGGTTAGATTTTTATATATAAAAAAAAGTAACCAAACTGAATTTTTTTAAAAAAAACTGAAACTGGTTCAAACCGATCGGTTTTGGTTCGGTTCGGTTTGGTTTTTTATAATAAAAACCGATTCAAATTGGTTTGGCTCGGTTTTTTTGGTTTTGGCTCAGTTTTTCGGTTTTGGATCGGTTTTTTTGCTCGGTTTGGGTTCGGTTTGGTTTTTTCAGTTTTAGACTTATAAAATCAAAACCGAACCGGCCAGTTTTTTCAAAATTTTAATCAGTTTAATCGGGTTTTTTTCA
The DNA here is from genome assembly GCA_007827005.2 of Populus simonii. Classification (NCBI taxonomy): domain Eukaryota; kingdom Viridiplantae; phylum Streptophyta; class Magnoliopsida; order Malpighiales; family Salicaceae; genus Populus; species Populus simonii. The sequence goes on from CM017469.2 coordinate 20,305,449, forward strand.
CGGTTCAATTTTTTTGGTTATTTTGTTTTCCGGTTTTCTTAGTTTTTCAGTTTTTTTGCTCACCCCTAGTTTCTAAGGGTGACAACTACTATCCTAGTCTCTCTAGAATATTATTTTCAACCATAACATATTTAAGTTAGAAGATTTAGTCTATCTTAGGTTAATTTATGAACTCTCCATGTAGCCATAATTTTCATATCAGATTTTATTTTTAATTAGTTATTTTTATATTTTTGGGTTTAACTAATATATTTGAGTTATTTTTATTAGTGAGTCTACTTTAGCCCACATGTTTTGGGTTTACTAGGGTTTAGTCTTTAGCTCTTAATATAAATATTCTATATGTAAGAACATTTAAGGGTTCTTGAATAATACATTGATTTTGCTACATATTACTTAGTGTGTGTGAGGCGTTCTTGTATTTTTTTGTTCTCTAAAAAAATAATTTTGACTTATCAAAGGACAACTGTCTTCATGTCGCCTTCTTTACACTTTCCATTCGCAAATTATTATTGTTGGGTGGGGGTTCATTCCAGTAGTGTTGGTGCTTTGGTTTTGATAATCTCTTGTGAATGTTTATTTTTAGTTTCAGAAAATAAAATGAAAGATTAAAAAAAGTTCATGACTCGAGTCATAGGTTTCGTGTGTTCACTAGGTTGAACCATTTCAATAAAAAAACACGATTGTCTTGATATTTTTTAAAAGTAATATGAAACAATGTTGTAAACCCCCAGTAAAAAAAAATTAAGGATTTGGTATTTTAATTTAGTTTACTATAGTATGGACTGTAAATCTCGGGTAGAGTTTTATTATGTTAGTAATGATATCATAAATTAAACTTAATGAAAAAATGAGTCAATTAAATACTTACAATTAAAGGAATAACAAATCATTGAAAAGAAATTTTCCAATGAATGGACATTTAGGTATGCTATTTTAAAACAGGGTGAGACAAGATTCCAATTAAATAGAAACCATATGAAATAGGCATAAGGGAACTGTGGTCTTACACACACACACACATACACACACAGAAAGCTTTTTAAAGAAGCTTCCGGCGGATAACACTTTAGAGAGAAAAAAGAGAGGATTTTTTTTATTTCTCTACTAAATTCTTAAAGGGGAAACAAAAAAAAAGGTAGATTTAAAGGGTGAAAGAGATTTTTGGTGGATTAAAAGAGAAAAACCTAAGAATTAGAGGGTTTTAAAGGGTATAAAGTAAGGGTTTTGAAATGTAAAGAGAGGGAGTGAAGAGCGAAGAGTGAAGAAGGAACTTGAGTTTTCTTTGTAATTTCCCCATTGATTTTTCATCATCAAGAGGTAAAGAACCTTATTTATGAACTAATTGAAGTTTTAATGTGTTTATGAGCATATTAAGTTATGTATATATCATGGAAAGTTGAGTTTAATATGATGAGTTGTTTGGAATGATATTTTTAACTTAGAATTATATTTTTGGACAAGAATAAAGGTTTGGTCAAGTGAGAATTATGAAAAAATAGAAAGAAAACAGCTCTCCTTTTTTATGGGTGAATTTTAGCCTAGACAAATAAGGAAATGAATTTAATTATTTTAATTTTATGTAAGTTGGATTGAGTTGTGTTAATACGTGTATAAAAAATGAAAGGATAAGAAGTAAATGGTATAAAAGCTTGAAGAAAGACTTGTGTACTCCTTGGTAGCATAGGTTTAACCGTAGAATCCTTAAAAGGAAGGATGAAGTTGATTTAAATGTTGCATGGAATTGTGTATTGGATGAGGTAAATTGATTTATATATAAAAAAGAAGTTGAAAAAAAACTAAAAGGAACACATGGTTTCTTAAAAATAGGAGGGTCCAAAGCTCCTATGAATGTGTCGTGTGATGTGTTAAATTAGTTGGAAATTTAAAAGGAATTGGGAAAGAGATATTTATTCCATGTATTATAAAAATAATAATGAGGATTATTATTTTGGAACCTAGATATGGTTCCTAGTTTTAAGGAAAAAATAGTATTAGAATTAGTCTTGTGTTGATAAAAGGTATTCCAACATCTATACCGTAGGACAAAGGAGGTGCAAGATCATCAAATACAATAGATAAGTGTCTAACACCTATCTTTAATTAATTATTATGCCAATAGAATTGTTAATTTTACTTATTTATGATTTTAAAATTGATATTGAAAATAAAGAAAAAAAAATAAAAGAAGAATTGAGATTTGATTAGTCAACCACAAGGTAGAGACTAATGATATCGGTTGGTTTGATATTGGCATTGACTTTAAAAAAGAAATAAATAGACGGAAAACTTGATAATCCATACGAAAAATAAAGGCTAATGATGTCAATAGGTTCTTTGACATCAACATTATCCAATAAAAAATTAAAAGTATTGTAAAGAACTTGATTAGTCATTCCTAGTACGAGAGACTAATGATACCAATAGATTATATTAATATTAGTATTTACCTAAATTTGATTGGTAGTTTCCAGTATATGAGACTAATGATATGGGTATTGGCATTTACCTGAACTTGATTCGTCGTTTCCAGTATGGAAGATTAATGATACTATTGAATTATATTGGTATCAATACTTACCTGAACTTGATTAGTCGTTCCTGGTATAGAAGACTAATGATACCAACGAGGTTCTTTGGTATCAGCATGAATATGAAGGGAATATATGAAAATAAACTTGATTGGCTATCCTAAAAAATAAGAAAAGCTAATGATGTCAATGTGTATTGGCATCGACATGTATTTGAAAATTTGATTAGTTATCCAATAGAATAGAAGATAATGATACCAAGTGAATTGGTATTGATATACCCTTGATTAACCATGCTCGAGGTGATGGTTAATGATATATAATTGGAATTGATATTGACATTGATTAATTGACCCAGGTTATGGGTGGATAATAGAATTATGATGTTAATATTGATAAATAGAGTAAGAAAGAAAATGAAACGTTAAGGAAAGCATGATAAAACGCCTTTCTTTTTAGTTAGAAATGAAAATAAAATAGGAATTTAGTTATATTTTCTAATGTAATAATTGTTTATTAACTTTTTTCACTAGTTTATGTTTTGTTTGGTGTACATTTTAGAGCCTTTGCACTCATATTAGGAGTAGTTTTATCTTATCTTTTTTTGTTAACATGGACTAGATATATTATGTTTATTTTGGGTTGTAATATATTTTGCTTTAGGTATGTAAATATGAATTCTTAACTTTTGTTTATAGACATATGAAATCATATGTCCCTTTATACTTATCCATTTTTATCATGCATGATAGATTCCATATAAATTCTCCAACCGTATAATTAAAATGTTATATAATTAATTGGATGTTATATTGGATGAATTGAAATTAATGGTAATTGATTGATGTGGATTATGATCTAAAATGATTGGATCAAGGAATTGAAAACGTGTATAGAAGTGAAATAAGTTAAAGTCGATAATTTGAGATATTCTATTATAGAGGAAACCCTGTCAGAATTTCAGTAAAAACTGTGGTGGGAACATATAAAAAAGAAATTCTAGCATTTCCCAAATTAAGAATGTGTTTGTCCCGGGTATTGAGGCTGTTACAATGTCGTTTTTAAATATTTCTCTCTATCTCTCTCTCTCTCTCTCTTTTAATTCAAACCGGGTCTTGAAAATTTTCAATTGAAATTAATAAATTAAAAATATATTTGGGATGTTATTTAATAGAGTATAATTCAATTTTAATTTCTTCTAAACATGATTATAACATATTTTTTAAAATATTAACAAGTGCTTTTATTGTACAGCCCTTCATGACATTTCTTTTATTTTTTCTTAAATTTTATTTAATTGCTTTGCTTGATGTATCTATTTTTTTATTGCATAATAAAATAAAAAACTTAATTTTAAAAAACAAAGTTATTTAACTCAACTAGTTACATGACTTGTGTGGAAGATTTGATAGGTTAATCTAAATTGATTAAAACTATTGTTGTTCAAAATGTTTTTCTTTTTTAAATTGAAATGATAGAGGCTTAAAAATTTGTTTGAGTCAAATTAGATTTTGAACATCATCACTGGATCATGTTTGGACATGATAGGTTCAATGATTCACTTGAAACAACATTATTTAATTTGAAACACAGGTCAGGTCATGCATAAGACCTTGTCATTGGAACAAGTCAAGTTAAATGAGAATAAAAAGAACTATACTAGCAAATTATTTTGTTTTCGTTAAATTTTAATCTTATTTTTTTTAAAATATTAACATATAATTAAATAAAAAAACTAAATAGCATGACTCATAATGAGATTATACTAGTTACATGACCCGCGCGATGTTGCGGGTCAATTTGTTTTCATAAAAAAATATCAAAAAAAGTTAAAATTTAAAAATATTAAGTCTTTCTGCAAAGCTATACCTAAGAGTCTTTGGTTTGGTTGCAACGCCTGATCTAAAAGTAATATTTATAATATTAATAACAACATTAGACTTGTATGACTTAAGTTTAAGTGGGTTTGGCTGCAATAGCCTTTGATATGGGTCTGGCTGCAAGGTTGTGTCATAAAAGTGTGATAATTAAATAGATTAATTAAAAAGAAAAAAAATTAACAGAAAGAAAAAAAAACTAATGAAGAAAAAGAAAAAAAATAAGAATTAAGTGGGTTAACTCTTTAAAACAGGTTAACCCATCAAACCTTGGATTCGTGTCGTGAAAGTTTGATAACTAAATAAAAACAAAAAATTGACAGGTTTACCCAGAATTAACTGGGTTTACCCGTCAAGCCCGGGATACATGTCATAGAAGTCTGATAACTAAATAGAAAAAAATTGAACATTAACAAACTAAACTAAACAAAAAAAATTAATTAAATAGAAAAAAATCCAGGTTTACTCGTCAAACTAGGTTAACTCATCAAACCTAGGATCCGTGTCATGAAAGTATAATAACTAAATAAAAAAATTTGACATTAACAAACTAGATTAAACAAAAAAAATTCATTAAAAGAAAAAAATTAAAAACGAAAAAAAAGTTCAACGTTGCATTTACTTTTTAGTATATGTTATAATAATAATAATATAATAATATAATATATTAATAATGGGGAAAGTGTAAAAGGCGTGGGGAAAGTTTACATGACCCGCGCGATGCCACGAGTCAATTTTTTTCTATAAAAAATATAAAAAAAAGTTAAGATTTAAAAGTGTTATGTCTTTCTGCAAAATTATACCTAAGAGTCTTTGCTTTGGCTGCAACACCTAACCTAAAAGTAATAATTATAAAATTAATAATAACATTAAACTTGCATGATCTAAGTTTAAGTGGGTTTGACAGCAATACCAGACCTAATAGCATTGGATATGGGTCTGGCTACAAGGTTGTGTCATAAAAGTGTGATAATTAAAAAGAAAAAAATTAACAAAAAGAAAAAAACTAATGAAGAAAAAAAAAAGAATTAATTGGATTAACCCTTCAAAGCAGGTTAACTTGTCAAACCTTGGATTCGTGTCGTGAAAGTTTGATAACTAAATAGAAAAACAAATTGACGGGTTACCCAAAATTAATTGGGCTAACCCATCAAACCCGGAATCCATGTCATAGAAGTTTGATAACTAAATAAAAAAAATTAAACATTAACAAACTAAATTAAACAAAAAAAATTAATTAAAATGGAAAAAAACCAAGATAAACAAAAGGTATCAGCCTTTTCACTATGGATTACATTGTGCAATCCATAGTCAAAAGCATAAAAACAGCTAAAAAACAAAAAGATTTTTTTTTCTATAATTAGCCAAACCTAAGATAACTAAATAGAAAAAAGGCATCAACCAAAAACTAAATAGAAAAAAAATTCATATTAATGAACTACATCAAATAAAAAATATTAATTGAAAAGAAAAAAATAACAGAAAAAAACTTATAAGAAGAAAAAAACTAATGAAGAAAAAAAAATCTAAATTAACTGAGTTAACCCGTCAAATCTAAGATCCGTGTCATGAAAGTTTTATAACTAAATAGAAAAATATTTAATATCAACAAACTAAATAAAAAAAATTGATTAAAAAGAAAAAAAAAAGGCATCAGCCTTTTAACTGTGGATTGCACCGTGCAGTCCATTGTGAAAAGCATAAAAAAAAGCAAAAAAAAAAACTAAAGGCATCAACCTTTTCACTGTGGACTGTATACAATATTAAAAGATAAAATCGGAAGAAAAAAACTAATGAGGAAAAAAAATGAATCAACTGGGTAAACCCGTCAAAACATGTTAACTTGTCAAACCTGAGATTCGTGTCATGAAAGTGTGATAACTAAATAGAAAAAAGATTTAATATTAATGAACTAAATTTAAAAAAAAAGATTAATTAAAAAGGAAAAAAGCAAAGAGAAAAAAACCTACAGGAAAAAAAAATAATGAAGAAAGAGAAAAAAATCTGAATCAACAGGGTTAAACCATCAAACCTGGGATCCGTGCCATGAAAGCCTAATAATTAAACAGAAAAAATTTAATATTAAGAAACTATATACCAAAAAAAATAAACTAAAAGCATAAGTTTTTTCACTGTGAACTATATCGTGCAGTCCACAATAAAAAACTTAAAAAGAAAACGAAAAATGAAAAAAAAAAACAAAGGCATATACCACAGGTTAAATTTTTTTTCTTGCATAAAAAACATCAAAAAATGCTAAGATCTAAGAGTGTTAGGTCTTTCTGTAAAGATATACATATACCTAAAAGCCTTGGGTCTAGCTGCAACGCTTGACCTAAGAATAATATTTATAATAATAATAATAATATTAAACTTACATGACTTAAGTTTAAGTGGGTTTGGTTGCAATACCAGACCTAATAGCCTTGGATATGGGTCTGGCTGTAAGATTGTGTCATAAAAGTGTGATAATTAAATAGATTAATTAAAAAAACAAAGAAAAAAAATTAACAAAAAGAAAAAAACTAATGAAGAAAAAGAAAAAGAATAAGAATTAAGTGGGTTAACCCTTCAAAGCAGGTTAACTCGTCAAACCTTGGATTCGTGTCGTGAAAGTTTGATAACTAAATAGAAAACACAATTGACGGGTTTACCCAGAATTAATTGGGTTTACCCGTCAAGCCTGAGATACAAGTCATGAAAGTCTGATAATTAAATATAAAGAAATTTAACATTAATAAACTAAACTAAACAAAAAAAATTAATTAAATAGAAAAAAATCCGGGTTAACTCGTCAAATCATGTTAACTCATCAAACCCGGAATCTTGTTCATTTATTTATTTAAATACTTTAAGCTATCATATTGGACCACAGAGTTGCATATAAAGCCCACCAGCCCTTGCTGTAAAAGTCTGATTTACACACACATATATTTTTGTATATTTTTGTGGGTTCTCCCGAAAGTGGCGGCCCAATCTCCTTTTATTATTAGTTTATTTTTTTAATCCTTTTAAATGGAATGAAGTGCCTGTTTGAGCAGTAGTGTTACCCAAGTTCAATGAAGTTTTAATTTGTTTTAAAATTATATTTTTATGTGATTTTTGAATTTTTTAATGTGTTAATTTTAATAATAAATTTTAAAAAATAAAAAATATATTATTTTAATATATTTTCAAGAAAAAAAACATTTTAAAAAACAACTTTTACTATATTCCCAAACAAGCTAAAATCATCTTATTCATTTATTTATTTAAATAAAAAATTTATTTGTTCAAATCATTCTGCACTTATTTGAAAAGTATTTTAAAAAATATGTTATAATACAAAAACAAACACTAATTAATACACATCCATTTATTTTTTTTTTCATTTTTTAGTACTATATTATTAATTATGGCAACAATTTATATTATTTTTTATATTTTTATTTTTAAAAACTAGATTTGAAAATAGTAGTTAGTTTTTTTTCTAAAAATAAAAATTTAAAAAACAATCAAGTTTTATTTTTCAACCTTCGAAAACTTGAAAACAAAAACAAAAACCACAAGCAATGCAAAAACACTCCTATTAGATGATAAACTCCGTCCCTAAACCAACGACCACGTTTAAAAAAGAAAAAGAAAAAAGAAAAAGAAAAAAAGGGTTTGTTTTTTCATGCTTGAGTGAGAGTGGAGGAAATGACCATCATCTCCTCCACACAAGTCCAAACTCCAAACACAAACACTTTCAGCCCACGTTAACAACCAACGACCACCATGCACAGCCTCATGATCTCCGTCACTAAACCCTCCATAGCCTTCACTTCGCCGCCAGACTTTTCTACCTCCTCACTCTCAAATCCTTTATTCCCTTCTGGTGGCCCCACAAACTCTACCCTCTCTACCCCTCCACCTCTCCCCTCACCCCCCCTCTCTTCTCCGCCATTGCCTTCCCTTCCCGCATTGTCATCACCATATTCTCAGCCCCTGCTCTCTCCATCACAACCCCTCTTCTACCTCCTCGCGAGAACATATTTATAATAGTTTCACTTGGCAAAAATGTACAACTGATAGACACCACTTTCTTGCTTAATTTTGTGTTGGTGATATCAGTAGAGTAAAAGTATTAGTTCCTACAATAACAACACGTAACGGGGTCGTCCATTTGCTTGGAACTGGACGCTGCTGGAAGGTGTTGTGTCCAGTCCCACGAGTTGTGGAACTGGAAGAGCCTCCACTTGTTCCGGATTTTCTCCGCGAACTGGAGGCTACAGGATGGGTCCCAATTAGAGTCGATGCGTATGAGACGAGGTGGTTGGGACCCGCCTGTGCGAAGGGAGTTGTGGAGAGGAGCGATGAGGGATTGTTGGATGCAATGGTTTTTGCTAGTAGTGGAGAAGTGGAGGGGTTATTGAAGAGTTTGAAAGAGCTTGGGTGGGAGTGGGAGAAGATGATGAGGAGGTGGCCTAATTTGGTGGTGGGGGGCTGAGAGTTTGGGAGTGAATGTTAATGTTGTGAGTGAGAGGTTTGATAATTTTCAAGGTACTGTGGATGCTGTCAAAACCAAGTTAAGAGGTTTGGATTCTACCTCTATGTGAATTTGTCTGAACGAAAATTTGTATCATTGATTTGCCAAAAAGAAAAGAAGGAGAGCTAACTTTTGGTTAAAAGACTTCGTTTACAAGAACATTTCCCTTTCTTCCTATTTCTTGCTTAAGCAAGAAGAAAAAACTGTTCATAGCTATGACAGGGAAAAAAAGAAAAGAAGCTCTCAATCAATTCATGTAAAAAGCCATACTTAATTTAATGATGACGCGACTACTTGTTAAGCCTGTAACTGTCATTCAATATTCTCATATGTAACTGTGACTGTAATCCATCATGTTCATTAGCTAGTTCTCTAATTTTCTTGATAATTATCATTGGTATTTTATTTATTTATTTATTTTTGAAATCTGGCTTCCACATTGACAAAAGTTAAACTCATCTTTCACTGTTCGCTCTCTTTTGTTGAAAACTTCACTTGGCCTGCTCCTTCACCCCCCTCATATTTTTCACTTTACTTACCAGCCGTCAACTTTTTTGGGAGAACTTTTCCCTTGCTGTATGTAGCAGAAGGTTTGGAGTTGACTCAAATAACTGTTCTTATGGCTGTAAAAAGAAGAAGAAAAAGAGATAAGGAAACGTATGGTGTTTTAATGCCAATAGTTTTACATCAAGCATGGAAAAAAATAAGTACACCATGTAGTTAACATCTATAAGATTCTTTAAGAATACACAAACCTAAAGGCCACTACATTACAGCAAAATATTTCCAATAATCTCCGCGGGAACAAGCTAGGTATGATAATTAAACACAAACAGACACTCATATGAATTAGCTACAAGTCATATCTATCAATATGTGTGGCATTGTGAAATACTCAGTATAGTCCTTTGGTTTCGATATTTCTGTTAATTACTTGCGACTTCACCCCTGATAGAAGTTTCAGTGCATCTTCCATGCATGGTCGATCAGATGGCCTACTTCTCATGCAGAGCAAAGCAACTTCAAAAACCTGTTTTATTTCCTCTTGTATTGCATCAGCAGAGCCAGTTTGATTCTCGCTATATATTTCTCTTAGAAGCACCTGCTTAGGCTTGCTCTGTATGCTCCCTCCTGCATCTGCCAATCTGCCATTAGTCAGGATTTCCAGAACGATCTCCCCAAATTTGTATGTGTCCATGCAGAGCTCCTCTTTCATGGCACTGTTGAGTTCGCCTGTTAAGAAGTTGAACAAACATTATTCACCACTATGCTTCCAAAGAAGAAATTAGCATGAGTCAACAGATTTATATTTGTAGGAATATCCCTTTCCCTATTTCAAGACAGCAACATAAGTTTGCTAATGTTTGTTGATATGGATTATCTATCACTGTAGTACTCTGTTTTTAGTCTTGCTTGTAAGGAATAGTGACTAATTCCGTGTGTGCACTTGGACAGGCAACAACTTTCTTGGTTGGGCCTTTTGTGATTCTTCCATTGCTTATATAAAGTATACTACAGATTTCCAGACTTTCTTACTACTTTTGTCTATCTTAGACTTTTGATTAAAGGTGTTATTTGTCTGTTTGATGTGTATAAGTGATTAGAAAACAGGAGTCCGTAGAATAACATGAAACAGCATATGCTAATAGAAATCATGTTTAGTGACGAGTTACCTGTTTCTCTCATGGAAATTGTTGCAGGAGACGAGCCTTTGGTCATTTCCACAAGGTACTTGAACCCAAATTCAGCCAAATGAGGCTCCATATTTTCATCAAACAATATGTTACTCAACTTCAAATCTCCATGAGGAATTGCTGGGTAACAGTCATGGTGAAGGAAGCACAGTCCCCTAGCAATGCCAATGACGAGTTTGTACTTGGCCATCCAATCTCTCTTCAAGCTGATTTTTTCAGCCAAGTTACCATTAGGCTGATAATCATGCAAGACATAAGCTAGTTGCTTGTTGTAGCAAAATCCTAGCAATCTAATCAAATTCTTGTGTCTTGCAACACCTAGTCGTGTCATAAATTCTGCGGCTTTCTTCATTTTCTTTGTTTCCAGGTCAATCTTTTTCACCGAAACTGTTATTCCTGTAGGCAGCACGGCTTTGCAAACTGAACTAGATTCTGCTGGCACTGCTTCCATTGATTCCGCGGAACTAAAGCTTCTCAAGACATCATTTGCTGTGAATCGGGGGAGTCCACTGAAGGAGACCATTTTCCATTGACCTTTACTTCCTCTCCGGATATAGAATATCCCCAAGATTGATGCCACAATTAATACAACCAACCCTGCACCGAGTAGCAGAACCCATGTAAGCTTTCTTGTGCCCTTGCCGCCGAATATTGCGATCGAAGCAGAACATGGTTTCAGGGGTGCTCCACATAGCTTTGGATTTCCCTCATAAGCATTGCTACCCATCAATCTAAACACGTTGTTGGATGGAATGGAACCAGAGATATCATTAAAAGACACGTTTAGAAGCACCAAGCTTGAAGAAGCACCAAACTTTGCTGGTATCGGACCACTGAAGTTATTATGTGACAAATCTAGGACACTTAAACCTGGAAGGCTTGCAAGGTCTTCTGGTATATGACCAGTAAATTTATTAAAAGCTAAATCCATCTTCCTAAGAGCTTGGCAATCAGAAACACTTCCAGGGACACTTCCTGCTAGATTGTTCGTGTGTAACTCAATAACAGAAACAGATTTGCAGGAGTGGAATGGAGGAAGATGGCCTGAGATATTACACGCTGACGCTGAGAAATTTTGGAGAAGTGGCGAAGACCATGTTTTTGCTGGGATCATACCTCCAAGCCCTGGGTTATTGGAGATATTGAAGTACCGCAGATTGGAAGCTTGAGAGATATCTGTGGGAATCCCACCGGAAAACTTGTTCCCGGAAAGGTCTACATATGTGATATCAGGAAGCTGGCTGAATTTAAGAGGTATCTCACCGGAGAAGGAATTGTCTTCGATTCGTAGACGCACAAGCGAAGAACAATTGGAGATGGATGGTGAAAGCTTGCCCGTAAAGTTATTCGAAAACAGGATCAGTTTTACTAGCCCTCCGGCACAAATATCCGGTGGAATGCTGCCGATGAAATTGTTGGTGGAAACATCCACCCATTTTAGCTTTAAGTTCCTGCCCAAGTCCCGTGGAAGTGACCCAGAGAAGAAATTGTTCCATATAAGGAAAGTTTCCAGCGAAGGAAGCTGACCAATGCCTTGTGGAACAGTGCCATTCATTTCATTGTACATGAGGCTTAGCAGCTTGAGATTCTTCAACTCTGCAAAGCTCTCAGGTACAGGCCCAGAAAGTTGATTATCAGAAAGATCTAAGCTTGCAAGAGGCACAATTTTTCCAAACTCCCAGGGGACCGATCCAGTGAGCTGGTTTCTAAAGAGAAATAGTGATTCAAGCTTGGTGAGATTGGAGAGTTGCTTTGGTATTGGGCCAGATAGATTGGCACTAGCTATATCAAGATACTGAAGCTCACTCATGTTACTCAATTGCCATGGAACACTTCCTTCATATGAATTGTAGCCAATCTCCATATGGGTCACTGTCTTGAGTTGGCCTAGTTCTGGTGGTATGGTACCACCGAGGAAGTTACCTGCCAGGTGAATAAACTCAAGGCTCTTGAAAGAACCATACTTTGATGGGATTGGTCCATCAAAGTAACTCCCAGCCAGATTGAGAATTTTGAGATATTCAAGCTGGGAAACTTCAACTGGCAACGGCCCAGAAAAGCTGTTGCTGAAGGCATCAAGTACAACCAGGTTTCGAAGACCTGAGATTCCCTCTGGAAACTGGCCAGAAAAATTGTTTCTGCTGATATCCAAGATTTTTAGATTAGTGAGGTTAAAGATTCCCACAGGAAGCTGCCCTGAGAATGAGTTGTAGCTGAAGTTGAGATCAACAAGCTCAGTGAAGACACTAAATTGCTTCCCTGATAATTCACCACCAAGATTCTTCATAGACAGGTCTAAAGCAATAACAACTGTGGAATTGTTGTTGCATCTGACACCAGACCAAGAACATGCTAGGACTCTCTCTCCTGTGTGCCCTCCGGGGGGCACTGACCAATCATCCAGACTGTTACTATCATCAATGAGCTCAGATTTTAAGCTCAAGAGAGCCTCTGAATAAGGATTAGTAGCCACAACCACAGCTACGATGAATGTGAAGGCCAAGAGAATCCTGAAGTACAAGCAATGAAAAATCTCCATTGGAACTCGAAGTGGAGGAGAAAGAAAAACAACTATTGACAACCCCAGGTAAGAGAAAAATCTGTCAGTTTAGAATAAGGCCTGTGTATATTGTTTGTGTTTTGTTGGATGTGAGGTGCATGGGGACTAGAGAAAGAAAGCATAAAAGAAGGGAGTGACGTACAAGGATTAGTTGATATGATATGAGAATTTGCCATCGATCAAGTTTCTTTAGAGGCAAGAAGGGACCCTTAGGGTCATAGTTAATTTGGATGGTGTTGGCCACTAAGGACTGTAGCTTTTACATGTTGAAGCATCTTTTTCTTGCTTTTCACCGGAGAAAAGGAAAAATGTTAATTTGAGATGGGGTATAAAAATTTCGGAGACATGAACCTAATCCTCCATATCCTTGCCATTTAATTTCGGAGATAAAGTGCATTGTTGTATCCCCTTCTGGTTGCATGGTTATAGGCAAATGGTGGCATATTAGGAATAAAGTGAACCATTATTTTATAAAAAAGAATATCATAGGAATTAAGAAAGGTGAGCAATTACTAGGCAATTATTATCACAGCTACAGTTCTGACCTAATTTTGGACTATTGAAAGCAAAATGTGATGGCAGTACTGAAGAAAATGTCTGGATAAAAAAAACCAGCCAGATTTGCCTGTCCAGGGAACCAAATTAAGTTGAGAGACAGATTATCTTATGCAGTATTCAATTAAGGGAAATACAAGCCAGTAAATCCTTGTTTTGGGATTGCCCAGTCATTAAAATGATAGTAGCAGGTGCACAGAAGTTACAGTATAAAGACAATAGTGTAGTGCTAAAAAAGCAGCTCTCTTTTTCCTTGATTTATGATTAACTAAACCTTTTGTGTCCTTGAAGGACATTAAAGGTATATATATCCATATTCTGTTCTTGACATGTGTAACCTTGGCAGTTGGCAGTGAATGCTTAGTTTCTTCTTTCGTGCGTGCTCCTAATGCAATCTAATAATTAAACTTAACGTCTCTAATACGGTGCTAAAAACTTTTAAAGGAGAGTAAATCCAAAGTGAACTAGTGAAGAAAGATAGCTGTCCTCGTTGTTTGACAGTGGTGCTGTGATTCTCAAGATGGATGCATAGAGATTCACAGCTTGTAATTACTTGGGTGGTTCATCTTGCATTAATTACAAGAGCATTTATTTCATCTTTTCACTGTCTCTAGAATTACAACTTTGAAGTTGGCCATGGACCAGAGACCTACCAGCCCTAACATTTATAAGAAGCTAAGATTGGTTGCTGCTCGACATGCTAAACTTGGCACAAAGCTACTACACCAACAGGTGTTATTTTGACTCCCTTGAAGCAGGTAGTCTTGTCTTTCAACCTAGGCAGTACCTAGTGGTAGTGAAGATATCCCATTGCTCGCAAAATATCAAAAGAAAAAGAGAGTCCTAGCATTAGCAGCTAAATGGCCCTCTAGGGTTTTGTTTGGACCTGGGGACCAGCTTCTCAGGGGGGACTCTTCATGTGTCATGGACAAAAAATGCTTGTCTTTCGTTAGGATTACTGAAGCCAGCTTTTGGTTCTTTATAGGAAGGTTTTGGCCACATATATGTAGATGTTCATTTATGTCATGTATGGGAAACAGTGCAAGGCTCTAAAATCTTGGTGCAGAGAGTCACAAGACATGATCACATCGCGAGAGAGTCCTGCTTCCTGAGACCCTTCACAGGGACCCCGTGATGAATAAATTCTGGCAAGGAGACGAGTCCCATCGCATTGCGTGTTATTATTACGTATCATTTAATATCCCTGCCACTTCTCTGAAGCCAGATATCTTTGCTCCACTGTGATAATAAGGGAAGGACGATCCTGAGATAAGCTTGTCCCTCTGGCAAAAAACAAATCTCTTCTTTTAGTTCTTGAAGTTGTATACTCTTCTTCAATATTTATCCTCGCTGTTGTGGAGCTAATAAATCTAAGGCCACGGTTCTTTCAATGGCATGAAAAATAAGACACGTTTCACTGGATTTTGAATGGATAGAAGGCGTATAGCAAGAATTGAGCTCTGCCATTACGCATCTATCACTGTAACAAGGAAATGGGATTCACTGCATATCCATCATAGCATCCAAACACTTGTTAAAGGAAAGAACAGAATCGTCCAGTGTGATAGAGGAGAGAAAATAGCAGAGAAATTTCCTCAAAGACCACCGACCATGTGGTGTTAGGGCCTATTCTGCACACATCTTTTTAGGAAAAGAAACTCTCACTCGTCTGAATGCATTGGATTCCCATCATAAGCAGTCGAGGAAAGAGGGGGCTCATGCTTGATTTGATGCCTGAATCTAACCAAGTTTTAACAAAGACAACCATAGATATCAATCTTTAGGGTAATTGAGCTGAGCACCAAGTAGGACACCACAAGGATACTGAAAAGACCATTTGGAACCCTGCACAACTTATTTATAACCGTAGAAACTACGGATGCTTTTGACTTTCTGCAGGGGCTATATGCCAGGAAGAGTGAAACATCTAGCCAGTCAAAAACTATTGGTTGGTGCTGTGCCATGCAAAACGGATAAGAAACATTATACAAGCAGAGAAGAAAACGTCAATAATTCATAAAGGACAGCATAAACATGCAAATAAAGTAAATAAAAGTGATTGAAGAAAAGGGCTCTTCAACAAAACATGAAATCTACTTTGACAAATTATGGATAGAAGTGGCTACTGGTAAAGTGATAGACGGCTGGGGAGGTTTTGAAGTATGCCCTCCATTTTGATTTGAAGGAAGAATTGAGGGATTCAACACAAGCCAAACCCATCCCCGATGAAGTAGCAGATCCTTGATGCAATGAACACCGCCAGCTGCAGAGAAAATAACCAGTCCATCCTTGGATTTGAAAACAGAAATGGCTAAAATATAGACAATAACATCGAGCCGAGCCTTGCTTGGAGCCTAGCAACAGCACAGCAAGAACCATGACAGGCAAATAGTTTAGATTTCCAAAACTGTATTTTAACAGATAAGAGAGTTGAATTTGGACACAAGATTGTATCTTGAGACCTGTAAACAAGTTCTCAGTCACTGGTTTCTGATCCCACAATTGAATTGAGTGAATCCAGCAACATGCTGAGCATTAACTCAAGTTTAATATTCCTCCTTGCAGATCATATCAACCAAACTGATGGGGGATCTGTCACACCTGATTGCATGAATCATACGTGACAATTTTAAACCTAAACCTAGATATTCAAAGGTCATTAAGGATCAATTGATCCAACCTTTAATGGATAAATTAATAACATAAAATGATATCTTATAGTTCGAGCCACAATCATAGCAAACAAGACAAACAATAATGAGAGTTTGTAAGGAATAAAAAAAAAACAACCTATGAACATTCTGATGGAACCATTGGAGCTAACCGTTAGAGTCAAAGTTCCCCTATTTTAAGCTTTTTTCTGTTAAGTTGAATAATTCTTCCTTAACTTGAGGAACAAGATTGTTTTCTGTTAAAGTAGTCATGCACCACAATTATAAGATTTAAAATCGTAGGTGGTTGTTTTTCCCTTTCCATAACATCTGGTATCAGAGCCTCCTCACGAGGTTTGATCAAAATTTGTGATTCAAGTATTAAAGTGAAGAGTCAGAGACATGACATCTGAGAATAGCTTCGTGCAACCTGCCATTCCAAGGTTTGATGGTCACTATGAGCATTGGAGTATGCTGATGGAGAATTTTTTGCGTTCCAAAGAATATTGGAACTTGATAGAGACAAGGATCACTACTGCAGTAGAAGGATCGAATTTTAGTGAGATACAACAAAAGACCTATGAAGATTAGAAACTAAAAGATCTTAAGGCCAAGAACTATATGTTCCAAGTCATTGATCGTTCGATACTGGAAACCATCTTGAAGAAAGATACGACGAAAGATATATGGGATTCTTTGAAGCAAAAATATCAAGGAACAACAAGTGTCAAGCGTGCTCAATTGCAAGCTCTTCGCAAGGAGTTTGAAGTGTTGCATATGAAGGTTGTAGAATTAGTTAATGATTACTTTGACAGAACTCTCACCATAGCTAACAAGATGCAAACGCATAGAGAATGAATGAATGATGTGGTCATCATTGAAAAGATTTTGAGGTCTATGACGTCAAAATATGATTACATTGTTTGCTCCATTGAGGAATCTAATGACCTGGACACAATGTCTATAGACGAGCTTCAAAGCAGCCTCTTGGTGCATGAACAACAGATCAATCGACATGTGAACGATGAATAAGCACTTCAGATCACTCATGGATTCCAGCAAGGAGAAAGAGGTGAAGGCAGAGGCATTTACCAAGGACGAGGAAGGGGAAGGGGTAGGTTTGGATTCGACAATCCATCCTAGAGTGTTACTATTGTCATGAGCTAGGGCACTTCCAATGGGAATGTCCTAAACGAGACAAGGAATAGAAGGTGAATTATGCTGAAACAAAGGACGAGATGTTGCTGATGGCGTTTGTAAATTCCAACGAGACTGCAATGAAGTACATTTGGTTTCTTGAATCTGGGTGTAGTAACCACATGTGTGGAAAACAGAACATGTTTTTTGATCTTGACAATAGCTTTCGAGAATCAATGAAGCTTGGCAATGACTCAATTATTATTGTACAAGGCAAAGGAAAAATTCGAATGGAAGTAAACGGGTTTGTGCATGTAATCACAGAAGTCTTTTACGTACCAGACCTAAAGAATAACCTGTTGAGTATCGACCAGTTGTAGGAAAAGGGGCTGACAGTCCTTATCCAACATGGAATATGCAAAATATTTCACAAAGAGAAAGGTTTAATCATGGAAACAGAGATGACACACAACAGGATGTTTACTGTGCTTGCTCGTTGCACACCAAAGGAACCAAAATGCTTCTCCTCACTAATCACAGATCAAGCAGACCTTCGGCACTGTCGATATATACATCTCAGCTGTAATGGGCTCAAAGTGCTTCAACAAAAGAACATGGTGACATGGTTACCTCCGTTTAAAGCCTCCCAAAAGATTTGTGAAAATTGTTTGGTGGGAAGATAGCATCATGATTCTTTTCCTAAAGCAAGCATGTGGAGAGCCTCCAACATTCTTTAGTTGGTGCATGCTGACATATGTGGACCAATCAATCCAGTTTCAAATGGCAAAAAATGGTATCTTATTACCTTCATCGATGATTTTAGCAGAAAAACTTGGGTGTACTTCTTGATGGAGAAATCAGAAGCTCTTTCCACATTCAAATCTTATAAAGCTAGAGTTGAGAAGGAAACTGAAACTTACATACAGAGCCTTAGAACAGACCGTGGGGGAGAATTTACATCACAGGAATTCACCGACTTCTGCAATAAGCATGGTATTCATAGACAGTTGATGATTGCCTATACACCCCAACAGAACGGTGTCGCAGAAAGGAAGAACCACACTATTATGAATATGATACGAAACATGTTGGCAGCAAAGTAAATTCCTAAGACTTTCTGGCCTGAAGCAGTGAATTAGACGGTGCATATTCTAAATCGATGTCCAATTCTAGATGTGAAGAACAAAACGCCTGCAAAAATATGGAGTGGGCATAAGCCATCAGTGGACTATTTTCGAGTTTTTGGTTGCATTTCTCACGTGCATGTACCTGACAGCAAGAGAGTAAAGCTTGATGCCAAGAGTTTAAAATGCATTTTACTGGGGGTCAGTGAGGAATCCAAGGCTTATAGGTTATTTGAACCAATTTCAAATTAAATAATTATTAGCCGAGATGTGGTATTTGAAGAAGATCAGCAATGGAACTGGGATGATGATCACAAATAGGCCATATTTACTGAGCTCGAGTGGGAGACTGAAGAAGAAACAGACGTGGAAGATAAGGGAAATAGAGAAGAGTTTGATGACAATGAAGAATCTGGCACCAATGCAAAAACTAGAGAAACTGAACCCGATGGAGGTAACATTGATATCTCACATGAAGAACACTCATCTCATGAAATACGAGCATAAAGACTACCAGCGTGGATAAGAGACTATGAAATCGGACAAGGCCTCTCAGATGAAGAAACTGTTAACCTGACACATTTAGCTTTGTTCACTGACGGAGATCTTATTACATTTGTTGAAGCTGTGAAGTCTGAGAAATGGAGAAAAGCCATGGATCAATAAATACAAGCTATAGAGAAGAATGACACATGGGATTTAACAGTGCTGCCATCCAGAGGAAAAACCATAGGAGTAAAGTGGGTGTTTAAAACAAAATTCAATGAAAATAGAGAAGTGGACAAGTACAAGGCTCGACTAGTTGCTAAGGGGTATTGTCAACAACATGGAATTGATTACGCTGAAGTTTTCACACCAGTAGCTCGCTTGGATAATATATGAATTGTTATATCCATTGCTGCACAGAAATCTTGGGTGATCTACCAGCTTGATGTCAAGTCGGCTTTTCTGCATGGGGAAATTACTGAGGAAGTCTTCGTTGAGCAGCCTCCAGGATATGAACAGAAGGGGCATGAATCTAAGGTTTATCGACTAAAAAAGGCATTATATGGACTCAAACAGGCTCCCTATGCATGGTATAGTCGCATTGAAACATATTTCATTAAAGAAGGCTTCATCAAATGTCCTTATGAGCATACATTATTCATTAAAACTGCAGGTGGAGGTAAAATTTTAATTTTATGCCTTTATATTGATGACCTTATTTTTACTGGCAATGATGAAGCCATGTTCGAACAATTTAAGAAGTCCATGAAGATTGAGTTCGACATGACTGATCTTGGGAGAATGAAGTATTTCCTTGGCATTGAAGTATTACAAAAAGCAGATGGTATCTTCATTACTCAACGAAAGTATGCTCAAAAGATCTTGGAAAGGTTCAATATGGCTTAGTGTAACTCAATACATAACCCAGTGGTTCCTGGCTTTAAACTCATGAAAGATGAAGGGGGAGTGGAAGCTGATAGCACAGTCTACAAGCAAATGGTGGGAAGCCTTATGTATTTGACTGCCACACGCCCTGATTTGATGTTTATTGTCAGCTTGATCAGCAGGTATATGGAGCGTCCTACTGATTCTCACTTCTAGGCAGCAAAAAGAACTTTCAGATATATAAAGGGCACGTTGGTTTTGGGATATTCTACAAGAAGGAAGGAAGTGAAGAATTTGTAGGGTACACGAATAGTGACTATGCTGGCGATCAAAATGACAAAAAAAAAACACCTCAGGATATGCTTTTCTCATGAGCTGTTTCTTGGTCTTCAAAGAAAACCAGTGGTTACTCTCTCCACCACTGAAGCCGAGTTCATAGCTGCAGCATCAAGTGCATGCCAAGTCATGTGGTTAAGAAGAATTCTAACAGTCCTAAATTAAGAGCAAAGCAGTCCAACCGTGGTGTTCTGTGATAATATATTAGCGATTAAACTTTCAAAAAATCCTGTGATACATGGTCGTAGTAAGCACATAGATGTAAGATTTCATTTTCTTCAAGATCTTGTTAGGGATGGGATTCTGGATCTAATTCATTGTTCTACACAACAACAAGTTGCATATATTCTAACAAAGTCGTTGAAGCTTGATGCTTTTCTGAAAATGCAAAATCTACTGGGAGTGCATGAATATCCAGGTATAAACTGAATGACAATGGCATTTAGTTTAAGGGAGGATGATGGAACCATTGGAGCTAGTTGTTAGAGTCAAAGTTCCCCTGTTTTAAGCTTATTTATGTTAAGTTGAATAATTCTTCCTTAACTTGAGAAACAAGATTGTTTTCTGTTAAAGTAGTCATGCACCGCGATTATAGGATTTAAAATTGTGGGTGGTTGTTTTTCCTTTTCCATCTCGGTGTAAGGCTATTTATTAGCCACAACAGTTGTTCAGTAAAATAACAATTCTTCCATCTTTTATGCAATCAAACTTGGCAAAGCTCTTTGTTATCTTTTGATTTAACACATTTAAACCATAAACCCAGAAAATGCTCAATCCAAAAATGATTAAAACCCAAAAAAAGAAGAGACCTAAACCTAACAACTCTAGCTCAAATATGCTTGTCATGACTTCTAAAACCATCAAGAACTAAAAAAACAAAAAAGAAAAAAGAAACAATCTAATAGTTAAACCACATTATCCATATAATTTCAAAATATATTTCTTCAAACTATAAGTACTATTATATTAGTTCTAAAGCCTGTTTTCAATTAAACTTATAATGAACATAACTTGATTAGTCCTAGTAACTCATCAAAAATAGCCTAGGATGTCAAATTTAGTAAAATTACCTATTAGCACATGAAATCAAAACAGATCCAATGACTAATTTAAGCATCAAAACATTATTTGTTGTCATTTAAAACAAGATATCCTCATCACATTAGCAATCATAAAGTATCAAACTATTCATCTAATTTCATCTCGAACCTATAAAAATGTATACTACTTCAAAACATAATCTGCTAAAACAAACACACATTGCCTCTAAACTAACAACTAATCACCACAAATGAACAATAAAATTTTAAATAATAATTTAACAGGGATTAAAGGAGGGGTGTGCTCATTAAGTTACACCTTCTCATGAAAAGCTAGTGTATACCTTTTATTAATAATGTTGTCCTCTTTTCTGGAATTTCTTCTCTTTTTCTCCTTGTTTCTAACTATTATTCAATCCTTGGTTTTTTTGCACCTCTTTCTTTCTCCTCTCTTCTTTAAACTTTTGCACATTATTTTTCTAGTATTTTTCTCTAAAACACCTCTGGTATTTCTCTTTTAATTCTCTCTGGAATTTCTCCCCATTTTCTCCCTTCGCAGCTGTGGAGAGACATTCTTTTTATAGGCTAAGATAAAACTAGGAGGTTATAGAACCATAATGTTTTTTTTTTTAAAAAAAACAATATAGGTGGTTATAGGAGACTCTCCCTTTCTTTGTCTTTTATAACCATACCCCGAAGGTTATGATATCTAGCTTCCTTTTAAATTGAATCCTAGCAAGAGAAAACATAATCAAAGCTAGTTCTTTTACGAATGATTTTCTTCTTCAATTACGACTAACTAGGTAGGGTACTTTGACGAATTCATATAGAGCCTGGGATATAAACATGCCACTGATGGACCTAAATCATGTAAAGGGGATGCATATCTACTATTAGGAATAAACCATACTTTATTTGGAGCTCTAAAACTCCACATTCATTTATTGAAAGATTGGTCCCTGATTAGCTTAAATCTGTCAATGCAAGGGAGGCTAACTAGGAGCAAGATGTTGTCGAATTTATCAAGCCAAATATGGTATAAACATTTGATGAAGATGGTTGATCTTTGTAAAGAAAGTTTTTCTTATTCATTTGGTGCCAATTATAACCTTGAGGTGGTCGGAGATGCCACATTCATTTGTCTGAACGTTGCTTTTTGATAATGTTTTTAGGTGAAAAAGAAAAGAACAATGACTAAACGACGCATCACTTGGTCTTTTCATTAAACTCTAAATGACATGTCGCATGTTTTATACCCTAAAAATTAGGGTTTTGAAAAGTTTCAATCTAGTTCTTGTATTTCTAATTTCAGCGTGTGTCCTTAATTAACCTAGAAACTTTTCAACCCTTATAATTGCATTCATGGAAATATTTTTTGGAATCCTTTAATTCACTTGCCTCTTACAAATTAGTTCTTAGTTTCTAAACTTTGCAATTTGGCTCTTATCTAACCATTAAGCTTTTAATTTGTTTCGATTTGATCCTTGATTTAATCAATTTCAGTCCCTAAATGTATGTGTCTTTTGCACTTTGGCTCTAGATTTTTTCAATTAAATTACTAATTGCCCTCCAAACTGTATTTTTTAGTAATTAAGCCCTCAATTAAGCTCATTAAAAGTTTAATTAAGCCCTTGAACTTAATTAATTCTTTTAATTTTAGCCAAATTGACTCTTAAACTTAATTTATTTCAATTAATTCCTTAATTAAGTTAATTAAATTAATTAAAAGTTTAACTAAGATAACTTAATGGTTCCTAGAGCCTAGCCCATCTATGGTCTGATTGCACTGCATGCTTGAGTGCCGTCTAACAAATGAGAACGAAGTATAACTTGGCTCCCAATAAAAAGAAAAGCGGGTGAAGGGCCAAAGCAACCAAAAACAAGAATTTGAGAGAAGAGATGTAAAAACATGCCCCAAAAGCATTAACAGTGTACATTAATAATGTTTTTCATGTAAACTCTGATCATTTAACATGATTTTTAAGATTTATGTATAGAACATGACTTGCGTCATACGAATTACGAAGTAACATGCAAAACAATCATCTAATATAAATTTATAAACACCAACTCATATGTACATGCAAGAACACATTCTCGAGTTTTAAATCACAGAGAAAAAATCTCAAATTCATGTATAGAACATGAGTTTGTTCTTGCAGGATTAAATCATGAGTTTCAGGTTTCCAAGAGCTCCTGGAATTAAATTTCAAGTGAAGGAGTTAATGCTTAAAGATTCTCTTTCTTGCAGTGGATGGTCTCACCATTCCTGCTGAACCCCCAGACTTTTGTAAGGGTTCACACATGCAAGATCCAAAAGCTGCTGGAATTAAAATACAAGTCCCTGACCTCTTGCATCCTCTGACTTCACTGAAATCATGATTACTGAGCACAATGTTTCATTTTCTTCCTCCCTTGAGCCATTAAGTTAAAATACCACTGGAGATTATATGCAATGGATGAAGCCCCTCAACTTTTATAGATTTGAAAACACAGAGAAATGAAAAGCTGCAAGAAGGGAAAGCTTCAGTAAAACACGGATCAATTCATTGCTTGAACAGCCTAAACCAAATACTCAAGATCATGTGGCTGACAGTTATGGCTCTTTTTCGTTTGTCATTTGCATGCTTATTTGTAACTTAGGCAGGCCTTATCCTTTTCCTCTCTTTTCCCTGATATCCATAACAGTGGATATGGGCATGAGCTGACACACTCAGAATCAAATTGAATTAGGCCCGACGCCTTTCCCTTCCTCATATTGAGTGTCATCATTTGGATTCCCAGGCACTATCTTCTTCCAAAACCAATGCTTTCTCCATAGGAATATCATCTCTTCGATAGGAACTCCCTTAGTTTCAGGGAGGAAGAAGTAAACGAAAATAGTCATGACAAGAATCCAGCTAGCAAAGAAGAGGAAGATTCCGAACTTGAATGCACAGAGGAGGGATAGGAAAACCTGAGCTATTACAAAAGTAAATAAAAGATTTACAGCTACTGTAATGCTTTGTCCAGCTGATCGGGTTTCCAGTGGAAATATCTCGCTTGGAATGGTCCAGCCAAGCCCACCCCATGACCATCCAAAGGCTACAACAAACAAGCAAATCACAATGACAACCAACACCGAGAAGACTTTAGATAGTTTTTGGTTGTCCCCGAACTTCACCCCCAAGATTATAGAAACAATTACCTGTTACAAAAGTTAAATAGTAATGGTTATTTGAAGCCAGAGGTAATGAAGGTTCTACTCTCTAATCTCTAGGCTATAGTTACATACATCTAATTGAACCAACAGATTCTTACCTAATGGATTATTTTATCTAACGCACATGAAAGAGTAATGAACGTTTACCTGGCATGTTATCATTTGTATTCCACCACTGATAAGTAAAAATCTCCGGCCCAGTCTATCAACTGTTGCGATAGCAATAAAGGTAGAGGAACAAAGAGCTGCTCCAGTCACAGCTGAGGAGTAGAGGGAAGCATTGCGCCCAAATCCCATACTTTGAAACAGCACTGGAGCATAGAAGAGAATAGAATTTATTCCTGTCAGAATCTGAAATGCTGGTAGCAGGATTGCCATAACCAATTGAGGCCTGTTCCTTTTTATAAGGATGTTTCTGAATGGATGCTTGATTGAGTTAGCCAACTCACTTGCATCAACCATGTCGTCAAATTCTGCATCAACATTTTTGGTTCCTCTGATTTTCTCTAGGACTTTTCTTCCTTTATCTCGCATTCCCCGTTCGATTAAACTATTAGGTGTCTCAGACAGATATATCCCTCCCACAGTCATCAATATAGCTGGAAATGCTGCTAGGCCTAGAGAGAGTCTCCATCCCCATGGCTTAAGCTTTTGTGTTCCATAATTAACCATGTTTGCCGTAAAGACTCCACTGGTAGTTGCTAACTGAAACATCATGTTTAGTGCTCCTCTGAGATGAGTTGGTGCCATCTCTGATAAGTATAGTGGAACAGCCTGGAATAAAAAAAACAAAAAAAACTATGTATTATTACTGTAACACATCCGCTCTCTTTTGATCACTACATTTTCAATTCATTTCCATAACTTGTAAGGAAGAATGTGCTTTGTTACAGGAAATAGCTTGAAGCAGAATGAAGCACCTGATTTCCAAATCCAATGCCGACACCAAGCATGATCCGACCCATGAGAAGCATTGCCAGGTTGATGGATGTGGCATTTAAGATTGCTCCAATAAGAAAGCTGGAACCACCACAGATTATACTTATTCGACGTCCATAAATTCTTGTGATAGGACTTGCAACCAGAGATGAAACCAAACCAGCAAGGTAGAGAGAAGAGGTAAAGGCTGATAGCCCTTGGTCATTGTACTTGCAGTAGTTGTTTTCATGAGCACGCTGCTTCTTTTCATATACACCATGGAAAAATTTCTTAAGAAATCCATCCATTGATGTCACTCCTCCTGTTAATCATTGAAGTCGGTAAACAAAAAACTCAGTTTTGAAGCAGAATCCGAAAGGTTATAGAACTCCTACATTTTCAAGATTTTGTTCTTTCCTTTATAACATTTCTTAGTTTCTCTTTTTGTCTCCGAGATTAATGCCAACTAATCTCTAATCATCGTGATCCTAATTTTATCATAAGAAGACAACCTTGAAAAATCAAATTGCAACATGAATTAACATGACATCTTCAAGGAAGCATTGAAAATTATAAAAACAGAAAATGAACATTCAAGGAGATCTCATCTAGTATACTTGTTATCATCGATGTGCAATGGAGTCTTTTTTGGCAGCCAAGATGGGTTCTAAATGCTGGTTGTGTCAAGATTATCTATTTCTAGTAGGAAACAATAACTTCAATAGCTGCTATCAAGATCTATTTTTCAGGAGAAGAACCTAAAAAAAATTATCACTGCAGTCTGTCAACGATTAATTTCAATTTCTATTACAAAATTTGCATTTCTTTGTGCAGAAATTGAATAATTAATTATTTATTTTAATCTCTCATCATCATTATAATCTCAGAAATGTGCAAGGAGACCGAAAACCCTTCTGGTTTGAATTCTGGTTTTATTCATCATCCAGAAAACTTTCACTTTCTATTTCATCATTGCCTTTGACAAATGACAACCACCTAACTTTCATACTTTCCAAAATCTAAAGAAATATTCCAGTTAGAATATTTTCTTTCAACAAACATTACCACAAAAACAGTATCAATTCATCAATCTCCATCAAGTTTTGACAAAAAAAGAAGAAGGGAAAATGTACCTGAAATCCCAATATCATAGCCAAAGAGAGAGCCACCAACAGCAGCAATAACACATGCAATGATTACAGAACAGGTGACTCTCCCTTGATACTGCTCTGCCCTCTCCTTGGCCACACCAGCCGGCCCAATAGACCCTCCTGCCATCTTCAAAGCTCAAGTACCAGAATCAACAGAGAGACACAGACCCTTTTCTTGTTTTTCCAGAGACAATTCAACAAAAGGAGAAACACTCTTATATAATCTCAACTCTGATCATGTGGGATTTGAAAACTATATAATGAGCTTGGCAGAAAACATGGGTTTATCCATATGTTTGCACAGACAAGATGGCAATAATGATAAAGACATGATGGAAGTTTATTTGTTTCCTCAGGAGCTTGTTTCGGTGCAACAGAGTTTTCAGTTTCACAACTAACAATTAGCGGTCAGAATTTATTTTTGCATTTTAAAAACACCTTTTTTTATTTGAAAATATTTTTTTAAATAAATTTTTTATATATATTTTTAGATTATTTTAATATACTAATATAAAAAAAAAATAATAAAATATTATTTTGATATATTTTCAAGTTAAAAAAAATACTTTAAAAAACAATATTAATATAATTCTACACAAATTCTTATTATAAAAAGCATTTCTATTTCTTCTTTTTTTATATTTTATAGTTTTTATAAAGGCATTTCTGTTTTTTTCAAAGGATTGGCCATTCATAGCCAATACATAATGCTATTTATTTCTTCTCCTAGAAAAATGAAAGGTCAATTTGGTAGTTGCACATATGGTATCCGAATTTAATATTATGGGTTTGTTACAAAATCAATGCCTATATTAGAAAATTTCATGGGGTTATGCATTGAATTTAAATATAATAATTCAAATAAATCCATTGGGTTTGGCATTTTATCCATCCAACTTAATAAATATCTATTATATAGATAGTACATAATCCATATGTTTTGGAAAAATTATTAAAGATATTTTATTTGTAAGGCTGTTTGATATTATGATAACAATTAATTTTTAAATTTGTAAATATATTAAAATATTTTTTTATATTAATACATCAAAACAACTTGAAAATAATAATAAAAAATTTAAAAATGTAAAAAGAAAAAGAATTTATAAATACTAAACTAATGGACTTGACTTGGAGTGATATTAATAATAATATATTAATTTGGGATTTGCTGAAATTGTGTGGTCTACTTTTTGTTTGTATGCAAAAATATATATAGATTTTAACAGTGATTAGAAGTAAAGTAATGATTGTTTTTTAAAAGTATTTTTTATTTTTAAAAAATTATTTTTATTAATAGTATATTAAAATAATTTAAAAACATTAAAAAATAAATAAATTTTAAAAAAATCACATAACATGATTTTAACAGCAAAAGTAAATATTCACTTTATAGTATGCACTTTGGTGGTTTTCTTTCCACTTGGAGTGCAAATCTTTAATGAGTTTGTTAGCCAGCCAGTGTTTCTTTAATGACTTAAACTTTCCAATTACGAAGAGTGTGATCGCTTTTTTTGTTTCTCATTTTTAAATTTATTTGAGAGAGTAATGATAATTGTTTTTAAAATGTTTTTTTTTTGAAAATATATTAAAATAATATTTTTTTATTTTTAAAAATTATTTTTTAATACTAACATATATTTAAAAATATTAATTTAAAATAAAAAATTCAAAATCTTTAGAAAAATCCCCGTAGCTTGTTTAATAGTGTGGTTGCGGTTGCTTTTTAAAGTGTTTTTCACTTAGAAATGTATCAAAATAATATTTTATTTTTATTTTTTAAATATTATTTTTGAAATCAGAGTTTTAAAATAATCTAAAAACACCAAAAAATACTAATTTAAAGTTAAAAAAATAAAAAAATTTCAAACTTTTTTAAAAATATTTTTAAAATACAAAAATAAACAGAAACAACCCTAAAAATTCCTACCGCCAAAATGCAAGTTGGAACTCGGCCAGTAAAACCAAGTCTCTATGGTTATAATAACCACTTTACTTAAGACAAAAACCAAGAGTATTAATTTGGAGTGCATGTCATAATTTGTTATATCCTGAATTTGTTTAAAAAAATAATTAGTTTAAAATTACTGAAAATTTATATAATTATTAATTTTAAAATTTATAAAATTACCCGAGGTATACTAAAATTGACCTAAATACCCATCCTAATCAAAAAAAAAATCAAGAGCATTAAATTTTTTTTTTATTTTTTTCATGTCATGAAAGACAAAAACATCATCAGTGATCCAATCCTGTCTGGGAGACACGGTTGAAACCAGTTTTGTGTGAATTTATGATATGCATTATTGACATTCTTACCCTTCAGATGCCATTTTGTTCACGCCAAAGAGTTCCTCCCTTTCCACTCACTCAGTAGCGCCACGAAATCCAAGTCAAAGTCTAACCCCTGACATCATTCACAAGTCGGCAGCCCCCCGCTCACGACTTTTTGTACTCATATTTTACTCTTTTCTTTAAAAATAAAATAAAATAAAATCATTCACATTTGATTTATGTAAAATGTGTGCATCAATAACGAATGAGCAACAGCATATACTCCGTTATGGTGTTCGCGCTACGCTCATAGGTCAACTAAAATATTTTAAAAAAATTAAATGGAAGTTGTTACATTTTTTGGGTTAGCCATGAAAAATATCAAATGTGTATTCAAAGTCTAATCACTGTGTTTAATCAAACAAATTGACTATCATATATGTTTAGGCATTAAAAAAAATTTGTTGTGCTGTAATTTTAACCCTTATCTAACCTGATCAGCTCAACCATGAAAACAATGAAACACCGAAGGATATATTTGAAAAGATTGAAACAAATAAAATATATCATATTGGATCGATTCCGGTTAACTTGAGTTAATTTGCTAAATTCACGACCCAAGTCATAACACAATAAAAAATAAACTAACCCAGTAGAACTAACTGTCCTGTTCATTTCTCTCTCTTTTATTTTTCCTTGATTAGGTTTTTTATTGGGTTTAAGTGGGATGAGAATGATGATTAATTTAAAAAGCCTTTTAAAAATTAAGAGCTAAAATAAAAAGATATAAATAATTATCAAAGAATTAGAAATCAAATAAAAAAATAACCTAATAGAAATTAAATTAAAAAAAAAGAAAACTATAGGGCGTGCAATGCACATACAGCATACGAGGTAGCCTTATTGCATTCAAGTGACGCGCAAGGCTTCATCCGAACTCCGTTCACATCTTCCCTAGGCAGCGTTGGACAAAAGGCGTGTTGTCTAGTCGACGATGTAGCTCCGATTGCCATTTTTTTTCCCTTTTTTTTTTATCCGTTTCCTCCCTTTTCTCTTTCTCCATCGATTTGCTTGCAACACCTGGAAAAAAAAAAACAAAAAACAATTGTTCCCGTCCAGAGTAGACTGTGAGGGTGCAATGATTCTTCTATGACAATAACCTTTTTTCTATAATATCGTGGGGGGACCAGATACGGAAGATGATTTGCAAATTGTGGATTTACAAGACAATTTTACTTGATGGACATTTGAAATTCAGGAAGTTGTCACTGTAAGTAATTGAATACTGTAGCTGTAGCATCAACTAAAGATAAGATTTAATATTTTTTAGTGAGTAGATGATCCAATTAAGTACTTAGATACGTAAATGATCGCTTACTTCTGATCCCATGGCAGCAAGGCCTCGGTTAGGGAAATTATGTTGCTGCCATTATCAAACAACAATTCAATTCAAAAATTTAAACGGTTAGGTGAAACTTCATGATTTATATTATTTTTTAATTTTTTTTTAAGTAAAATTTTTTTAAACTTGAAATTTAAAAATAACCATATTAACTTGTGCTTAATTTTTATCAAATAAATAGAGATGATAAGATTCGAATTCGTGACCGCTTGGTAATCATGGCTCTGATACTATGTCAAAGAATCAATTCAACCAAAAAACTTAAACTATTAAATGAGACGTGAAGATATAATTTATATTATTCTCTAAAAATTATAATGTATTTTGTATAGTGTTTAGACAAAACTCATTCTATAAGTTTTTTGCAGGGTAAAATAATTATTCTTCATGATTATTCATGTATAATATATCTACAACTTGACTCTTCATGTAACAATTTCATGCAACCAAGTTGTGTAAATATTTTAGGTCACTTGGTAACAACAACAAACTATGATACAATAACACACACAACAATCACTCTCTTATGTTCTTGTTCTTTACTATATATTATTTACTAATCCAAGTGTTGGAGGATCTTTATTCTAATAAAAAACTTATTTTTTAAGAATTTATGAGATACAAATTCAGTCTAGAAAAAAAAATCATTCAAAGCCCATTACACTAGTTGTGAAAAGGTTAGGAAGGTTCAAATCCTAATTGAAGTTTTTCCAACTTCTAACCTAGGTTGAAGGATGTAGATGCCTTCATTTTTATTAACCAATTTCTTAACTCTTCTCAAAAAGTGTTTTCATTTTTTTTTAATCCTATTAATGTTGATTACTTGCTTCTTCTTCTTCTTCTTATCTACAATAGTCTAACGTTTGATATTTTGTAGCATCAATGGAGTATTAAAGACAATCAAGTATTAATACAAAGGTGGTCTGGTAGTAAGATTTGGAATCTCATCTGATTTGGGTTCAACATTATATATGCTGATCTTCCCGTATAGCCATCACAAGGTCGAATTAAAGTCTATTTTCCTTGTATCTGGAGTAAGAGTGGCCATATATTTCGTATAAGACGTGCCTGTACTGTGAATACTCCATGGAAATAGAAAAGAGAAATAACAGAGTAATTTGGTGAAGGTGCTTAGCATGGAACAGGACTTCCAACAAGACATTTTAGTTCGATGCAAGGTCCAGAAGGCTTTAGTCTGTCTGCATAATAGAAGAAGGTAGCCATTCTCGATCGCAATTTCCACCCTAGCCTCCCCATGGTTTGAACACGAGCCCTTCAAATAGAAATCCAAGTCCTAACTCTGTAATCAGTTTCTATGGTCTTAATTTCCCAAAAGGCCCCTTTCATCACAAGACAAATAGCCAGAGGAATTATCAGGGGACGAACTGTTGGTTCAATACGTATAAATTGGTCAAGAAAACCCATATACGTATAAAGTTAACACACTTTCTACAAGAAATATTGAGGAAAAAAAGAAGAAAAAAAGAACATTCAATACTTAAAAGTTGTATTATTTAGGCTGCCAAACAACATAAAAGGTCGTAACTTGAGGGGGGAAGTCAGACGATCCTCGTGAATACTACTATACTTCCCTTTACACATAAGAAGATCTTATCAGATAACCGGCTGAAGTGGGGCTGAATCAGTTTCATAAATTGAAATAAAAGATTTGTGATTGCAAAAAGAATTAATCTATCTTAATGTTTCCAACTACTAACGTTTCACACAAGATAAAAAAAAGCATCCATCAAAAAGATCAAAACAATTTCTGTGAATATTTTCACTTCTAGAGTAGTTTGTGACAGCCAGCAAAGAAGATAATTATATTGATCATATCAAAGATATAAACCTTGAGCAAACTTGTATAAGAACTTCAAAACTTGAAAACACTTGCCAAGTTTGACCAATTTTGCTTTATCTTTCTGCACTTGAGACAGAAAAGAACCTATTTCTTGGAAGACTACTTCTTTTTGGTGCTTTCCATCAATCTGTAATGTAAGATGAAGCAACATACAAAAATTACTGACGCAAATCTACAGAATAAGTGGGAGAAATACAATAAAAAAAAATTGAAATTACCTTGACAATAATGTTTGAGCATGTGGATAAGATTGATTCAGCATTTTTC
Organism: Populus simonii; assembly: GCA_007827005.2. Lineage (NCBI taxonomy): Eukaryota > Viridiplantae > Streptophyta > Magnoliopsida > Malpighiales > Salicaceae > Populus > Populus simonii. Next base: position 20,337,907 of record CM017469.2, read on the forward strand.
TTGTATATTTCAAGACATGCCTTTACCTAAAGACACGTTGAAAAGTACCAAATACGCATGGCATATTAGTTTCTAGATGGAAAAAAAACGTTCGAGTTTCCAAACAGATACAAAACTTGTGTAAAGTGCTTCTTAAAGAAACAAGCTTCTTTTTTTCTGAAGTTAGAAAAAAATCTCTTGGGACGCTGCTATACAGAGCATGTACAAATGCATATGATCTTAGGCACAAACAATTAAACAGAAAAGTATTTCTCAACTCTCAATAGTACATATCACAGTAGAATGATGAGCAAAGAACAGCAGTGACAGAGGGCATTCCTTTTCTTCAGTGTCATCTGGATAGGTTATAAGTTTTGCTTTGAGTTCAGTCTCTGGGGGGGGGGGGATTTTTCACGTGGTAAATCTTTCCTGTCACTGGGTCTAGCCTTCTACCAACACATCTGTCAATCAGAATTCCATCAGGAACCTGAGTATTAAAAGGTATATTTCATGAATATCAAGGACACAGAGAACCTTCTCCATTCATTAGAGCGTTCAACGTTTAAAACATCCACTGCATAGGAGAAATATTGAAGAGAAATACCACAGATGTAAAACCAATGTTGGCCTTCAAAGCATGTGATTCATAGAAAAACTAACTACAGAAGGTTCAAATACAACATAGAATTTTGGAATTATCCTAGTAGCTTTTATGTCAGTTTTTATAGCACAGAAACGTACATGCATTTTGATGAACATGTACGGAAATTTTGTTTCCTGTGAAAATGTTGGATTATTCACCAATGATTTGGAGTAAATGAATTCCTAATAACCTCATCGGAAGCTGAGCAATATCACTGTCTGACATAATCATAAGCAAAGATAGCATTATTATTCAATTTATGTACATCAAATACAGCATAGATAACTGGCCTGACATTCAATTTCTCAAGACTTTCTGCTTGGGCAGAACTATGCGGATAGCCATCTAGAAGCCACCATGTTTCCTTTGCATCATCATATGATAATAGCGATGTCAGCATCTACAAAGTGAAACAATTCATTCCTTACATACCTGAGAAAGGAAATGATAACAAAGTAGGAGCTAGTTAAAGTTCATGGAGGAAATAGTACAGCTGTCACAATTTCATCAGGAACCAGACGAGCAGCATTCATAAATTCTTTTGCTTTATTGCCAATTTCTGTCCCCGCAGATACTTCAGCTCTTAGAAGATCTCAAGTTGAGATGTGTAACGATCCAAACTGTAAAAATCAATACAGAGAAAAGATGACATGTAATCATCACTTATGCGGCCTAAACAAACTACTTTCAGAATGAAATGAAATCAAGTAGCCAAACACAATTTCTAATCAAAGGGGAAAACCCTCTCCAGTTCATGTTTAAAGAAGGCAATATATATCATTTAGATAAATGACAATCTTCTTCATTTTAATTCAACGATTGCACATCGAAAACTAACCCTCTCCTTTCGCTCAATTCATCCCATTGCAAATAATTAAAACCCCTTTCGTGCAATTCAAACTCAACACCCCTGCGCCAAAATGCAAAGGGAGAATGATTTACTTTCACATACCAATTTCTAAGTTCAATGCCATGGGAACCCTCATAATCCAAATAACTCAAATTTTAGTGCTTCAAATAACCAAGCAGTGACCATAAATCAAAAGAATTGAAGATTACAAAAGAATAAAAATGATGGGAGAGTTTACTTTCTTACAATTAGTTCACACTGAGAGCCTTTGCCATATGCTGGTGCACCTGATATCATCACCTTCAATGGCTCATTTGTGGAACAACTCACCCTCAATATTCCCTGCACGCGCCAAAGAAAACAGACTTAGAAACTTAATCCATGTGCTTAACAGTCATAAACCAGGAAAAGAAAACGCACCCGTTTGCAAAAACACTTATACGAAATTGTTTTAAAATAATATATTTTTTTAATTTTTAAAATATAATTATAATTGTTTTTTAAATATATTAAAAGAATAATTTTTTATTTTTTTAAAATTATTTTTCACATAAATGAGAAAATCATTTGAATCATCAAAATATATTAATTTAAAATAAAAAAAATTAATTTTTTTTTAAAATATATTTAAAACATAAAAATAATAAAAAATATTAAAAAATACAATCAAAATGGGTTTGGTGTTTGTACTGAAAAGGGTTGTGTAATTGGGGCTAAAGGAGACAAGATGGCGATGTGTAGGGGAAGATAGTCGGAAAGAGAGAGATGATGAAGATGCAGAGAGAGACGAGAAAGGAGAGAGAGGGAGCGGAAGGGACATTGGTAGAGTGGAGAGATGTCAGTGAAGTGTCTAACATTGTCTGCCATTCTTGTTTGTCGAGACACAGAGAGAGATCAAGTTCATTGAAGAGAAGCAAAGGTTTTTGAGGAGGACATGGAGGTGATGATGGTAGATGCTATAACGGATCAACGGACACCACAGATACTTATCTTCTTTATTTTTTTAAGGCCTTTTCACGTCTGACCATCTTAATATATTCATGAAAATTCTCTTTTTTCTTGAGCTTTCTTTGTATTCAAAGCTGATTGAATAAATTCCCTTACCGTTCAAACCAAAATTTAAAGTGTTGAACATAAGAATATCGGGACTTCTAAATGTCCCACCCAATTTTACTACTACATTTTTTTAATTTCATGATATTATGTTTCAAGTCCTCTTAAATTGCTCACTTTCTACTTGCAGCTTCAAAAAACCGAACTTCCTACACTTGCAGGCATGAACTCAAGATCAGACCAGAGACACAAGAAATAACATCAACGCAAGACTAATGAAGTCAAATACAAATGACAAACATTGCTACTTGCATTCGATCCTCATATAGAACTGAATGAACAAGGTACATTCGGGAAATCCCACCGACTACCAACAACTATGCCAAAATGATGAGCTTGTGTAACATGCTACCATCCCATGATCTCCGTCTAATAAAGAATTACGCAAAACTGAGCGAAATTATTGTTATAGTAAAACATACAGTAAACATTCTAGCAAAATAAACTCAAAGAAATGTAAAGCATGATGGACTTCTGTGAAGGGTCGCATTCATTTCTGCTCCAAATGATAGTATTGTTCTTCGAAGGGCCATGATGCTTGGCACGAGAAAGTTCTTCAGTCCAACTTCACTGAAGAGAACAAGTAGTGCACAAACCAGAAAGATGAAAGGAACCCAACCGAGCCCATTGCAAACATAATTGCCAAAGCCATCAAGAGGGAGTACCCAAGGTAAAGTGCTTCCGAGACAGGGCCACTCAAACTCTTAAGCTCAAATATGAGATAGTTTACAGAGTACAGGAAAATGTAGATAGCAACTGAACCAGAAGCAAAGAAGGATTTCCACCACCATTTCCAGTCCTCCACACAGAGATGCATGTAGGTTAAGACAAGAGATACTTCAGCACAAACCACCACAAGAAGAATGAAAACAATCAAGAGAAACCCGAAAACATAGTAAACACGGCCCATCCAGATACTAGACATGATAAAGAAGAGCTCAATGAAGAGTGTGCCAAAAGGAAGAGTTCCAGCTCCAAAGACCAATAGCCAAGATGGATATTTTTGAGCTGGGATTTCCCGAGGAATCTGGTTGGTTCGAACAGGGTATTCAATATGTGGTGCCTTTGCCCCAAAGTAGCCCCCAACTAGGGTAAGAGGAACCGAGATGCAGAACCACATGAAAATCAGAACAACAAACAAAGAGAATGGAATGGCACCTGTGCTATGGCTACCCCATAATAGAAAATTCAAAGTAGTTAAAATAAAAAAGGCAATGCCAGGGAAGCAGCAGGCAACCTTCCAAGAAACTGAAACCCATCCCTTCTTATCACCACAGCCAATTGTCCTCCAAAGGCGAACTGCAACATAGCCAGCTGCAATACCAAGAATCATGTAGAAAATTAGCATGCCTATAATCAGAGTTCCACGGGAAGCTGGAGACATGAATCCAAGGGCAGCAAACATTACTGTCACAACTGCCATCCCAAGAATCTGAACCCCATCTCCAACCATAACACACAATAGCCCAGAATTAGTTGGAGCACGGAAAACATCGCCCACAACAAGCTTCCACCCAGATAACTCCTCATTCATCTGTGCTTGAGCTTCCTTGTCAAGTTCCTCATAACGGGTCAGATCCCGCCTGACAGTCCTCAAGAAGATGACCAGGACAATACCAGCAAGGAAAGTGATCACCATCAGAGAATTCAAGATAGAGAACCAATGGACCTTGGACCCCTCCATCTTCAAATAAGCATCCCATCTCGATGGCCACTTGATATCACTCTCCTCAAATGTAACCTCATAAGTGAAAACAATTGGCTCATTCTCCTTAACCAGCATTGCCACAGTGGTGGGATCACACTTAATAGGAGATGGGTATTTCTCATAGGGTTTCAAGTTCTTAACAGACTGGGCATCATGCATGACACTACAAGGAACCACCTCAAAACCAACAACCATATACCCAGGAAGTTCTGATCCCCCACTCCCAACAGTAGGAATCAATTCCGACCCGTCTCCAGTTCCCATCACACGTGCTACATTGGCCTCCTCGTACTTATGAACAAGTACAGTAAACCTCAAATGATTAAACACATAATAAGCATCCTGAACCTTAATCCCCAATGGATATCCCGTCCACCTCAAAAAATAAGACTCCTTCTTAGCATACCTTATCGCAGGCAAATTATCTAGAATCAAGTTAACCTGATACATCTCATCAATCCTCTTCTTTAGAAGCTTAAAGTGATCACCCGACAAAGGATCGGTTCGACACAGAAAGATATCGGTCTCATTGGTATGCATCTTAAACTTATAAGGTGAGTTTTCAATCCTATCGCCCATAAGAACCTCACCAAGATTTTCAGCACTATCTTTAACACCCTCTAAAGGCTTACAGAAAGGCAAACTATAATAGCTAAAAGGAATCTCAGTCTCAATAGAAGTGATTGAATTCACTTTCACTGATAAAGTATCACCAATGCCATAATTGTGAGGGTAACTACCAGGAAGGTAAAACCCATATCCAGATTGGAAAACCAAACAAAGGGTCAAGACCCAGATCTTAAAATGAGCAGAAAAGTCCATTTCTTTAGAACTTTGAAAGGATTTCAGTCAGATCTGAGAGACCCAGATCGTGAAAACAAGTTATTATGCCTTAAAGGATTGGTCTTTATTGTTTGTTTCAGTAAAAGTTAAGATCTTGACATTAAAAAGAAAAAGATATAAATAAGGTCTAGCTATTTAGAGGTGTAAAACACAAGAGAAATATAACCTGACCTTGTACAGAGTGGTGCAAAAGAGAGAAACGAAGGAAGGAGTCTGTAATGTAGAAGAATTGTGCGGCAAGTAGAGAGATCTTAGAGATTTTGGAAAAATGGGATCTTTTTAGAGACACACAGTGAAGATGGGAAGGCAGAACAGATTTATAGTATTGGTGTTGTTTACTTGGATCGCCGACAAATCTTGTTTTTCATTGATTGACAATATTAGCCATTTGTTCTTATAAAAGAAAAAATTACCAACCATCTAGGTGGTGGACAATGGTAAAAGCTTGGGATCAAGAGGTTTGCTCTCTCTGTGGTCTCAGGTTCGAGCCCTGTGGTTGCTCATATGATGGCCACTGGAGGCTTACATGGTCGTTAACTTCAGGGCCCGTGGGATTAGTCGAGGTGCGCGCAAGCTGGCCCGGACACCCACGTTAAACTCAAAAAAAAAAAAATTACCTTATCAAAATTTATTTTTATTATCTCTATTTTTTAATTTTAAATTTTAAATTAAGTAAAATAATCAAATTATTTTCATATATATTATTTCTAAAATTAGACTAAATAACTAATTTTTTTTTTTCATTGTCTCTCTCATTTATACAGCAATTTCTTTCCATTTCTAAACTTGAATCAAACACTACTTGATTTAAACCCAAATCAAGCTACTGATATAGTGTTTTTAATGAATTTCTCTTGTGTGAACCAACTAAATACCTGTATTTTTGAGAAGAAATGCCAAATAAATTTATAATTTTAGTACCTTCTTATGAAATGGAATTTTTTATAATGGAATGTCAAAATCTTTCCTTATGTCTTTTTTTGTTGGATCATTTAGTAATAGATGTCGATGATTTGTGATGTGCGATAACAATTGAAGAGATGGATTGGCCAAATCTGGATAGTAACTGATTTTGGTGGCTAATTTTAGGTAGTGATAATCCTAAAAGTCATTGGTTGATCCTTATATTAGAAGTATCTCATCTTTATAAATTTAGTTACTTCTTAACCCGTAATAGCTAAGCCACCAAACCAAATAAACTCATTTTTCGCCACCTTGTCAACAACCATTTTACCATATCAATGTAGATGAGGATGATGACAACATTAAGCAACTCAAACAAGCTAAATCCAACTATAAGTGTTGTTATCTTAAAATTATTGTTATTATTGTTTTCGTTGTGCTCTTAATATTATAAATGTTTATCATTGTAGTTGTGATTTCTTATTCATCTTTATTTACTGATAATGCTAATAATAAAATTCTTTTACTATCAAACAACATTGATCCTACATCCACTGATACCATCAATGAACTCCTTTAAAACCTCAATTTAGACATTATTGCTTGAGTAACCTCTTTGCACTCTTTATCTCTTTTCGCTTATAATTTTCAAGAATGTCTTGTTAATCCTATCAGAAACTGAAAATTTTTCCAAAATGATATGTTATAAATTTATTTTTTATTTGATTTTACATCGTTGCTTTTGAAGTAGTGTGTGTGTGTGTGTTACATGTTTGTTAAAATACTTGAAAAAAGTTCAAGGCTTGAAATTATGGTACAATTATGAATTACCATTTTTTATTCATAGGTATTTTTATTACACTAGAGGTTTTTTAGTCATTAAATAAAATATAAAGACAATCTTGTGAATAATTGAACCTTTTTTGTTGCTTTTTTGACATGATGTAAAGTATTATAAAGTTCAGGATGTAAATTGTAATTTTTTAAAAAATAAAAGCAATATAAAAAAATAACTAAACTATATGATAATCAAGATAATTTTCCATAATCAAAATGTTGATTTTTAACATCCCCACTAGGGTTTTTTATTGCCAAATCCTTACTAATCTCATAAGTTTCTTTTCTTTTTTAGCTACTTTTTTTTTTGTCTTTATAAGAATCTTTAATAATAGTTTTAAGTTTTTGTTTCCCCATATCTCTCAACCATTGTTGGGTTAACATTTAGTTGCTATTTTAGAATAAAAAATATGAAGATAGTGGGGGATATAAGAGACAAGATATCATAGAAGACGAAAACAAAATTGTATTTTATAGTAATTTATAAGACAAAGTGATCGTCCTGGTATCTTGTTTAGTTAATGATGGTTAACACATAATAAAATATAAAAAATATATTTTATCATTAATATATATTATCGTCAAACTTATATATTTTAAAAATAATTAGTTTTTTTTATTTTAGTTTACACTAAGTGTTGGAATTAATAATAATATAATAAATGTAGTTATAAAACTTAGATCAGCCCAACATGTTTAAGAAAAGTAAAGGAATTAGGATTAACCTGGTCTAGCCCGGCTAATGACCCAAGTCAACTCGCAACTTGGTCAACTTAGGGTAAAACCCGGGCTAAAAACCATATGATATTTTTTTGAAGTTTTTTTTGTCAAAATGATGTCATTTTCATCATTTTTTTTTTAAAAAAAAGACTTGGGGTCGACTCTCTTGATCAATAACCTAGGTCGTGTCTTAGATCAACCTCCAGTCCAGGTTTTAAAACTATAATAATAATCACTTTATACTTGGATGTCTTAATTAGACAAGTTTGGAATTAAAAGTTTTTACAATGATATTTTAGAAATAAAAATTTTTATCTCTGCAACCATGTCTTTTATATGTCTCCTGTTTTTAAATTACATAAATTCACTCTAAAATATCTCAATAATAAATTTATTTTTATGTCTCAACTGCCTCTTCATCTCTAGATGGCGCGCGTGTGATTTAATCACCTCTAATTTGTTATCGTTAATTTTTTAATTTTTTTATTTAAAATAGTTTATTAGTTTTTAACTTTAACACAACTTCTTGAAATCACATAAATTTTTTTTTCCTGTACTTTTTCATGAAGATAAGAGAGCCCCCCTGAGGACAAGCTCAAAGCCTCTCAATAATTTAGCAAGAAACCGGTTGGTGATTAGCGCACAAGACTGCCTAACTAATAATCTCCTATTATGCATAATGAGTCTTTTTATATCTAGAAATAATGAAAAGTACACGATACAAACTTTGATGAAGAAAGCATACCCGCAAGAAGCAATAACATATTAGCAATTTAAGTATGTATCTAAGAACTTGAAAGAGAAGTTTGTGGCTGATCCGTGAATGGGATCACGTTTTCTCACCTTGTGGTTCCATATGGAAAAAACTTTAAGTTTCCCCTTTTCCCTTCCCACAAGTCACGCCATGCACATAAACTACGTTCTTGGGCCAATAAAACGTAAGAGAAACAACAGCTAAAATAGTCAAAATCAACCAATAAGGCCAATTTTCTTCTCTCAATGGCATTGGAGGACTAGGAGTAGTGATTTGTTCAAACACAGATCAGGTAAATATATATGAGCAGACTACTAGTTTATTCCCTTGATTCTTCCACTAATCCATGCGCACAATTCAAATACTGATATAACCATGAGTTCAAACAGAGTGAAAGATACTGATAATTGCCAAAAAAATGAAAACATAGAGGAATGGATAATCAGTAGAAGTAATTGGGTTTAAGGTTTCAGTAAATTTGAATCTGTGGTGGTTCCAGCCAGGGAAGGAGAAAAGGATCTCAGAGCCAGCAGGTGACCTTTCAGGGATTGCGAACCATATTTCTATGGTTGTGCATATTCCATGAAAATAACAATTCATCACTGGCAACTTGGAAGATGGCTTATTTTGAGGAGCCACGGCAAGATTCCACGGGAATCACAAATACTTCCATGTTCTATCATCTTTTGTTTCAAAAAACCTTGTCAATAAACAAACCCTAAAATTAATCTACACACATAAAAAATCCAGTTATAGTAGGGCACCTACACTTCATTTTCAAACAAACGGGCAAGAAGGAGAATTGAAGGGCAAGGAAAGTAAGAGACGATCATGCTCATAAAGACATCTTGAGCACATGGATTGCGATGCTGATATATTTAACTTAACTACAAGGGAAGGGAAGATTAATTTATCAGCAATTACCTTTGAAACGATCAGCCTAAATAAACCATACATTGTGTTGCCCATCTTTTTTTATGGGGAAAAAGGGAAAGATAACACCTAACTTTTTGCACCCAATCCCCGTGCTTTTGGCCTCCTAACAGCAACTAAAGGGTTGACAATACCTTGGGAATCTTTACCCAAGCCCTTGCCTTCAACAAAACCCATCCTGGTCATCATCTTGGATCCAAATCCTTTGGTGTGTTTTTCAAAAGCTCCGAAGCTTTTAGTTTTACTATGTTTTCCGGACTTTCCAGTTCCAGTTCCAATGCTTTGAGGTTTATTCTTCACCGAGTCACCACTGATGTTGGAGAAGTCAACACCCAAACCAAGTGATTTAGGCCGCTGGATTACTTCAATGGGTTGTGCCATACCTTGACCATCTTTTCCCAAACCTCCACCTTGTATAAATCCCATTTTTTCCATCATCTTAGATCCAAATCCTTTAGTGTGCACCTCAAATGCACCATAATTCGATGAGCTAGTGGCATCCTTGTTTTCGCCAGTTTCATTTATCTCTTCAGCACCCACTGTTATGGTCTCAACGACTCCAGGTTGCATTACTCCACTTGATACAAATGACAATGGTTGATTAGTGTATAAACCATTTCTCCCAGAACTCCCCCTTGTACTTCTCTTCTTCCTATTTCTGTCTGCACTAACTGATTTTGTTTTTGAGCCTTCATTAACAGCAAAATCAGAATCCTCATCGCCAGCCCCTATCAGCTGAAATCAAAAGACAGACATCATTAGAGAAAGAAAATCTAAAAAGAAGTCAGCAACACAAAACCACTAAAAATGTTGAAACCAGAGCATGCAATTGCATAAACTGCATAATGCAATTACATGAAAATTTGGCACCTTTTCTAGACGAAGTTTATCACTAGCTGAAGGCATGCATGTGTGCTGTGTTCGTGTCCCTGTTACAAAGCTGAAAGAAACAAAAAATGTCAGCTAGTTTTAGCATCAACCTCAGCAAACATAAGGAGAATCAGTTCATATTGGTCACCTTTTCTTGCCAGAACCTTGTGATCCACTATGCAAACGATAAACTGCTGCAAGTCGTCGAACCTAACAGGAAGAAAGCTACGACCATTAGAATATTGTTAGAGCTGATGAAGCTACTACCATTAGAATAGCAAAGCCCAAAAGCACATTGTATTATCATCGTCGTCATCATCATCATTATTATTATACTATAAATTAAATGAAAATAGGGTTTCACTGTAGCTCTAGATACAAACACTATTCACGTTACTATAGCATTATAGTGATGCAAATTTTTTTTACTTAGTTTTACATTTCAATCCACAAACTTCATTTTTGTCTCTTTTCAGTCCTTGGATTGTGAGAGGTGATAGAGAACATCGCTGGAAAATGACGAGGAGAGAGAATTCAGCTCGCTACATTCCAGCCACCAAAAAAGTCAGTCTTGGTGTTAAAGGGTTCATCTTGGAAAGGGGAGTTCAATGATAGTGGTTTTGCCCATCAACAATGCTAGAAAAGGTGGATTGGTCCTTTAAGATTTTTTAGATCCGGATTGATTTTTGGTTTTTTAAGTAATTTTAAAGGTGTTTTGGGGTTTGAAATGAGATAATTTAGGTCTCTTAAATGTTTTAGAGGGTTTTTTTCTGGTCAAAATGGGCTCAATATTGAGTTTTAAGGGTCAAAAACCTTGGCCCTGATTTTTCAGAGTAGACAGCGCGTCATCTTTTGAGTCCAAGTGTGTGGGACTAGCCTTCCAAGCCCATCAAAAATTTTTTAATTTAAAATAAAACCTTATTTAAATTAATAATATAACGCTATTTAACATATCATCCAATTATATCATATTTTTTAAATGAAATTATGTCATACTTTTAAATGAGATTACACCTTTTATGCTTATATTTGCAATCACTTTTTTAACAATTATATGTGAGCCTAATATGTTATAAATTGTAAAAAAATTGCACATTAACATTCAAAAGGAATTAAATAGTCCTTTGATTGTTAATTATTCTTTGATTTTTTCATATAGCCACATTAAAATTATGAAGACATTATTTTTTTAATTTTTGTTTGAAACTTGCTTTTTACATTATGATAAGTTTTTGCTTAAAAAACATTACTAATTAAAAAAAATGATTTAAAACAAAATAAATTAACAAGGAAATGAGAGTTTTGCCTCTAGAAATAATTTTTTTTCACTCCTTTATTTAAATTATTGAGATTCTTGCAAATATTTATTTTAATTATCTTGGATTTTTATTAAAAAACAATGTTGTTGATAAAAAGTTGTTTTTTCATAAAAAAAGAAGAAGAAAGCATAAATAAGGAATCGGTTTCAACTAAAGAAATGCATTCTCTTCCAAAATTGAAGATTTTCAAACTATTACCAACATTTATTTCAATCACCATATAATTAAATAAAAATGAACTTTGAAAATCACCACGAAGCATGTGCCGGCCTAAAAGCTAGAAAAATATATTCCAAAAAAGGAGGGGAAAAATCCTCGCTAATTTGGTAATGAATCATAGAAGACTATAATCAGTAAGACAGAGCAAACAAATTTCCATACCAGGGAACAATCCCGTTAATGCACAGACTGAAAACAAAACATATCCACTTCATCCAAAACAATCTGCCCTAGTTTCTACAATTTAAAAAGGACAAAAGAAAAAAAAAAGATGGTCACTAGTTCTTTGCTATTAGTTATTCTTATTTTTGTGATTGGTTGGACTTACTAGATCAGCTCAGTATAATTCACTGTTGATAAATCCTAAAAAGAAGGCACATGGCATTATAAACTACATGAAAAGGCACAAACACTATTAATCTCCCTAGCTTCATTAGCATATAGACAAAATCAGGTATGATACTATACTTGAACTTGAGATCATTTCCATGGCTATAGGCTTTTCTTTAAAGGAAAACTGTCAGAACACCATTCTTATTAATCTTTATACAGATTTGGAAACTTATACCACGTTTCGTTAGAAGGATGAACAACAGCATGAAATAACAAAGCAAGAAGTAGGGAAACAGGTGAGAAGTGAAAGATAACTGTTCCCTCTGGTCATGTTTAGGTAGGATAGAAGAGGAAGGAACCATACTTCCCATTTCCAATCAAACAAAAACAACACCAGATCTTGGTAATATCTCATTCTAAGTGGGTAATGCTTTGTAGTCACAAAGATAATTTTTTTTTTTTTTTTATGGCTATGCTTGCAAACTAAATGGCACTAATATGCTAGTTCCCATTCAACCTGACATGAATTACACTTTTAAACATTATTTCATTCTTTCAATCCCATTTATTAAATGGGACAATCAATCAAAGAGGGATTCATTTACCTTATTTATTTTCTCCATATCAACTCCCCGGCTCAGCATTCTCTGGTGACGCTTGACAGCAATCATTTCTTTACGATGCTTCTTTTTTTGACCTGAATGATTAGCAGGTTAGGGCAAGCAAAAAAGTTAGTTGCACCCATTCGTGTCAATTTCCAGAGAAATCAAAACATCAGAGAAGAATAACTTTCTAACTTCAAGAAACTGAAGCAACCACCTTGCTAGCATTATTTTGACAATCCAGAAGCAAAATAAGGTACAAAGGATTCTAGAGAGACATGCACATGCGTAAACATAAAAGCATGTGCACAGCACGCTCACACATGAAGACAAAGTAGGTTATTCAATCAATCCCACTACTGGCTATCATACAACACTTAATTGGATCACAACACCCCCCCTCCCCCTTCTCTAAAGTACAACATGCTAATGTAGAATGCTATTAACCAGGATAAATGCAGATGAGCAAATATTACCAGGAAAATTTCTGGAGTTTTTACTCCTTTGAGAAGACCAAGGCAAGCGTGCAACATGCTTCATTTTGGCAGAGACGGTTCTTGGATCCTTTACATGCATAAAATCATCCAAATCTTGAGATACATGTCTGGCAGATGAAGCATGGTTCTTTTTTGATTGAGGTTTCTTCATACCATATCTTCTAGACGCCTCCTGGAGGGCAATCCCACCCAACTTCTCTAGAGTCTCGTCAAAGCAACCACTAGAAGAACTATCCTCTTCTGAATCATCCAGAACATTTTCTACCAACCATTTGACATCTAATATGTTGGAGCTGCCTCCAATTCCTTCCAAGTAATCTTCTGCAACATCATCATCAACATCCAATTCACTATTAAGTGCGTCTTCAGAGTCATCACTTTGAGACAGTTCGACTCGTTGAGATTCAGAGCTTTCATAGAGTGACTCCCCATCACTTCCCCCATCAGAAATATCTTGGGTGAATAATTTCATGCCTCCAATTGACAAAAAGGCTGAATTTTTCTTCGGAGAAAATGCTGCAGTCAGCATTTCTTCACCTGCCCTGCAGTTAGCAGTATCATTAGAATCCATTTCTTTCTCAGAAGATGATGAATCGAAAGAAGATCCTTTCTGCTCTTCCTCTTCCATTTGCTTTAAGGATGATTCAGCACCTGGGGTAGCCTCAAATTCCTCACAGAACCCCAATTCCATATGTGATCTCTCGCCAAGCAGAAAATCTGAACTGTATTCGTAAGTTAAATTCAAATTACAGGGCTTCAGAGTCGGTGTTTCATCTAAATAAGCAACAATATGTGTCTCCTTGGAATCCACTAAAACAATAGGTTGCGACACATCCATATCTCTGCTGGTACCCTCCTATAAATATTGAAGGAAAAAAAAGACAGAATAACTCCACAAGTAAAATCGTTTTACCAACTTCCCAATCTGTTCACACGATAATTAAAAATCTTAAACAAAATGAAAGCTTCTGGCTTCACATGTCTCGCAGTGACAGTATGCCACATACTTTTTATTAAAGGGAGAAACTTTTCTCAAGCTCCGTTCAAGTAGATAGAGGTTTAGGTGAATTTTAGACAAAGCACGTCATTGAAACCCTAGACCAAAACGACAGAACGAAAAGGAGGCATACTTAAAAATGCTAATCACCCCGATTCTAAATTGAAACCCGATTAGGAGTTTGCCGGATAGTTCTCTTTATCCAGTCTACTCATACATGTTCCATATAAATAGCTGGAAAGCAACTCCTAGTCAAAAATACCTGAAGATCAAAACAAGGATAGTTGTAAACAAAAGCATTTCCACTGGCTTTACGCGGTGCATTCTTAGAACCCGAACACGCTTTTCCTTTATTAGAATTCCCCGGTTTCGAACCCGACTTGGAATTCGATTTCACATTACTACTCCTTCCTGCAATTCAACACCAAAACAAATCGAGAGAGAGAGAGACCCTAATTCAGTTCAAAAATTAAGTTCAACTGAACTTAAAAGTTTTGATCTTTCCCAACAAAAATACTCCAAAACAGAAAAAAAAAAATGAATAGAGAGAAAGAATCAGGGGACCTGAATGGATAGGGGACCAATCCGCCAAGACTCCGCCTTCCACAAAGAGAGAATTTCGAAGTTCTTTCGATCTTCTTCTGCTCCTACTGCTGGCCCCACTGTCTTTTCTGATGTTTCTGTTGTCGATTTTTTTATTTCTGTTTTTGTTGTTGTGATTGGATCTTCTCTTACCTCCTCCTGCCATGGCTGCCGTTTCGATCTTCTCTCGCTGCTGCCTTGCCGATTGAAGAACAAGAACACATTTTTTTACACCGTTACAGAGGGTGGTCTGGTCTGGGCCGTTACAGTCAGTGTTGTGTGGGCCCATTCAGATAGAGGGCTGACTTATTCGGCCTTTTAGTTGAAGGACCATTAAATCTCGTGAAAATTTTGCAAATGATTAAAAAGTTTAACTTGATTTGATTAAATGAATTATTCAACTTTTTTAGTTTTTTTATATTAAAAAAAATTCAAATGAAACTAGACCTTTGTATCATTTCATACCCCCTAAAAACTTATCATACCTATAGCATCATCATTTGGATCATCTTCTAATAAAACTCTTCACATTCATTAATGTTATGTCCCATTACTTAGATCAATTATTAATTATAACATTTGATATTGAATCTGAATCTAAACAACAACAAGAAGAATACATTTATCGGGTACAAAAAGATTCATCTTAAGCTATATATTTAGAAAAAATAGAAGAAGATAAGGATAATAACGATGTATATATTAAGTTTTTCAAAACACATAAACACAACATAAGCAACAAATTTTGAAAAACAAAATGGGATTCCCAAAATTTCATCAAACAATTTAAGGTCGTTTAGGATTTTAGCGGTGATTACATGAAGATCAAATCTTCTTTCTGAGATTTGATTAACTTCTTTAAGGCCAGGTTATTATAAAACCATAAGTCATTAAGTATCTAACCTCTAATAATAATCCACGCAAACCACCAGTAAAAAATCTCTTAAAACCTTTTCAGGAGAGATGAGTTGTTATGCTTTGAGTATTAACTCTTTCTTTTCTCAACTTTACCTATCTCTACAGATGGAGTGTGTACATTAGGTTTTGTATTATAACTTACAAAAAATATAGGGCATAACACTCTATTTATTAAAAAAATTTAATAACCCTATAAATGACAAAATATCATTTTGTCTCTTGAATAATGTCACATATTATTTTAATATAATTTTATAAATTTATTAAATCAAGTCCCTACTTAATTTTTCTAGGTCTAGAATTGTTATTTCTTATATTAATTATATTATAGTCCTTAATTTTTTAAAACTTATTTACAATCAAGTCACACTTGATTTATTATCATAGTTTAATTTATAAACAATGATTCTTAATTTGTGTGACTTATTAGGTTCCTAATAAGTTGACACAAATATAAATTAAAATAAAATAAGATTAAATGAATTAAATACTTTGATTTATTATTAATTTAATAATTAATTGATTTATATTTAAAGACCAAGTGCATCATCGTCTACCATTTATCATGATCCCTAAATATTAAAAAAATCATAAGTAGTATGACTTAACCTTTTAGTGGGCAGTTTCTCAGTATAATTATTATCTCTTTATAAGAAAATAATATTTTGATTTAGACACTATAACATGTAGTGTGTCAGCTCTATCAAATCATGTTTATTGTCAATACCAGAGTTATTAATTCTTTGAATAAGATTTGAAACTCTTTTCAAATCTCATTCCACCTTACGCAAGGATTTCACAATCAACATTATTTTAGAACAAATGGAATATTTTTTCTAATTCACTTAGGGTGGTAAATCCTTTCTTGAATACTCTAATATCTTCATATAATTCATATTCTTGGTTGTTACCCTTGATTGGGACAACGCATAGTCATGATTAAAGTATAACATTTCCTATATAAGAAAACTTAGTGTTTCATGGGCAGCAGGACCCAATACTGTAATTTTTTTCTTCTCTTATTTATTTTTTTTCACATGGTAAAGATGAAATATTATTATTATTATTATTATATTATTATTATTATTATTATTATCATCATCATTAATAAATTTGAAGAAAAAAATTATTACTATCGAAGAAAAACCATAAATTTTATTTGAAGAGATTAAAAACTATAAAAACTTGGGTAAGACAAGTTTAATAATACTATTAATATTATTATTTGTATTATAAATATTATTATTTTTATTATAGTTAATATCATTAATATAATAATTAATAAATTTTAAAAAATATTATTAATATTAAAAAATAACCATATATTTGAGTTGAAGAGTAAAATTAAAAATTATTATTATTATTATCATCATTTTCATCATCAGCATTAATAAATTTGAAAAAAAATATGATTACTATCAAAGAAAAAAATACATGTTATTTGAAGGGGTTGAAAACTATAAAAAACTTAAGCCAGACAAATTTAATATTATTATTAATATTATTAAATTCATTAATATTATTAAATTTAAAATAAATTTTAATACTATAAAAAAAAACATAGATTTAATTTGAAAGGTAAAATCAATTATTATTATTATTATTAACTTAGGTTTGACATCCCCTTCTAGACCCAAGAAACTTGGGGCTAGAAAGGGACACCTGACTTAAGTTGCTTGGGAGTGGTAGGAGTACAGACTCAAATCCCTTGGATTTTGCAGCCTGGCCTAGCCCAGGATAGTTGGGTTAGGCGTCCAAACTAAAAGCAAATGGGTCCGGTGTCCTGACCCAAGTCTAATAGGTCCAATGTTTTAGCTAGATCCAAGGCTCATGTGTTTGACATTTAAAAAGAGCCTAGAGCTCTTAGGCCTGAAGTTACAGCCAAACTCATTTAAACTTGGACAAGTTTAATATTATTATTAATATTAAAAATATTATTATAATTAATATTATTAATATAATAATTAAAAAATTTGTAAAAAATATCATTAATATTAAAAAACAACTATAGATTTGATTTGAAGGATAAAATTAATAATTAAAAATTAATAATAATAATAATAATAATATAATAATAATAATAAATTTTTAAAAAATATTTTTAATATTATTATTAGTCCATTGGGTCTTGCAGCCTCGTCTGGCCCAAAACACTTAGATCAAGCGTCCGGATCTAAACTTGGACAAACACGAACATACTATTATCGATTCCGTAAAATTCTTTCGAAGATGAATAATACATTTTTTAAAAAATATTAATAATATTATTATTAGTCTATTGAGTCTTGCAGCCCCGTCTGACCCAATATATTTAAGTCAGGTGTCCGGATCTAAACTTGGATTTTACTGCAACGCCAAACCCAAAAAAATTAAATATGACTGTAACTTGGGGCCAACAGCCTTGGATTTCCCTTTTTATACAAACCCAATGTTCTTTAATTTTAGATTCTTTTTGATATTTTTTATTAAAAAATCCACCTAACTAGTACCATCTAAAATTATTCATGGTTGGACATGTTAGATTTGAAAGAATTTCAAACTCTTTGCTGGAATTGAGCATGTTCTCTAATAAAAAAATCCCATGGAATTGAATTCAGGTTAGATCCGAATATGAGCTAGAAAATCTTTGCGTTCTTGAAAAGTTAATAGGAAACTTGCATAGGATTTCGACAAAGAACTTTAATAAAGACGAATCCAGCAGGTCTTAAAATAATTTTTGCTATAGCCACTTGAATGATGGAGATTCTCAATCTCCTATATAAAGATTCACATATTTGTCTCAAAAAAAAAAAAGGGCTGCATAATTCAACCATTTCAAAAATCTTTGTAATATTTTTATGTTTTATATCTGGATATATATAAAAACAATTTAATAATGCAAAGCAGAGACTTACTTTTCTTGGCAGAGGTGAGCAAAAAATTAAAAAAAAACTGATTAAACCAAGAAAACCAGAAAAAAATAACCAAAAAAACCAAAATATGAAAAAAACCGATTAAAATTTTGAAAAAATTGACCAGTTCGGTTGGTTTTATAGGCCTGAAACCGAAAAAACAGAATCGAACCAAACTCAAACAAAAAAACTGGAAAAACGAATTTGGAGAAGTAAAATAATTTTTGTAGGACATTAATTACTTCTAGTCATTATTATTACTTTTTTTTCCCCCAAACAACTTAAAAGTTTTCTTGCATTTATAGAACTCACCAAGTATGTTTTCTTTTCTTGTTGAAGAGATAATAATAATTAAAACAAAAAAAAAGAGAGAGGGTGACAATAAGCTAGACGAATCATGAGGTTATCCAAGGATGGAGAGACGACCAAAATCCAAGAAAGTGCACCCTATTTTATTATTATCCACCCATAATCAACTGTATTATTCTCCCAAGACTGACTAGGCATAATTGTAGTTGGTTAAGCGAGCACCTTCATAGTCGGTTGCCCATTAATTCTGTCACGCAATCTTTTATATGTTTAGTGGTTGTGAAATTTGGTAGAAGGCAAAATATATAATAATAATAAAAAAATACCGGCAGACTATATCTTGAACGTATGACATTAGCAAATATTCTCACAATGGCACCATTGTTCCCCGTCACAAGTAAACTTAGAGTATAATAACGAAAAGTATATCTTAACTGGTCAGGTTTTAAGTTTATTCTCTAGAAATCACTTGTTCGAGTTAAGAGTGAGCAAAAAAATCAAGAAATCGATTAAACCGAGAAAAAAATAACCAAAAAAACCTGACCAGTTAAGCTACACTTTTCTTTCAGACTTCAGCAAACCTCAATGCCACTGGAAAATCACAAGTTAAACTTAAATTAAACTTTATTTTGGTTATTGTTTTAGATAAAAATCAAACCGAACTGAAAAATGCTCATCTCTAGTTTAAGTCCTACAAATCTCAGGGCCACTGGAAGCTTACATAGTCATTAATTTTAGTGCTCGTAGAATTAGTCATGGTACGCATAAGCTGACCCGAACACTCACGTTTAAAAAAAACTTAAAGTATGTACTAACTAATTAATAGTGATCTTATTGATTCGTATGTAATAACTACTCTATTTCAATAGTGATTTAAACATGTTTGCATAAATAAAATAACATAAATAACCAAACTCCCCTATCATCTTAGATTAGACTACGAAAAAGTTTAGTTAGTCATTAGTTACTATTTTGATACAGAGAAAACATTAATAACTAATCGATTCTCACCGTCCATTTAGATTATTCTTTTCTACTGTTCCTAATTATTGCCAATAGAACTTATCGATTAAAACCAAGGAAAAAGGAAACTCCTTTTGACTTGTCTTGCATGGATATATATGCTATTGAGTCACTCAGGAGAATGAAATGGTTTGCTTGTATGGAATCGACAAGAATTTAATTTCGATTTATACCCAAAAATACTTTATAATAAAATAATTATTAAAATCATAACCGATAGCATACGGTTGCATTCAATATGGCTATTATTACTGTTTATTTTTATGTTGTAAAACTATTTTTTAATATTTTTAAATCGTTTTTATATACTGATGTCAAAAGTAAATTTTAAAAATAAAAAAAATATTATTTTAATATATTTTAATTAAAAAATACTTTAAAAAATAATTATTATTATAATTTTAATCCTACTATAAAAAATTGGTAACTTTAGGTGGAAAGATGATAATTTTCATAGTTGTAATTCTATAAATGATATATAAAATGATTTTTTTTTTTTTAGTTTAACGTGGGTGTCCGGGCTAGCTTGCGCGTACCTCGACTAATCCCACGGGCCTTGAAGTTAACGACCATGTAAGTCTCCAGTGGCCATTATATGAGTAACTACAGGGCTCGAACCTGAGACTACAGAGAAAGCAAACCTTTTAGTCTCAAATTCTTACCACTGGATCACCACCTAGATAGTTTATAAAATGAATTTTTTTATTTGCAATGGTTAGGATGTTCTTGGTACGATTTATATCTCAAATTGAGATAATTATTTTTTAAAAGACATAACTAAAGTGTACTAGAGCTACTAGTAGTCTAGAAGATCCTACCTTTCCCATATTCACAAATTTTCAGTATAGTAAAAAAATAAAATTTATAGTGCTCATATTCATTATTTATATTGAAAGACACGTAGATAAAATTTATCAATTAAATAAATTTATCATCTTCTTTTCTTATTATATCCTCTCTCTTTTTTTTTTCAGAATTATCTTCTCAGATACAACAAAATATTAATTTCTAAATATTTTTTTTTTATCAAACACATTATATAAATATTTCATTTATGATAAAATTGATAAATCATTCAAAAAATAAAGTTAAAATAAAAAATAAATGACAAAGGAACCTGATGAAGAAACTAAGATTAACATAATCAAGATAATAAATCTTTTTTATCTTATCGGAAAAAAATAATCTAAATTAACTATGTTCTTAATTCCCACCATTAGAATGAAAGAGAGGAAAATAATATTTGGATAATCAAAGAAATTGTAGAGTTTAAAAAAGAAAATTGGGGTTTAAAATTTTTATAGTGCTTGATAAAGAGAATTGATGTATCTAAAAATTATTTTTTTTTGTCATAAATGCCAAGGGAAATTTTTTAAAATAAAGTATAAATGAGAAGAGAAACCAACAAAAGCATTCAATTAATAGAAAATTTGCTTATAAGACATTCAATATAAAACAATTGAATACAAACAAACAAACAAATAAATAAAATCCCCAATTTGCAAGTGATTTATGTGGTGCTTGCTAAGAAAGATAACGGTACTTAATTAATAAAAGTTGTGAAATATATACACTTTAATGAAACAAAAAAACAATAGTAAACCGAAACCATTTTTTTTTTATTACTAACTCTTTTTAGAATTTATTTTCAAATTAATAGAAATATGTTTTGTTGAAGAGATAAAAATATATTTAGTTCAGAATATAACGATGATAAAAACAAAAATGTATTTAGTTAAAAAGACAAAAACAAAAACAAAAAAATAAATCTGTTTCTTAGACAATTTTGGAGTGAATTTTTATACTTTTAAAACAATAAGTATAGAGAAGACATATCTCCGATCATATTTATTATTTTTTTATTCCTAAAATATCTTTGTAAAAAACTCTCAATTCTAAAATTAACCAACAAAGACATATAAGGATAAAAATGATTATAATTATAGTTTTAATATTTAACTCGAGAATCGATCCAAGTTAAAGCCCAAGTCACAGGTCAGGTTGATTAGAGCTTACCTGATTTAGCTTAAGAAAAAAAAATTATTTTCATAGTTTTTAAAACTAATTTGAGAGTCATCCTAGGGCAAGGCTTGGGTCATGAGTTGAGAGGGTTAACCCGGATCAATATAAGAATAAAAATTATTATTATCATAACTTTTAAAACCCAACTTGGGGGTCGACTAAGGCAAAGCCGAGTCACGAGTTGGAAGAACCAACCGATATTGACCTAAGTCAATATATAGATAAAAATAGTTATTATCATAGTTTTAAAAATCTACTCAAGAGTCGATCTGAGACAAATTTCAGGTCAAAGGTCGAGAGGGTCAACTCAATTCATCCAATGTTTTTTAAAATATAATCAAAATAACATTGTTTTGACCAAAATAAATTTTCATAAAAAGTCAATGAATTTTTGACCCGTGTTTTTTACTAGGTCAAGTTAAGTCAATCATTCCTCTATTTTTTTCTTAAACTCAGACCAGTTCAAACCTCAGGTTGGCCTGATTCCAGGTCAACCTATCAGGCTAATCTTGGTTTTATAACTAAGGTTATTATAATATTATTAATTTTACCACTTAATATAAACTAAAGTAAAAAAAAATCTAATTATTTTTTAAATATGAAAGTTTAATATTAATACATATTAAAGGTAAAATATATATATTTTTATATTTTATTATGTATTATCTACCATAACTAAACATGATACAATGATAATCATTTAATCAAACTCAATTTTTTTTATTATATAGTCTATTTCTAATATCTTTGTTTCATCCGTAAATAGAAATTAAATACTGTCGTAAATAAATTACATCTTTTCAAAACAACAATATTTGTGCTAGATCTATGATATATATTTAGAGTTTGTTTGATATTGCAGTGGTTATTTTTCTAAATATTTTTTCTTGAAAATATATTAAAATAATATTTTTATAGTTTTTAAAACTTATTTTGAATATAGCAAATCAAAATGATTTTTTAAAAAAAATTATTTAAAAAAAAGAACGTGATTACACCGAAAAACAGACAAACGATGCCGACACACGGCTATTACCACGCTTTTGCAGCACGCATCGCTATCCAACAAACACCAAACACCCTCGTTACCGTGCCATCATTACTACTCTCTTCTCTTCTTATAATAACCCCACAAGCACCTCTGTTATGCAAACTGCTACTGTTGTATCCCTTGGGCCTAAAACAAACAGGAAAAAATATAACTCTCAAGTACAAGTTGCTGCTTTGCTACACTTTTACAAGGTGGCGGTGTGAGGAACACATGGCCGCAGGAGCTGCCGATGGGTTCTTCCGTTATGTCCATGACGGTTGTCTCTCCGGTGGTGAGATGGGTATTGATCGTAGGCCATACCATCGCAATTGCAGCTGTGCGCTTCACAAATCCAAAGAGAATTGTTCACATGCAATGTCAAGGTATAAAAATGTGTCGTATCCAATAAAAAGGTGTTGGAGTGAAGGAAGTTTGGCTTTGATGGTTGCTAATTCTTCTTCTTGTTGTCATTCCTCTCCATCTTCTTCACCTTCTTTACAAGCGGGGAAGAGTACTGCCACCCCTCATCAAAGGAGGTTAAGCCATGATCTTGATCTTGAAGACCAAGTGTGTTCTTTTAAGGTCTGATCTTTCTAGTTTTTTTTTTTTTTTGGTGGGGATTGGTTTTATTCTTGAATAATTTGGTCTTTAATAGTGTTTCGTTTGATCTATCAAATGGGTGGTGTAGTTTGTCATGAAAATGAAGATAAAACGGGGTTCGTTTTGTAAGGATGCTAGAAATCTCTTAATGCTAAGAATTTCATTTGTGTATTGCGGTGTAAAATTAGATGTTATGTATGTGTATATCCATCTTCCTTGTGCTTCTGGTGTTTCTCTTCTATCTACTTCTTCTTCTTCCATTCTGGCCCATGTACAGATCTCAAGAACAAGGAAAAGAAATCAAGAGAAGTTGAACTAGATGTGAAGTTGGCTATGTTCAATGTGTTTTGTTGCCTTTAATTTGAACAATGATCAATTGATGAATTAATTGCAGAGAGAAGCAACAGAAAATACTTGCTGTTTTCAACAAATTCCAAGCAATTCCAGCTGTATCAAAGATTATCAATTTTGGATCTGTCAACATCAAGAAACTTCAGAAATTGGGAAGGGGAACTTTGAACCGTTTTAAGATGACATAAAGTTTTTAAGATGACAGAGTGGGTTGAATTTGAATGGTCAGCATACGCACACTAAAAAGCCATAAACGCGTCAACTAGGATACACCTTTAAAAAAGAAAAAACAACTGGGGGAGTTGGGTTTTTATTTATTTATTTTGTCATTTTCTCATCAGATATTTTTGCTGCTCTTTTGAGTGGGAAAAAACACTTTTAACTATGAGATCCGGATGTTTGGCTATGCGTTTGATAAGCAGTGGGTTTACTCCAGTTTGGGAGTATGATAATTTATATTTTTAAATATTTTTTAAAAGTGTTTTTAGTTTTTTTAGAACTATATTTTTTTATTTTTAAAATCACAACATCAAATGTTGAGTTATTTTAAGGAGAGACAAGATGATGTGATCCGCAAAGACATTAAAGGATCTATTAAAAGTGTTGATTTGATCTATATTCTAAGATTTAAAATAAAATGGGTCTAAAAGAAATCTAATGAGCTATGTCAAGAGGCTTAGGTTAAAAAAGTTCAAATCTACCAACTAGATATTTGTCTACTTTTTGGGTTATATTGAAGCTACAATATTTTGGATACAATTCCAATTGGGTTGAAAACTAGACATCTATAACTTTCCAACGATATATAGCAAGTTCGCTAATCCATCTGGACAAGATAAAACAACATTTTTAAAATTGGATTTAGAATCTGCTAGTAAAATGAGAAAACAAAAAAAAAAAATTGTTTTTTTAAGAGTTATGGATTCCATTTACTACAAGGAGTTCTTAATGCTATAGAAAATTTATGTGGCAGCCTTTGTATTATTTATTTTACAAGAATTCAATAACACACAAGAAGAATTAATTAGTGAGGAATTAAATTTTATTTTACTAGGCATCAAGCTTTATTTGGTAAGAATTTGTCAATAATTATTTATTTTAGATATTTTTCACTATCATACGTAACAAACAAAGAGTGAATAACAATGTTAGAATATTGTTTTTATTATTTTAAACCTAATTTAGTTTGGGAGTGTTTTTCTTCCTTACATTGTATGAAGAAAGCAAAGACAAATATTGTTGAAGCCGGGCCACAAGGGAAAGTGCAGGGAAGCAGAAACTCCCACAACAAAATTGAATTAATCGATAAAAGAGACTCTCAGTTACTTACAAAACAGTTTCTTTCAACAACAATTTAGGCATCCAGCAGTATATGCCACAAGTGTACGGTTCACATACATGCATTGTTTTCGCCATGAGGTAGTAGAAAAGTACAAGCCGGCCCTGGAGACCGAAGAACAGGTTCCTAAAAAGTGAAGGCCACTCATAATTTGAAGTTATTATTTATAATGAAAGTATTTCAAGCTTGATTCTCATTTAAACGTGGGAGGGATCTTTTGGGAGACGTGAAAGGTACGGGGGAAAAAAAAGGAAAAGAAAAGGAAATGCTACTAGAAAATCTAGAATCATTGAGAAAATATGGTGGAAATCTCCCCGACTCAAAGATATGGACCTATTTCTGTAAATGCCTTGAAGGAAGTTTAGGAACGTAAAATAAATACCCTATGAAAGATTTAATCCACATATGTAGTTAAGTAATTTGAGCTTATTAGTATTATTATAAGAGTCATTGTTTTTTTATTTTGAAATATATTAAAATAATATATATATGTTTTTTAAATTTATTGTTGACATCAATACATTAAAATGATCTAAAATTATAAAAAAATATAATTTAAAATAAAAAAAACTTAAAAACTTAAAAAAATAAAAATAAAAACAAAAACGCCTAATTTACCAACACAATAATTTTCACATCGGTCGGCCAAAAAGTGGTAGCTACATCGACTGCAATATTAGAATCAACCTCCAAAACAACATCACGTTACCCTGCATTTCAAACCCATTGGAACACCTCAAAGTTCTGCCCTAAGCACGGAGCGCATTCCATTGTTCTGCCATATTTTTACTAAACTAGTGTTCAAGTTAAATATCAAAGAGAATAAAAATATTTTTTTTAGGTCAACAATCATTTTTGATATATTGTTTATTAAAATTAGTGCAATGCCAATTTGAATAACTTATGAAAGGGAAAACAACAAATTAAAATGGTAAAATGTCACTTAAAACTAACATCAACTAATAGTTGATTAAAACAGAATTCTACTGGAACACATAAAGAAACTAGAATTTCACAAATCTTAAAACTTAGAAAATTCTGATTTTAATAAATTCTGAATTTCATAAATTAATTAAATTTTGTCAAAAATGCTTTCCGCTATTTATATGAATTATGTCTATGAAAAAATAGCATCCCACTACTTCAACTTGTCACCATAAATAGATCCTCTAATAAATCTTTAGAAAAAGGTAAAACCATTTATAAATATGTATTTTGTGCTTGTCCTTCAGCCATTTAACAAAAATAACAATTTGCATAAATTTATTAACATTCCATTTCAATGGAAACTGGTAATACATTTCACTAACGATGACAATAATCTTCTTTCACTCTAATTAATCAGCCAAGTCTCTTTCATGTAAATCCTAAATTACCTTTTTCTAGCACTGAAAAATGAGGAATACAAAGCTAATTACCTTGCATCATAAACTCATTATGAATGTGAAAATAATTGAGCATGATCTCACACTTTCCAAACAACTCACTAAAATTTTCATTGTGTTCATACAAGTCTTTTAAGCAATCAAACCTAGTAATGTATCCTCTCAAAGTAACTAGTTAGGCTACCTTTCTACTCAAAGCATCAACAACCCTATTTTAAACCCTATATTTTATATATAATTTTAAATGGAAATTGTTGTAGGTAAGTTATCCATCTCACAAGCATATCATTACTGATTCACTTATAACCGTGTAGAAATTTTAGAGTCTCGTTATAAGAATACAACACAAATTTTTTTCCCTATCAAATAATGTTCCCACTTATTTAAAGTCCTAAAAACAATATAGAAGTCTTTATCATACATCGACCACTTTAATCGAGCATCATTTTGTTTCTCACTAAAAAATGCTACTAGTTTTTTCTATTAAGACAATGCACCCTACACCACAAGCATTACATTTGGCTTTAATAGTTTAACAAAATTCTGAGTGCTTAATTATTCACTAAGGTGGTGCTTAATTTTTATTTAATAAAAAATAATAATTTGTGTCTCTCTTCCCCAATCAAACTTCTATTTCTTCATATATTCATTAATTGATACAATTATGTTTTTGAAATTTCATATCAATTGTCTATAAAAAGTGGTCAATCCATGAAAATAATGTATCTCACTAAATGTCTTAGGGACTGACCACTATCTAATGGCCTTAACCTTTTCATCATCAATGTATATGCCTAATACACTCATAATAAAGCCTAGAAATAATAGTATGTTAGTTATTAAAACTATATTTCTTCAAATTCACATACAACATATTTTCTAGCAAATCCTCTAACACTTTTCATAGATGTCTTAAGTGATCATCAATCTTGGATCTACTATAAATTAGATTATTATCAAAATAAACAACCACAAATCTATTAATGAAGGGATATATTACTTGATTCATTAACCATATGAAAATGCTAGGCATATTAGACAACCTAAAAGGCATAATCAATCACTCGTATAACTCTTGTTTTGTCTAGAAGTTTGTCTTTCACTCATCCTCAAGCTAAATTCAAATATGATAGTATCCACTCTGTAAATCAATCTTCTTAGAAGATATTTTACCTATGTGATTTATCTAGAATATATCCAACTAGGGAATTGAAATTTATAACCCACTATAATTTTAATGGTGGTGCGACTATCTATATACATACACCAACTATTATCATTATTTTAGGTCAATAAAGCTAGTACAACATATGGACTTAAGCTCTCTTGAATTTGCTCCTTTCTCAATATCTCACCCTTACTTATTTTATAATGTGGGATATTTAGAAGGTGTTTGAGAATATAATAAAGGCTTCTTTTCAAAGTGGTTATCCCTTTGAAATGCATTAAAATAATTTTTTTAAAAAAATTATTTTTTACAAAAAAATTATTTTACATCAGCATGTTAAAACGATAAAAAAACACTAAAAAAATTAATTTGAAGTAAAACAAATCAAATTTTAATAAAAAAACATGTTTAACTTCAATGTCAAACACCCTTTTAGAAGGCAAGCTTTCAACCTCAAATCTATCTAATGTTAAATACCTCTCATTGACAACTCATCTAGCAGAATCTCCTAAAAATTAGTAAGAAAGTTTTTAAATACCTAAGAGATATCTATTATCTACTATTCTTCCTTCTCAACCACCAGTTCCTTCACAATTAATGTGTAAACCTATCTAATTTATTGCATATTTACTTGTATCTTATACTCTAAACTATTTATAGTAAGTAAAGCCTTCCCCTACACTTGAGAAGTTTTAGGTTGAGCACAAGAGTATAATTTACATAATCTCTACTAAACTTATATAAATTCTCTTAATCCAAATGTCTAGCATTGAGAACATACTACCAAGGCCTACTAAATATAATACTACTAGTATTTATATCTATCACATTGTAATATATCTTATTTCTATACTTTCTAATGGAAAAAAACACTTTCTAACATTGTATTACTTTTATTTCATATATTGCCTAATCTATATAACTTTGTAAGGTTCAAGATGTTGTTCGAATGACAATTCTAATTTTTATAATATATTTTTACAACTACCACAATCAATAATCAAATCAAATATGTTATTATTTATTGTGCATCAGGTACAAAATAACCTATATTGCTACCAATTCCCAATAACTTCCAATGTTAACAACAATTTCTTAACCATACAAGTCTGAATTTCATCATCACGATCTTTCTTCTCATCTATGTTAGGTTTGTATAACTTACCCTCATCTTTAACATGCTTATACCCATTGCAAACACATTGACAAATTTTTGTTTTCTATAATCACTGGCATAATTATAAAACTTGACCTAGGAGGTTGACTTGAGGCAAGGCTCAAGTTAAAAATCAAGAGGGTCGACCCCTAATTTTTCTTTTAAAAAAAAAAATCAAAACGACATCGTTTTGACAAAAAAAAGGTTAAGGGGTTAAGGGGCAGGTTTTGACCGGGTCACTAGGTCAACCCGGTTTTTTGACTAAGTCAGCCAAATTTTTTCCTTCTTCTATTTTTTCATCAACCTTATTGAAGTCTGGGTTTTATAAATATAATCAATGGAACAATGCCTATACTCCTATATTTATAGAACATAACTATTATTGGTTCGGAATAAAAATTACCTAGTTAACTTGTTTTACCGAGGCTATATTAGGTAAGTCAACATCTTGTTTGGTAGGCGGTTGTAATGTCTATACTACCTTTCTTTTATTACCAACACTCAATCTACTCAACTTACTATACAATCTATTTTAGGAATCAAATATATTGCTATTGTTAGCCTTTTTTTTAGTAGCATTTTTTCCTTTAATGCCACATTTCTCATTTATACAAGCAAAAATAACATCTATATTTTAATCTTATCTTGAATTGCTGATCTCAACCCCTTTAAAAATCTCAGAACCTATTGACCATTTGTCTCCTGCAGGTGATTACGTTCAACCAACTTAAAAATTTAGCAGTATAATCATGGATAGATTTATTTCCTTGCAAACAGACTTGATGTCACTAAAATAAATAGTGCTTAAATATAGAGAAAGGAACTTATCTTGTAGTCCATGTTTCATCCTCATCTATGATCTAATAAGTTTTTTACTCTCTCTCTCTCTCTCTCTCTATATATATATATATATATATATATATATATATATATATATATATATATATATATATATATCATCCTCTCATTTGAGAGAGTAATGTGTTTCTTAAGTCTATTGCATTTAGCAACCCAAACAAAGAATTCCATTATGTCTAGATTTTCATTAAAGCTAAAGATATCAACCCTTAAACAAAATTCATTCATCCCATGATAACATCTTTAAGGTCTTTATCTATGTGATCAACAAGACCCTATAATCTTTGTCATAATCCAATTTTGACCCCTTATAAAAAAAGAATATATTTCAACAAAAATAAATAAATCTCAACAAAAAAAAACATATCTCAAAAGTTTTGAAAAAATAAGAAAACAAATTGCAATCAGAGGTGAAGTTGGGAAGAAAATTGAGAAAAAGATTGAAATTGGCTAAAAAATTAAAAATTAAAGACTAAATTGAAAAAGGCAGTATAATTAAATGACCAATTTAATGTAGTTAGGGTGAAACTAAGAAGAAATTGAGGAAATAGGGCTGAAATTAGCAAAAAATTAGAAATTTAAAATTTAAAGTTTAAAATTAAAAGCCAGTGACTAAATTAAAAAGGTGAGAAAAAAACATAGGACCTATTTTAACACAATCATGGATGAAATTGAAAGAAAAGGTCCAAAGACTAATTTAAAAAAGATGGCAAGAGTGAAGAACTTATTTAATAAATGAAACTTTCAAAATAATGTCATTTTGAATTAAAAAAGACAGTAAGTGAAATACAACGTTTTAATTTAAGTATACAACGCTTTTTACTCAATTATAAATGAAACAATGCCATTTCACTCAAGAAGGGGGAGAAAGTGGGAAAAAGAAGGGACCTGTAGGGATGAAATTGAAAAAAAAAATAAAAAAGATATGACTGAAATTGGCTGAAACTTAGAATTAAAAAGCCAAGAACTAAATTGGAAAAGGCGAGAAATGAAGCATTGACTCCATTGAAAAACAAATTGCAGAATTAAGGGGCCTATTTAATACAAACATGGGTGAAATGAAGAAGAAATCGAGAAATAAGGTTGAAATTAGCTAAAAATTAGAAATCAAAAGGTCAATGACTGAATTGAAAAAAGATAGAGAAATAAAGGGACCCATATTAATGTAACCAGGGATAAAATTGAAAAAGTTGAAATTGGCTAGAAAAACAAAAGTCCATGGATTAAACTAAAAAAGATGGCAAGATTGGAGAACTTATTTAATAAATGAAACTTTTAAAATGATGTTATTTTAAATTTTAAAAAAAAATAGTAAGTGAAACAAAGCGTTTTAATTCAAGTACACAACGTTTTTCACTCAATTACAAGTGAAACAATGTCATTTCACTCAAGAAGGGAAAAAAGCAGGAAAATTAAGGGACCTATTTTAAAGCAATTAGGGAAGAAATTGAAAAGAAGTAAAGGAATAGGGCTAACACTTAGAAATTGAAAAGCCAATAACTGAATTGAAAAATGCAAAAAATGAAGCTAGGAATCAATTGGAAAAAATGACATAATTAAAGGGCCAATTTAATGTAATCAAGGGTAAAATAGAGAAGAAAATAAGGAAATAAGGTTGAGAATTGACTAAAAATTGAAAAGCTAAGGACTGAATTAAAAAATAAAAGAAAATAAAGAGACCTATTTTAATGCAATCATGGATGGAATCAAGAACAAATTAAAAGAAAAGGTTGAAATTGGTTGAAATCGAGAACTAAATGACGACTCCATTTTTTATATTTTCCTTTTAATTTTAAAGATTCCATTTATGCCAAGTGCAACAACCTCCATCAATATCATCCTCATGAAATTCCCCGAAATAAACAGGATATCTATATGAAATTATAGGACAAATTTGGATTTTAGTTTGCTTCAAGACAAGTCTTTAGACATGTCTCTTTTTTCATTATAATCCTTGTTTAAGTCTCTCCCTAATATTAGTTGATTCATATAATTAGTTAGATCTACTACTAAACACTCTAACCAATCAACTCTTTATGTTAAGGTTTTTTATGTTGCCTTTTTGAGGCCTCACAATATCCTAAAGTTTTTATTCATATAATTAGTTGATTCACATTTCTTGATATGCATTACATATGGGATGATATTGTCATTGTTTCTCTGTTCATTGAATAGATCAACCTACTATGATATCATTTGACGTAATGTATCATAAAAAAAAAATTTCAGGGTTTCACAAACCCTAAAATTAAAGCCAAATTGTAGAAAAAAATACTTTTGATAAATTTTGAATTTCAATAATTAGTCTTATGCTAATAAAATACAAAAATATTTAAATAATAATTGACCTAACTAGTTAAAATTGAGATTAAATAAAATTCCAACTTAAATAAGAAATGAAGAAAAAAACAAAATCAAGAAAAATCAAAATAACAACTTTTCGACCTAATTTTGGCTTGATCACTACTTGGTAGGCACTAATTGAGTGATTCTATGAGGAGCTTTGCTTGTAAAATGTGCAGGAAAAAAAAATCAACTTGATCCAATAAATGAATAAAAACTTATGCTTTTTTTTTTTTGTCAAAAAACTAGTTTGACTCATGCAGGTTTTTTATTGGACTTTAACCTATTGATATGGTCTATAAACATATGTACTTGGCACTTCAGATCAAGTTTAGATAATTATGATGATTTCTAGAAAGGATAAATTTTTGAGATGTTGGTTTAGATGTTGGTGAAATTGCTTTTATGTTATTCTATCTAGAAGAAAATAGTTAGACTTTAGCAATTTAATTATGATATTTGAAAGCTAGTCATACATAATGGAAGCATAATTACAGAGTGGAGATCTCATAGCATCCTCAGGAATTAAAATGACTCATGAACTTAATTCATATAAGTTATGAACATTTCACATATAATTAGTTCTTTTAAATAAATAAAAAGAACTTATATTCTAGTCAATAATTGTTAATTTATGGATGTTGATTGTATGAGTTATTACTCCAAGAATTTGTATAGTTTGTTTTTCAAAAAAGAAATTCCTATTTGTATGTATAAATGATATTTGCATTTCAATATGTTCATTAATTCTCAACTTCAAATTCCTATCTCCATCATCGACTCACTTTACCTAAACCATGAAGTAAAAGAATAAGGAGAATCAAGAAATATTACAACTAGTGTGAAGTACTCAATAACTTCATCTTTTTTAGTCTTTACCTTCCTTGAAAGAAAAATGAGGCAATTTTATGAATGCAGAATGAAGGAATGGAATCTAGACACTTGACCTCATCATTCAATAAAAACCAGTGTTTTAAGACCCAGACCGGCCCGGCGGGTCGACCCGGGACTCGATTGACCCGGGTCTGGGTGGAGGCAAAAACCCGCTTGGGAATTGGCCTGGGAAAACCCGGTCGACCCGGGACCCGATCCACCCGGTCAAACCTGGGTGAGACCCGGTCAATTTTTTTTTATATTGCCAGTCATTAAACAACGTCATTTTGGCCTTTTAAAAGGCCAAAACGCTGAAAATTGAAGAAGAACAAAGCAATATCAGTTACAATTTGCAAACCTAATTGAAACCCAGTTGATTGCAGAGGACGTCTTGACAGAGGAGCAAAGGACGTCTTGACCATTGATTGATGTTGTTTCTCTGCGAAAAAGGTTTGAATCTCCTTTTGAAACGCTGCGTTTTTCGTACTCTCATTCTACGGTGTACGCACACATCTCTCTATCTAGCCGGTGTTCAGTCAGTCACCTTCCCGCCGTTTCTTGTCGCTGCCTCTTCTCTTCCTTCGACCTCCGCGTCCTGGCCTATTGCACCTGCTGCCTCTTCCGGTTAGTATTGCAACTACTCTTTCTTTCATTCTTTTTGTATCATATCACTGTTAGACTTGGGAATTTTGAAGCATAAAAGAGTGTGTATGAGTGCAAGGACTGTGAACTAACCCATATCTAATCAAAGGCATGTGCTTTATTTCATGGACATAAGGATTGTTAAATTGAAAACACAATCTGGGTTTTGCTCGTTTGATCAAAAGCAATTAATTACGTGGTTAAAGTTTAAATCTTGATCTTTATAGATTAGTTTTTGTCCACGGTTTTTAGCTTGAATGAGGTTGATAGTGAACACCCAAATATCTAATATAGCTGTTACGGTGTTACCATGATTGGATTGTTAGTTTGTTACCATGATTCGGCAGTGAAAAGTGCGTTGTGTGGAGGTGTCTGTATTGTGTGGAATTGGATTGTTAGTTGTTACAATTGTGTTGAATTACACACCAAAAAATGCTGCTAGTTTGTTAATTCTTTTGCCTAATCAGATTTGTTAATTTCCTAGAGCATTGTGTTGAATCTGAGCCACAATAGTGAATCTGTATTGTGTCTGTATTCAGTGTATTGTGTCAATTGCGTGAATCTGTATTGTGTCTGTATTCAGTGTATTGTGTCAATTGCATTGTTAATTCTTTTGCATTGAATGAAAACCATGGGGCTGTCATTGTTAATTTCCTAGAGCATCAACTGAGTAGTCTTTTTCTGTTATGTGTGATTAACAATGAGGCTGTCAATGTTAATCTAATGAATGGATTGCAAAGTGAGTTGGCTTGAAATTATATTCCCTCTTATAAATTATGTCAGGTCTTAAAATGTCTTCACATGATGGTAGTACTTTAAGTAGTGATCCTTCAACGGCTCAATCATCTCAACCTT
Source organism: Populus simonii (assembly GCA_007827005.2). Lineage (NCBI taxonomy): Eukaryota > Viridiplantae > Streptophyta > Magnoliopsida > Malpighiales > Salicaceae > Populus > Populus simonii. Next base: position 20,372,372 of record CM017469.2, read on the forward strand.
CAATTTCTATGTCAAGTGATAATAGAGGAAGAACATATTTAGCATGGGGTTATTGTAGAGAAGCTCCTGAACTTAGTTTTCACCAAGCTCTATCAAGTATGACCATACAAGATACTTTAGATGATGGTAATTAATAATTGATTATTTAGTGATAAATATTATTTAAAATAAAGTTTTGTTTAACACATAATATTTATTTATTAATTGTGTTTGAAATGTAGATGTCATAAATGTTAATGATATTGAAGATGATTGTGACGATGAAGTTTCAAAGGAGCATGCTGATGATTTATTAGGTGTTGACGAGATTGGCTCAATTCCATCGACATTTAATCCAAATTTTGCTCCTATGGACACAGAAGAACTTAATGTGTTCATTCAACAAAAGTGAATGTGTTGTTGATTTAAAATTTATGTGGTTGGATGTTTTGTTTTAAATATTTTAGAATTTATGTGGTTGGATGTTTTGTTTTAAATATTTTAGAATTTATATTTTGTTTGTGTTTTGGATATTGAATTAAATTTATGTTGTTGGTTTATAATTTAAATTTGATTTATGTAAGTGTTGCATTGTAACTAGTTATATGTTTTTTTTATAGGTGTTTTTTTTTGGGTTGATATGGGTCAACCCATCTGACCCGTGACCCAATCACTTGACCGAGTCAGATTTCAAAACTATGATAAAAACAACTCCCAAACTAAGTGTGGACCTTACTTTGCATTTCTTCACATGGGATGATAGTAACTAATTAATATGCACAATCATCTAATGTGTAAAAGATCATATCAACATCATTAATAACAACATCATTGGGAAAAACAAATTAAGTTAAAACAAATATAAAATTAATTATGATAAATCAAGATTAGCACCAAGTTAAGATTTACACCCCTAACCACCAAATCTATGACATAGAGCTCAAGCTCAGATACCAAATCCCCTCTAGGCAACCAAGGCCTAAATATAACTTATCTCTCATTGGATCCGTGCATATCATGTCGCAAATTGCTATACTAGTTCTACTCTACCTACTCTCTATACGGTTGTTATTTAATATTAAATACTTCTATATTCTCCTATCATAACTGGATTGATAGAATAAAGTTACAAATACTTATATTTAGTGGATGACCTATATGACATCACTAATTTCATTTGACACTGAACCATTAATCATTAAGAGTTGTTACCCTAACATGCATTACAATATCATCCCTACTTTATTTTTATATTCATGTAAGTTGATGTGGTTCATGGTCGTATAAACATTCATAAATCACCGGATAAGGCGGTTTTTAATTATGTAAGTTTTAATTCCCATATTTCTTAATGTATATTCTTCTACTACTACTTCAGCATCTTACCATTACATCTCCTTTAAATTATCCAAATATATAAACTACACAATCTCTAAGATTTCGTTCCCCCTGCCCTACATTTATGCTAACTTAATCATCAGACCCTAAACTCAATATAAGGACTTGTTTTGCATGTGCTCGTGATCTCCATATTGATCTCCAGATCCACCTCTTGATCTTATTAAGATGTGGGGTACTAAGTGGAATCAAATGCAAAGCAGGAGGTACCTGGGAACAAGATAGCCTTCTTGAGCTCCCAAATTAGAAGGTTTTCAGGTTTCAGCTCCAACAAATAAAGGAAAACTAGAAAAATGGACCAGTGACTAATATGCAATCACTTTGGAAGCTGCCAAAGCAATTAAACTAGGCAGTTTGCAGAACATTTTATCGCTAACCTGTAGTTTAAAAGAAAAGATATCATGTGGGTGTGAAAGGTGCAGTGTTTTCGATGTAGTGAATCTATCCAGACACCCATTTTCTGTACCCTAAAAAACAAAAGAAAAATGTGGCCAAGAAATGGTGAATACAGATGGTTTGACAGAGTAAATGAGACCACCTAGACTCTAGAACAAACATGCAAAGCACATTGCAAACTCACTTCAGTGGAAAGCACAGCAGAAGCTGATCATACATTATATATTCCATCTCAGTGAGCCAGCGGGAAGCAAATTGCTTGAACAAAAAAAGAAAACCAGAACTTCAAAGATTACTCAGAGACACCCTCGACTCATAACAGAAAATGAGAGAAAAAACAGCTCGATATATGCTTGAGAGATGGTCAAGCATCTCCTGTGATATGTGCAGTAAATAATAGATTATTAAGTCAACTGCTTGCATGATATGTTCATACAAATAATAACTCCATGGTTAAACTAACCTTTCTTTGCATTGTTACTATCAGCTTTTCTACGCAGTAATAAACAGGTATTCTGTTTAAGGATTGGCTAGCTAGAAGACATTTTACATGACTAACAAACTGAAAAACCCACATCAAAGAATCTCATAGCCATGGGAATCAACAATGAAAACTAAGCCAACCCCTGTTATTTCAGAAGTGTCATAATCTATATACCTAGAAGCAATTTGTCCGGGAATATAGATCCTTGGCTGCATAGGAACAGTCGCTAAAACCACAGAAAATCACAAAATTAGAATAGCATCAGAAGTGTCAAAAGTTGGTAACAATTAATTTCCTGTGGAGAAAACAATGAAGAAATCCTAACACATAGGAATTCAAGATCCGAACCAAATTTAACTTGAAACCTTTCTCCTAATTTGCGTATCAGTGTCTCCCTCCCTCTCTCTCTTGTAGTAAGAATAACGAACTGCCTCAATCAAGGACTAAAATATAAAACACCCATAGGAAAAAACGATTTGTCTTAGTTCTACAGTGACTGGAAATCAAGAACGATGAGACCAAGCATTTCTATAGTTCACACAGAATCACTAACACACAAAATATTCACCCTAGGTTATTGCTTCTCACAACACTATCCATGCTCTATATAAAGCACCAAGAAAGCACGCAAATGTTGCAAATAAACTCAAAATCACACACACTTGACACTCCATCCCCGCCTACGGAAACGAAGCGGATTCTGTAGTGAAGAAGGGAGGAGAGAATGGCTACTGGAGCTGCTGAGATGATACTTAAATGTATCTTTAGTGGAAGTATATCATTGAATGACATGGAGATCAGGCGAAGGCCATACCATCGCAACTGCAAATGTGCACTCCACAGGTTAAAAGATATTTGTTCCGATGCTTGTCCTAAGCAAAGGAGAATATCGTTCCCCAAGAAACAGGTACGGAGCGATCATCCCTTGTCCATAGCTACTTCCAGACTCTCTTCTCCATCTTCTACTGCTGATGATTCGTCAATGCAAAACATTGGATCCTTATTTTTGGAGGGTGCTTCGGAAACAGCAATTACTGACAACTTAAATTGAGTGTTTTTATGCCCTCACAGTCTCTCCTGTTTCTGATTTTAGAATTCACAACAATGCGAACATAACAGATAGAGTATTAGGAAAATAGGACTCTATATATGTATATTCAATATCCAGATCTTCAGTAAAGAAAATGGCATAAGATGTTCCTTGTCTAAATGCTATTGTTCAATCTTTTTGGTACAAAGATGCTGAATTACATCATTGCTTAAATCCTTACTTTCATCTTTAAGGACAGCTAGATTCCTTAGAAGCAAAATGTGCAAGAGATCATAATCAGGATTCAGTGACCACTGCATTGCACTATTAAACATGGAAACAACAATGTATAATCCCCATCCACGCATGTTCTTTTTCCTAGGCACAAAAATGGCTATATGCTAGGCTGTTCCTGACTTCCCATTTAGGTGCCTGTACAGGTAGCCGGTTATAACTCGAATGTTGAGCGAAGTGAGGGCTCAGGGTGGATCAGTCTAATTAGATCTGGGAAAATCTGTAGATAATTTAAGATTAGGTAAAGATAATTTGCTGTTGTGTTTCTTCTAGTACCCCGGCATTGCCTCCATCGTCAGCCACCAAGTTGAGGTCAAACTTTTCACGATGTAAACAATGTTTTATCAAGAAAAAAAGGAGGTGGGGACAGTGAAACAGTCATGGCCTGCATAAATGAACTCACAAAACATGATAGTATAATGATCCTATCAAAGCCCAAAAAAATGAATATTCATGAAGTCAAGCTATATGAACTTCAGCAACTCATTGGAACAGTGAAGTGCAGATATCAAAACTGTATACTGAATTATGATTTGAGTTAATGGAAGTAATTCCACGAAATATTTATCGAATGGATGCGTGGGACTGTAGGAGATACTCTTAGTCAAGATTCCAAACAAACAGTAGCATAAGTTAAAATCAAGAACCATGTGATATGTCCAAATTAAGGTTTTGGTAGTTTCTACATACATTACGTGAAGAATAATTTTTTTTTTTAATTGTAAGTGTCTGGTTAAATTTACATGCATCTTAACTAATCTCTTGAGACCTTAAAGTTAATGATCATATAAACTTCTAGTAGTTCTGAGATTTGTGGTATTCGAACTAGTAATTTTTAAAAAACAAATTTAAAATTTAAACAATTAAACTATACCGTTCAGAATTAGATGAAAAACAATCTTATTCCTGCAGGATCCATTGTTTTACAAAATAGTTCCCTACCTCAGGCGTAATGATAAAGTAGGCGTATCTTCCAACAAGTTGGGTATAAGGCATTCCTCCAAAAGAATCGCTCTTAAAACCCTACCAAAGAATGGAACTTTTGGTCAATGTCAGCAAGAACAAGCCAAGCCTCTGTCCTAAATTTCTGGGACTCTCAGTTTATTTCTAGGCGTAATAAAGGGACCACCACCAGCGGCTCTCAAACAAAGCTAGAAATTCAACAGCAAAAACAAACATATGAACAATTATAGTCTTGTTCTTGTAAAACTATGCCGTCAGGAACAATCATCAAACCTAGAGGACACTTGAGCATTATTTTTTTCTGTCGCCTACTCCTATATTCTTGTTTATGAACTCTATTTCCCATCTCTATATAAAAGGTAAACAAAATTATGCAAAACTTTCAACTTGTAATACAGAAACATTGAGACACAAATCTTCCAACACCCACACCCCCATAGCAAGACAGTAGATTCAAAAGCACCGAAGAGAGCAAGCATGTTTATCTGACATAATGTTTCGATGTGTCTTTGACGGATGCATTTCAATGGACAGCATGGAGTTTGAGCGAAGGCCTTGCCATCGCAATTGCAACTGTGCACTGCACAAGTCGAAAGCTGGTAGCTCCCCTAGTTTTCCTCAACCTAGAAACATATTGTTTCCCGAGAAACAGTCACGGAGAGATTGTTCTTTGTCCCTGGTGACTTATCAACCAAGAGTAAAACAGGACCTTGCTACACCAATGGCAGCCTTGTTTACAAACAAAGAAATAGAGAATCAGAAACAATTTAATTAATTTGTTGTTACAGTTCTTTCTGTAATCTTCCAGCACTCCTCAAGATTAAAAACCTTTTTGTTTAATCTTACAGTACTCCTACATTTTACAAATTTTTTTTGATAAAGATTAATGCAATTAAGTGGACATTGTTCCCATCCAGATTGATGAAGAAGTCCTAATCCACAATATGAAATTGAAAATTGAGTTACTTTTGTGGTTTGACATCTGAGAAAACTATGTCAAAGCCCATATCCAAGAAAAACAAATGAAGACAACAAACCATCAGAACAAACCAGAGAGACGAAATTTAAGTCTTGTCTCTGTCTGTGTTCTTTTGTTACAGAATCTATGCTGAATCCTATTTTATTTACTTGTTTTTTAAATGGAATAACCAGTTCTACGTACAGACTTCAAAAAAAAGCATCAATACAAAATCACGTCAATAATTTATTGGCCCCAATGAGTACACCAGTTAAAGTAACTGGGAATCTCTTCAACAAGAAATAGTAACAAAGGATCTTAAATAGAAAACAAAGAAATAGAAAAATAGGAAGTAGCAATTAGTCTCAAGTGTCTATAAAAATGATCCCAGAGAGGCTATAAAGCAAGAAAAAGTTTCCATTTTTCTTGACTTCAAATACAGCTTTATTTATCAAGAGATCCCAAAAATAATTTATTTATCAATAAATATTCTTCTTCTTTTACTAATTTAACTACAGGAGAAATCTATCTTCTTTTTATCTTATCCTCGTTGTACAAATGTAGACCCCACTTTTGTAATCCTCTTCTTTCTCAATCTCAAACAACCAATCATCCTCTTTCCCTCTTTCTCCCTAGCCATCCATGTCCACTTCTTCACTTCAATTCCATCACCATGTACTCCCCTCTAACCCCTCCACCACCACAACCACCTCTCCTCCCTCACCACCACATCCCTTCTCTCCTCTCTTCTACCACCATCACCCGCCGCTCCCTCCTACTCTCCACCTCCCTCTCCACTCTCTCTCCACCTCGACCAACCCTTGACACCACTATAACAGACCGTGTCTTTCTTGACTTCTCCATCTGCTCCAATTACTTCCGCCCCGACCGGACCCTCTCCGACACCTTCTCCACCCTCTGTACCGACTCAACACCCCTAGGCCGCCTAGTTCTTGGCCTCTATGGCCATTTGGTCCCTCTTACTGTCTCCAACTTCAAAACAATGTGCACTTCATACTCTTACAAGAACACTCTAGTCCATAAAATCTTTCCGGGTCAGTTTTTTCTTGCGGGCCGGCAAGGAAGGAGAGAAAAAGGAGAGGTGAAAGTGCCTCAAGATTTGGCAAGAAATATCGAGAGTGTTGATTCTAAGGCTTTTAAGCTGACACATTCAGGACCTGGGATTCTTTCTTTGTGTTTATCAGAGAATGATGATGAGGATGATATTAAGCTTAATCCTGAATACAGGAATGTTGAGTTCTTGATCACTACTGGACCTGGTCCTTGCCCTCAGTTGGATTACAAGAACATTGTTTTTGGAGTGGTTCTTGAAGGTCAGTTCTTTTCATCTTTTTTGTTGAGTTATTAGTAATTATATTACTTTAATTTTCTTTCTTGGATTTGGTTTGATTTTATTCTATTTGTTTAGAACTCTTTTTTGGGTTTGATTTCTTCTTATTGTGGTTTTGGGTAGGCAAACATTCACCATCATAATTAGAAGAACCAAATGTGATGAAGGAGAGAACATAAAGCTGAATTGCCATCGATTAATTTTGAGGCTGTATGCATAAAATATTTCTTGAAAGAATCTGTGGTGGACTTTTATGAGTTAATCCCAAATCTGATAACATTTATTCCTGATTTAAAAGCTTTGCAGAAAAGTTTAAAGGAGTCATCTTTTTAAAATTCTCAGCCTAATTATGTTCTCTTAGTATTGCTGTGAAGAAGATCCAATTTGATACTAATCATATCGAACAAAGTTCAAGTAATTGATTCTGTCTTATTTGGGGCAGTATGTAGCACCCTGTTGGTCCAATCAGGGGTAGCTCAGCTGCCACTATTGCCTCAGGTTCCCGGCCTGCCCCCGATTCCACTACCTTTAATTCCAGCTCTGCCCCAGAATCCGAGGCTGCCTTTAACCCCTGCACCACTACCCTTCCTTTAGTTTCAGGTCTGCCCCAGGTTCCAGGGCTACCTTTTCCTCCTTCACTACCCCAGATTCCAGGCCTACCTTCAGTTCCAGGTCTGCCCCAGATTCCGAGGCTGCCTCCAACTCCTCCACTACCCCAAATTCCTGGAACTCTTGTAAACGTAATTCAATGCTTGACATCAGTAGCCAATGTACCAGGATGTGTCGTGGAAATCACACCTCTCCTTAATGGTCAGTTAAGCACTGTAGGATCAGCTTTTTGCAAAGCTTTTAATTCAACAAATGACATTTGTATTCAAAAAATGCTTGCTTTAAATCCACTGTTCCCTTCATTGCTGAATGATGCTTGTGGTCGCACCAGAGGAGCTCCAACTGCTGCCGGTGCTACCTCAAAAGGGTCTGCTGGAAGTGAGGATAGATTTGCTTAGCTTTAGTTTTCTCCAGCTTTGGTCATGTGTTACCTGTTTTCAAGTAGACTTTTTTTTTTCCCTGCTAGTATTTGAATTGTTAATATTTGCTTTTAAAAATGAGGAATAATAGAATAGTTTCAGTTTCTTCCATGGACTTTCGCTCTTTCTCTATATCAAACTAACGCATGCATACACAATCACACAACTGGTCTAACATTAAATTAGTGACACTTTCCCCCATGAAATAAATCAATATGCACGGTTTGTTCTTAAAATTTAATTTACTATGACAACAGTCCATACTAAAAATTTTACGTGGATATGTCCAATCTCTCATCTGTTTTAAGTGGTATGATTTGTTTAGAGACGTTGAAATTTTATTGCTGGTTTCATATTAATAGTTCTTGATAGAAATTCTGCAACGATCTCTCTTAGGCATATTTCTCTAGAGAATCAAAGCTATTATTAGTCAAAAAACCAAAAATAATTAAACTTCTCTCATTTCAATCTCAAGTTATCATATGTGAAGTCTTTACTGAAATCACTGATAGTTTCTATGTTTTCGGTTAGGGTAGGTGAAACTTTTTCAAGATATGGACTGTTGATTCTAAGGCTTATAAGCTTGTACATTCAAGACTTGGAACTGTTTCTTTGTGTTTTGTGTGATAATGGTGATGAGAACTATATTAAACTTGATCCTAATTATAGGAATGTTGAGCTTTCGATTACTACAGGACCTGGTTCCTTGCACAAATGTTTGAAGAAATTCTCTTCATCCATCCTCGTTGGTTTCTATAAATTCTCAGTCACTATAACTTGGATCTCCAAGCCTAGAAATGTCTTCTCCTAGCATCCCTAGAAAGAGAGATAAATTTGACAATAACCATGTCAAACAAAGTCAGCAGTTTTTCTCTCTTAATAATTGCAATATGCAGCAGCATGTTAGTCAATCATGGAAGCTCAACTGCCTTTCATCACCCTGATTCCAGGCCTACCTCTAAATCCAGGTCTGCATCCACTTCCTTCGCTACAAATTCTGAGCCTTCCAAATCCTTGATCTCCACAAGATCTAACTCAATGCTGGTCAGCTTTAACTGACATACCAGTATGTGTCATGGAAACTAAATCATCTTTTCTTCATGGTCAATCGGCACTGCGGGACCAGCTTGCTCCAAAGCTATTGTTTTAGTTGATAACAATTGCGTTACAAAAATGTTTAATTTCAATCAATTCTTCCCTCGGTCACTCTTTTTTATTTCTGGTAGGACATGAATACTATAGTTTTGCTTTTGTGAACAAGGAATAAGAGATCAGTTTCAACTTTCATGTTAATGCATATTGCTTAGCTCTCACCAGAACATACTGCGTCCATACTCCCATTCTCTGTTGACTGTGAAGATCCGTTCAATTGAGGCTTTGGGAGTTTTTGTTGTGCATTACCAGGCAGTCGGATTGATTTAGAAATGATCACATAAATGCTGTTGAATGCCGCATAAAAATCCTTAGAGAGAATTAGTGAGAGTGAAATTTCTGATGAGCTCATCACCACCATCAATTACATTGCTCACTTTCTCATTGGAACTGCATTACAGGGTTAGATGTTGTGACATCCATAGCTTCCATCCCGACATACAAACCATCAGATAGAATTCGCCAATTCAATGACTTGGCGGAGTTTCTTGGTGATGAAAGAGCACAAAATGCTCGAACAATATGGAACAAGCCTCTTAAGACTGTCTATATCAGTGACTGCGGAGAGCTGAAAGTTGCAAAGCCCTCTCTTACTCCTAGCTTACCATAGTTCATCATTTGTTATATTCATTTGTTCACGTTACATATTTGCCTCCATGTATATGTAGCTTGAATTCTTTCTTCTTTTTTCCTTTCTTCAGAAGGACTCTGTAATACATTCAATGGAATAAGAATGAAAGTAATATAATATAATATTACATTAATCATGATTTCAAACAGCCTATTCTTGTTTGTCTTTGGACTTGTTTAATTTTTTTCCCCATTATTTTGCTGCTTGTGCAAATGGAGAAATTTGAATGACAGGTATCTTATGCTTGTGATGCTTGTCAACCTGTATGCTAAATTATTAAAATAAACTTTGTTTTGGATATTTGAAAATACTCTTATACGTGGATCCACACATATGGATACCTGATTGATATAATTCAATTATTTTGACTATTGACTGTACAGAAATTTAATATTCTAGCTAATGATTGTAGAAGAAATTATATTTTAAGAATGTATCCTACTTTTTCAAGAATTATTATATTGTATCATATCCATTTCCGTGATTTTCAGTAGAAAGCATGAATATAATTTATAGAATCATGCATGCAATATGTCATTCACCATGAAATTTCATGCCTAGCTCCTTGCAAAATCAGGCTTACCAAATCAAGAATTGATGTATTGGTAAGACACCAAACTTGGTCGTTCACCATGAAATTCCTAGCTACTTACCAAATCAAGAATCACTAAATGACCTCCATTTTTTTTATTAAAAAAAAAAGTAAATTGTTATATTATAAAGATCTTCTTGGAACGTTGTAAGAATTTCTCTTCATCCATCCTCGTTTGTTTCTATAAATTCTCAACCATTACCAGAAAGAGAGTTTTAAAAAGAGAGATAAATCTGAAACTAAACATGCCGAACAAAATTCAAGCAATTGCTTCCCTCTTTCTAATTGCAATGTGCAGCAGCATGTTAGTCCAAACGGGTCTAGCTCAGCTGCCCCCACGACCCCAGATTCCAGGTCTGCATATCCACCACCCCAAAATTCCAGTCCTTCCAATCCCTGGATCTCTACAAAATCTAATTCAATGTTGGTCAATTTTATTTTTAAATTGTTTTTATCTCAGGAATATATATATAAAAATATATAATTTTATTTTTTACATCAGTAGATTAAAATAATCTGTCAGTCTTATCTCCTCGTTCCTCAGTGATGGCCTGAAATATTTGTAGATCTGGTATGTCGGTTTACCTCGTAAAAATAAAGAAAAGATGATGTGTTATTGGTGGAGAAGTTGACGCAAAGTTATGGTGCCACAGGCTTATGCTGCCATTGGCGGAGAAGTTAGCAGATACCATAGGATATGGAAGTTATTCCATTGTGGGGTTATGGTTAGACATCCATGGAGAGTGGGCAGTGGGCATGGGAGACATGTTAGCATGTCAGGGTGCCAAGAGAGAGTAGTGTTGCAGTTGAAGCAGCTCTGCATAGAAAAATCATGCTTACAGAAAACATGGTGCTTGTATAGAGAAATTATCGGTCTTGAAAATAAAATATTAAAAAAATGCATGGAGGGGGGTGTTAGGGCAAGGATAGCATGGCTTAGCAAGAGAGAAAAAGAGACGAGAGAAAGGAGAGAAAAAAATGTAGAGACAGAAAGAAAATACACAGTCATGCTGGATTTGATTGCTTAGACGTGACCCCAATGACCAAATTTTTTTGAGGTATATGTATTTTTTTTTGTATTATTAGTAACTATTTTTGGCATTGTGGGACCAGCTTGCTGTAATGCTTTTTATTTCAATTAGTGATAATTGTGTTTCATTTAAATCCATTATTCCCTCAAAATGCTTAAAGATGCATGTGGTGGTAACTAAGGAGCAACACTAGTTCAGATGTTTGGAAGTACGGTAACGATTATTTTTTTAAATTTTTTATTTAAAAATATATTAAAATAATAATTTTTTTTATTTTAAAGAATTATTTTTAATATCATTATATCAAGATAATTTAAAAATATAAAAATTTAATTTTAAACATTTGTTTTTTCAAATTTTACCCATCTCCCGTTTACAAGACAACATCAAAGGAGAGCTTAAACTAGAAGTGAAGGATGCAGTTATTGTTTATCATTGGCCATGTGAGTTTGTATTACTTTTTCTGAGTTAGATTGTGTGGAAGATTTTAAGCTTTAAAGAATGAGTAATAAGAGATGCTTTTATTTTTCACTTTACGCCCCCATTTGTTTTCTATAAACTTTTCTATGTTTGTTTTTTTTAATGAAAAAATTAAAAAACCTAGGCAAAGAAATTTACTACCCAGTAAGCTTTAGAGGTGGTAAAGGTTTTTTAATTTAAAAGAATAAAAAATATTTTCCTTTCATGAAGAACAATGTTTCATTTATTTGCTGGAAAGTAATTTCTTTTTAGAAAATAATTTTTTAAAAATGAATTTCTGCAAAGTGAATTATTTTTCAATGTTTGGTAGTATCATGGAAAATAAGTTAGAAAATATTTTTCAGTGTTTAGCTATGTCAAGGAAAATGAGTTGGAAAATAAATTGTTAACATTTTTTTCCAAGTTTATTAAAATAATAAGAAATAAATCTTACAAATTAAAACGTTGAATGAGAATAAAATTGAAAAAAAAATCTAATTTCATAAATTATCTCAAATAAAATAAATAATAATCAAAATAATAGAGATAAACAAATTACAGTTTCATAAATTATTTTAAATAAAATAAATAACAATCAAAAGAATGAAGACCAATCTGATGGATAAAAAAATTTCAATTAAGAAAATGATAAGAGAAAAGCAAATAACAATTATAAAAATAAGAACCATAGTTGATATAAAAATCAAATTAAATCAAATTCTAAGGGATGAAATTGAAAAAAAAATATTCAAAACAAAATATATAGCAATAAAAAATTTGAGAATCAAATTTGATATAATTAGCAAATAATATGATATTTTTAAATTTTTCACAACTTCTAGAAAGTGTTTTCTGCCTAAAATAAAAGGAAAACATTTTCCTGAAAACCAAGCTAAATTATCCTTTGAATGGAAAGTGTTTTCCGTTGATCAACTTTTCTAATTACAAACAAACACAGAAAAGTTTAAAAAATGGTTTCCAAGAAATCATTTTTCGTGAAACAAACGGGGCCTAAACTAAAATGATACAACACTTCATTATATATATATATATATATATATATATATATATATATATATATATAAAATAATACATTAGGATATATCAACATATAACATATAACAAATATATAAATTTAACACATTAGCGTATAGAATTTTTTTAATTTAAATAATAGTATTAATAAATACATTATAATGCATAACATATTGTATTATACAATAATCATATATATTAAATAATAATTTATTTTATTTTGGATGATATATGATTCTATGGTAATAAAGGGTGGGTTAAAAGGTCAAGCCCAGTTCATGACTTTAGATTATATAAAGGATAAGTTTCGTATTCGACTTGAGTGTGTAACCACCATATATATTTATATTAGATTTATTTTTTATTTATTTAATTTAAGTTTGTTTTTTCATATAATTAGAATGTTCAAGTTTCAAATATTAAATATAGGTACTATAAAACAAAATAAAGGGTGAAAACAATTAAATCAATGTGAAGAAAAAAAATCTTGAAACAATTACCCTAAACATCCTTTAATGAAGTTTGAATTATATCTTGTCTTTATTGTTTTATAATTTTATATATTCATAATACTTTATAGGGCATAAAACTCAACAAAAAAAGTCTTAATTATTTACAAGATTATTATTATTTTTCAAGTAAAGACTAAAGAAGCATAAATAAATAAATAACAAAAAAGCTACTAGTTACTGTTGGAATCTTTTTTTTAAAAAAAAGTTACTGTTAATGACAGCCATTCTTCACATTAAATCATACAAATCTTCTCATCAAACCATCTTTCTTATTAAAACATACAAATCTTTTCATAAAAACAGAACCCCTTCTTCATATCAAAACAACAACCCTTTTATAACATCCCTAACTTTTAAAATACAATTCCAAAATAGTGTCTTTTAGCGTAATGCAAAAATCAAGATAATGGTTTTTATGCACATTATCAAATTTCCAATAAAGTTTCCCCTATTCTGGGATTGTACCAAGTTATTGATATTTTTATACATATCACAAGTCAATACCATAATCATACAATCCTAAACCTTATTCCACGTCAACACAACTCAAGAATGACATAAATTTAATTTATATGAAATATAAATAGTGTAGACAAGAAATTAATTAACTCAAGACACACATAACATGCAAAGTTGAACAATCCAAAGAAAATTTAAAATTTAGAATGTTAACATATTTATAATTTATCTTAATTAATATAGATTTCAATATTGGTTCATAATATTAACAAAACGAACACAAGATAATTATATTCATATTACTATAAATATAATTGCAAGTCCAAAATAGAATACTAAAATTATGATACATATCAATTTAACATCTACAAATTACAGTGTTTATATCTATATCAAAATGTGACACTACAGAAATCTATTGATTGACCCCGGTGTGAGAGGAACCTGACAATTAAATCATTTCATCATATCAGAATGCAACATAAAAATTTTATAAATAACATACACACACATATATAAATGACTATTCAACTCATTAAAATAACACTAATAACAATTTTAGTTTCACCATTGTCAACTCATGTATGTGGTGCGTGCATATATTTTAACTCTAAGACAAGTTCGATATCTCGGCAATCAAACATATTGATGTTACTACCCTTTTTTGGTCAACTAGTCTAATAAGTTATCCTGACCATCTGAACATAGATATCACTAACTCCTTTCGGTCAGCTAATCTAATGAGTTATCCTGGCCATTTGAACATAGATGACACTAGCTTCTTTTGGTTAACTAGTCTAATGAGTTATCTCATCCATCTGAACATAAATGCCACTAGTTCCTTCCAGTCAGCTAGTCTAATAAGTTATCCCTTTTTGATGTTCATATCACAAATAATAATTAAAACAACATCCATTTAAAGAAATTGTAGTTATACAATTCTATAAATTTCTTATATATAGCAAAGATGAGTGAATATAATTGGTGTTTGTACTAGTGTTGTAGTTCTTTGTTACTGGACAGAACGTGTGGCCTCTCCTATACCAATAGGTTTAAAACATCATACACCATTTAATCATAATTGGAATTCAAATTTCAATTTTCATTTTAAATTCAAATCTCAAATCAATAGTAAAGAAAACTTAAGGTTTTCTTAGGTGTATCCACTTTTATTTACATATTCATTGACTCACTATTCAATTTATACATTTAACATTGCCATAAATTTTTTTATATCAATTTTGCCCCCTTTTCTCCTCTATTTCTTTCAAGATTGGCTGAATATTTCTTATGAAAAAAAGGCATGAATTTTTCAACAATTTCTTTCCATTTTCATATTACCCATTTTTAAATTTCATCACTCATTGTATGAACACAAAACACATGCCTACTAAATCAATTTATCTAACCTTTCTAAAAATCCATATTAACTGAAAATTTCATTTAAAAGTTACTTATCCCTTTTCTTATTTTTCTTGTAAATTAGTCCTCACCTTTATATTAAATCCTTTAATTAACATCACTAAATATACATGTTATGTTAATTAAATCAACTGATCCCATCTCCCTACTTAAAACTTTGGTCGACAAATGTATAAGGAAAAGATACCAAAATTTCTTCAAATTTCCATAATTCACCTATTAGTAAGTCATTTTTACCCCTAACTCAAAACACAACTCTACATAATTTTAAATATCAACTAAGTCAAACAAATTCAATCTCTTTATATAAGGTTGGCTGAAACCTTTATTCATGGCGAGGGTGAATTTTATTTTTAGTTTCTCATAATTAATCTATTATCCATGTGACATAATTAAACAAAATTTCATAACAAATCAAGAACAATCATCCAATTTCTTTTCATTGTTTTTTGAAATTCCTATGTAATAGGGTTATAAGTTTCATTTTAATTTCCAAGCAATTTTTCATTATATACACTTATCAAATACACTATATAACATAATTTAACACAACTTCACAACAAATCAAGAACAATAAACTTAATTTCTTTTTATCCTTCTTGGCTGAAACTTCCATATAAAGTGTCGCACGTACCCGCTTGGCGTCTATGGTGATTTTCGTTCGTTTTGCTTAATTGGTTCTTGGGAGTCGCCACCTAGTTTTTTATTGAGGGTTACTAGGAAACCCGGATATACTAGTCTTTGTTAGAGATTCACTGGTAAGGGACTGATTGTGGCTAGGGAAGGTATTAGCACCCCTAGCGCACCCTACCTGAGGTAAGCTGCTTTGCGTTCTGAAGTGATTTGAAAATTTGATATATTGGTCAAATTCTTAAGGTTTTAATAAATCAGTTATTAAATCCCAAAATATATGTAAAAACGTGTTATTACATTTTCACGGGAAGTACGACATGATTTTATTTATCCTTAAAATAATTGATCATATACAAATTAAAACACTTAATTCTTTTTTCTTCTTTTTGTCTTTTTTTTTTAAATTTTAACATTAAAAGAAAACATACATATAAGAAAATACAAACACACACATTAACATCACTTTTTACTATGTTTTTTCTATTACATGTTTACAGAATAACATAAACTAAAAAACATAAATTTAAATACACATTCAACCATGTAAAAATTACCAAAATAGGTCCCTAAAAAGTCCAAGAACTGTAGAGGAGGCCCTCAGGAACTGTGGAGCAGTGGCGGCGCGTCTCCTCCACGAGCCACCGCTACTGGCGGCACGTGGGTTAACGTGCTGCCGTGAAATCTAGAGAGCGGGGGGAGATCCGTAATGGCTTCCTCCTCTCTTCACCTTCCTGTAGGCTATGAGCAATGCCGTTACCTGCAAAACACCAAAAAACACAACAAGCAAGTCTGTTTTAGTTTTTTTTCTTTGTTTTCAGATCGGCTTCTCTCTCTTTTCCTTTAGATCTGCCAAATTTGGAGCCGGGCATTACACGCGCCGCCAACAAACCAGGCATGTGGATGGATGGATCGACAACTTCCCTCCTCCCATTTCATTTCTACAACGGCGGTGTCGTCAATCGCTGCCATGGTTGTGAGATCGGCACCCATCCAAGTTTTGGTTTTTCGCCCCTTCTTTACTATCCTTCGACCTCCCTTCTTATTTTTTTCATTTTCTTTGTAATGAGTTACGGTTAGCAGCGAAGAGGAAGTGATAGTGAGGGGCTTGCTGTGTTCGACGCTGGAAATGGCGAGAGTTTGTGGTTCTTATGGGTGTCCGGGTGAGAGAGAGAAGATTTGTGGCCGGGAAGGGGAAGATAAAGGTGCGGCGGGGAAGTAAAGGAAATGGCTATGATCTCAGTCTGTGGGGGAAAATGGAGAGGGCTGAGTCGTTTAAGTTTGGCCAAGGGAAAGGAAAAGCTTTGGTTGGCTAGAGGGGAGAAGGTCTGTATGCTTTTTGGGAAAGTCCCCGTAGGGGAAGGAGAGCTCTCTAGTTTTTTCAAAGGGAGGGGCGGCCGACTCGTTTCGGGAGGAAAATAAAATCAAAGAAGATGGGGATAACGGCTATGTGCGAGAGGGTGAGGTTTAGGGTTTTTTTCTTTTATTTCCCCCTAATTTTTGTGCAAAATTACTCCCCTGTCTATTTTTCTCCCCCAAACTTTTTATCCGCCCCCCTCCCTCTAAATTTTTCTCCTCCTCTGATGTTGACATTTTTCACTGTATTTATAGCTAAAATGTTGCTAGGTTTCCAAACTAGTCCCTTAATTTTTTTGTATTTTGAATTTATTTTAAAAACAAAAAAATATCAACATCGACTCAACAAGAAAAATCAGTGATTGTAAAATTTACACGTTAAAAGTTGAACGCGTTCAAAATATCTTTGAAAATTTAATTTGAGATGATGTTGAAAATGCTAAAAACAATGCAAATATATCAAGAATGCATTTTTGGGGGTTTTCATTGTTTTTTTGCTATTTTTGGTTTTTTTTCTGAAAATTTATCAAAAACATGAATAAAAAATTGGATAGCAACATAAAGGAGGCATGAGTTTTGTTTTCTTTAATTTTATGTTAATTCCATATGACCTAATCTTTTTTTCATACCCATAAGCTCATTTTTAAAGAAAAACCATTAATTAAAACAACCTAACATATTCAACTCAATTTTTCATAACTAAATCCACAACATATCAAGTTCCAAAACATATGAGAATCATAATTAATCAATGTAGGGGCAGTTCTTACCTCTTACTAACAAGAATCCATGAAGAAATTTACAAGGAAAAACTAATTTTTATTAACCTCTTCTCTTTCTCTCTCTAATTCCAACTTTCTTTTTCCTAGCATAAAAAATCTAGAAGAACTTAAACCTTTCTCTTAATCCATCAAAATTCTTTTAATCACTTTAATTTAACTTATTTTTTGTGTTTTTCTTGAGGATTTAAGAAAAGAAAATAAAAAACCCTCCCCCCCTCCCTCTCGTTTTCTTTTCTTGTTATCGACCATAAAGAGAAGAAAAGAGCAGGTATTTATAGTCTCAGATTTTCTTATTTACCACAATACTCTAATGTCTAGTTCAAAATTTTTTGTTTAACCTAATACCCCATCTTAACCCGCTTTTAAATTATCAATCTTAAAAATCTTTCTCCCTAAATTTTCATTTATAATTACTTAGCAATATTCCATATATATTTTTAGTTAACCCATATCATTTCCGAGTTTTTTTTTTAACTAGAGATTTACACCTTCTTCACATCATAACATATAAATTTGTTCATCAAAACAACACCATTCTTCCTATTAAAACACACAAATCTTCTCATCTTAAAAAAAAACTCAATAAACATAATTGTAACCTAGTAATAGCATACAAAGTTGTAATAGTATGATAAATTAAAGTTCAAGAATCAAAAGTGTATTAAATATAGGGAAAAAAAATAAGTTGTTAGGATTTCGGAGTCTGAAGCTAACAAGAACAAGCTATTCTATAGATGTGATGACAAGTCATGTGACAACACCTTTATTGCTTAGTGCAAATCTATAAATAAAATTGAATTAATTATGAGAGTGTCTATAAATGTTAATAATATTAAGCTTATACTAGACAAAGTGAAGAGAATGAAAGATGAGTTACACTGAGTTTGGATCAAGAATCATAATACGAAGTCTAGCATTGCAAATATGAAGTTTATGATAATAGCTAATTTAGTATATGCAATGTTGACATTTGTAACTATTATAATGTTCATATCAAGCAAATTATATTAATGCATCAAAAAAAAGTCAGATAGCAATATTGAATTAACATCAAGACAACACTAACATTTATATAAAAGGGTTTATATTTATATATTTCAAAAGCTGCACACCTAAACCAACACCATCACTATCTTAAGCTAAATCTTATTTCCTAACAATCAATATAACTTCATTACCATCTTCATCTGGAAAATATATTATCATGTATTTGGTTTACTTGTAGAACATTTAGACATTTTCATTTGTAGTGGAGCGGTATTAAGATCATCATCAACATAGTGTGGATTTTTTTCCCTTTTCTTCGACTTCATTCATATTCAATATTTGTATTATCGAGGCATCATCAATTATTTTATTACCCTTGTCATCCCTTATACTAAACCCATACGAGTCAACATCATAAACTTGCTTACAAATAAACAATAGGTCTATGTAAGACATATACTTAAAGAAGTAATTGATCATAACATATGAAGTAACTTCATGATGTACAATAATACTGGGCATTTTGTTTCCTGTATAATTAAACACTAATTAAATATGTTCCAGTAAAAGAAGATAAAATTATTCACTATATAACTAGTAACTTTAATTTTTAAATTGAGATATTTTTAAAGTTTTCAAGAAAACAATCCAGATTATTTTCTCACTTTCCTAAACCCTTTTAAGTTTTTAAAAATCAAAGAATGAACAAGAAGTAATTTAAGGATATGTGGGTTCTCTAGTAACTTATAAAACTACGGGTTTCACCTACTTTTATTCATTTTTTTTTGTTTAAATGAGTAAACCAAACAATATTTTAAGGAAATAACAATACTTAAATAGCCATTAAAACCACTAACTTGATTATTAAAGTCTCGATTTGAGAAAAAAAAATGAGATAACATAGCTTAACTTGTTAAGAACAACAACAATACATGGGAGAAATTTTACAACTAATGACAAGAAAAGACACAAAGCTATAAAAGAGAATTGATGATAAAGCACAAAACTTTGATTTTGTAGATTTAAAGGTTCAATCGAGCTGAGATTTTATAGGATTTTATAGAGAGCTTTTGTTTAGAAATCATATGCAGAGAGAAAGGAAGGGTTTTGTTTGTCTTTTATGGGTTTGTGGATATAATATATCCGAGGGCACTTTGATTATTTAGCATGATTTAAATTTATTTTTGACTGGGGATGTTTTCTATAATTTACAAAACAATAGAGGCCAAGTGTAATTTAGACTTAACTATAGGATACTTAAGGTAATCTTCTCAAAAAACTTTTATTTGTGAATGTCAAAAGATTTAGAAATTGTGTGAGGTGAAGATTCTTCTTTGATATTGAGTTTCTAGTCTTTGCATCCATTTGGGTCTTTAGTTCTCTCTATTTTTTTTTCTTTTATGGAGAAGGATTTTGTTATACATTCATTTAAAAAAACAATGGAAAGTAATATATGAATTTATAATTTCATGAATCATGATTTCATGCATGTTGCATTGATGAGTGGACAATTTCTTTTAAAGGGAAGAGATGTTGAAATGGCTATATATGTATATGATATTTTCTAGACATGTTTAATTATTCTTTTTTTGTTGAATTATGTGATGTAATAAGATTTTTTGGTCATTAACATGACCTTGTAATCTCTATACAATGATTAGACAATTAAAAGATTAAGATTAATAGTTAATAGTTAATAGTTAATAGTTAACTTAACTAAGGAATTATATTACCATGGCAAACTAAACTAGCCAGTACTACAAAGATGAGAAGTTATTTTAACCTTTCTTTTGCAGTGAGATAGTTTTTTAAATTTAAATACTTCATAATAAAAACCTTAATTCATGATTTCTTACAAGTGCAATATGCTATTTTAAATTTGATCGTTTATAAGGACTAATAGTTACTTGGAAAGAAACTTTGCATCTATGGTAGTAACTCATGAGAATATTTGATCCCAATTGTTTGTTAATAGGCAAGAGGGAAATGAAGAACACATCATTTGTTAGCTTTATCATTCCAAAGATACGAAACTTCAAATTTGGCATATTCCTTCTCACTTTTATTTTTTCAATTAGCCAAACTCTCATAATAAATGGTTGAAGTTCCTAGTCCGACGAGTTATGTTATTTTTGGATGCCGAATTGATATAACAATATACTAAGTGTGTACTTATGCTACGCTGCGGTGCTATACTTTTTTATATTAAAAATGATGTTTAAAAAACACAAATGCATTTTAAAAAAGGAAAAAAATTATTGATTTGAGTTATAGACCTGATTGTGTCAAATAAGTTATTTTATTTTAATTAAAAGATACAAAATAGACAACAACAACATATGGATCAAATTAAAAAAAAA
Organism: Populus simonii; assembly: GCA_007827005.2. Taxonomy (NCBI): domain Eukaryota; kingdom Viridiplantae; phylum Streptophyta; class Magnoliopsida; order Malpighiales; family Salicaceae; genus Populus; species Populus simonii. The sequence goes on from CM017469.2 coordinate 20,393,661, forward strand.
ATGACCACAATAACCTAGGGGAAAAAACAATTTTTTTCAAAAAGAAATAAATGTTGTAGCTCAATTCTCAGCCCATTAAAAGCAGAATGATGAAATTAGGTAAAACAAGGACCTAAGAAAATCATCTTAGGTCAACTCGAGTTAGCATGACAAACATGTAATCCTGATAATCAAGGTTAAGTCAACTCGGGTTATTCCGTCAAACTCAAGGTCTAGGACATGAGATCGGGATAATCCGATAAAAAAAATAATAAAGCTCATTTGAAAAAAAACCAATGTTGAATGATGAAAGTAGAAAGTAAAATAAGTTAAAAAAAAAAAACAATATCAACTTATGTTAATTTTTCAAATTTGTGACCCGGATCATTAAACTAAAAGCATCCTATCTACAAAATCATCAAGCTCAATTTTGAATCGTTCAAATATTATAAAATAGTAAAAAAGAATTTTAATTAAAAAACCAATTTAACAAAAGTATCTAAAAAAAATGTAAAACAATCAGAATAATAAGGATCAAAATTGAAATTAAAAAAATTTGATTGAAGGGTCAACTAGAAAAAAAAATCAATTTAACAAAAGAAACAAAAAAAAATCAAAAGAATAAAGATCAAATTGAAAAAAAAATAACATATCCTAGATTGGGATTTAATAATGAAATTGAAAACAAATCAAAATTTTACAAAAAGATCAAGAACAAAATTAGAATTTAAAAGAATAAGGATTTAAGTGGCAATACCTATAAATCAGAGGACAACTCTGAAATGGCCAACTTATGAATCTTGAGGGGAGGAAAGAGAAAAGAGGGGGGGAAGTGTCGTCGATGATAAGCTGTGCCACTACAAACCACATGTGCTGCCTAAAAAAGAAGAGGACACTATGATGCTTCCAACAACATGATGGAAGGGAGATTTTGGCTACTAGAAAGCATCACATACACTGTCTCCCACATATTAGCGTCTGCGTTGCATGCACCAGTCACTTTTTGTTTTTGTGTTATATTTATTCAAATACCATATTGTCCATTAGATGGTCTGATATAAAAAAAAAACATTGTAAAAATAAAAATGAAAACCTTTGAGGCCAGCTTTTTGTTTTCTATGACATTTTGATCATTTCACTGTATGTATTTATGTATGTATCAAATTATTCATCAGCTAACTTGATAATAACAAAAAATTTATTGTAAAAATACGAAAAAATCATTTGACACTAGAATTAAACTTTTTGTTTTTAAGTATATTTTAATCGTTTCAAAATACTTCTAAAATGAAAATAGACTTATTTATTATTTATTAGTTTAATAATGACCAATGAATTTTATGAAAAGAACTCAATACCTTTAATAATCAATTTTAATTTTTTTTTATGAGAGAAGAAAAACGATAAGAATGTCTTTACTCACAATTTATAATTTTTTTTTCAGAGTTTTAAAACCCAGACCGGCCCGGCAGGTCGACCCGGGACCCGACAGACCCGGGCCTGGGACCGGTCAGGGTGGAGGCAAAAACCCGCTTGGAAATTGGCCCGGCAAAACCTGGTCAACCCGGCGGGTCGACCCGAGACCTGGTCCACTCGGTCAAACCCGGGTGAGACCTGACTGATTTATATATCATCGTTCCTCTAGCTCTTTCTTTCGTCAATTCTTCAAGATCTCTTGCTATCCTTGATCTTTCATTCAACCATCTTTCTTCATCAATAGTCCCCTGGTTGTCCAACTCCAGTGATAGCCTTCTTGATCTTGACCTATATGCCAACCAGTTACAAGGTTCTATTCCATATGCTTTCGAGAAAATGACTTCTCTCATGAATCTTCATCTTGCCGATAATCAACTTGAAGGTGGAATTCCAAGATCCTTTGAAGGAATGTGTAGCTTACGTGAGCTAGATCTGTCCTCCAACACCCTCAGTGGACCTCTTCCACTAAGGTTGCTGCTTTGAGATGACATAATAGCTGTGGTTGTGAAGGTAGGCATTGCTCTTGTATTTTGTAATCTCTTCTAGCCTTTAAGAAGGAACTTTGAATCCCAAAATTGAGGAGGTGATGGTGGGCTTGTGGTGGTTGTGGAGGTGGTTTGTAAAAAGCGAGATAGGGATTTGTGTGTAATGTGTTGTGAGGGTGATTGTGCTAATTTTATAAGGACAAGCAATATTTGGTTTTAGATCTGTCAAACATGAGTGGCAAGCAGGGTTATTCTTTATAAACTTTTCTTTCTTTCAACAACACTTATTATTATTATTAGTCTAAGTCCAAGGGCAAGGGCAAGGGCAAGTAAGAAATTCTTCTTTTTTTTGGTTGACCCGGGTTAACCCGGGTCAACCCATCTAACCCATAACCCGATTATTATACCAGGTCGACCACCGGGTCGGGTTTAAAAACTATGATTTGTCCTTTCTCTTATATATATATATATATATATATATATATATATATATATATATATATATATATATATATATAGGCTAAATCCTAAATAGCGTAGCTGACAAAATAATTTGGTGGAACATCTACATAAATCTCATTATGACAAGACATTTATGCTGGAACACAAAAACTAAAACTAAAATATATTGTGATTGGTGATGTCATAAAATGTAGAGATAACACCAATCCTCGTTTATATGTAAAAAACATAAAACTTGAACTCGATCTAAAGTTTTTACAATGTAATAAAAATATTGTCCCTTGTTGCCTTCCTAGTTCCTAGTACCTCCTACCAAAAACTAGACAACTGGCCTTGCAGTTGCAGTTGCAGGCTCAATAATTGAATGAAAAAAAAATATTAGTCAAAAATACAATCGAATCCAACCCAAGTAAATTGTAGCCAGGCTACCCTTGATAGGGGGGGACCATTTTAACACAAGCCTTGATAAGAGGGGACCATTTTGTACGTCTGGGTCCGATCAGAATGGCACCAGACATTAGTCGCCTCATTCGCTGGCTGGGCCTGCATGGCTGCACACCTCACCTCCTTATCCGCGCACCACAGGGACCACCCTCCGCCCTTTCCCTCTCTGTGCAAGTGCAGCCCTGAAGCCTAAACGAAAACCTTTATAGACACAGACAGGAAACCAAAAAAGAAAAAACACAAGTCAAATCCTAATCAGGTCCCCACCTTAGCTGCAACTCACAAGTGTACGAGTCTTATTGGCGTGATTCCTCTGCCTCGTGCTCCCGTGCTGTCCCCACTCTTGTGGTCCATGAAACCTTGGCTGACACATGTCCTTCTTAGCACACAATTTGATTGTTGCTGTCGCTGTCCTGAAGACTGCAAGTGGCCTAAGAAGTAGGCAGGCCGATGAAAAAAAAAAACACTACTGTAAAAAACTTTGACTTGCAAATAGTAATGCTACGTGTCCTCTGATCTGTCCGTTAAACCACCTCTGCTGAAAGTCCACCCAAGAACAAGCCCTCCAATATAGAAGTCAGTCCTCGTATTTTTCTCATAGTTTCAGAATAGTTTGGGATATTGCTATTTTGCCATCTAACTTCAAACAATTTCTCGATTTGGTCCTCCTCCAATGAGATATGTGGACATCAATGATGTTTCTCGTTGGCTTGAGAATGTTAATTAGACAATTCACGTGGAATATTTAAAAATTTAATGATTTTTGTTTCACATTCCATCAACAAAATTTGTTGAAGATAAGACCATGATGAAGTATCCCTTCAGTTCATGATCGTTCATTGGTGTAGATATGATGTACTTTTCTTTTCTAGTCTAGAAAAAAAAAAGTTTGTGCTCAATCTATATAAAATACTAAAAAAAATCTAGAATTGAAAAGAGATACTCTAATTTTATTAAAAGAAATAAATAGAATTTTGGATTTTATGTGGGTGTTTGAGAGTGTGATAGCGGATAATTTTCAAAATGATTTTAGTTTAAAAATGTATTAAAATAATATTTTTTATTTTAAAAAAATATTTTAATATATAAGTACGTCAAAACGATTCAAAAATATAAAAAAATAATTATAAATTTTCATAAAACATCATTTAGAATGAAATTTCAAACATCATCTTAATCTAGACCGATGAAGCATCAATTTTATTTTTTTTTAAGGAAAGAAATCCCAAAGAGTTCAACCTTTTCTTTTGTTTTTAATTGATATTTTCAAATCAATATTTATTTATAAAAAAACAAAGGGAAAGAAATCCCAAGGGTATAATTGAGAACTGTTTTAGTTATGGTTGAAAGAAAGAAGGACTAAACTTGTAGCTGACCCCAAAAAACAAATGACTTTCACTTTCTCCTCCATTTCCTTCTTCTTCTTCTTGTTCATGCTTTCACTTCACTTCAAAACCTTCTGTCCTTCTCCGTTCAAAAAACATACAGACCCCCTTTTCTTTCCTTCCCATATCTCCCTCTCCTTCTCTTTCTCTCCTGCCCTCATTTTGAAATGAAAACCCACCTCTAATGGCTTTTCAAGACCACCACCATACACCACAAGAAATGACTTTTCAACTACCACAACACCACCACCTCTCAGCCTCACCTTCCACCGGTCCCACATGGCTAAGCAACGCAGTCCTCCGTAGACACGACGACGTTTTAACCCAAACCCGGATCGAAAACCAGAAAACAATACCAATAATGGAAGTGAAGAGGAATTGATAGATTCCGTTAGTGATAATTGGGAGAGAGCTAAATGCAAAGCTGAGGTATTAGGGCATCCCTTATATGAACAGTTATTGGCTGCTCACGTGGCTTGTTTAAGGATTGCCACCCCAGTTGACCAGTTGGCTAGGATTGATACACAGTTGGCTCAGTCTCAAGATGTTGTGGCTAAGTATTCTGGTGTTGGTAGGAGCCATGTTGTTGATGAGAAAGAACTTGATCAGTTCATGGTAATTACTACTGTTTCTCTTAATGCTTTGTTAATTATATGTCGTTATGTGCTCTTCAAGGCTTGTCTGTCCTGTGCTCTGGCTTTTGTTGACTTTGAGTGGGTTCAAGTTTGGATTTTTTTTGTTATAAGGGATATGAGATAATCATCATGTTTATGGTCGGTCAGTTAATTAATGGTTCTTGATTTTTGAGATTTATACATCTTGGGATTTCCTTTATTTGTTTTTGATGGATGCTTATCGTGCCTGTTAAAATTCCCAACTTGAAATGACAAAGAAACTTCCTTCTCTTCATTCTTCATCGTACCTTAATATCTCCATTATGGAGAGTGAGTTAAGTAAGAAGAAACCCTTTTGATATATGTGAAAAGAAAATAGGTTCTGATGAGTGGATAAATGGTAACTTCGATGCGGGTCATGGCACTGGTGATGACCGTTAAGGCATCACTGCAGGTATCAATTATGATGTTCTATGAAAATAATTGAAACTTTTGAAGTGCTTTGGGGAATCTCTTTGGTGATGGTTTTTCTACTACATATCCATCTGTTTGCAGGGATTAGTCCTCCTTGTGTTATGGGATTTGTTCTGGCATGAAGAAAGTTCCTGCCAAGTGTCTTATATCTAATTGTTCTCCAAATTACATGCATTGATTTTGATTCATCAACTTTCATTTCTCATACCTGTACGAATTAACTTTTTGCCTTTAGTATATGATTCTGTTACGTTGCAGTAATGGTTGAAGCTATAATTCTTCCCTTAATTAATTACAAAAAAAGTTCTATATTTAAGAAGCCCAATTATTAGAGTAAATGCTTGCCTACAGTTACTTGAGCTCCATTAAGGAGACAAGTGGAGATTAATGTCTTGATAGAAAGAGAGATTGACATAACTTAGATTCTTTAGAATAATAATGGATGATTGGGGTGATTGGGAGTGAGTTTGACATGGAAAAATATCAAATTAGGGTTTTTTTTTAGTGTTCTGATGAATAATGATTCGAACTTAATGGATATCAACCCAAACAGATTTAAAAGGGTAGGGTTTTTTCAGTTACTCTATTCAATAAATAACGAATAAGGTATAAATATTATCAAACTCAAATTGAAACCTATTCAAACCTTATCTAAGATATATACAATAGTATTATATATAGAACATTTTTTTTTTTTAATCCAATATAATATTTTGAATGTTAAATAATAAATATTACTCGGGTAATTGATACTCGAATGAGTATTCAAAACTTGATATCCTAACATTACATTGGGGTATGTGCTTTTATTTATAATTTTATATTTAATATATGTATACATATCTCAAATATATATTTAACTTTTATTTTATGTTGAATAATAAATAGTAGTCAAGTAATGATACTCAAATGGTTATTCCAAACTCGATAGATAGGATAGATAGGGAATAGAGATATTTAAATTTCTTAAGCAATAGTTAATGAGTAGGGTGTGAAAATAATATAAACCCGATCAATGGTGCCCATTGCCATCCCATGCCCTTATAGTGAGTAGACATATTATATATAAGCAATAAGGTTGGAAATATAAAGTCATATTACAAATTGATGTTACAAAACTAGTTGGTCATGATGGATTACGAAACAAATTCTTGCTGTCAATAAATGAGAAATTTCCCGAAATTTTGGATTGTTTTGGCATTGATTTCTTCTTACCATATGCGACATTAAAGAAGTTTGTGAGGGTGAATGATAAAACTGATGACTGTTCCTCGGTCAGCTTGATAATGCATTTATGTCCCGTAAAAAATTCTCATTGAAAAAGCTTATGATAGCGTTTCAAAGCTAAAATATTTAAGAGAAATAGAGATTCAAGACCATTTAGATAGGAATAAATTTGTCATTAATGTTTTCAAGGGGTCTCATACGATGATGCAGGTGATTTGCAATTGATAGAAGTTTTGCACTTTAGCTGTTCTTTACTGATGTATAGTAAATAAGGATTATATGAAATCTTTCGGCATGGTTATGTGGCTTCTGCATGGGTATATGAATGTATAATACAAGTGTACATTTGCTGCAACATGATAAGCGATGAAAAATGTCAACAGTTTTTTAATAGTTCAAGTATTTATATTCATGATGTTATCAATTATGCCCATCTCCTGTTTTTGTTTCTTTGTTCTATGTGAGATACATATAACGTTATCAGTTTTGTTTTCTTCCATCTGACACTCCTGCTTTGCTCCTCTTTTTTTTTTTTCCTTGCCATGCAGACACATTACGTTCTATTGCTCTGTTCCTTCAAAGACCAATTGCAACAACATGTCCGTGTTCATGCTATGGAGGCTGTAATGGCATGCTGGGAACTTGAACAGTCTCTACAAAGTTTGACAGGTACTTAGACCTTCTATCGAAAGGAAAAGAAAACGTAAAACATAGGGCTTGCTGGTGGCCTACATAGTGGAAAGGACTGAAATAACTCATAAATGATTCTTTGCATGTTCGTTAGCCAAGCTGCTTCTTTCTTGCTGCTGTTTTTTTGTATTCATCTTGCAGATCCGCAATTTGTGCTGTTACTTCGTTGTCATATGAGTTGCCTTGCTTCGTGTCAATGTTATCATACTTGATCCATGCTGTTTAACATTTTCCTTTGCCAAGAAAACTTCGGATGATTGATATATGAGTACCCAAAGATATTCATCTTCTTCTATTTCTCAGAGTACATTTTACTTTGTTTGTTTTTCAATATTGAAGCTAAACACTTTAGTTAATAAGATCAAAGTTGAACTATGGCCAATGTTAGCCAATCCCTCAGCCAACTGTGCCTTGACTGCTAAAAGAGGCCGGCGGTTTAACCATGGGGGCAGCCCACCTCTCTTTCTGTACCCCACTGTTACTGTTTAAAACTTAAATCAGAGAACTAGGAAAAAAAACCCGCATCATTGCTGCAACTAAAGTGCTTCATATGGTGTTTCATTAAAATTAAAGTTGATTTATGACCTAAATCTTTATTTCTGGTTTTTGTGGAACTTTCATGGTTGCTTTTGGCATTAGTTTATAAATTGTAACGGTGTTAGTGATGGCTATGTAAAGATAATGACCCATCATTCATGCCATTTCAGTCAAAGGGTTCTCATGGCTGTGTCTCCTGGAGCTTTAAAGCATCATTTCATATGTGGGGGCAAGGAATTTCTTTGAATAGCTTTTTGTCCAACCTTATCTTGGGTCACTTTAAAGTGTGAATCTTTTATCAACGTTTAATCAATTGTAGTTTGTTTATTTGCACACTATGTTCTAGTCTCTTACAAGTTGAAGCCATACAAACACTTTTCTTTGTGTTTAAACACCATTTTTTTTTTTTTTTTCTTTTTGTGAACTATCATTTACTGCGACTGTTAATGGTTACCACTGAATGCTACAATAGTTCCTATGGCTTGCTTCTCGTCAATCTAACACTACTTCATTGTTTTCCATTCAAAGCATTTAGGTTGGCAGTCCCATAGTTATTATCTCTACGTACAGAGTTTCTCCTGTGGAACATGTGAAACCCCAAAAAGTATTTGAGATAATTTAGCTTGAGCTAGGACTCTTGTTGTTGCTGAGAGTAACCAGAAAGAAATGGAAGATCTCGTGCTCTTGGGATTTTCCTTCTTTTATATGATAGTGTGCATTTAAGCTAAGGGTTAAATCGGATTGAAATGCATGTCTAAGCTTAAAACTAAATTACTGTGCTTGACAGGTGTATCTCCAGGGGAAGGCACTGGTGCAACTATGTCTGATGATGATGATGACCAAGCAGATAGTGATGCCAACTTGTATGATGGAAATCTTGATGGGTTGGATACCATGGGATTTGGTCCTCTAGTTCCCACCGAGACTGAGAGGTCCTTGATGGAGCGTGTAAGGCAAGAATTGAAGCATGAGCTCAAACAGGTAAGAATGCATAAAATTAAATGGTAAATTACCATGTGAAAATGGTGTGGCTGAGAGGCTTCCTTCTGTTTAGGATTACAAGGAGAAGATTGTGGACATTAGAGAGGAAATTCTACGTAAGAGAAGAGCTGGAAAACTGCCAGGTGATACTACGTCCTCTTAAAAGCTTGGTGGCAAACACATTCCAAGTGGCCATACCCAACTGTAAGTTCGAGATGATGTCCTTACTATACACTGTTAATGTTTCCCAGCTGGCTCCTCAAACTGTCTTCTCAAAATTGTTTTTAGGAGGAAGACAAAGCAAGATTGGTGCAGGAAACAGGTTTGCAATTAAAGCAGATAAATAATTGGTTCATAAACCAAAGGAAAAGGAACTGGCACAGCAGTTCTTCAGGTTCTACTTCGAAGAGCAAACGAAAGAAGTAAGCTGCTTATTATATGTGAACGTTGGCTCCTTCAAGAACAATTTGCTAATTCTAAAGAAGAAAATAACCAATGTAGGTGATACCAGCATTAAACATTTCGTATAAATGGAAAGCTATTATTTCCTTGTGTACGTACCTGGGGAAGAGCATCAGAGCACATTTTGGAGGCATTGCAATGAGCAAGAATTCTGTAAGGGTAGTAGGGATGTTCTGTTTGGACATCCCTGTGTTGCTCCTACTGGAAAGCTCAGCTTAATTTGAAAGTGGCTGCAATATATTCTATATGTAAAGATGGTCTAAACTCATTCACCTATCAATTCCAGTTGAGAAGTGTGCTTTGAAGGCATACATACTGATACAATAGATGTCCCTAGCTTATAAGCATATAAGATTGAAAGTATTGGTTTGGATAGCTTCCTTCCGAGCCACGGGCCTGTAATTTTGCTGTTACTGGTTTATATTTCTATATTTGTGATAAGAACAGCAACAGTAAAGGAAAAGTAATTACATCCATTTTAACATTCAAAACCATTTGATCACAGAATTTTTTCAAAAACATGTAGGGTTGCGATTTGATCAGTGAGTAAGGTTTTAGAAATTTCTCATGAATATACCAGTGCACATTATGGATAGCATGTCGAAGATTTGACTTTAGTTTCCAAAATGACAGCAAACCACGTCATATCTAGTTTGTTCCATACCCCACAATCTAATAACCAAAGAAAAACTAGTTAGTGGTAATGAAATGAGGAACGGTAATGAATTGAAAAATGGAGTGCTTGAAGGAAATCAAGCACATTTGAGGACAGTGAAAACAACAAACGATTTGTTAAAAAACAAAAGGTCAACCATTAAAAGATATTCTCAATCCAAGAATTAAAAAAAATGATGAATTTATTCACAACTCGTTTCGACGAGTTTCTTGATCTACAGAAGCAGCAGCAAACTTCGAAGAGAAACCAGGAATCAAACAGCCATCTTCTTCCCTATCAAAGTTGAGAGCATAGCTTTCAGCATCATACTGAGCCTGATTATTCCTCTGTTTCCTCCTCTTGATAGATGCACCAATCTTTCTAATGAATGTCTTCCACTCTGGCCCTGCCACTATCTCTGAAGCCTCTTTTACTTTCTTCAGTTTCCTCACCAACCATGGATCTCTATGATCACCATTCTCGTTCAAAATATCATATTCCCGTTCATTGTTCCGCCTCAAGTTGAACGTGAATAGTCGAAAACAACAGCAACCATTAGCTGAATATGCCTCTTCTTCATAATCATCAAGGTGATCATATCCTTCTTGTTCATGGGACATTCTTGGCGAGTCGATGGGGCTCATGAAGGTTACTTGAGGTTTAGCCATGCGTGAGTGGGAGAAAGATACAGAGAAAAGGGATGAATTGGGAGCGAGAAGAAGAGGGTCTTAATACGGAGAAGGAAATTGAAGTGAAGGAGGCGAGGAAGGGTCTAAGAGAATGCAGAACATCAACTCTTCGGCTTCATAGTTTTTGGATGCTTCCATGGCGACACAGTCAAGAAACCACGCCTCAAACTTTTCTTCCTTTTCACTTGACTCGCGTTTCGAGCGATTGAACCTCATACTTTTTGAGAGAATATGCTTTCGGCGGAGATGATTTGCAAATCAATGCATATATACACGTTAAAAACTAGCAAAATACTGTCCATTGAGTAAGTTTATAAAATTTGTTTACATATTTTAATCAATTTAGAAAATTGAAGTGAACAAAATCAAAATAACTCAATATTAATTGTGAAATTATTTCTATTTAATATTTATTTTCTAGTATTTAACACCATGTGTGCATCTTATCTTTTCTATGAAGATATTTGATTTTTATGAATAAAACTAATTCAAGGATATGGGAACCTTTTTCCCTTCAATTGGCAGATTATATATATATATATATATTATATATATATATATATATATCTTCAGGAAGATGCTGTTGAAAGCTTTTTGTACAAACTCAACCTATCAGCATCCAACTAAAGCACAGCTCACACTTTGAACTCTCCCCACAAACTTGGTTTCTTGCTCCTAGTTAAACTCCTCATGCCAATCAAAAAAACTTATGCTTAGGCCACGGTAATAACAATAGTTATTATCGACTTTCGTAAAAATGATACTGTTGCATGCATCCAGCATCAGTGTTGAGGTGGTGAAGACTTGCGCAGACAATTCAGCCCATGTTCTTGTGATGCTGGGTGGGAAAATAATGTAACAATGTCATTATAAAAGAACAAACAAATTCGACCTCTCTATGATTACAAATGCTATGAAACGTAATAGTAACAAATTCTAAATAAAACGTAAAACCCAACAACTTGACAAATTCTAAATCTGTAATTCAAAAAAGAAAGACCGACCGAGCCTGTGCTACATTCAAGTCACTGCATACTTGTCTTTCAACAACCAAGAAAGCAACGCATTCCCAATGTACAAAGGGGAGACACAAAACACAAAAGATTGCCTGAAATCATTGTTTAAACCTGGGAATGTGTTGAGGGGGCTACTGCTATGGGGTTTGCCCTTTGGAAGGAATCTTTGCTGCCATTGCACGCAACTCATTTGCAATTTCAGTGAAGTTTGGTCTGTCTGATGGCTCAGCAGACCAGCATCTCTCCATCAATGATCTCCAATCTGGGTCACAAGTCTCCGGCACTGGTGGCCGCAAGGTATTGCTCACAATACCACCTGATTAGCATTTTGGTAGGGAAATGATCAGCGAGACACTACTTGAGCCCATTCAAGTCAATGCAGCACGATTATTTGTGATAAAACAAAAACCTTACCTATAATAGCCCCATAGTGCAAGTCTGTGTATGGCTCTTCACCAGTTAGAAGTTCCCACAACACAATACCAAATGAGAACACATCAACCTATGTTAGAGAGAATTGAAGCACAAGCTCAAGTGAGAAGGAGAAAATATTTATATGCAAGATGGTATTAAAAGACAAATGGACCACAAACCTTCTCAGAGACAAGATTACTGCTTCCATTCAGAAGCTCCGGTGCCATCCATGGAAGTGTTCCCCGCACACCACCTGAGATAAGTGTTTGGCATTTCACCTTCGACAGGCCCAAATCACCAACCTGGAGCAAAAGCAGAAGTGAAAAACCAATCCAATAGATTTTCTATTGAAATCAAATACAGAATCTTTAAGTTAAACAGCACATGTAAAGACCTGCAGATTATATGCATCAATTTAACCATAGACCTTAAATTTGAACTCGACAGTTTTGACTGATTGTCATACAAGGAGGTTCAAAATACAGTAAATTACATGTGAGCATTTTGGAAATGGAGTTCTATTCCCAATAGCATATGCAAATTGCCACTTATGATAAGGTTTCATAAGCACTTGAGCCTCTGATAACTTGTATCAATGACAAAAGCAAACGCTTCTTGAATTCAGGACTAAAAATAGAAACAATAATCTTAACTATCATCACTAATAATAAAAAGAATAACTTGGAAACCCCAACTAATGAAAAGAAAACAGATAAGGATGAAAAGAAAAGGGGGAGACTATTGCCATTACAAGGAGGGGTAAAAACACTTCACACGTGATACAGACTGGGAGATAAAATCCACCAAGTCACTCGAGTTAAAGTAGCAGTTGGACAAAAGAGAGTTCAAATCAACTAACTTAGACATTCCATTCATCTCTTGCTTAAAAAAAATATCAGCCTGAAACTCTGTTGACAAGATATCAGCATTCAGCATGCACTTGAAGATATCAGCATCAAGTACAGTTGAGAAGATAAGATTGCCTCTCTTTTCCTATGCTATTAAGGACAGTAATAATACCATTTGTGATTTGCGAGTCAAATTTAAAGTGATTCCATTTGAAAACATTCCCATAACCTCAATGCCATTTGTACCTCTAAACCATTCTGCTAAAAATCCCATCATTCAAAAGGACTCTTGCAACAGCTCTAAAGTGTTCCATCTAAAAGATTCGATTAATTTGCCTTAAGTGCGGAAGGATAACTTATTTTAGTCAGACACCCACATTTTGCCTTTGCAGAGGGAGATAACCACTAAATGCAACAAGACAATTTTCTAGATCAATTAGGCAGAAAAAAAATTCTCCAAATACTAAAATTGTCAGAAGGAGAATATCAACAGAAATGAATCCACAATGGATGTGCACGTTAGAGAGTTCATTACTCGATATAAGAATGAATGAGAGAATAAAATATCCTCTTCCTCCAGATCGGGTCACTAACCTTGCATATTGGCCGGTGAGGATCTCGAAGATTAACAAGTAAATTGTCACTCTTCAAATCAAAGTGCACAATATTCTTCCCATGCAAGTATTCCATTCCAAAGGCCACATCCATGGCAATCATGAGACACTTACGCTTGTCAAGGCTCCTGACAACAAGCAATTACAAAATCAAATTTCACTTTCAAAGTGGTGCATGAATTAAAATGGAGAGTGGTGCATGAATTAAAATGGAGAGAGATACAGGTTCATGAAAAGAAACTAGAAAATAACACGGCACCTCTCATTCTTCTGCAAAGCATTTCTTAAAGAACCATTAACCATGTACTCTGTCACTGTCGCCACAGAACCTCCAGGGCCATCAAGAACAACACCATAAAAGGCAACCACATTTGGATGGTGCAAATCAGCAAGCTTAATTGCCTCATTCCAGAAGTCATCTCTCTGATTTTGAGCATATGGCATAATGAAGACAGTTAGCAAGTCATAACACATGAATAACATCAATAAAAGCAAAGCTTAACAGGTGAGACGGGACAAAAAAAAAACAGAGAGAAGAATGAAAACAAACCATGCGTTCTTGTTCGGAAGGTTTTCCAGCAAAACACCTATCATTAATTCGTTTGATTGCGACATCAGTACCCCTCCATTTCCCATGATAAACGGTGCCGAAGGTGCCAGAACCCAATTCCCGTAGCTCTTCAAGGTCACTGTTCTTTATAATCTGCCAGTCAACAGCCAGAAACATGCTTAAAATTGACAATCACAATTATAAATTACAGGAAGCAAAATAGTGAACTCTTTCAACCTGCAAGCAACCAAGGCCTTCTGATACTGGAAAACCAAAATTCACCTTTTCAGGCAGTTTTTTCTTCATGTCCTGAGTTAACAAAGCAACAATATAGGGATAAAGAATAGTCAGATAAAGCCACCATTAATGGCAACAGGAAAAGGAAAGCCAATTGATAAACATGAACATGTTCCCACACTAGTGCAATGAAAACAGAAAGGATTAAGCACCTCAAATTTAGCTTTTTGCTTTATTTCTAAACCTTCATTTGAAACTTCTTTTCCTTGATTTGGTTCATAAGCTGATTCACTGCTTTCTGACACTGTTGGTTCTGGATTAGAATTAGCTGACTGGAAAACAGAAGCAGCTACACCCTCAGCGACAGCCTTGAGTTCTTTCCTGATGAGTTCCTCAGCTGAACCTTCAACCATGAAATAATAAATGCTAAGAAACTACTTTTGCAACATAAGAGAAGATTTGATATTATCCAGATGAACACAAACATAACAAATAATTATGGGAGTTATCCAGTTATAAGCACACATGAGCACACCGAATAAGAAGCTTCTGACCTTTGGATGATTGAACACACTCTAAATCCTTGTTTGAATTACTCAGGGGCTTGGGAACTCCATCCTCCACCATCACACCCTGTGATTAAGTCCACCTCACCAGAGTGGTTCTCAATGAAAGGATCCCTAGTACCAAAGACTTCTTTTTTTGTTGCAATCTTGCTAGGTCTAGGTGGAGGAAAATGATTATCATGCCTTGAGTTCCAAGGATCCTGGCTGCTGAAGAGTGAGTTCGAGGAGTCCTGAGCATTGCCAACTCCACTAGATGGTGATAGAGAAGATAGTGTATTACCAGTTGATGATAAAGCTTCCACGTTACTAGGGACAACCTTTGAATGCAATTGTGAATCATTCTTCCATTCAACAACAGGTGGGATTCTGTCATTCACATAGACCGGCTCCACACCAGAGAATGCAGGGATCCCATAACTAACTTCAGCAGAATCCAAGGCAGGAATCTCAATCTTAAATTGAGGATGTGATGCTTTATTAACCAAAATAGGTGGTTGTGCGACCTCATGTAATTCCATTGGTCGGGAAATATGCATGTAAGAAACCCCTGTAGAAGCAGGTAACACTTTAAACTGCTTAATATGATTTGAATTGAGAACCACCTGAGGTTTGCCAAGGGTATTATCTAGAAGAACCTCCCTCCCAGCCATTTTCTGGGTTTTATGATCTAAGATTTCTTCCTTTCTAAATTTATCAACAAGTGACTTTTTCTGATCATTGTTAACATTAATTTCAGGGGGGCGTGTGTGGAGAGCTTCCATCATCCCATCAACTAATCTCAGCTGGTCATAAGATATGCAAGAATCTACAGCATCTTCTTTGGAAACAACAACAGGAAGCTTGCCAGTGTACTCTTTTGGAGATTCATGAACTAGTTGTTCAGAAGCTTGAATAGGTACACCAGCAGCATGAGAGACATTAGTATTAGCAGGTTTACTCAGTAAAACCTGGGGTTGCATTGGCACTGAATGTTGCTGGACATAATCTTCTACGTGAGACTCGGGAATTCCACCTGTGAACATGCCACAAGGAGACTGTACATCGTCTGGTAATCCTATCATGCCATAGGGAGCTGAAATCTTAAGCTGATCAGAATTGTCAGCATTCAAGAAAGTTCTCTCATTTTCATTAAGGGACTCAAGATTTTGAGAGGACACGATTGCTTCTGACTGTGGCATTCCAATATGATGATCCATATGACTAAGAACTGCAGGTTGAGCACCAGCACCTTGTTCAATAATGCGTTCTCCCAAGGCACCAGTTATCAAAACCCTGTCCATAGGCCGGGCTTTCATAGTATCTTCTAAGAGAAGACTATGATGAAGTGAGTTTGTATAGATCATTCCAGATTCTCTTGGGTCCTGTACCAAAGGATCAGAATGTGTATAAGGCAGTGCTTTCTGACACATATAACAGTCCTCCATTCTTGGAACTTTCTCAGGGAAAATGACCTGTTGATGAGACACTGACCTATCAGAGAAGACAACATGCTCTGGCTGAGGAACTTGGGTCCAGCCATAGCCTCCTCCAACAACTGCATGAGGGAGTTGAGCCCGATACACATTGTAGCTTGGGTCAACAGGAACCTGAACAATCCTTGTTCCAAATGCATTTTCTTCAGGATAGTGCTCCAATCGAGTTTTTTGGGGTTGCATCAATGGTTGAACCACAGTTGGCCTTACAGGTGTGGATGTCATAGTCATCTGCACTGCAGGAACATATTGAAGAGAAGTAGCACCTGCATTACTCTCATGAAAATGCTGTTGGGTGAGTACAGACCCAGAAGTTCCCAGCAGATGATTATTTGGAAAACCCATTTGGGGAGGAAGGTGCCTATAATCTGCATGATTTGTAATTTCTTGATTGGGATCTACATAAACCTGCATCTGAGGAGCATGTGGTGGAATGCCTGATCCAACTTGCTTGAAATCATGGGCCACATGCTGCTGTTTTTCAGTAAAAGGAACAGACCTCTCAAATTCAACCTCAGTCTGAGAACATGAAGTCTGCGGAGGACCAGACTTAGCCGTTAGAATTACCAAAGAAACAGCAGATGCACCAGCATAAGGTGGGGGTTTAGTATCTGCAATGACTAATTTTGGAGCAGAATCATGAGAAGTTGCTGAATTATCCCTAGGGGATAACAGGCTGGTAGATGGTGGCCAAGTCACATCCCCTTGACCAGGACCTGAGCAATCAACAGCCTCAGTCCCACTAAAATCAGAGTTTTGTGTTGAACTTGCACTTGCCATGCTCTCCTTCCTAGCGATACAACGACCACCACAATCCACAACCCCATTTACTGCATCAAAATATTTCTGCCCACTATCATGTAAATCCCCAAATTGGACCGAACCAGAAGCATCAAGCTGTAAATCTGAAAATAAAAACACCCTTAACTTAGCTGACCCATCCAAAGACCTCTCAACCAACTTCTCATATTCCTCCATCATATTATCAAGATCATCAGCACATGAAACAGACACCAGTGCATCAAGATCCTCATCAGGAAGCTGGTATTTAATAACAACAGGCTGCTGATATGTGTCAGTCATCTTCCGCTGTAGCTCATTAAAGCTCACATCTCTCCTCACACTAATAATCCTTGTTTGCCCTCCAACATATCTCAACATACCATCACTTGGTCTAGGTAAAATCTTCCCCCCAAAACTACACAAAAACTTTACTTTCTTTCCCAACACCAAATCATCCTTACCATCTTCACTCCCATGGTCAGCCCCGCTACCACTACCACAACTCCCTAAATTGAGGTTATAAGCTGACCCTCTATTTACTGCCTCATTGCTCCCATTAACATTAACCCAATTCCCAAAATTGGGTGAAGAACCAAATCCTGACACCATGTCATTTGCGGCATGATCAACAGCATTACCAACTATCCTGTTCCCCAAATTAGGATTATAACCAAACGCAACACCTGAACCATTTGCACCCACATTCACACTCCCAACCGGCACCTGCAGGAGTGGGGCCCATGGGGTAACCCCAGGAACAGTATTCCCATATCCTAAACCTACATAACCAGCATCAGACACTGATGCCGAATAAATAACAGGTATAGACCCTTCTGGGTTGGAAAAGAATTCTGGGTTTCTACCAGCTGTTGCTGGTGTGGTGACAGCACTACTACTAGAACCAGCCATGGCAGCCATAATGCGGGGCTCTTCAGGTATGGCTCTAGCTATGTTCAATGGCCTTAGATCATTTGGTATTGGGGTTTGATCAAAAGCCATAAATAAACTTCAAATTGAAAAATGAATCGATCCTTATTCACAAACTTGGGATTTGCCCAAATGGGTTTTGCTGTACACATTCACTACTCTGACAAAACCATCACAAACCCTCCCAATATTTTGCACAAACATATATGTGTGTGTGTGTGTGTGTGTGTGACTAAACAGAATTAAAGCGAGAGAAAGAAAGACAAAGTTACCAGATTTGAACGGTGACAATTGGGGATAGATAAGAATACGAAAAAAGGACACATAAAATAGTAGCCCAGTCGGTGCCGCAGAAGAAACTTAGAAAGGAGCTTGGAAAAATCCAGGGCTCTTTTAAGTGCGTCCATCTTTCTCTCATCTCTCTCTGTAATCTTATACAGTTTTTCAATGTTTATTATTATTAAAGGTTGGTTGGGATTTGGTGTCGTGATTGAAGGTGCAAGTACAGTTGTCTTTTAGAATGTTTTTTTTTTAAGAAATATATTAAAATAATATATTTTTTATTTTTTAAATTTATTTTTAATATTAAAATCATTTAAAAACATAAAAACAATATTTAAAATTTTCCAGAAACATGGTATAAATACAATTACAAACACTGTGTGTTGTTGTATTGTTTATTTCTCAGTGTAACTGGTCTTTCTTATTTTGTTGTGTTTTATATCTTAAGTTTTGTTTTGCAGTTCAAATGGAAGTTTGTTAAAATTTATTTTTTAGAATTTTTTATGTTTTTTTATTATTGTAATGTATTGATGTCAAAAATAATTTTTAAAAAATAAAAAATATATTATTTTAATATATTTCTGAGCAAAAAATATTTTAAAAAACATACTCTTAAATGTTCCCTTCAAATAAAAAAAGCGCGCGAGAGGATGTTTCATCTATGCAAGTACAATACTAGAGTTTTTTTTGTGTGAAAATTGTAAAGTGACAAAAAAAAAAGGAGTGAAGGAGGCTTTGATATTATGGTAGTTACTCTTTTAAAAATATTTTTTGTTTATTTTTATTTTTTAAAATTTATTTTTGATATTAATATATTAAAATTTAAAAAATTATGATTTGTGCGGAGAAAAAAGGTCGGAAAGGGTGGATTGTAGAGGACCTGTTTTCTATTTTTCCTATAAGAAAAGAATTTTTATACTTTAAATGTGTGAATGGAAGTTGGGTTGTACGCTGTTTTTTATTATTATTATTATTTGGTAAAGAAATTAATGTTCAATTGTAAGGAAAAAAAATCAAAATTTGCTGGCAAACCAAAGTAAATTAATATGAGTTAAATGGGTGTTTGATTCAGGAATATTTATTTATGGGAAGTAAAAGATAAAACCATGATAATATTAATTAAATATCGAAACTAAATATATGTATATGTCATAGATCTTGGATTATTATGATCCCCTTGTATTCGGGAAAAAAATTAATTAATTAATTAAGAACTATCCCTATTTCTAGAAACTTCTTAAATGAAATGGATTTGAGTATCTAACTATTTTAGTATATTTGAAAATCATGCAAATGAGGGAGAGCTATCCCTATTTTACAGTCCAAGCCCCAACGGCTCCTCCATGAAAAAAGTGTAATTATCCTTAAAAATAATTTCTGTAATTAATTTTTTTCTTGAATTAATTGTTAAAATTAAAACCCTAGCTAATTAACATCTATTTTTTTTTCTTTCAAATTCTTAATTTTCAACTCAAATACTTCTAACACCAACTAACTCTAATTAATTCCATCAGCTCCAACACAATTTCTAATTAGCAATCAATCTGTCCTCTAATTTAATATTTAATATTTAATATAAAAATATTCATATATACATGATAAGAAACTAACAGAATTCTTCAAAGCTATCATGGAACAAACTTTTCAATCATTTATATTTCAAATATAAGCAATATTAATAAATTAAAAAAGTAACCTTGTTTCTTTGAGTGCGGTTGTACTTTAACTTCGGGCCTGTTTGAAATTGTGATTGCGGTTGCGGTTCAAAGTGTTTTTTGTTAGAAATACATCAAAAAATATTTTTTAATTTTTAAAAATTATTTTTAAAATCAATACATCAAAACGATCTGAAAATATATATAATAAAATAATTTTTAGCAAAAAAATTGAATTTTTTAAAAAACGCGGTTGGCTTGCGTTTCCAAACAGGGTATTTATCTTTTAAAAAATTACATATTATATCTTATTATTTATATAGTTGATATATTAAATTATAAACACCCCAACTCAATCAACAAAAAAAGTTTAAAAGTATTACAAATTTCTTATTATAATTGATTTAATTTTTTTGGAAAAACAATTCTGAGAAGAATCTGTCAATGACATTAATTAATATTATTTTTAGTTATCAAATAATCTATTATTTCCAAAATCAAAATCTCATCGAAGTTGTCTCTCCAATGGAGATTTTTCTGTTGTTGCAACAACCAGAGAAATTCCAACAGTCTATTGTTATGCGGAGGAAAGCCATGAATGATGGTATCGGTGCGCGTTGGTCAAAACGAACAATTTCTTTATTTAGCTTGACGGTTGGCCGTTGTATTGCAAATGGATTAGTCGATATAAGTAACATATAAAATTACCCCATATCTTATAATATCTAAAATATTATTTTTTATATTGTAAATATGATAATGGTTGTTTTTTACTCAAAAATATATTAAAATAATATTTTCTTATTTTAAAAAATTATTTTTAACATCAGTATATAAAAATATTAAAAAAATTAATTTTAAAAATTAAAAATACAGAAACAAACAAATACTTCCTATTAAAAAGAAAAGCAAGAAAGAAAGTGATGTTCCAACCACCAAAATCTCGGAGACGCATGAAGTGGACCGACAGGATTAAGTGGGGTCCATCTTAAATCCAGTAATGATGCGAGACCCCACTGTCTTCATCATTTCTTCACTACTCCTTAGTCCATACACGGGTCGATTTTTGAAAGAATACTTCAGCATCAGCGTGCATCCTAACAACAAACAACTTAATGATTTATTTATTTTTATTATTCATTAAATATTTAATTAATAAATTTAAAATAATAAGATAACGTAATCATTCATTAAAAATTATATTTAATCAAATCACAAAATTTAAAGCAAAAAATTCAACAAAATAATTAATAAACTTTTTCAAGATAAATGTATGAGATAAACTTCAAGAGGATATCAAAAAAAAAAAAAACAAGTCTTAATTAATTCGATTCATATTCATAAAGGACTTATATAGATGCATTCAGACATTATCAAAAGATTCAAATATATTAATTTTAACATTTTACTATTATTTTGCCCATAACTGAAATTATATAATGAATTTTGATGCGATTCTTTCTAATGATATATAATAGACCTTTTAATTCGTCAAAGTGAGAAAGAATCATTCGTTTGAAGTTGAGTTTTAATTCTGCCAACATATTACAAAATTCAATTTTAATCTTGTTTTAATTAGTTGAGCTATTATTTTTTTTTTTTAGTTTGTTTTAGGTCTGTGATAATTAAAGGTTTATTTGGTTTATATTTTATTTTATTATTTTAGATTTTTAATGCATTAAAATCTATTTATTGAGTTTATATCCATTAAATCAAATCAAGATTAATATTTTAATATATAAATCAATTGTTAATATTTTTTTCGGTTTATGGAATTAGAAATTTACTAAAACTGCCAGCCTTTCACTGTAGCAATCCACAGTGAAAGGCTGAGTTGTTTCTTCTTCTTTTTTTGTTTTTTTGTTTTTTAAGTTTTTTTAAAAGTTATTTTTCTTATTTTTTTTTATTTTCTTTTTTCTTCTTTTTTTTTTTTTTTTCTTTTAATAAATTTTGTTTTTTAATTTAGTTTAAGCTATTTTTTTTTTTTTTTTTTTTCATTTTTTCTTTTTTGATGCCTTTAGCTTTTTCTTTCTTTCTTTGTTTTTTTTTCTTTTAATAAATTTTCTTTTGTTTAATTAGTTTGTTATTGTTAATATTTTTTTAATTTAGTATCAGACTTTATAACATTGATCTCGGGTTTAACAGGTTAACTTGATTTCACGAGTTAACCCAGATTTTTTTTCTTTTTAATTAATTTTTTTCATTTACTTTAGTTTGTTAATGTTAAATTTCTTTTATTTAGTTATCAGACTTTATGACACATATCTCGGTTTCACGGGTTAACTCAGTTAATTCTGGATTAACCCGTCCATTTTTTTTTTTTGTTTTTTTTTTGTTAATGTTAAATTTTTTATTTAGTTATCAGACTTTCATGACAAGGATCCGTTTACAGGTTAATCTGGTTTGACGAGTTAACCAGAGTTTTTTTTCTTTTTAATTAATTTTTTTTCGTTTACTTTAGTTTGTTAATGTTAAATTTCTTTTATTTAGTTATCAGACTTTCATGATATATATATCCCAGGTCTGACGGGTTAGCCTGGTTTTACGGGTTAACCCAATTAATTCTGGGTTAACCTGTCCATTTTTATTTGTTTTTTCTTTTTTAATGTTAAATTTTTTTTATTTAGTTATCAAACTTTTATGACATAGATCCTGGGTTTAACGGGTTAACTGGTTCGACAAGGTAACCCGAAGTTTTTTTTTTAATTAATTTTTTTTGTTTAATTTAGTTTGTTAATGTTAAATTTCTTTCTATTTAATTATCAGACTTTCATGACACATATCCCGGGTTTGATGGTTAACCTGGTTTCATGGGTTAACTGAGTTAATTCTTGGTTAACCCATCAACTTTTTTTTTCTATTTAGTTATCAAACTTTCATGACATGAATCCCAAGTTTGATGGGTCAACCTGGTTTGAAGGGTTAACCCAGTTAATTCAGAATTTTTTCTTTTTCTTCATGTTGGTTTTTTTTTCTTTTTAATTAATTATTTAATTATCATACTTTATGACACGATCTTGCAGCCAACCCACATCCAAGGCTCTGGATCTGGTTGAGTCAGACTCACTTAAACTTGAGTCATGTAAGTTTAATATTATTATTAATATTATAAATATTACTCTTGGGTCAAGCGTTGCAGTTAGACCCAAGGCTTTTGGGTATATCTTGCAGAAAGACCTAATACTCTTAGATCTTAGCCTTTTTTATATTTTTTATGCAAGAAAAAAAAATTAACCGTGGTATGCCTTTGTTTTTTTCCCTTTTCTTTTCTTTTAAGCCTTTTATTGTGGACTGCATAGTGTAGTCCACAGTGACAAAGCTTATGCTTTAGTTTTTTTCTGGGTTTTTTTTTTTAATTTCTTTTTAATATTAAATTTTTTCTATTTAATTATCAGACTTTTATGACACGGATCCCGGGTTTGACGAGTTAGCCCAATTAATTCTGGGTAACCCGTCAATTTTTTCTTCTTCTATTTAGTTATTAAACTTTCACGATACAAATCCAATGTTTGACGAGTTAACATGGTTTGAAGAGTTAACCTAGTTAATTCATATTTTTTTTCTTTTCTTCATTAGTTATTTTCTTCATGTTGGTTTTTTTTCTATGTTTTTTTTACTTAATCTATTTATTTATCACACTTTTATGATACGACCCTGCAGTCAGACCCACATCCAAGGTTATTAGGTTTGATATTGCAGCCAAACTCATTTAAACTTGGGTCATGTGAGTTTAATGTTATTATTAATATTATAAATATTACTCTTGGTCAGACATTGCAGCAAACCCAAAATTCTTGGGTATAGTTTTGTAGAAAAACTTAACACTTTTAAAATGTTAATTTTTTTTTGATATTTTCTATATAAAAATAAATTGATCCGCGGAATCTATCTGGTTTTCTACTAAAGTTTCGCAGACAACGCAGAGGATGTCATCCAAAGACTGATGTGGGCCGTAGGGAAAATCCCCTGCTCTTGCTGTCTACTCTACCAAAGCCTGCATCGGTCTAGGTACATGCTATGGTTTTAACAAATCAGTATGGGCTGTTTGAACCATTTAATTTCTTGGTCTTGCAACTGGACAAATCAGTACCTTGAAATTATGGGATTCGATGGTGATCGGTGACCAAGTCAATGGACGGAAAAAATTGGATAAATGATTTGTCTTAGTCTCACAATGTATAAAAACTACAGGTTCTTTTACCCTAGCTAAAATCTGATTCGTACTAGATGATATATTTTTAAAATAATAAGATTGTAACATATCATATCATATTAAAAAAAATTGATGCGGTAATATAATAGATCGATCTGAACTAATTCTCAACTTGAATTATAAAATTATAATAATATTATAAAATACAAATTAAAACAAATTAAGAAGTCTAATTTTAATTAATCACATATTAAAGAATAAAAATAAAAAAAATCAAATTTGAAAAAAAAAAGACTCAAGAAACATGATTCGAGAAAACCTGAGAAAAAATATCAAACTCGCAAACCGAATCAGGAACACATGTTCTCTCTATAGAAAACAAATAAAAAAATATAGAGGCTAATTACTAACAAATTTATTGTCGAGGATTTTTTTTATAAAAAAATTAATTTAGCAAAAGCAATAAAAAAAACTTGAATTAACTTGTCAAATCCACAACTTGAGTCATGAGACCTTGATAAAAAATATGTTTTTTTTAGAAAAAAAGTTAAGCGAAAAAATATTTATCTTACCATAATCCAAAATAAATAAATTATTGATGTATGATTTTTAAAAAAATAAATTCTTTGATTTTGATTGTATTTAAATGAAGCTAAATTTTTTGAAAGAAAGCATTTAAAAAAAGAGCCAAGGAGTTTGGGCTTAATTGACCGTTCCTAGGCCCAAAACAAAGGTGAGCTTACGTGCTTGCCCATTTCAATTTTGTTTTTAGCTTGGCTAGGCGAACAATATGTCACTCATCCATAATTTTTTTTATAAGTGATGCAGATGATATGTCATGTGCATTTCAAGTTTTCAGCGACTCTCAAGTCGCTAAAAAATCAGGGCTGAGTTTTTTTAACCCTAAGAATTCATTTTTATTCTTTTTTTGACTTATAAACACCAACAAAACAACCTAGAAATCCACATAAACTCCTTAATGCTTTAAAATAACCTAAAAAATTGGTCCAAAAATGAAAAATTAACTCAGAATCCAAAATCTCCCAAGGTTAGATCTATTTTTTTCAAGTTGTTTTAAGGCAAAATAACATCAGAGTTGAACTCTCTCATCGATTGAAACCCGTGATACCAAAGTGACCTTTTTTGTGTCCAAAATCGGTACCAACAATAAATTTCTCACTCACCACTATAATTCAACAACTTTTTATTTCTTCTTTGTCTAATCAAGAACTGAAAAATAAAAATAAAGTTTTGTGGCATAATTGAATTTCATAAATCTTTAGGACTTAAAAGGCATCATTGGGAAAGTAGAAGGATGAAAGTGAATTTTTTTGCACAAACTTTGAAATTGTCACCCATTTTACCCACCTTTCTAACTTCAGTTCTCTATCTTTTAAATTTATCATTACTTAATATTTTAACTTAAATTGGCCTTAAATTTGGTTCGAGAAGGGTGATAAAAAAAAGAAAAAAAAACTTTGTGAACAATGAATTTACTTTGTATTTTGCAAAACAAAATGAATATGCAAGTTTTTTCATTGTGTAGGGTTGTGACTCGAAATCTCATTGGAGAGGAAAGGCTCTATTACCATATAAGAGATGAAGATTTGAGATTTTGACTTGTTTATTTACTCTTGGCATGTCTTGAATATATACAAAAGTGTAGAATTAAAAGGAAACTTACATGTGATGTGAGAATTACTTTCTTGTTTCTGGATCAATTATTTCAGTGTCACTTCAATTACTAAAACCAAAGTGATATTTCATAGTACGAACATCTTTAAATCTTGTCAAGTTAATTCAAAGAGTTCAAGATGGGAGAAGAGAAAGAAAAAAAAGAAAACTATGCTTTCAACAAATAAAAACTTATATCTTCTTATGGGTTATGTCTCTATATATATATAAGTAGAATAAGTAGTTACTTCCTTTAGTAACTCCTCTAAATACTTGAACCAAACCCATCCCTTATGGACGAATCAGGCCTAACCCAATAACTAACAAAGAGAAACAGATCTACAGAAAAAAAAAAATACCAAACAGAACCCATGATATAATTCTTGCCTTTATACAAGGAATAGATTTTATGTATCTTCATAATTTGCTATAACTAATATTCCTATTATCGTAATTCTCTTCACTTAGTTTGTCTTCATGGTTCAAATCATCAATAATATTCTTAGATACAACCATATTAATTATAAATATTAATATTTAGTACAATTTAAATGACATTTATTGTCACTCCATTCTAAATTAAACAAATAATAATCTAACACATACAATATAAATAAAAAGAATGTTAAACACTTAATCAATTTTCATTTGTATGGTCTAATTATTATTGAAAATTTAAATGAGTGCAAAATTATGGTTATTAGTTTCAACTAACAACTTCCACTGATCAAATTATAAATATATTCATATACATGTATATAATGTAATTAAAACTTGAATTACATAAAATATGCAATTCAAAATAAACAACCAATTATCTTAACAAAAAATAAATACTAAAATAAAAAAAATTAAGAATAATAAATTTCAGAATTATTTTATGTTGTAAGTACATAAGTAGGGTCTCTAATTACGTCATATACTTCATCAAAGTCATCTCCTCCAAGTTCATTATGCTCAAACCATGAAATGAATTTAGCAGCAACAACCAAACGACTTGCGCTTCTTCTAGTGCATCGTATACCCTTTTTGATATACCGATGTTCCCTTTCAATTAACAGTTCATAAGCAAGATTGTTGAAATCTAAGGATTCCAACCTATATTCCAACTATAGTCGCACTGACATCTATTTCTCAAGCAGAGAATTAAAAACGATTAACATTTGATGTTCCATGTAGAATTCATAAACATCACTCACAGCTAATCTACTTATCCAGTGATACATATAATCAATGTGCTTTTGAATTTTATGAACAAGATTAATGGAGTAACCCAATAAATGATTAATTTGTTGTTGCCTATCCACAAAAAAAATAAAAAAAATCCAAAAGCACATAAATATAATAATCAATGGTATAACAAATAGGCTTTAAGGTGTGAAGATAACTATCTTTAAGATATTAATTGTCCCCATTATATTTGATGTAGGGTTAAAGCAATATACTTTTAGGATATAACAAAGCCTTAAATTTATAAACAATAACTTCTATAAGTTTATTAAGAAGTTCGGTTTTGTTTCTGATAAACATAAATAAAAAGTTCGTAGAGAAAAAATAGGGAGAGAAAAAGATTGTTTGTTATATTTTTTTTTTGTCAACATCAAATTAGTATTTATAAATAAAATAACATCATTTTAGACCAATACGTCTATAAAGTTTAGAGACATTCCTTTTTAGACCAATGTGTCTATAAAGTTTAAAGGCATACCTCTTCAGACTAGTGTGTCTGTAGAGTTTAGAAGACACACCTCTTCAGACCAATGTGTCTATAGAGTTTAGAAGGCACACATCTTCAGATAAATTATTTGAACAATTTAGCAGGACGTGTCATAAATAATTATTAGATTAATTAATTCTACAAATTTAATTAATTGTCTTAAATTAATGAATTCAAAATAATAATAAAAGGCATTTATGTTACATAATGCCAAATGCCTTAAAACTTCTTCTTTTTTTTTTTTAAAAAAAAAGGGAATAAAAAAATTTATGATTCAATCAATATAGTAAAAAAAATCGATGTCTTTGTCTTTAGAAATGCAAATCTGACAAACATTTTTAGAATCTCTCTTTTAAATAATACATGGTGCAGTCATCGATACAAATAAAGAACTAACATCTATTTATATGTATCAGAAAAAAAACATTCGTATAGTAATAGATATATTGCATAAAATCTAACAAAAGAAACATCTTAAAACTATGCTTTGATACCAATGTAGAACTGAAAGGAAACTTACGTGTAACTTGAAATTCACTTTCTTATTCTTTGATCAATTACTTCAGTGTCACTTCAATTACTAGAACTAAAGTGCTATTTTACAGTACGAACGTCTTTATAAATTATGTCAAGTTAATGTAGAGAGTCCAAGATAGGAGAAGAGAAAGGAAAAACTGTTCTTTCAACAAATGAAAACTTATACCTTTATATGAGTTATGTCCACACACACACACACACACACACACACACACACACATATAAAGTAGACAAAGCAAAGAGTTCAGTACGTGGCGTTGTTATACCTGAGAATGATCTAAAAGATCGGGTCACAGGTTTCGAGCCTATATACTGATTTTATAAAAAGAACAAGAACAAAGAAAAAAAGAATATAAACAGATTTCTGATGTGAATGAACAAGGCAAGACCAACAATGTCAGGATCCTTGATCAAACACATAGCATACTTAAATATGACAAGAATAAAAAGAACAAGAACAGATATAACCAAAATGTAGATAAAAAAAGATTATCTTACTTAAATTTGTAACGAAAATTAATTCAGGAGATATTGATTACAGAGGAGAACG
This sequence comes from Populus simonii, assembly GCA_007827005.2. Lineage (NCBI taxonomy): Eukaryota > Viridiplantae > Streptophyta > Magnoliopsida > Malpighiales > Salicaceae > Populus > Populus simonii. The sequence goes on from CM017469.2 coordinate 20,422,216, forward strand.
GAGATGGGTTACAGATATGAGTTACAGGGGAGAGTAAAATTTTCTGGGAAAAAATTAGTCCGCCTTCTAAGGATTTTGAAATGGCCTTTTATAGACGAGTTGGCATGGAAGAGGCCAAAACATCCTGTTGAAAAAGCTCTTCAGCACCCATGTGAACTCATGTGGCATTTGGCAGATCCTATGTAAACCTATGTGGTATTGTTTGCCTTGATTGGATGACGACAAAATGGAAATTGTCCATGTTTTTGGTGAAGCTTCCTTTGTTGTCGTCTTGCCATCGACACTTGATTTGTTGGTTTGTAATAGCAAGTAACATTTGTAGAAAAAAGCCTAAAACAGATGGGCCTAAAGACAAAAAGGACTCAAAACATGAGTCTAAAAGATATGGGCTCTAAACAGATGAGCCTAAAAAAGCCTGAAATACTTTTTTTTTTAACGTCGTGTGATAATGGCAGGATACCAAAATAATCATCTTCATTATCATTGCCAAGGGAAATGGCAGGAGATGTCAAGCCGGATGAGCTAGATTGGGACAAGACCGTTTCCGGGTCTTGGCTTTGTATAATTCCTTGTACTATTTATAGGTATTCTTCCTCAGTTCTGGCAGAGGCAAGGAGAGCTGCCGTTTGAGCCTTTCAAGCTAAAAACTTTGATTGAGAATGAGGATCAATGATGGGAGCTGTTTGATGTTTTTGTAACCATTCCGTAACAACTAATTTTGAACTTTTGGACTCAGCTGCAAAGGAATCCCATCACTTGATTTTGAATTTACGAACAAGTACTGGATGTCCATTTTGTAGATTATAATCATAGAACCATGAACATACCCACGAAATAAAAAATTTTGTACAAAAGATAAGAAGGGAAGAAAACTTTCTTTTAGAAGGAGCTGGTTGGAAATTATTTTTGAAATATAGATAACCATTTTCAACTAAAGGATGTTCTTTAAGGTAGTCAACATGACAACCATAAAAGTCCCACCATTGAAGGAACTAGAGGGGGAGATTTGTAGTATTCATAACACTGTGTAAGTAGAAAAGCCAAGAATGGCTATGATTTTGATTTTATATGAGGAAGGCATTAAACCATGCCTGTTGGTAATCCCAATATGTGTAGGTAGTATTGAAGTCTTGGGGGCTTGTTCGGTAGTGTATGGGGAAGGAGAGAGGTTGATGCAAGGGTTGCCCCCAATCTTTAGGGTGGATGACTTTGAGAATAATGAATGTAAAGTATGCCGGTTCAGTGTGATCACAATGTAGTTTGAAGTGTTTGAATGTGATAGAATCGGTAATCTCAAGGATGGTTGCATAATAGGATTGTGGTTTAGCTAAATATCAAGGTTTGTAGTACCATTTTGGAGGGAAATTTTTTGAAGCAGCAATAGAAGGGTTTTCATGGTAAAATCCTTCTTCCATAGTTAAAATATTTTGGAAAGCAGTTTTGAAAATATATTTGGATTTGATTTTTGAAAAACTGGTTTGTTGTAAGGAAATGAGGGGTTTTGAAGATGAAATGCCTCCTTGGGGTTTTGAAAGTGATTTGGAAATACTACCTGTTTGAGATACGGAGTCACTGGAGGCTTGTTGGGACACCTTTTGCAATGCCAGGAGTATTTCTGGTGATTTGGATATAGTGTCAACCCAATGTTGTACTGCGTCTGTTTGTACCTGTGGTGTTTTCTAGTTTCTTTATCTTCAATAACTGCCTCATACCAAGATTTGATAGGCTTGGCAGCTAGGATGGCTGAAGACATGAGTTTTGTAGAAGGCTTGGGGCTCTCTGGTTTTGTAGGCTGTGTTTGAGGGGCTTTCCTTTTGTCTTTGGCTTTTGCTTTAGGAGGCATCATGACCTGTTTGGAAGGAATTCTTGGGTTAGGAAATTAGGGGTGGAATTTGATTCTCCTTTAATGTAAACAATATCGAAATAAAAAATACTTAAAATGGCTTGTCATCGGGCAAAAATCTGTTTTGAAGTAAGATTTTGGACATCCTTTTGGAGAACTTCTTTTGCAAATTTGTAGTCAACACGTAAAAGAAATTTTTGATTTAATAAATCACTTTGAAATTTGGTAATACAAAGAACAATTGAAAGGATCTCTTTTTTTATAGTAGAGTAATTTTTCTGGCAATCATTCCAGTGGGCAGATGTGTACTGGAGTATTTGTTCTTTGTTATTTTGTAGCTGTTTAAGAGTCCCACCATACCCTAGGTCAGAGGCGTCAGTCTCTACAATCTTAGGAGCTGAAGGGTTAGCTAAATGGAGGAGAGGAATAGTTTGGACCTGTTTCTTGATCTGTTTGACCAGGTTGGTATGGAGGTCAGACCAATGAATGAGGTTGGTTTTTAACCTGTCATGTAAGGGTTTGGATAGACGACTAATATTGGGATAGTAGTCCAAAACATAATTAAGACTGCCTAAAAATCTTTGCAATTGGGTTTTATCAGTGATTTTATCAGGAAACTTATTTGTAAAGTGTAAAGATCTCTCTATTGGTGTTATGGTACCTTGGCAGATGTAATGACCTAGGAAACAGACACGGGTTTGAAAAAGAGATTTTTATTTTAGAAACAACTAAACCATTTTGTTTGGCAGTATGGAAGAATGTATATAGGTGCTTGAAATGTTGATCTATGAAATGTGAAAAAATGAGCACGTCATCAATGTAAACAATGCAAAATTTTGAATGTGCATTGAAGATGTCATTCATGATGCGTTGAAATTCGGAAGGTGCATTTTTTAAGCCAAAGGGCATTACATTCCATTCGTATTGGCCAAAAGAAACTATAAAAGCAGTTTTGTATCTATCTTTGGGATCAATCTGGATTTGCCAAAATCCAGATTTCATGTCAAACTTAGAAAATATAAATGCGGAGTGCAATTTTTGTAATAAATCTTTTTTGTTGGGGATTGGATACCTGATCCATTTTAAAGCAGAATTTAAAGGTTTTTAGTTAATCACAAGTCTTGGTGTGCCCCTTTCGATTTCAGAATTTTTATTGACATAAAAGGCCGCACATGACCAGGGTGATCGAGACTTTTGGATAAGACCTTTAGACTCGAGATCGCGGATTCCAAGTTTGCAATGCTGTTCTAAATCAGCATTCATTTGTATAGGTTTTGCTTTTGTAGGTATGAGTTTTTCTGAAAATGTATCTTCATAAGGAAGATCAACGATGTGTTGTTTTCGTTTCCAGAAAGCATTAGGTAAGTCGGAACATATCTGTTGTTCATTCTTATTTTGGAAATCAATGATTTTCTTTTGTAAATCAGAATTTTGTAATTGTTTGTTGATACAACAAAAAGAAATATAGTTTTGTAAATCATGTAGATGGAATTGTTTTCCATGAATTAGTGCATTAATATGATAGGTATGTATGGAACATGCTTTAATCAAATTTAAATTTCTAGTCTTAGATTTTTCTAAGAATGGAAAAACAAGTTTGGTGTTATTGATTTTGGAAGTAATACAATTATGATGTGCTTGATATGGAGTAATCATGTCAATAAATGAAGTGCCAAGGATGATGGTATGATTGATGTCTTTTGTAACAACAAAAAATGTTCTAAGAGAAATGCCTTTGTTGAAAACGGAGGCTTGGGTTTTTCCTGCAATATGTAATTTGAAATTATTAGCAGCAGAGAGTTTTTCAGAGGTACTTTATAAAAATCGTTTTGGAACCACGCCTTCTTTGATGCAGTTTAAATCTGCACCTGTGTCAAATAAGGTAATAGTGTCAAGCTTGAAATCTTCTAAGAAAACAAGAGTAATTCTAATTACATATTTCTTGGAAGATATTTGGGTTAGTACATTTAAGAAATCATCTGGAATATGCTCAATATTTGTAAGTGTATGTGGTAATGTATGGGATTCAATGGTTTGATCTTCTGTATCAGACTCAGTATCAGACTGGCTTTCAATTTTGGACAAATGGTGTTGTAGTATGGCAGAGTCTTTCTGTTGGGCCTGTTTGAGGGTTTGCAATTCGGATTTGAGGGTTTTTTTTTTTTTTTTTTTTATCTCAGAATGTAATTCTGGAATGGTGATTGTGGTTTTGGATTTCTTTTTGCCAAGGATCTTTGTAAGGTTATAGGTATTGGTGCTGGTAAAAGGTACTATAGAGCGGTTAGACGGGGGGTGCTCCGGTTGGCTGAAGTCTTTCAACAATTTATCCAAATAGGTTTTTTGAAGTTGAGGATCATCAAGTCTTTTGATAGCCTCAAGAATGAATTCCTGATCTTGGGTCAAGACGTTAATTTGTTTGGAATTTGTAGAGGCATCTGAAGTAGCACTGGTGGTTGCTATTTCATTGATTTGAAATTCTTTTTCAGAAGTGTCTGAAGGAGAGTGGTCAGTGTCTGTAGCTTTAATGTAGAGATTTTGTATTTGGTTGATGGTATCTTCATCTATTTGGAGTTCATGAAGTTTAGTATTGACTTTGCAAAAATGGGATGTATGTCATTTCTGGTTACATTTATAACAGGTAATGTTTTTGGGGTCAAATTTTGTTTAGGGTTTCGACTGGAAAGGTTTGTGGGTTTTGGTAAATTTATAGGGCTTTTTGTAGTAAGGTTGATCTGGTTTAGAATAGAATTGTTGTCGGTTTTGTGTACTGATCGTCTATAAGAAGGTATTTGGTTTGAATATTTTTTGGGCTGTGAATAGTTTTCATTGCATGAGGGTTTTTTTGTAGAAAGGTCGAACTGGTGACAAAAACTACCAAGTTCTTGTATGGTACGTTTCATTTCCCACTTTAGGTGTTTCTGGAGTTTAAGATTCTGACAGATCTTCAGACCTTCTTTTTGAGTAAAGCTTACAAGTTCACCATATGTGAGCTGGTCATATGGTATGGTTTTTGTTGTAAAGGTATCTTTGATTTTGTTTCTAACCTTTTCTACTAAGAGAATAGGTAGTCCTGCAAGGAATTTTTCTTTCCAAAAGGGTTGGTTTGAATCTTCCCTAAGCATGACACGGGTAAGGAAGGTGTTTTTGTACCATTGAAAGTCACTTAGCTTCTTACATCTAAGATTAGAAAGGAGTTCAACATTTTTGTCTTTCAAATGGGAAAGGTCTCCAACAAAATATAAGGAAATTGTAAAAATAAGGGTTGACACAACGTCTTGGATAGTGTTTCCAGATGGGTCAAGTATGGGTGTTTGGTCCTCATATGTTTGGAAGGAGTTTAGTATATGTAGGTGATCGGTTTCAGTGAGATGATAATCCCACCATCCTTTTAACTGACTAGAGAAACTAGCAATAAGGAGCTCAGCAATAGCTTTATCTGGGGTTCCTGTCTGGGCTTTGTAGGCATTGGCTGCCATAGTCATCTGTTGGAGGGTGTTGAGGATATTATATTCGGACATTCCATCTATATTCCATTCATAGAGGGAAGAGGCATTATATTTGTGTTGAGTAAGGATAGTTGGTTCAATAGTTATGGAAATGTCTGGGGCAATGGCTGTTTTGGGAGTTTGCCAGGTAAGTTTGTTTAGGGTAAGAGGTTGGTTTGGAGAAGTACCTTCATCAGAAGACTCCCCGGGGCTATTTTGTAAAGTATTGACTTGATTTGTGGAGGTAGAAGGGTTGGTTATTTGTGGTGTGTCTGGGACAATTAAATATGAACTGTCAAGGTGTTGTAAATGTGTTTTGATAGCTTTAAGAAAATCTATTTGGTTTTCTTTGATTTATGTTTGGCTTGTTTTTGTAATTTGGTAAGGTTTGAAGACTGAGTTTTTGAGTTTTAAGTCAGTTGAGGTTTTAATGCCAACTGAACTTGTAGTAGTTCTTTGTATTTGTTTCTCTATTCGCGTAAGCTGCTTTCCCAATGTATTAAGGTTGGTGTTTGTAAAGTTGTTTTGGTTAATGATGTGTTTTGTATTGGAAAGGGTGTCATCAGTGGATAATTTGTAAGGAGCTGCCTCGACAATCTGGTTATTGTGGGTTATTTGGATATTTCTCAAAGGTGGATGTTCAAACTCAACTGTTGGTCCACTGGTGAGGTTACATATAGGGGTTTTTAACCTTGATGTGACCAGACATGCATGTTTAATGGATGCAAAAGGATATGTAATGTGATGTTCAGATGCATAATATAATTCGAACCAATCAAAAAATATAATCTGTATTTTGTGTAGCTCAATGAAATTATAAAATTGTTTTTGTATTTCACTTCTGTGTTCGAGAAAGTTTTGAAAAAACCAAATTCATTTTGTAGAGTTACAGGCCGAATAAAAATCTTTTTTGAAGAGAGTTTTGTCAAGAACAAAATGTTTTTCTGAAGTCAAAAGATTCAGCTCGTTTTGGATATTTTCAGTAATAGCTGAAAAGGTTGGTGAAGTTGGAGGAGATGGTTGCTCAAGGTTTGTATAGACAGGTTTTGGTATATTTGTAGTATAGTTTGTATTTTGGAAACTAGGAGAAGGGATATCGGATGTAGATTTTCTTGGAAGGTTTTCGTGATAAGGGATATTAATAACAGAAGGGATTTTGGAAATTCTTCCCAGATCTATTGTACTGGAAAAGGAAGAGGTTTCTGAGAATCTGGAACTTGTAGAGTGTCGGTGGAAAGACAGTTTGACTTTTCCATCTGTGTATTGGGTAATATTTTTAATTTGGACATTGGGTTAAGGTGGTGGTGGTAGTTCTGGTGGTGCTGCACCTTCAAGGATCCAATCTTCTGGTAGGGATATGTCTTTCCATTGGATTGCTTTTGGGACAACAGTGTTTGAGCGGGATAAATCTGTTTGTGGTAGGAGTGTTTTGCCTTTTTGAGATTGGAATTTGTGTTTGCTGGTTAAGGCTGAGAACATGGCTTTGTAATGGATTTTGAATATGAGAGCAACAGGGATAGATCCTTCGAGCATGTCATAATTATGGGTCTTTATTTGTAGTAGCATACTTTGCAAGATATTTTTGTCTTTGAGGGATATGGTTATGTTTGGATAACAGTCAAATGATACCGGACCACTGCAAAGGCTAGACTCAATAGAACTGAGGAGGGAATCTTAGAAGTTTTGAAATCTAGCATCGCGGAGGACAGCTACAATGGAGGTGTTTAAACCTTCCTTTGTAAGGGGTTTTATTCCGACCTGGACAAGGCCAACATGAATATTTATAGTTTCGGGCTAGATGTTTTTGTAGGGATTTTTGATAGAGGAGTTGAATGGTTTCAAAAGGTTTTGTAAGATGAATATCTCTTTCTTCAGTTTTGATAGTAAAATCTGTTTTGAAAATATCATATTTAGATTTTTGATAAATCTGAGTTTGAGAAATTTTTGAAATTTTCCAATCATCAATGTTTTTTGTAAAGTCTTCAATAGTTATTTCTTCACTTTGTACTATCCTTCTGCTTTAGAAGATTCAGAGGTAGAGGAAGCCGAAATAGAAGTAGTCCTGTGAAAGACAGAATCCATAGAAAGGAAAGATAAACTAGGAAACAGGCTGCAAGTTAAATGGATTTATTGCCCTAAAATTCAGACGGGACTTACACCATTCAGTTGCATACCTATAGTCTAATGGTCTCTTGTTATTTCTAAGAATACTGACTTTTATGTTACTATTCCTATCTAGATCCCAGTAGGCTCTGATACCATATATATATATATATATAAAGTAGAGGAAGCCGTTATTTTTTAATAACTCCTCTAAATTTTTAGACTATGTCTATTTTGTACGGAGAGATTAAGCCTAACTTAATAATCAATAAAAAGAAACAAATCTACGGAAAAAGAAAAATAGCAAACAGAACCCACGATTGTTGCCTATGGAATACATTTTCTGTATCTTCATAATTTGCTGTAGCTCATCTTCCTGTTATCTTGTTTTGGAAACTCCAAATTGTTGGTTGCCTTGCTGGTTTTCTTTGTCTGTGGCGTCATTCCTGGAAGCAACCTTAATATTCCCAACACAAAGACACATTGTTCTCTCCTTGTTTGTCTAGTTAAAGAGTGAAATTAACGCAAGTCAATGAAAGCTTGAATCTTTGTAGATCGATGTGCCCAGTTTGGGTTCTTAGGCCCTGATTTCTATACCACAAACAAAAAAAAGTCTAACATAATTTGACGCATGCAGAGCCCAGCTAGATCCCAGCCGCCCCCCCCCCCCCCGTCCTTTCTTTCTTTCTTTTGTTTTTTTTGAAACAGCGAGCCCATAATTCAAGAAGGGGATTTTTAGCGTCTCACAGTCCAAATAAAAATTTATAAAAATTTTAATATTATTTTAATAATTTATAAATAAAAAATACTTTTAAAAAAAACTTCTATTACATCTCTTTGTCAAGAAAGTTCCATGCACAATAGAAATTAAAAGCCAATTACAAATTCCACACTGGACAAATTAAGTTTTACTTTAGGAATGGAAAATAGGCAAAAATATTAGGACTAAGTGCAAACTATACAAACAATACTAAATCAAAGTTCTAAATATATATCAACTGTGGCAGACCTAAAGTCGGCTCCCCAAGGTGTCGTATCCTTTAGATCCACGATTTCTACTTGGACACCGGCAAACTCTCCAAGTCGCCTCCAAACACGCAAGGATGCAGGGCAAGAAAAAATTGGCCTCGAGTCTCGATCAATCTCGCACACAGTCAGCCTAAATTTCGAGTTTGTTTATTTTATATTTTAAAAAAAATTTAAGAATATTTTTTTTATTTTAAATTAATAATTTTTGAGTTTTTTAGATTATTTTGATGTATTAATATAAAAAATTATTTTTTAAAAATAAAAAAATATTATTTTTATATATTTTTAAATAAAAATTATTTTAAAAAACAATAATTACCATCCACTTAAATATTCAATTCAGAGTGTTTCGCTTTCATAAAAATCAAAGCGGAGTTCCCTTTTCTTTTTTCAAGTGATATTAAAAAGCAAAAAATCCCATGTCCAAAAGATGACTATTTCAATTCTAAAAAGAAAGTTTCAATAAAAAAATATATAAAAAAAATCATGACTTGATAATTAGTATATGATAGAAGAAAAAAAAAAGATCTAAAAATTTTATGTAAAACATTTACAATAAAAAAATAAAAATAGATATTTAATTTTTATTTAATATTCATGAGATATTTTTCATATTAGGTTCATATTATAAAAAGATTATTAATATTATCTTAAAAAACTACAATGGAAAAATTGAATAATTAATATTTAGAATATTATTTTATTTTTAGTAAATTTAATTTAAAATTTAAAAACAATTTAAAACAAAAACTCCATTTCCAATTTGTTTTTGCAAAAAAAACATCCTAGATTGAATAACAAAGAGCTTTTCTTTACTTTTTTTTTTTTGGTGAGATGAAAATCTCAATTACTTATTTCAACAATATGAAAGTTCAAAAACACCTAAATAACATTCTTTTCATCAAGAAAAAAAATATTAATTTTGGTTTTTTTGTTCATGAAATCTAGCCAGCTGACTGTTTTTTCTCTTCTCCGTTATTTTTTTAATCTCCTTTATTTTCTCTTAAATTCAAGAATAGAAATGTGGACAAAATAATGTTTTGGACCAAAATATATAATTGAAAAACTAAAAGGACTAAAAAAGAAATTGAAAAAGATCCGAAGGCAAAGTTCTTCAAAAAGGTGTTGAATGAACAATGTAAAAAAGCCTATATTTTTACCTCAAAATCAATTTTGGTCCTCTTATTTTTATTTTTTCACAAACAATAAAATCAAGTTTTTCTTGTAAAATCAAGAACCAACCTCTTATCAAGATTTTTTTGTTTTTGAAACTATGATACCCAACATAGAGTAACACGGAATAAATTATCAATCACAATCTTCAATTAATGGAATGAAAAAGAATAAAATTAAAAAGAAAATTTCAATAACTAGATTAAAAAAAGTACAAGAAAAACATAAAAGAACAAAAAAAAAAAAACACAAAACACTATTGAAATCCATAATATATTGCCAGGTGATGAATAATGAAATTACAATCTCTTAAAGGTTTTTTTATAAGTGTAACGTAATGTAATTGGAATTAACCATCTTCGCTGGACCTCCAAAGACTGTGTAGGCCTATAAATTGCAGAAGCCCATATTACCCAAGCTTGATCTATTTCTTGTTCAAGAAAAAAAAAATAAAAATAAAATAAAAATAAAAATCCTGACTGCCACCTCAAACTGAAAGCAAGCACAAAGAGGTAGGTTTCTCAAAAGATAAAAGCAAAGCACAGAAAGATGAGCAAGTCAGCTGGCTATATTTTGTGAACGTTCATGGATATTATCAGTTAAAAGGCCTCTGGTGCATCTAAACTTTAAGTCAAGATTTTGAAAAACTTAACACGTGACAATTGAGATTATTAGCTTTTTCCTGCACGATGATGCGTTGCTATTATTTTATTTTATGATAATAAAAATAAATACTTAAAAGTATTTCAATAATTTAAATTCTCGTGTAAAAATGCATTTTTTCAGTTAAAGTTCCTCTTTCTTTATATATATATATATATATATATATATATATATATATATATATATATATATATATATATATGTGTGTGTATTATATCAACGAAACAATTTTCTTTATTGACAGTATGATTATTTGAATAAAAAGCTTAAACCAATTAAAATAAATATTTATAATTATTTAAATTATTTAAATTCATGAGAAAGAACATGTATTTTTTTAGTTGTAACTCCCCTTTTATAATTCATTCATTTCTTTTCTACTTTGACAAATATATATATATATATATATATATATATATATATATATATATATATATATATATATATATATATATATTAGAAGCATGGTTTTTCAAATAAAAACTTACTATTATTTTGATTATAATTATGTGATTGTATGAAAAAAATCAAAGAATAATTAATTTGAAGAAAAAATATAAATATAACAATAAAAAAATATATCAAGGAACCATTTCAACCCAATAACTTAAGCTGTTAGGTGAGGTTACATGATATGATTTATATTATTATCTAACACATCTCCTTAAGTGAAAGCCCTTTGGGCTTGAAATTGCACAGACTCACATTACATTGTGCTTAATTTTTATCAAATAAATGAGGATGGTGAGATTTGAACTCGCGACCGCTTGATCATCAAGGCTCTGATACCATGTCAAGGAACCATCTCGACCTAAAAACTTAAGCTGTTAGGTGATGTCTCAGGATATGATATATATTATTCTCTAACAAAATATATATTTTATATATTCTCATCAAACATCCATGTATAATTTTATGAAATATTGTTCATATAGTTTTATACAAATATTTTGCTAATATTACCACAAAAACCTTGTTTAAAAAACATGATAAGATTGAATGAAATTTTAAATATCATCATTGTTATTATTTATTTAAATAAGATTTATCTAAAAAAACAGAAAAAAATGTTTAATAATCAAAGCGGTAATAAAAATCAAGGAACAAGAAGAAAAAAAATACCATTTATTATTAAAATGAACAAGCAAATGTATATGTGTAAAAAGTAGAGGCACAATGATTTATCCATTTCTTTTAGTGTTTTTTTTTTTTTTTTGTTAATTATATAACATAGAAATAGTCTTTGTCATAGCGCAAAAGTGAGGGTATGCAAAGCGATATATGAGAGAAGTAAGATACGAACAAAGGGTTCTAGCCTCCATACCAAACCACTCCGTGTATTGGTTTATTTATACAGCTCAGGTTGTTACAATTACAATGATAAGAATACATTTGAAATAAACAAGTACAAGATATGCAGAAGCAAAGTTTAAAAGGAAACCAGGATGTTGGAGCCGACAGGGGATAAGGTTGCTGTTTTGAGAGTGGACTGAGTCTCTTGCTTAACATCCCCCTACAAGCTGGAAGGGGGTAGACATACTTGCAGCTTGTTCCGAAGCTCAAAAAAGCGACTGGTGCTTAATCCTTTTGTAAAAACATCAGCAATCTGATCTTGGGAACAAATACACTTGAGTTTAATATCTTTATTTAGAACTTTCTAACCGATAAAATGGCAGTCCACTTCGATATGCTTGGTTCTAGCATGAAATACAAGATTAGAAGCTAAAGCCAATGCACCAATGTTATCACACCAAATTGTGGGAGGGATAGGAGCGGTATACAGAGTTCTTTGAGAAGCATTCTAACCCAATAGATTTCCGCTGTGGTGATTGCTAGAGCCTGACACTCCGCCTCAATGTTGGAGTGTGCTACAATTGTTTGTTTCTCAGCAGTCTTTGACAGTAAACATGAACCAAGAAATACACCATAACATGTAGTTAAACGAAGATCATCATGACTACCAGCCCAATCGGAGTCGCAATAGGCTTGAAGAGTAAGAGATCCTTTTTTATATCATAAACCATTGTCAATTGTTCCTTTGAGGTAACAGAGAACCCGCTTAGCAACAGACCAGTGAGTGGATCTTGGACAATGCATATGTTGGCATAGTTGGTTAACTAAGGAAACAATATCCGGATGAGTCAATGTGTAATATTTTAGGGCACCAACAGTTTGGCGATACTCAGTGATTTGAGTTGCCGAGAGAGGTTCACCATTATGACTGAAAGCTTAAGTCCCGGGGAGCATGGTGAGGGATAAGGTTTAGCACCAATTATCTTAGTGCGATGGAGAAGATCACCAGTGTATTTTGATTGTCAGAGGTGTAAGCCCGTAGAGTCTCGATGAGCTTGAATGCCAAGAAAATAATTTAATGAACCAAGATCCTTCATTTTGAATTCCAGTTGCAACTTGGCAAGAAAAGAAGCAATAAGACAAGGATGCGTGCCTGTCACAAGAATATCATCGGCATAGATGAGAAAGAACAAGTGAATATTTCCTTGATGATAAATAAATAATGAAGAGTCCACCGTGAGGAAATAAACCCAAACTGAAGTAGAGACTGAGATAGGCTTATGAACCTAGCCCGTGGGGCTTATTTGAGTCCATACAAGGACTTCTCAAGCTTGCATACATAGATAGGAAAATCTGGATGAACAAAGCCTTGAGGTTGCTTCATATAGACTTTCTCTTGTGAAACACCATGCAAGAAAGCATTAGAAACATCCAATTGTCGTATATTCCAATCAAAGTGAACAGAAAGAGCAAGAATAACTCGAATGTGGAAGGTTTAATAACTAGACTGAATGTCTCAGTGAAATCTATACCACATTCTTGTTCAAAACCTTTAGCCACTAATCGGGCTTTAAGTCAATCAACCTGACCATTGGATGTTTGTTTAACCTTTAGACCCATTTGTTATCAACAACATTATGATTCAATGATCACGGGCAGAGTATCCACATACGGTTTGCAATCAGAGCATCATATTTTTCTTGCATAGTCGTGCAGTATTCAGGATGCAATGAGGCTTGTTTGTAAGAACGAGGTTCAATTGACATTTTTATACTGGTGAGAGCCTTAAGAGGATGTTTTGTGGAGTAGAATGTCTTATACTCAAGGAAGGTGCGGGGCTTGAGATGGCCTGTTTGAGACCGAGTGGTCATAGGAAGGGATATCTGAGAGGCAAGAGGAATTATAGGGGTGGAGATGGAGAAATATCTGGACTTGAACTGGATGTTGAAACAGCAAAATCATATAAAGATGATAAAGGGTTCAGTCAGGAGAATTATGAGAGGTAAATGAATCTGCATGAGTGCTAAGAGATAGATCAAACCCAATATTAGATCATCATCATCATCACCATCAATGGTCTTACCAACGGCTCCTAGTTGTGCTGCTAGTTGCTTTGCCGAATCAAGGTAAGCCGCACACTTCACGGAACCTTGATTCAAAGTTCGGAGGAGCCGCTTCAAGTGGTATCGGAGTAATAGGACTGTTTAGGATTGTGGGTGTGCAGAGTTTGAAAAGTTTTAGTTTTTTATATTTTTAGATTATTTTAGTATATTAATAATAAAAATAAATTTAAAAAATAAAAATATTATTTTAATACAACATAAAAAATACTTTAAAACAATTTCTACCATTTTATTGAGTTACCACTGTTTTCTCTTTGTTTTATTTGATTCAAACCAGGTTTTCCATATTGCCCGTTTCTTTTACTTGGGATACGAGTCTTTATATTTGCTGCTTCTTCCTTATTTCAGGCAGCTTGGAAAAGGCAGACATACTACAAGTCTGTTTTTTCTCCGAGGGAAATTTGGTTCTTGGGATGGTTTAGCAATGGCCGGTGTGTTGCCTGGTGTTGAATGTGCTCGAAGGAGGAGGTTCCATCGAAGTGGAGATTCACTTGGAGCCCCAGCACATGGCTGGACAAGAAGACCATCTTTTTGTTTGTACACAAGCAGCCATGAAAATCATCATGGTTCAATCTCTTCCCTGGTATCCTACTCTCTATCTACAGATCTTTTCCTTTCCTCTCTTATGTTTTTGGTAACTGTTGCTGAGATTTTCTTTTTTCCTTCATAGAATTGGATTGAGAAGCAAAAGCAAAGAAGCATATTAAATCAGGCATACGAGGATGAGAAGCTGGGAGGAGTGGCAAAAGAAGCAAAGGAAAGATTAGATGAGAGGCTAAGAATGCAAAAGAAGAAACCAGAAATCACAAGGAAAACAATGGCTTCAGCACAATTCATATGGTCCTTGCTAATATGCACACAGTAGCCAAATCAAATTTAGTACTTGGATCAGCTTTCATGCTTACGTACTATGTTCTAATTTTTTTTTCCTGAATCCAGGCACAAAAGCACAGGAAATCTAAGAGGTGTGGATGGCAGATCAATGGTACTAGGGGAATTGCAAATGGAGTTGTATGGTCCAAAGAGGAGTGGGTCTAAGAGATACAAGTGGGCCAAATTGAGCTGGAAAGCTGCTGACCAAGACGAGTGCACCATCTGCCTTGATCGGTTCAAGTCCGGTGAGACCTTGGTGCACCTTCCTTGTGCACATAGGTACCACCCCAAGTGTTTGGTGCCATGGCTAGAAAACAATGGCCAATGCCCTTGTTGCAGAATGGAAATACATGTTGAACTTTCCTAGAAGCATTGCTCTCTCTCTCTCTGTGTTTTTTTTTTAGGCTTTCGAGAGCAACTTTGTTTGCTTTAATAGAGTAATTTGGGGTGTGCCAAGACATGAAATGCTTGGCTTCTCTGTGTGTTTGTAATTTCCAGTTTTCCATATTAGCAACAGAGATTTTGGGAAATTAAGTCTATTGACAAAGTAGTATACAAATGATTTCTTTTTTAATATGCGGCAGCTCAAAGGTTGTATAATGTAAAATCACGGTGGCTTATTTTTTCAAGCTTTTGTAGTTTTTTTTTTCTTTCAAACCTAAAGCAAAAGATTCAATTTAGAGGCGTTTTTGACCATGATAGATATTTAGTTAATCAACCTGCATCATAATTTTATATAAATTTTATTAAAACTTCTATTTTAAAACCTTAGTTATGAAAAAACTAGAAATTTTAATTTTTTTTGAACTATTTTTTTAATTATCAACCATAAAAATTACCACAACATGAAGCATCCTTACAATACCAAAATATTAAAACACAAAAACTTAATGAAAAACCAAATTGTTTTTTTTTCCGTGAGCATTTTGGCTTTCTGACAAGGATCCCGGGGTGTTAATTTGCAAGAAAATGAAGGGCATTGCAAATCTTTTATTATTATTATTAATATGGGTGTTTGGGTTAATTTATGCGTACCTCGATTAATTTCACAGGTCTTGAAGTTAACGACTATGTAAATCTTTAATAGCCTTAAAGTTTGTGAGACTCGAACTAGTGATCTCTATAAAGCAAATCTAGGATTTAACTAGTTGAGATATACCCATCAAAATTAGAACATTTGCAAATTGCTCAGTCATGTATGAGCCATCGATATTTATATTTTTTTGGTCTCCACAATAAAATGTATTTTCAGATTAATTTTCATGAATTGAAAATAAATGATCAATATTACTTGCTCATAAATGTGTAATGCATTGTAAGAAAAGAAGCCAATGAAAAGTTTCTTTTTATAAAATTAGAAAAGCATAGATCTACAGAATTGTAATTTAAATGTGTAATGCATTGTACAGAGGAATTGCAAGCAATGCTTGGTGCTTGGCCATTTTTTTTTTTTTTAAATTGTGTGTATTTGCAACTTGATAATTTCAAGGCCTAGTACAGGTCGAAGCTTGAATGGACAGCCTAGCTACTTTTTGTCCTGATGAGATCAGTGGTCAATGCTGAGGAAAAAGAAAAACTGGTAAAATTTTAATTGATTTTCTAGCAGCAAGTGATTCTCATTGCTCCAAAGATCACTGTCTATCCATTCTTTTGTCCCACAACTTGATATGCAGTTCCAAATAATGCACCTCTTCTGTCTATAAAATGGGCC
Organism: Populus simonii; assembly: GCA_007827005.2. Lineage (NCBI taxonomy): Eukaryota > Viridiplantae > Streptophyta > Magnoliopsida > Malpighiales > Salicaceae > Populus > Populus simonii. Next base: position 20,438,512 of record CM017469.2, read on the forward strand.
ATAAAATATGGAATTGCAGCACGGGGATGATGATACACCTCTCCTTTTTACCACATTAAAAAAAAAGGCAACCATGTGTGGCTATACAAAACTTGAAAAACCATGCTTAAATGATTGTTGTCGTGAAAATACGAGGTGCAAGTGTTGCAAAGCTATTTGAGGTGGGACTGCTTTTCGTTCCAAATTTGAAAGAGAGATGAAAAAACAATTAAATGGCTAAACATGTGGGAGAATCTGACATGGTATATTATTTCTTAAAGCCATTGAGAGCTTTATAAACAGGCAAAGCTAAGTTTTTTGATGAATGAATGTCATGTAAAATAAACAATATTGTGAGAGAGGAAAATAAAAGCCAGTTAAAAAGCACAGCCAACGGATGCAACTGCGATTTGTTTTTTTTTTTTAGTTTAATGTAATTGTCCGAATCAAATTGCGCGCACCTCGACTAATTCCATGGATCCTGAAGTTAACAACCATGTAAGTCTCTAGTGGCTATTATATGAGCAACCACAGGACTCAAACTTGAAATCACAAAGAGAGTAAATCTCTTAGTCCCAAATTTTTACCACTGGACCACTATGTATATAGTTGGAACTGCAATTTGTTGATTTAATGCAATATTAGTCACCGAAAGCTGCTACCATAAATGCATTCGACGCCTAACCTTGAAATTGGAGAGAAAGGCTTGGATGCTCAGCCTATTTTAGCTGCATCTCCTGCTATTTTATGTAGAACCAAGAAAGAAGAGAGAGTAATCCATAATGAGCGATATACTTTGTGAGGTATTTGTGTGAGAGAGAGTTTATGAAGTGTTTATTCCTTGTTAATTGTTTTTCTATTAATAAAAAGTGGTTTAAATTCCCACACTTCTCAGAGAAATCCCAATATGCTTAACTTAATTGGGTGAATCATATAAATTCTAGTTGTCTCATTTCTCATTTTACTTTGTTCTTATTAGCTATGTATTGTCGATTTTGTATGTTGCGATTCTAACATTTAGACATACAAATATTATGTGTACTTAGACTAGCCTTGTTTCATTAATTAGAATATACTATATTATTATTTGTGCTATGCTGTAGGTCAAATTATATTTTTTATATAAAAAAATATTAAAGTGTTATTAATGTGTTTTTTAGTAAAAAATAATTAAATTATATGAGAATTGACACGATGTGGCCTGGTCAACTTGACAAGTCTAAAGAACACCCGGACAACTGATAAAAATATAGTTTAACTAAAAAAATTAAGATGACATCTATTTTTGAATATTTAAACTACATCATATTAGATCAGTTTGGTTTAACCTGCTAAATTCACTATACAGGTTATGAGATCTTGATAACCCTATAGAAAGCAAATAAAAAAAATTATTATACCCAATTCTCAATCAATTCAATGTTGAAGGATGAAATTGAAAACAAAACTTAACTAAAAAACCAAGTTGAGTCAACCTGGGTTAACTTGTAAAACTTAGGTCAAGAGACTGAGATAAACTCATAAAAATCAAATCAAGACAAATTAAAAAGTTTAGTTATCAATCAACCAAATTTTAAATGATAAAATAAAAAAAAAACATAAAAAACCATGCGAGTCAACCGACTAAACCTGTAACTCGTGTCATGAGACTATGATAACCTTATAGAACACAAACCACGATAAATTATGAAGCCAAATTCCAATTAACTCAATATTGAAGAATGAAATTAAAAAACAAATCAACTAAAAAAAAAAAAAACCTTTAGTCAACTGACCTGATTGACCTAGGTCATAAGACAATAATTATGATGACTCTATATAAAGTAAATAAAAAAATTATAAAATCTAATTTTTAATCAATCCAATATAAAAAGATAAAACTGAAAAAAATCCAATTAAAAAAAGAACAAAAAAAAAAAAAACCAAGCCAACCTAGTTAACCAACAAAACTTGTAACTCAAATCATGAGACCATAATAACCCCATAGAAAGCAAATAAAAATAACAATTATGAAGTCCAATTCAATCAACTAAATGTTGAAAGATGAAATTAAAAAAAATAATAAAAAAAATTATCATGTCAATACTGCTAACCTGCAAAACTTATGAGATGAATTAAGAAACTGAAATAACTTTATAGAAAAAATAAAAAAAAATAAGATACAATACCCATTAAACTCATTGTTGGAGAATAAAATTAAAAAAATAATAAGTTAGAAAATTAAAAAAAAATCCTAAAAAAATTTGATAACAAAAGTTAAAAAGATCTAGGCATTTTACTACAAATTACTACAATGAAATATCAAGTACTTTTATAATATGTTAACTTAAATAAATATTTTGACATATATAAGTCCAGTGTTATATTAATCGTTAAAAGATTATTCGGGTATGTCAATCTTTAAAAAAAATACATAGTAAAATGATGTATTTATCTCCAATATCAATAAAATTTAGAACCGTTGACTAGGGGTTATTTTGTTTTTTTAAATACTTTAAAACCATAAAATTACTTGTTTACCTTTAGGGTCAAAACAAAAATTTAGAGCCATTGATAAAGGGTGTTTTTGGTTTTTTGCTTTTTAGAATACAATAAAAATACGCCTTTACCTTTAGAAAGGACAAAAAACAAGGCATACATCTAGGGTTATTTTTATCATTTCATACAAGTGTTTTTTGGTAATTTTCATGATCATAAAGGGTATTCTGGTATTTTAAGTTGGAAATATATATATATATATATATATATATATATATATATATATATATATTAAATGTTGTTGATGCGTGCTCATTACACGCTACCATGTGAGTGACATTTACGCCCTTTGAGTGATACATGCGATGCTATCTGGTAGCCAAACCTGCCTTTCCATTCTATCTTTGGAAGCATCATCGTGTTATCTTTCTACTGGTGTGACGTATGACAGCAGATGATAGGCGGTTTATCATTGATAATCGTTTCTTTTTTACTCTTTCTTCCAAAGAAAGTACATGTTTATCCTCTTTTCTTTTGGTTTTACAATTTCAGTCCTTATGTTTTTTATTGCTTATTTTCATCATTGACTCTTTTATATATATAAAAATTATGTTTTCAATTTAGTCATTCAATTACAATTTTTCATATATTATTTTTTTAAATTCGGTCCTTATTCTTTTGATTTCTGATTTATTTTTCCTTGGCTCTTTTGTTAAAGTTTTATTGGTTTTCAATTTCATCATCCAATTAAAGTTTATTGTTTTATTTTTTTCAATTTAGTCCTTATTCTTTTGATTTCTTTTTCCTTTTTTAAAGTTTCCTTTTCAATTTAACCATCCAATTTAAATTTTTTTGATGCCCTCTAATTTATTTTGATTTTCACCATCATTATTTTATTTATAATTTTTTATTTGATTGATTTTTTTTCGTTTTCATCCTTGACGTTTGATTTGTTGGGGATTGAGCTTCATAATTTTTTCATTTGTGGTGCTTTCAATCTAATGACATGGGTCACGATTTTGAAAAGTTAGTGTTGTTCAACATTTTTTTTCTCATTTTCTTTTATGATTTTATATAATTTTTTTTAAAAATAATTTTGTGTTTATCTATAATTTTGTTTTTCTATCGGTTTATCGTACTCTCATAACTTAGACAATGAGTTTTGTAAGTATTTTTTTAATAGAGGCTTTTTTAAAAAAAATATTTTGTTTATATTTGACTTTTGAAGAATTTTATTTTATTTTATACAAATAAGCTTTATTTTATTAAAAAAATATTTTTTTTATAATATGTTTTTCATAATATTTTTTTCTTTTATTTTATTCAACCAGTATGTATTTTTATGTCTATTATTTTTTTATTTTAATAAACAAACTTAGTAAACATAAATATATAAATGTTTCATTTTACAAGATTAAATATTTTAATCTACATCTATTTATTAATTTTTTTAATTTATCTTTAACAAATTTTTATTTATATAGATAATTATCAATTTATTTAACTAGATATTTATATGAATATTTTATTTACATTTTAATTTTTTTATATAAAAAAACTTATCAAAATAGCTTAAAAAATAATTTATAACTCACAGCACGCGAATCATATATATATTGACACACACACCGTTGTACCACATGTGGCCGCCGTAGATTATCAAAAGAAAATCCAACTCATATTTAAAAAATGACATCGTATTACTCCAACAATTGCCAAGTCCTCTCACCTTCTTCACCAACGGCTAGTTCCAAGTGACCGTTTCATAACCCAAAAATTCAAACACTCGAAGAACCCTAAATAAACACCAATCCGGAAAATAAAAAAGGAACACTTGAAAATCTTCATTAAAATCACAACAGCCCTGGCACCCCATAAAAATCCCAATTATTTGTTATCTCTTCTATTCACTTGTTCAAATCAAGAAACAAAGAAAAGATCCTCAAAAATGGTATACACATACACACCAGCGTACTACTCTACTCTCCATGACTCAATCACCTCTCTTTGCAAAACAATCCTCCCATTTTCCTTCAAGAAAAAGAGATTGACTGCTGCAGAACACAGGCTCTCAAAGCTGCAGTCTGATAACTTGAAGTGGCAACAAGACTCATTCCACCAGATTTTGAACTTGATGGGGTTGCATAAAGAAGATATTTTGTCTGAAAATGAGGTTTCTGCTTTCAAGATTCATTTGCTTGAGACCCTTATTGCTTCTCCACTTGAACATGAACAACCAGTCATTTTAAGAGATAAATTGGTCTTCTTGCAGGTAAAGTTTCTAGTTTTAGAACCTGGGTTACATTTTATTTCAGTTTTTCTCTTTAGACAAGCAAGTTAAACTAATGTTTATTTTGGCTTTGTTTTAGGAGCTTCTTTATGCAAAATGTATATCAGAAGATGAGTACCATTCATCAAAGAGGCCTTTGTTACAACGGCTAGCAGTACAAGGAGCAGAAATTGATTCAAGAGATCTTATTTTTGCTGGTCCAAAAGACACAAAAGAGAACAAGGAAGGGGAGTGGTCGGTTATTGATTTAAAAGATGAGAAAAGTTTGATTGGTAAAGAAACTTTACAGTCCAAAAACAGATCAAAGCCTAACTCAGCGATCAAGCAAATCAAAGGAGCAGCCTCAGTTTTTGGTTTTGGGTCCTCTCAAAAGCTAAGCAAACACAAAGAAGAAAAGAGTATTTTTGAAATTGAAGCAAGATTGGCCTCCTCTGGCCATGTTAGTAACGAATCAGAGAAACCACTTTGGGATGAGGGAAGTGAAACGAAGTCAATTCTCATGCAAGCAAGCTTACCAAATGAGTCTACAAAAGAAAGTGGAAGCAATGACAAGTCCAAGAGGAAACCCTTAAAGACTCTGTTTCCAAAAGTGCCAAGAGAAGGAGGTGGTGGTGGTGGTGGTGATAATGGTCTTAATTGTGAGGAGAAAACCTCGAAATCGGCAAAAAAACAATGGGGTTTTGATGGGTTTAAGAAATGGAAGAAAAATGATTCAGATGATGAGACTGCTCCTCTGCCTCTTAACAATGAAAGATCTGACAGTGAGGCTTATTCAGGATCTTACCATCTTGTTGATAGTCCCATTGGAGAGGGACCAGACACTATACATATTAAGAAGAAGCTGCATTCTGATGGCTCTGCTTCAGATTTTTTCATCGATAAGGTTCAGCCTTGACAGTTTATATAATTTTTTTTTTCTAAATCTTTAACTTTAAACCTTAGCTTATGTGTCTATCTGCTGTTAATTATTCAGGTTTCAGGGGACAAGATAAAGAAGGAGATATCAAAAATCCAAACAGAACTAAGCACAACAAACTCCAGTCTTCAATTTTCGTAAGCATTGTTTTTTATTGAACAGGGGACTTTGAAATAGTTGTGTCTTTGTGTTGTGAGTTAGCGATCAATTAATCTTTTACTTTTGTCTTGCATTGTGCTTGTTTTCTTTGTGGTTCTATCAGTGATGACCAAATTGAAGCAATTTCCACCAAGCTTCCTGTTGACAAGGTTGACCTGAAAAGGTTCTGTCCCAAGTAAGAAAACAATTAAAAGGCATTTCTTTTTAATGCTTGTTTTCGTCACAGCATATCTGATATAGTGATCTGCTAAACTCGTAGCCATTGCAACTAAATCGTAGGCATTTCCTTACATTTGCATCCTTGCTACAGCATATCAAACTTTTTATTTACGAAACCTCATATGAACCGCAAATATGTTGTGTTTTTTTAAGGTCATGGCGTGAGTATGGTGATGTTGTACTGGATGAGGTGAAGGAGGAGTTCAAGGATCATGTTGGAGAGATGGAGAACAAGAGAAATGCTGCAAGAGAGAAACATCACAACAACTCAATGCGATGGACAACATTTGAAGATGATGATGAGAATTATCACCCAAACCTTTTTTCTCAACAGGATCACCATTCATCTCCAAAGGGCCAGAATTTTACAGCCAGGAATGATCATAGAGCCTATACTAATCCCTTCTCCCATGATTACTCCGAAAACAATGGAGATAAGATGAGAACAGAATCATTCCAAAATCCCTTCTGGATCCCGAGGCAGCAGTATTAGTATAGGGGAATTGGTATGCTCTTGATAAGGAAGCAGTATTCTTGTTTTTTGTGTACTTGTGTTCTATTGTAATTGTTGTCCAAATTCTCAAAGAAACTAGATAACTACACAAGTGAGTATATAATGTTAGTTTTTAATTATATAAAATTATAATACAAATATGACAATTTACAATCATAACAAAAAGACTAGCATGAATGATTAAATCACAATCCTATTATGTATACTAACAAAAACAAACAAAAAAAAAACTTGGTGAAGCATTTTAAGTTTGATTTTGGGTGAAACATGAAGGTTTTGGCTAGAAGAGTGGTTGTTTTGAGGTGATTTTGGATGGATTTTTTAAATTAAAATAATTTTTTTATTTTTGATATTAATATATAAAACACTAAAAATATCAATTTAATATTTTTTTGAAGTCAAAAAACATTTTAAAAAAATACTTGAGAAAAGAAACGAAAAGGGGAAAAAAAGAGAGCCTGGTGCTTATACTTGTCCAGATTTTGATCAATTTGAGAGAGAATGTAGTCATGAGGTGGTGAATTGCACATACTCATTCATCTAAAGAGTATTTTGAAATAAAATTAATCACTAGATAGAAAACTCATTTAATATACAAAGAATTCTTTTTAAAATATAAGAACATATTGAACACTTATCTCCTTTGATTTACCATACAGATTCTTGTAACATGTTTAAAATTCTCAGGATTGCTAAAAATATTACAACAATAAATCAAAAACAACCCTTTGATTTACTACACAAAATTTTTTTTATCATTAAAACTAGTTCTTCCCAAATACTTATCTCCTTTTTTATAAGACCTTTGAAAAAATAAAATAAAAATGATAAAAATAATATAAAAAACAAAATAAATAAAATTTTATCTCTACAAACATATAAATTGAACTTATTTATCAATTAAATTTAAAATAAATTTAATATTATAATTAAATTTAATTACAGTAAAGGTCACCGACCTGTAAGATCTATAGAATTCAAACTTCTGGGGATATAATACAAGAGATGGAATTTATATAAGGTAATAAAAGGTTTGTATATACAATTATATGTGCTATTCTATCAAATAGAAGGAATTTCCGGATTTGGGATTGAAGGCTCGTTGGCACCCTCACGAACATCTCCTCGACAAAGTGGGCACACCCTGTAAAAATACCAACAGAGGAGGGAGAGGGGGGAGAACGATGTGCCGAAATTTTCACACCAGAAAAGGAAAAAAAATGATTATGAATATGGTTTATGAAGAAAAAGATAGGCAGCAAAAGGGCAGGAGGGTGGCAACATCAATACCCATGTATTTCTTTAAGCCATTTATCCACACAAGCCATGTGATATTCATGGTGGCAGGGAAGAACTCTTATTTTGTCACCTTCCTCGTACTCAGCCAGGCAAATGTAAAACCTGGTCCATCAGAAAGCTATTATCAAAAACAATCCAAACGACCACAAGTGAATAAAGTTGGCTATCATTCTGTAAACAGAAACCATCTCAATATTTCTTCACATATTAATATGGGCGCAATCCAAGTAACGAAACACCACCAATTGCAAGTTCCCCACCACTTCTACAAGCAATAACAACCATGTGCAGGTACACTTCCCGGCTTATCCTAGTGTACATCATGCAAGTTCACGCCAAAAAACATGTTTCAACGAGAAACTTACTGTTCATCTTCATCATTGCCCTCAACTTTGTCAACTTTTTTGTGATTCTTAAGAGGGAAAGAATCAACGATGGATTCAGGGGCAGGGAGCGACATCATGGATAGAGAGAGTGACACAGGCTGACGATGAATTTCATCCAAAACCTGCAGCTTAAACATACACCAGAACTTAGTATCAACCAACGCAGGTCAAATAGTGCATAAATCATGGTAAAACTGCCTGGCACAGATTTCATGGTCAAAGCAGCTCCCTCATCATGCAATTGATGGTGGCTTCCACACCTCTGTAAGCAACTCTACATAGAAAGACAGCTGCGCAGTTTCTAAAAACCTCCTGCTAGATCTTTGTCTTGTTATGAGACAGAACAGCAGCTAATATCTAAATGCAAGCGACTCTAGAGCAAATTTTTTCCAGGAAAAGTAAAAGGGGTATTTAACTATTCAGGATTCACCTTCATGCTCAAAAAGATAGCAAAATAATGCACCACCTTTTCACATCAGATTCCTCAAACAAATGTAATAGAGTTACAAATTGTGGGATTAGCAGAATAAGAATCTAAACTTCTACTGCGGGTTAGACTTGGTTCAACACAGTTATACCCTTGAATTTGCAATTCATACAAAAGTGACGCTAACAAAATCAAAAGACAAATATATACACAAATAGATAAATAGTGACTTAAAGCATCATTAACATCAACATAATGAATTCAAATTAGCAACTCTATCACACAGGTCCATTCTGTTTTTCAAACTACATCCATTTTTCATGAATGGGATGAGTGAAGTCAGGTGAAGATGTGTCAAAGGAGAACTACCTCAAACAGAGCTTCAGCAAGCATGACTATTCGTGATATCCTTCGATGAGCATTCAACTCCTCAGTCATCAAGATTGATTCACACGAGCATGTACCGTCAGGGTGGAGTCCAGAAGGACAAGAGGTAGTTCGTAGACCATTCTCATCAAGGCCACCATGAAGTCTTTCCCATATCTGCAAAGAGCTTGCAGGACTAGTTCGTAAGAATTACAGATGGACAAAAGGGATTTTAACCTTATTTGTTATGTTCTGCTAACCCAGCTGCCATGACTACTGGATAGACAATGTAAGGAGTGGCATACAATCATACCAAAGAAACTAAAAGAACCATTGAATGTGCAATAAAAGACCAGGGTTTGCAATTCCCAAAAAAAAAAAAATTCTCTATCAGGCCAAAGAGCAAACACTTCCTGCAAAAGTACAGAACTACAGGGCCAAGGAAGAATTCAGACTTTGGGCCTTGGGAGGGTCAGAAAGTAAAATTTCTATTTTGGGTTGGCCATTTCATTAGGATTTATTTGAAATGTTTCCAAGAATAAGGGGGGTTTTGAATTTTTGTTAACGCCCTGAGGACAGTCTTTCTAAGCTTCCTTCCCAATTCCATACTTCAGTGGAACAATAACTGTACAAGGGTCTTGTTGATGATTGTAAGAAACAGTCAACTCATCAACATACAGACGTATAATCCCCAATATCTATCACAATCATGCACACAAAGTAAATGATATCATAGCATTCTTTCCTCAGAACTATTCAGAAATATCACCTCAGATCTTGAGTGTCGTCTTCGTTCATTCAATCTGTGAATTCTCCTGCCCAAGTATCTAGAATCATTGTCTATCCCATCGTTGAAAAAATCACCACTGAAATTAAGAAGCCATCTGTCATGGGATTCAAGATCATCATTATTATCTGTCGAGAAAACAGTAGTCGGAGAATCAACAGGCCTCCTAGAACTGCGCCTTGAAAATGCATCCCAAAACAGTCTTCTGCTATTCCTTCTGGCTTCATGATTGCTTGTATCTGAAGTGCTGCTAGAATAAATGCTGGAAGAGATACTCACAACATCGACATGGAGTACACTTCCATCTGTCCGGTCTTGTTCCCTATTGGGCACAAGAAATCCTAAATCTGAAGATACTGAATCTTGGATAGAATCATCTTGCGTTGGGCGAAAGGTTACTCGAACATCAGGCCTATGAGTTACAGAATCAGAATTGGAATTAGGTATGCCTGTTACTTCACCCATATGGTTGTCAAAAGAGGCATCATTAGAATGTGAATCTCCAAGCCTCGAAGGATCTGAACTGCTTGGATATATAATATCAGGATAGATCTGAGAAAAACCCTTGTTCTCTGAATTGTCAATGCCATTGACAGCATCCATGTTAGTTGAAACATTCATAGATACAGGATCTGATGATTGCTGTTCTTTAAATGAAGTACTAGCTTCAGTAATACTTCTATTCCTACCCGATTCATCATGACTATGACTATCACTTCCCTGATCCAGGCCAACTAACTCCTTGCTGTCAGGTAGGCATTTCCCTTGACAGCTTATGTCAAGATTTCTATAACCATCATTCACAAAAGTTCCCTCACTAGCTGTTATACTGTTTCCAGATGATCCTCCAGTTTCAGTATCCGAGCTACTAGACCCTGTTACCATACTAGAAACCACAGATGATTCCTCAGCAGAATTCTGTACCTCATTGATGAATGGGCCACACTGTTCCAGAGAATTCACCAGACTTTCATCTGGATAGTCTTCCATCTATTGGAAAAGGATGGCATGCGTATCAGTCTCTTCTGTAAAATGTAGCCACAACATTTGAATAGTAGCATCCTTAAATAGACTTCACCAAACATTAAAAAAATTGCACATTGATCAAGACTAGAAATATAACAGGAAATGAATACTGCCACCTCACCACATCTTGCTTCTTGAATGAGAGAAGTGCCTACTGCCTAGATTTGTTTATACCCTATGTCAACACTAAGGAATTGCTCCATATCCATACCGCAGAACCATCTGGCTCTCACAAATCGCAATAATCAGTTTTAGTCATAATAACATTGAAAAAAAGAGCTTCCGTTACAGACTTATAGAAATAGTTTATAATCTTCTTAAGAAAATCAAAAATCAATCAAGGGCATTGAGCAAGGCTTCCAAGTATCAATTGATCATTGGTCTTGTGGGGAAAGTGCACATACTAAGACAGTTTTCCTACTCTAATGGCAAATAAAGTTAATTTGTAAAACATTCTGAAACACCAATTTGGAATACAGGGATACATGAACTATGTCAGAGCAAATCATCTGTTTGTTAACATCACCTTAAGCTCGATCAATCATCAATGTGGACATCATAAAGTTTGACAAAAATCTCTACGAACCCCGATTAAACTAAAAATCCAATGACTATACATGTAAGACTAAGGTCTATAAATTAATATCATTTTCTTTGTCAAGGAATTGCATAGACACAAAACTTGAACTTTTAATCAAATAACCAAAGTGACCAAATATTCAGACGATTGGAGAGCTAAGCTACCATGTCTCTATCGATAAACAAACAATTCAAAACAAAATTTGATGGCAAACACAAAAAAAAAAAAAAATCCTTTCATAAACAGTTGACAAGCAACAGAAACAACCCCATAAAACCCAAAAATAAGACAACTTTTCCAACATCATAAGATAAATCCTAGATCATCAAAAGCCACAGATATTTTCATGCAAAGATTCAAACTTCTAACAAAACAACAGAAAACACGAAATGGGTATTCATCGTTTTCTCCAAAGTCATTTCATTTTACAAGATAACAACATAAACAATCCATTTTTAACGCTAATTAGACAACCCCAGATCATCAAAACTGATTAAAGAACAAAAAAAAGAAATGAAAAATCAATTTCAAGTTCAAATTTTAAATCACTTTTTCTTACCTCATGACGAGCTGTGCGAAAAGAAAAGGAGCCACCACAGATGAGAGAAGAGAAGAACCTGGACGCCCTTCGGTTCAGTCGGGCCCGTGTTGAGAGTGGCCCCGGTCTACTACTACTCGAACCCATTTCTTAAGAAATAAAAAAGGCTGAGAAATGATGGTGATGGTGATGGTGATGGTGGGATGGAACTGCATAGCTAAAAATGAGCCTTATTATTTCATCTTGTTTGTATGTTTGAAATTGAAATGATTAGAGGTGAGAGAGTTCTTTTTCGTACGATTGGGGTTAAAGTGTTTTAGAGTTTTGTAGTTTTCTTGCACAAAACTGAAAACACGTCCACATTCGGTGCCATAGCATTCATGCTGTTTCCTCTTTGCACCGACACATACACCCACTTCCCACTCTCTAAATATCCACTCCTATAATTCTTTTTTTTAAAAAAAAAATTCTCAGTTTTTGAAAAGGTTTATTTTTTTTTTTCTAACGTGCAACTAGAAATATTTAAAAACAATTCACATACAAAAATGAAGATGGTTATTTTTGAAGTTGCTTTTTTTTTTCCGGTAAGTAATCTATGATTACCTCGTGTTTATATTTATTTTTTAAAATAAATTAGCAATTTTAAATTCATATTTTTAATAAGAAAATTACATTTTTTATATTATTTTAATTAAAAATTAATATTAAAAAAACTTAAAAAGAATCAGGTTTAGGCTATTATGAATTGAAATAGAAAATTATTATTTTACCTTTATTAAATAAACTCAATAATTTTAAACTTAGAAGTACAAGATCTTTTATAATGATTCATTCATCATTATTAAATTAATTATGAACAAAAATAATCTTTTCATATTATTTTTTTAACACAGTAAAATGACACAATAGTCATTAAAAGTAAAAAAAATATATTAAACTTGCATGCATGAGCATTTTTTTCTTTTCATTTTTAGCACATTGAAATGATTTCAGACCCTTAAAAGAAAAAATTACTAAACTTGCTTCTAGGGGTTTCTTAGTAATTTCATCCAGGTTTTTTTGTTATAATCAAGTAGGGTTAGAAATAGTTTGGTATTTTGATAAATATATAATATTATTAAAAAAAACTTGATGCACATGCTAGCATGTGGAGCCCCTTCGCGCTCTTCAGACGATTCTTGATACATTATCCAATAGTGGAACACCGACTTTCACGATAGGATTAGAAGCGTCATGACGCCTTTTTTCATTTGGGACAACGCGTGTTGCAGTTGAGGCAAAAATTTGTTATTGATAACCTCTTCTTTCTTTTTTTTTTCTTTTCTCTCTCCTTATCTCGAAATTCACGCTGCCCTTTAAAAATTCAGATATGTCCTTTGATATATTGATATTTCAACTTTGATCCTTTTTTTTTCTCTTGGCCCTTTTCTCATATTTCAATTTGTTTTCAATGTCATCATATGGTCTCTAATTGTTATTCGTTATTTTTTAAAAATATGATCCTCATTCTTTTGATTTTGATTTTTTTAGAGTGTTTAGTGAATTTGGTTTTTCTTTCCATTTTCACCTTATAATTCAAAATTTTAAGTTGTCCTCTCTTTTATTTTTAATTTCATTCTCTTAATTGCTATTTTTTATTTTTTATCCTCTTCTATAATTGATTTTTTTTTTATGAATTTGATTTTTTCTTTTCAATTCAAAATTCTAAATTATCCTCACATTTATTTTTTATTTCACATCCAGTCCTCATTCTTGGTCTTAGGAGTATAAAAACTTAATAAATCTTGGTCTTAGGAGTAGAATAGTCTTTTCATAAGGATTCATTCATCATTATCAAATTAATTAAGGATAAAAATGATCTTTTCATATTTTTTAGCACAGTAAAATGACACAATAATCCTTAAAAGCAAAAAATATTAAATTTGTGTGCAGAAGTGTTTTTATCTTTCCATTTAGCACATTGAAATAACTTCAGAACCCTTACAAGCAAAAATTACTAAACTTGCTTTTAGGGTTTTTTTTTAGTAATTTCATCCTTTTTTTTTTTGTTATAATCAAGTAGGCTTAGGGCTAGTTTGGTATTTTGATAAATATATAATATTATTAAAAAAAAATGCATGTCCTAGTATATGGAGCCCCTCTACACTCTTCAGATGATGTTTGATGAGATGTTCAGTGGTGGAACATCGATTTTTGCAATGACATTTGAAGTGTCTTAACACCTCCCTCCATATGGGGTAGTGCGTGTGGTAGTTGAGACAACGGTTTATTGTTGACGGCCTCTTCTTTTTTATTCTTCTCTTTTCTTTCTTCTTACCTCGAAATTCATATTGGCCTTTAAAATTTTAGACTTGTCATCTCATTTACTAATATTTCAACTTTAATCCTTATTTTTTTATCTTTAATTTTTGTTTTTGGCCCTTTTCTCATATTTCAATTTGTTTTCAATATCATCATATGGTCCATAATTGTGATTTGTTATTTTTTTCAAATATGGTTCTCATTCAAAATTCTAAGTTGTCCTTTCATTTATTTTTAATTCCTATTTAATCCTCATTCTCTTAATTGCTCTTTTTTGTTTTTTTATCCTTTTCTATAATTGATTTTTTTTTTTTGTGAATTTGATTTTTCTTTTCAATCTTACCTTTCAATTCAAAATTTTAAGTTGTCCTCACATTTATTTTTTTATTTCATATCCGATCATCATTCTCTTAATTGTTATTTTTTTATCCTTTTGTATAATTTAATTATTTTTTTAATTTTATCATTTGATATTTGATTTTTTAGGAATATGACTTTGGGCTTTTTTTATGGGATGCTTCTGATTTAGTGACTTGGGTCATTGGTTTGAAAAGTTGATATGGGTTGACATCATTTTTTTTTTTCAATTTCATCCTTTAATGTTGTTTATTTTGAAAAATAAGCTTCATAATTTTCTTCAATTTTCTTTCAATCAGGTTATTCCCATCTCATAAACTGGGCAGCAGGTTTGGCCGGTTGACCCAACCATTTTTTAGGTTATTTTTTATATATTTTTTCAGTTTTATCCTTCAAAAATGGGTTCTTTTTAAAATTAAGCTTCGTTATTTTTTTGTTCTGTCTTTTATTAGGTTATCTTGTTTTCATGATCCGACTCACGCGGTTTGGCAACCTTACCTAAGTTTGCAGGTGTTTTATTTTTGTGGGTTTTTTTATTGAATTTTTTTTATTTCGGCCCTTTTCATTTGGATTGTTAGGTATCGAGCATTGTTGTTTTTTTCAATTTGCTTTTTATGAGGTTGGTTCGGCCTCATGACCCGAGTTGCAAGTTTGACATACTAGCTTGGTTGACTCGAGGTACTTTATTTATTTATTTTTATCAATTTCATCTTTTAACATTATGTTATTTTGGAATTCAACTTTGTTATTTTTTCCCTTCTGACAAGCGTGCTTTTTTGTTTTTTTGGTTATTGTTATCGCCTTTTCTTTTAAGATTTGGTCTATTTAATATCGTTGCTTTTTCTATCATATAACTGAATGGACATTGATTTTTTTCCTTGTTTAAAATACATTTGTAGTGCTTAAACATTGTTTTTTACATTACAGAAAAATTGATCTAGCCTGCGTTAAAGTCCAAACTACCTATCTATTGTTTGTGTGTGTGTGTATAAAAAAAACTTTGATTCAAATAAACACAGTTTATGCAACATCTATATTGTAATTATAATATTCTAAGTTTTCTATCTTAAATTGGCCTTAACAAAAATCACTCTTACACACTTTCTAACCCGAATTTTTAGAAGAAGAAGCATTAGATTTGCATAAGAATGAAGAAAAATCAAGTCCCCACTTCTCTTTAATGGTTGTTAGACAAAACAATGCCATTAATGAGTCCAAGTATTATTTTTTATATTTTTTTCCAGACCATTGACACTGTTTCAAATGTCTTCCTGGACTCCGATAGACCTGGCATTTTAAACCAAAATAGCAAAACATGTTAGGAGACACCTTGTATTCAACCCGATCAAGCGATGTGGTTGAGAATTATGTGTGATATTGTAAAACTAGAGAGTAGGTAAATTTACTCCAAAATATGAATATGTGTACTATTTTATTTAGTTAAATCATCAATATTTTCAAACTAATTCATTATACCTTTTGCAATCATGATTAAAATTTTCTTAGATTTTTCACTACTTTTTGTCAAAATAACACGATTGCACGCGAGCTTATACCAACAATCAATGTTTTTCGCGCATAAAATCATGCATTATTTTTTTTAGAATTCCACTATGTTGTTGTTGTTGTTGTTGTTGTTATCAACATATTTTATAAAAAAAATTCTTTAAATAATTATTGTACCTGATTAGGGAATTTACATGATTCATGTATTGATTTATTACTTTATCTCATCCAAAATTTAAGTTAATTTATCGAAGATGTTCATCCCAAATCATAACAATTTTTATTTATTATTTTTTCAATTAAGAATTACTTTGTTTAACACTAATTTACTGATGTTTTAGGTGGTGGTTTATAGTAATGGCTGCTTAATGTTTTTTTTTCTTATTTTGTTCACTGGTTTTTGTGTTCTCAGATCCCTCATCTTTAATTTCTTATGCAGTTTTTTTCTTTGTTGTTGCCCCCTTCCCTTTTTATCTTTTTCATGGGTTTCATTTATAGGGAACTAAAGATCATTTTAGACCCTTCATATGTTAACAAATCATAATCATCCAAAACAAACCCATGTATCTCTACCTTTTAAACATAATGTGTTGTATCTAGGCTATAAGAAAGGTAGGCTTAAGTGAGGGTTTTTGGCTCTATTATGCAGCGAATTTAGAGGATGCAAAAATTAAAATTTGGGTTAGGATTGTGAGGTGTGTTAAGTAGTATAAGGGCATGCCCTTTTGTTTTAATGACAATAAAAAAAAGGAGCATATATAGCACCCAAAGATCCAACCTAGGCTATTTATTCTTTCTATTAAGGGAAGAAAGTTCAAATGAACAATGCATCACATGGGTTTATGTTTAAAATTGAATTGATAATATGTTATCCAAGAAACCAATTAACACATCATTTGAGAGAGGTAAAGTTAGGGTTTTATCAAAATCACAACCTTATTTCAATTTTGTCCCTAAACTTTTAAAATTTTACAATTGAGCCCTAAATTGGTCTGAATCTTAAATTTTTTTTGTAATTTCACCCTTAAACTTCTTCAATTGGACCCCAGATTTCCTTGCACCTTACAAAACTATCATTGGTATCAGATTTCTTCAATTTAACCCTCAATTGAACCTTTAAAATTCCAATTCTTTTAACTTCATCCATGATTAAGTTAATTAAGTTCTTTGAGTTTTAAAGCATATGCATTTTGGTCCCTAGACCTTCAATTATTCTAATTTGAATTGGAATGAGTGTATAACAAGAATTATTGGAATTCCCCATGGCTTGATCTTGTTTCTTTGGTAAGGTTACACTTTCGCGTGTGAAGTTTATTCTTTTATAAAAAAAAAAGGTGTCTTATCTTATCCTTTAAGACCAAGAAAAGTTGTGTGGAATTCTTCCCATGGGAAAGTGAGTAGTAAAGGTTGTTCGGGAGCATTGGGAACATTCAGTAAAGGTTGTACCCCTAAACTTTGCAAAATTGGGCATATTGATCCTTAAACTTCTAATTTGTGTAGTCATGACCAATTTCAGTTTTTTTTCTCTCAATTGTCTTTACAAGGCCCCTAAATTTCCTGTCCATATGATGTCCTTATTACTGTAGATTATCCCCTCTTGTTTGTGGCCCAAAAACATATAATTTTTTAAAAAATTAATTTATTATTTTTTTGGATTTTTCAAAAACAAAATATTGTTGAAAAGTTTTGAGAAAAATTTAAAGGACCCAAAATTGGGATATGACAATACATATAAATAATTAGCCATACAATATCTAGTGAAACAGTTTTTTAGACAGCTTGGTGAGTCAATCAACAACCATTAAAGAATTTATAAAGAAAAAATAGCAATCCCATAATAAGAATAGGTGGATTGAGTTTTTTCATAAGTTACCTACCACTAAATTTAGCTCAAAGGCATTTTAGATGAGAACTAACCCTTATGTTGTTTTTTATGGTCAATACCATTAGTCCCTTTTATAGGGGTCACCGGTTTATGATGACTAAGGCATATGCAATATATCCCAAAAAGGACTTGTAACAACCTATACTTTTCCCATGCAATAATACTTTAGACCATTGACCATACACGTAAAAATTTGAATAATTGTTTTTTATAAGGAAAGTCTCATTGATTGTTCAGCAGATTTATAAAATTACAAATGTCATTTCTGTATGAAACTAGGTAGCTCGATGACTTTTAAAATATATCATCCTTGAAGTAGTTTACTTGTGGCATACATAACAATTCAAAATAAAGCATATTAAACATTTGCAACATGTCAATTACTAATATTTAATCATTATGTGGTAAAAAAAAATTCATTTCATAGATTTTTCCTTAAGAACATTAATCTTATAACAATTCCCGACATTATACATTTCTCATCAATCTCAGATAAATTTAATCACCTTATCTTCTTTACATCATGATGATTGTTTCATTCATAACTTAATTTAACTCATCACTATACGAATCATTCCTTCCATCTTTAAAATTGATTGGTCGCACACAAACACTTTCATATTGTGTTTCTTTTTACATCTACTTTATTTCATAACTCTTTTTTACTTCATGGATATATTATGTTTATATTAACATTATTATTTCGCAAAACATGAAATTTACCCCATAATTTATTCCATCAACACATACAAGTCATATAATATTTTCCTTTCTTGACCACCTTTGATCAATATCGTAATTCATTGTGTAATCATGTCTAATTCACATCGTTATTTAATTCATAACATATTTAATTTATAGCACTTTTTTCTTCTTCCATGGTATGTATTCCATTTTTAACAAACAGTATAATTTTGTCTGATTTTTTTTTAATCATATAATTTATTTCATCCAAATAATAACATGAATTCCTCTAAACACCCAATTGATTCTCTCAATTGTTTCTTTCAACTATATTAATCTTGTATACTCATCTGTGTTGCATTACTCTTCATTTCAGTTATCTTGCATACCTGTTTAAAGCATATTTCAATATTCTTCAAAAATAAATATTTTTTATATCTATTTATGACACATTTCATTTATTTCCACTTATATTATTTCCATGTTCATTTCCATAAAACATGTCATTTATGGTAGCCTCAATTTCAAACCATCGACTTGACAACCTAATCAAACGTATATCTGTATTATTCCATCATCTGTTATTTTTACTAACGATGGTGATTAATTTATTCGTCAATCACTTTGTATGAAAATTATAACATTTTGGATATAAATTTCACGCAACCACCCTTTTCAATAATTTAACATACATTCTACTGAAATTACAATAGAATTTCTCTTATACTTGGAAAATAATTCTCTCAACTTGCCCATTCAATATGGCATTATTTCAATAAACCGGGAAATAATTTTCTCAACTCGTCCATTCAATAGGGCATTATTTTTATTTACCAGAAAATAACTTTCTCAACTCGCCTATTCAAACAGGACATTATTTTCATTTACTAGGAAATAATTCTCTTAACTCGCCCATTCAACGGGGCATTATTCTCATTAACCAAGAAATAATTTTCTAAACTCGCCCATTCAAACAAGACATTATTTCCATTTACTGGTCTCAACTCGCCCATTCAACAGGATATTATTGCCATTAACCAGGAAATAATTCTCTCAACTTGCCCATTCAAACAGGACATTATTTTCATTTACCGAAAAATAATTCTCTTAACTCGCTCATTCAACATGACATTATTCCTATTAACCAATAATTAATTTTTTGAACTCGCCCATTCAGCAATGCATTATTTCCATTTACTAGGAAATAATTTTCTCAACTCAACAAGATATTATTTTCATTTACCAGGAAATAATTCTCTCAACTCAACAGGATATTATTTTCATTAACCAGGAAATAATTTTCTCAACTCACCCATTCAATAGGGCATTAAATTGCCTTTTTTTTATTTCATAACTTTATACTAAAATTACAATCTACGAAAATTCCTTCTACAATCATTTGAAAAAAGTATTATGTTACTTCAAGGTGTTGAACACCCACCTCACGATACTATCCATTCACCAGTCAATGTCCTAGACATCTGTTATCTTATCGTTCTCAATGTTCATATTTTCAGACATTTGATATCACTGTTATGGTCAAACATAACTCTCATATGATTATTGTCGTTGTGATTACTAATAATTCATATATAGAGTTTTGTCGTTATGGTTAACAATAAATTATAACCATCTTACTACTATTTCATCCATCACATTTTATAACATATTACATTTTGCCCATGTAATTTATAACAACCATATATCAACTTCTATCTTAAAGGCCTAAGCTTTAAATTAATATTAACAATAATAATAAACAATACAACTTGCATTCCATTATTGACACGACCAAAAGATTGATGTTTTCTCCCAAGTGCAGGAGTGTCGAAGTAATAAATAACCTGGTAAGACCGGGGTCGAACCACAGGGAGATTAATTGTATAAATTATAAACAACAATAGTAGTAGTAGTAATAATAATAATAATAATAATAATAATAATAATAATACTAGTAGTAGTAGTAGTAGTAGTAGTAGTAGTAGTACTAATAATAGTAATAATACTATTAATAATGATAATAATAAAGATGAAGAAGAAGAAGAAGTTGATGAGAATTTTGAGATGGAAGATTAACGTAAGGATTAAATAATGATAACAACAAATATCAAGGTTAGAGGATCCACTAATGGTATTTCAAACAAGTATAGTATAAACTCTTATTATTCAATTGGAAACCATACATAAAGGAGGTTCCAATCATATTATAAATTATTAACATGATTACATTAGTTATCTTATTCGAATAATGCTAATACTTGTAAATGTTGTCAGACATTTATGATTATAACTTATGTTAACAACAAATCAAGTTCCTTTCATAGCTCATGTGTCGGTTATACTATACAATATGGGCTATGAAAGTGCCAAGTATTTGTTGTACCAAGTGTTATACAACATAAATCTAGATTAACCATTTAACAAGCAAGGTATTAAAAGTGAACAAGATAACAAATATAAAGCATGTTAGTATCCAACATTAAGGTCCATGTTAAGTTTATATTATACTTATTCTTACACCATTAGTGTACCCTTGTCACCTTGACATGATTAACTTAGCTAAACATAATGAAAGAAAGAAACATAAATAAACACGATAAGAACACAAATGAGAAAGAAGTTAACTAAGTAAAGAAAAGGAAATGAAAGGCATAAACAAGAGATTAATATAAACAAAACTTAAGTATTACAAAAGAGAAAGAGCAAGAGCATGATCTTGATCTGAACATCAAGATGCCTAAATGCATGGCAAATGCCTCCATTTATAGGCCAAAATTTAGAACTATTGATTTGTTGACTAATTGATGAGTGGGTGGCCATATCTTGACTTGGTGACAATTCTTACCTTCTTGTCTGCCAAAAATGTCATTGATAACGTCATAATTTGAATAGATTCTCCCATGAAGGTTCTAGAAAATTGTCTCAGCTTTCCAGGAAAAAAAAGATGAGGTTATTTGGACTTCTAGAGCTCGGGATATGGGCTGAACACTGAACAGTGTCTAGGCTGCAGGAGAGATTCGGACTTCTCCGTTATTGCTATAATTTGAACTTTAACACGACCTTTGTAAATCTTGGTCTCCACATGAAAGTTGTAGGCCTATGTCTTAGCTTTCCATCCATATAAAATGGACCTAAATCCAAGATCTACAGCTCTATATATGACCTAATTACCGAACAATGTTCTAGTTTGGACTACACCAGCATCTCTTTTCTAAGTTTGGCATTCTCTTTGTCCTTTCAATTTCAGTATTTAAACTCATCAATCAATCCTTTCATTTATGTGATAGGCCTGCATTTAAGATGAATATTTACCATAAATTAAAGGTATCTTATAGTATCATATTTATTATTATAAAACATGCTTTAGTTAAGGAGTTATTAATACTTCAAGTGCAAAATGATGATAAAAAAACCTTGATAAAAATGCACTTTTAAGTACTAATCACCCCCCAACCAACTTATTACTAGTCCCTAGTAATCAAAGCCTTAAAATAGAAAAATAATTTTCAAATTCCACAAAGCAAGACATTCATCATTCAACTTCCATTAATCTATCCAGATAAACAAACTTTCATTAAATTTTATATATCTGCTCAATATCTCTTAAATAAGATATTAATAAACCTTCCTTTTTATGTGCTCAATATATGAAAACATAGATGATGGGGCTTTTATTGGAAGAAAACAATATTTTGTTCTAATGTTTAAGGTTAACTTCCTTGGGTTGGGATTATTATCTTTCTTTTTTTTTTCTCTCTTTTTTTTTAATATATATATATATATATATATATATATATATATATATATATATATAACTTAAAACACAATGCATCTTTAACCCATGTAACGAGCTTTCGTCTAATGACTCCCAGACCAGTTGGTCTTAGGGCATTAGGTGTTGAGACACCCCTATGAGTTTAGTAACTCGGGTTGCAGATACTGATACGTAGATAGTGCAATGTTTGATTCCCTTAAGCTTTTCTCCTTAACCCATGTAACAAGCTTTGGGCCAATAGCTCCCAAGTCAGTTGACTTTAGGGTATTAGGTGTTAAAACACCCCTTTGGGGGCTTAATTGCTCAGGTTAGGGAGGCTACGAAACCAAACTTATCTACGTTTTTATTATCATCAATATTATCAATTTGTTTTTTTTTTGTTTTTTTTTGTGCAAATTATATATTATCCCTTTCTCTTAGTTGTTACCTTTAACAAAAGAACATAAATAATATAATAATCCAATGTGCAACCTACAATCATATATTAAAGTGTGTGTGTGAAAATGAAGGTTTAAGAATACTTGTTAAATAAGTATATGAGCAGAATTAAATGATAACAATGCGAGAGTTTGTAAACCTGAATATTTCAAGAAGTATTCTGATAGACCTTGTTAAGAATGTTTACTAAGATGCGTATCAAGAGTCACTTTAACAAAAGAACTCCTTTACTCTGCCATCCTAGTAACAACAGTTGTTTTTTTTTTGCAAATGGTTTATGAAATAGAAAACACAGTTAGTTAATTTTTTTTTTAATATCAATTACTACCCTTTCCCGCCAACCAAAACGAAACATTGTCCTTAATGTTCTAAGGTAGAAAGATAGAGTATAGAAGACATCACCTGAAAGGGCAAACACTGACAAACCTGAAACACATTTAAATAAATATAAGAAACAACAAAACACAATAATAAAACCAAAAGACATAAAGTTTTTACAAACGAAGGCTCAAATCCAATCTAAGCTTTTTACAGCTTTCCTTGACCAATTTATGCGACTCATAGTGGGATCAATTACAGGGATGAAAGATTGTACTTGGTCAATCAATTGTTCAGCAGTAGCAGCAGAGATTATGATTGGTCGTGCCGAAGATGTTAGAAAATTTTGTTCCACAGCATGATCAAGAAAAGACAACAAATTATCATAAAAACAATTAACATTGAGCAAACCTATAGGTTTATGGTGAATGTGAAGTTAGGCCCAAGAGGAAATATGAAAGATCTTTTCCAATATGCCCAGACCACCTGGTAAGGCAATGAAGGCGTCAGGATGGTTAAACATTGCATTCATTCGATCAAACATTGTGGAGACCTGTCCAATGATGTCCCCTTTTGCTAAAGCTTTGGGGACGACCCCCAAAACTTGACTTCCTCCTAAAAATGCAGCTATTAACACCCCCCATTAACCTAAGGCTGCCTCCCTCATACACTAAATGAATCTTTCTCTCAGCTAGTACCTGACTAAGATGATTTGCTGATTCTAAAAACAATATTTCCTTTCCAGGACTGGATCCATCGAAAACACAAATATTTTTTATGTGATAACTTGAGGATCCTGCCATTTCTACACACTTATATATCTCTCTAATGTAAGGGTTGAGTAGAAATGAGGGGAAGGAAGAGAAGATTTTATAGATGAGAATTTGAAAATGCAATCATATCACCTATATGTAGGCCAGCTGGAGTCTCACTCACTCTCTCTCTCTCTCTCTCTCTCTTTATTTATTTATTTTGAAAAAACATGTATATGTACAGGTAGTTGTGATTGTGGCTCACATCTTCCCTTGGTTTTACGTCCAAGAACGGCTTAAACGCCCTCTATGGGTCGGGGATAGGCTTCCCATCCAGTTTTCTTAAAAACTGGCAAATAGGGTCTTTTATAGTCAGATTCCCAAGACTAAGTCGGTCATGTTCTTTATGGAATTGTGGCCATAAATCATGAATTGCATGATGCACATCTCCATTAGGATGCGTCTCAAGAGTCAATAGAAGATTATCTAAAGACCCCTTACTCAGGTCATCCTTAATGAATTGTTTTTTATCTTCACGATTTATAGATACCATTTTTAAAGAATGACATGTTGCATTACAAGTCCATCTGGCACATCGGTGACAGACTTTCAGTCGTTTTGCACGACGTTTCTTTGCAAAAGTGCTTTTACCTGTTCCAGGCATGTGTGAAATGTAAGAATTGGAGGACTCACCTGATAATCGGACCTTTGCTTCAATCAGCCAGCGAATATCTTCAAGAATTCCATGATTCATTAACAACTTCAATCTTGCACATCTAGCACGGTAAATTTTTGTAATCGCATTCTAAGGCAGAGTGGGAAAATACTTTTTCAAGAGTGGTGTCCATTTTCAGATGAGAATTGGAGAAGAGATTCAAAGAAGTAAGAAAAAGCAAACAATTGCACAAATATGTACACAGATATTAGTTATTATGGGAAACTGAAAGAACCAACTTAAGTCACGGAGTACCATTATCCGCCATTTGACCGGGGGTGAGAGAAACTAGCAAAACAAAACACAAAATAATGTGAGAAAAAGAATCAATCTTTATATACTGGATCACTCAATTCAATAGAGTCATTTTTAACTGAAAAATTGTCAAAGTAAACTTTCAAACGATGTCCATTTACCTTGAAAACATTGTCATTCTTTGGATTCTTGATATCACAGGCCCTATATGGATACACATGTTTCACAATAAAAGGACCACTCCATCTTCATCTTAGTTTTCCAGGAAATAAATAGAGTCGAGAATTATAAAGCAAAACTTTTTGACCAACATTGAATGTTTTTCTCAATATTGTCTTGTCATGAAACTATTTGATTCTTACTTTATGAATTCTTGAATTTTTATATGCATCATTTCTTATTTCCTTAAGCTCATTTATTTGTAATTTTCGCAACTAACTAGCATCATCCAGATTTGAGTTGAAAGCTTTAATGGCCCAATAAGCTTTATGTTCAAGTTCTACAGGCAAGTGACAAGGTTTTCCATAGACTAGTCTATAAGGTGACATACCTAATGATGTTTTATAAGCAGTTCGATAAGCCCAAAGTGTATCATTAAGTCTTAAAGAGTAGTCTTTCCTATTAGGGTTCACTGTTTTCTCTAAGATCTGTTTGATCTCCCTATTAGCAAGCTCTACTTGTCCACTTGTTTGAGGGTGATAAGGGGTGGCAACTTTGTGTGTGATTCCATATTTTTTCATTAAAGACTCAAATGGCTTGTTGCAGAAATGTGTTCCACCATCACTTATCATAGCTCGAGGGATTCCAAATCGACTCAAAATATTTTCTTTTAAAAACTTTATCACCGTTTTGTGATCATTGTTTCGACTTGGAATTGCCTTTATCCATTTTGAAACATAATCTACTACAACTAATATCTACAAGAAACCAAATGAAGGAGGAAATGGACCCATGAAATCTATACCCCAACAGTAAAAGATCTTAATGACAAGAATACGATTTAAAGGCAAGTATTGCAGAATGCATGTGAGTCCTTGAACATGGTGGGCCAGTAAAATCCACTTTGTAAGATTTTTGCAGTGGTCTTTCTTGATGAGAAATGACCCCTACTTGCCTCAGAATGACAAAATTTAATGACACTACTTACCTCATTGTCAGGAATGCATCTTTGAAATATTTGATCAGGACAATATTTGAATAAATAAGGGTCATCCCAATAAAAGTTCTTCATTTCGTTTAAGAATTTTCATTTGTCTTGGGCACTCCAATAAGCTGACAATTGTCTTGAAACAAGAAAATTAACAATGTTAGCAAACCAAGGCAATGTAGAGACAGAAAGTAAAAATTCATCAGGAAAGTAGTCATCAATTGGTGTGATGTCAGATTCTGAATTTGTTGTCAATCTAGACAAATGATCCGCGACAACATTTTCGGTGCCTTTCTTGTCTTTGATTGTGATATCAAATTCTTGAAGTAACAAAATCCACCGCACCAATCTAGCCTTAGAATCTTTCTTAGAAAGAAGATATTCCAATGCTGCATGATCACTAAAAACAACAACATGTGAGTCAACAAGATAAGACCTGAATTTTTCACATGCAAATACTACTGCAAGCAATTCTTTTTCAGTGGTGGTGTAATTCATTTGAGCACTATTTAAAGTTTTACTTGTATAGTAAATCACATAAGGTTTCTTATCTTTTCTTTGTCCCAAGTCAGCACCTACGACATAATCATTAGCATCACACATTATTTCAAAAGGTAACGACCAATCAGGAGGTTGAATGACAGGAGCAGAAGTAAGCAAGTTTTTAAGTTTAACAAAGGCTTCTTCACAATGCTTAGTCCATTCAAAAATATTATCCTTTGTTAGAAGGTTCCTCAAGGGCTTAGATATCACACTAAAATCTTTGATGAACCTTTTATAAAAACCAGCATGTCCTAAGAATGATCTAACATCTTTAACAGATTTTGGTGTTGGCAAGTTAGCAATTAACTCGATTTTAGATTTGTCAACCTCAATTCCTTTTGATGAAACAATGTGACCAAGTACAATGCCGTTTGTTACTATAAAGTGACATTTTTCCCAATTCATTACAAGATTCTTCTCTTCACACCTGCTTAAAACCCTTTCTAATTTAGTCAAACAATCATTAAATGAATCGCTAAAAACAGAAAAATCATCCCTAAAAATTTCAAGAAAACGCTCAACCATATCACTAAATATACTGAGCATGCATATTTGAAATGTGGCTGGTGCATTACATAATCCAAAAGGCATCATTCGATATGCAAAAGTACTAAATGGACATGTGAAAGTAGTTTTCTCTTGATCTTCCAATGCAATTTCAATTTGATTATAACCTGAAAAGCCATCTAGGAAACAATAAAATTCATGACCTGTAACTCTTTCTAGGGTTTGATCTATTAAAGGTAAAGGAAAATGATCTTTTCTAGTCATTGAATTAAGTTTCCTATAGTTAATGCACATGTGCCAACCAGTAATAGTCCTAGTTGGAATTAACTCATTTTTCTCATTTGTTATCACAGTGACTCTAGACTTCTTGGGTACAACTTGGGTAGGACTTACCCATTTGCTGTCAGAAATAGGATAAATGATTCCATTATCTAAAAGCTTAATGACTTTATTTTTCACTACTTCTTTCATATTAGGATTAAGCCTTCGTTGCATTTCTCTAGAGGGTTTAACATTTTCCTCCAAATAAATCTTGTGTGTGCAAATCAAAAGACTAATTCCTTTTATGTCAGCTATGGTCCATCCTAATGCATTTTTGTGCATTTTCAGAGTTTGTAATAACTTACCTTCTTGATGTGCATTAAGTTTGGAAGAGATTATTACCGGAAAAGTTTTATTTTCTCCTAAAAATGAGTATTTGAGATTGAATGGTAACGGCTTCAAATCCGGTTTGGTGGTTGAACACTTGAAGGTATGGACTCAATTGATCGTGGTGGTAATTCCTCAATTTTTGGTCGCCAACTATTTGCCTTTGATTCTTCCTGAAAATAAACCATTTGCAAATCATCAAATTCATCAATCTCAATTTCACTAAAAGTGGTTTGAAATTGGTCATGAACTAATTTTTCAGTAAAGTCCACTTCCTGTAAATCATTAGCATCTCCAGATTGCTTGTAAATGTTGAAAATATTCATCTCCAATGTCATGTTTCCAAAAGATAGCTTCATCAGTCCATTCCTACAATTAATCAATGCATTAGAAGTTGCAAGAAATGGATGTCCTAAAATAACAGGAAATGAATTACATGCTTCAACAGGTTGTGTATCCAAGACAATAAAATCCACAGGATAAATGAATTTATCGACTTGTACTAACACATCTTCAACTATTCCTCTAGGCACTTTTACAGATCTATCGGCAAGTAAAAGAATCACAGAAGTTGGTTTTAACTCACCTAGATTGAGACTTTGAAAAACTAAATATGGAAGTAAATTCACACTAGCTCCAAGATCAAGTAAAGCTCTTTCAATTTTATGTTCTCCAATAAAGCATGAAATTGTAGGACAACCAGGGTCTTTATATTTCAAAGCATTATTGTTTTGAAGAATAACACTTACTTGTTCGGCTAAAAAGGCTTTCTTTTTCACATTCAGTTTTCTCTTCACAATGCACAGATCTTTCCAAAATTTAGCATAAGAAGGAACATGTTTAATAGTATCTAGTAAAGGTATATTGATCTTTACCTGTTTGAAAGTTTCAAGGATTTCAAAATTGTGATTGACTTTCCTTTGTTTGGTCATGGCATGAGGAAATGGAAGTGCTGGCGGGGAATTAGTTTTTTCTTTGCAATGTTCAGATTTAACCCCTTCCTTACCCTCAGAGATTGACTCATCATCTTTCTCACAAGGTTCAAGAATGGGTTTTTCAATAACCTTACCACTGCAAAGAGTGATGACTGATTTAACTTGATCCAAGTGTTGGCTTCCAAAACTACTTGCATTTGCATTGTATTGCCCCTTGGGATTTTGTTGTGGTTGAGATGGAAACTTACCTTTCTCTTGGAAACTGAGAGCAGATGTCAATTTTGCAAGAGTATCTTTAAAATCTGTCATGCTTTGAGCAAGTTGAGTATTGATTGTCTCTTGCTTTTCAATGAATGCATGCAATGTTTCCTCAAGATTTCTTCTAGGAGGTGGAGCATAAAGAGGTGCATATCCATAAGAATTTTGGAAATTATGGTGTGCTTGAAATGGTGGCTGTGAAGTTTGTGCATTATTATTATCACTCTTCCAATTGAAATTTGGGTGATTTCTCCAACCAAGGTTGTATGTTTGCGAGTATGGGTTATGATTGGGCCTTTGGAAACTGTTTAAAGCATGAGCTTGTTCATGGAGACATTCCTTAAAAGAAGGCAAAGTTGGACAATTATTGGTTGAATGTTCATTGATTTCACAGATTTGACACACAATGTCTTGAACAGATTTTAATTGACCACTCTTTTTCAATTCTAGTGCTTCGAATTTTTTAGCTAAAGATGCAAACTTGGCTTGGAGGTCATGATCTTCCCTAAGGTTGTACATACCTCCACTAGATGTATGAGGTTGGGTTTTACTTGGTGCCTCATAAGTGCCTCTAGTATCCTAATTTTGAGCATTTTCAGCTAGCAAGTTTAGTTACTTCATTGCTTCATTAGGGTCTTTATCCTCAAAAGTTCCATTGCACATCAATTCAACCATTTGCCTATCTCTAGGAGTTAACCCTTCATAAAAATATGAAACCAATCTCCATGTTCCAAAACCATAATGAGGTCACGTATTAAACAAGTCTCGATACCTATCCCAACATTGCTAAAATGTTTCTCCTGGTTTTTGAGTGAAAGTGATTATTTGTCTTTTGAAAGAGTTTGTTCTGTGAGATGGAAAAAACTTCTTTAAAAATTGTTGTTGCATTTCATCCCAAGCACGAATGGATCGAGGTCTTAAATTTTATAGCCATGTTTTAGCTTTATCTTTTAATGAAAAAGGAAAAAGCTTTAATCTAATGGTGTTCATGCTACAATTTGAGTCATTATAGGTGTTACAGACCTCCTCAAATTCCCTTAAATGCAAGTATGGATTTTCTAAATCTAAGCCATGAAAAGAAGGTAAAAGTTGAATAATGTCTGGCTTAAAATTAAAATGAGATGCATCAAGGGAAAAACTATGTATGAGGGTGCACTTGTTCTTGTGGGATTCATGGGTCTCTAAGTGTTCTAACCCGAATATTCTCATTATTCTCATTATGAAGTGATTGGTTATCTTCTTCGGCCATATTTTCTGAAAATGATGAGGATACCCTACAAAGTCTATCACTTAATGTACGTGACCAAACTCTCATGCACGTGTAAGAAGAGAATAAAAGGAAGAAGAAAACAAAAGAAAAAGAAACAAAGTTAAATACAAGAAAAGTGAAAAGAGAGAATAAAATAAATACTATAATTTGTACAAGAATTTACCTCCCCGGCAACGATGCCAAAAACTTGACACGACCAAAAGATTGATGTCTTTTTCTAAGTGTAGGAGTGTCGAAGTAATAAATAACCCAGCAAGACCGGGGTCGAACCACAGGGAGGTTAATTGTATAAATTATAAACAACAATAATACAACAACAATAGCAATAACAACAACAAAAACAACAATAATAACAGTAGTAGTAATAATAGTAATAATACTATTAATAATTGTAATAATAAAGAAGAAGAAGAAGTTGATGAGAATTTTGAGATGGAAGATTAACGTAAGGATTAAACAATGATAACAACAAATGTCAAGGTTAGAGGATCCACTAATGGTATTTCAAACAAGTATAGTATAAACTCTTATTATTCAATTGGAAACCACACACAAAGTAGGTTCCAATCATATTATAAATTGTTAACATGATTACATTAGTTATCTTATTCGAATAATGCTAATACTTGTAAATGTTGTCAGGCATTCATGATTATAATTTATGTTAACAACAAATCAAGTTCCTTTCATAGCTCAGGTGTCGGTTATACCATACAGTATGGGCTATGAAAGTGCCAAGTATTTGTTGTACCAAGTGTTATACAACATAAATCTAGATTAACCATTTAACAAGTAAGGTATTAAAAGTGAACAAGATAACAAATATAAAGCATGTTAGTATCCAACATTAAGGTCCATTTTAAGTTTATATTATACTTATTCTTACACCATTAGTGTACCCTTTTCACCTTGACATGATTAACTTAGCTAAACATAATGAAAGAAAGAAACATAAATAAACACGATAAGAACACAAATGAGAAAGAAGTTAACTAAGTGAAGAAAATGAAATGAAAGGCATAAACAAGAGATTAATATAAACAAAACTTAAGTATTACAAAAGAGAGAGAGCAAAGCATGATCTTGATCTGAACGCCAAGATGCCTAAATGCATGGCAAATGCCTCATTTTATAGGCCAAAATTTAGAATTATTGATTTGTTGACTAATTGATGAGTGGGTGACCACATCTTGACTTGGTGACAATCCTTATCTTCTTGTCTTCCAAAAACATCAGTGATAATGTCAGAATTTGAACAGATTCTCCCATGAAGGTTCTAGAAAATTGTCTCAGATTTCCAGAAAAAAAAAATGATGAGGTCATTTGGACTTCTAGAACTCGAGATATGGGCTGAACACTAAACAGTGTCTGGGCTGCAGGACAGATTCAGACTTCTCCGTTATTGCTATAATTTGGACTTGAAAACGGCCTTTTTAAATCTTAGTCTCTACATGAAAGTTGTAGGCTTATGGCTTAGCTTTCCATCCATATAAAATGGACTTAAATGCAAGATCTACAGCTCCAGATATGACCCAATTACCGAACAGTGTTCTAGTTTGGACTGCACCAGCATCTCTTTTCTAAGTTTGGCCCTCTCTTTGTGCTTTCAATTTCAGTACTTAAACTCATCAATCAATCCTTTCATTTATGTGATAGGCCTGTATTTAAGATGAATATTTACCACAAATTAAAGGTATCTTATAGTATCAGATTTATTATTATAAAACATGCTTTAGTTAAGGAGTTATTGATACTTCAAGTGCAAAATGATGATATAAAACCTTGATAAAAATGCACTTTTAAGTACTAATCAATTATAAATCTACATTTATAAACCATGTATGGATAAATAATTAAAATGCAAGGGAAGGTCAATTCCCTTACCTTTATTCCTCTTATCAAACTCCTAAGATTCATGTTCAATTTTATATGTTTTTCCCTACAACTCTCAATTAATAATAACCATTACTGTTTACACCACTAATTTAACTGTACATAATATTTCACAATCACATAAGTTCTCATTCCATGCATTTATATCCTCATGCACATTTCAAGGCACTTATTGAATTCCAAACATACATACATACATTTTTTTTATTTATATGCATTCACAAATATATTTTAAATTCTTCCACATACATTCATTTGCTCCTTCAAGTATGCCTCAACGCTTTTAGATTTAACCTTATCTTTATTCATATATTAACTCATCATTCAATTCCATCTCTTTATATTTAGACAAAATAATCAAACTTACAATAACACGTATTTAAACCATTCTTGCAAGGGTTTTCATTCAACACATAATATTTGGGTTTAACTTAATCTATTAACATATTTAACACCATTATTCCACACAATACCAAAATTTTCCAATCATCTTCCACAAGATCCCATGTTGACCGAAACCCCACCCCACACCCGCTAAGGGTACTTTTCCAACTTTTCTTCATAATTTCCACTCAATTTCATTTATAATACATGCCACAACAATTAATTCATACAAACATTACACTTTTAACACAATTATAAACAAAACCCTAACATTCCAATACATTCATTCCATTCTAACATCTATCATGTCGTTTTGGCTATTTAATCATCCTTACTCAAAACTATCTTACAATCACATATATTACTCAACCATAACATGTAAACATTAAATTCTTAGCCATTATCTTATTTCTCAAAAATTTTCAAATTAACTACTTAGTTCACTTTTGTCATAAACACATAATTCATTCATCTTCCACCATTTATTATGGAAACACAATAAATTTTCTACCAAAACACATTAGGATGCATTAAACTAACCATTTAATACATTTAATTTCCAAAACTTCATTCTTAAATTTTCCTACATATCCATCATAACAAATAATTTTATACTAACTAACAATTCTACAAGTATAGTATTTACTCAGGCCTTCTACTAACCAATTTCTCCCTTTCTAACCAAGCCAAATTTCCTCCCATAGTACCCCCTATTGGTCGGCCATTACAACCAAGATTTCTAAACTTTCCGTTCAATTTTTTTTTATCATTTAAACTCACTATCATCACATAATTGAACAAGTAATACATTAAAAACAAACATTTTCATAAATCCATAAACCCTAGAATTTGCATAATTTAGGAATTTTCATTCCCTATACTAAAAAACATTGTTAAGAAAAAAATCTAACCATGAAAACAACTTACCCAAGGTTTTTTAAACATAACCCAAGTGTTCTCACATAAGCCAATTTACCATTCCTCCTTAATCTTCAAAATACTTCACCCTCTCTCTCTTTATTCTCATAAACCTAGCTCTTAGAATCCTTCATTTCCCTCTTTTCTTCCCTTATTTCTCTATATCTACCAATTTAAAGTGAATTTCTCAAGAAAATTTGGACAAAAATGAAGAAAAAACTCTCTTAGTTTTTCTTTTCTTCTCTTCTTCCTTTTATTTTCCATTTCAGTTAGCAACTAATTAAGGAAGAAGGAGCTGACTTTTCCACATATTTATTTAAAAGACTAAATTGCCCTCAATGAGTCTTTATCAATTTCATTTCATTTTTTTTGTTCAGCTCACATTCCCGTATAGCCTTCCGAGCTTCAATTGTCCTAAAATTTTAACCCAATCTAAAATAACATGTCAGGAGGCTACTAGTAAAGTTAAAGCCCAATTCAACAGTCGGATTAAGAGTTATACCCGATAGAATAAAATTGGTCACAAGTAATTTTTTTGGCCAAAAATCTGAATTTTGTATTGTTTTATCTACTTAAATCGTCCAGATTTGTAATTAATTCATTGGGAACTTCCATCCTTATTTATAATACAAATTTTCCTCAACTTTTGTTTCCTTTCGGGTTAAAAACTGTGCGATTGCACACAAGTTTTTACTGGTAGTCAAAATCATTCCCATGTATAACCATACATTAATTCATTTGAAAATTCTAGAATACTTTTATAAATATTTCCACCCCAAAATTTTAATATTTTTTTTCCTTTTTTTCCATACTTTTATTTTTAATTTAACACATGAACATTTATTTCAAATTTACAAAATTCAAAGTCACCTTTTAAATTCTAGTACTCAATTTACTCACTTAAAATAATATTTTCTTATAAATTTCATGGATTTTATCCAGAGATTTACAAGACCAGTTTGGCTCAATTTTGGGGAAGTTACAATGATGCAACATCATTAACCATACTAGAGCATCTAAGTTAGGATTAGAGAGCTCATGGTTTATTTGAATAATTAGTAGTTGAAAACAGAATGAATAACTACTCATCCTTGATTGTCATGATTTAGCCATGACGAGCTCCTATATATATATATATACAAAGAGTTCAGTACGTGGCGTTGTTATACTTGAGAATGATTTAAAAGATCGGGTCATAGGTTTCCAGCCTATATACTAATTTTATAAAAAGAACAAGAACAAAGGAAAGAAGAATATAAACAAATTTCTGATTCGAATGAATAAGGCAAGACCAACAATGTTAGGATCCTTGATCAAACACAAAGCATACTTAAATATAACAAGAATAAAAAGAACAAGAACAGATATAACAAATAACAAATATATATATATATATATATATATATATATATATATATATATGAGTTGGAAGTGTAGAGGTTAATAGGTTATGAAACAAAAAAAAGAATAAAAGTTAACTAGTGAATCACAAATGCAAATGAACAAATTGTAATGGAGCAGCTAAGGCTTGAGAATTGAAGGCTTAAATTTAACATAAAGACTAAAAGATAACCTAGGAAATGGATTGTGAAGGAATTGGAAAAAATAAAGATAGTGATAAAGAGTTTATAATATGAACTCAAAATGAACCAAAGCTCTAATAAAAAGTTAGATAAGGCTAATAAATTTGTTATAAAGAAGCACACTCGTTTGATTAAATTATAAAGAGATGATAAAATTAATGTAGTTGATTTAAGAAATTGTGTTCAAGAAGTGGAACCCACCACTGAAGACAAGAAGAGCACTAGAGGAACCTTCACACTACCTTGATTAGGACTAATGATGATAATGTGGTAAATTTATAAGTCATAAGATACAAAACAATAAGGATGTCCTTGAAAACTGAGAGGTTACTGAATGTCACTAGTCGCATTGTTGATTAAGAGTTGGATTACAGGCATAGAAAATATGAGATTTATTTAAGACAATGTTAGAACTTTCTAAAATGAATAGTTATTTATAACAAGGTTTGGAGAACTTTAAATTGAGATGTAATAATTAATCAGATGTAATAGTTATAGGATGGAATAACTATAGGTGAAATAGTTGTAAATTTAATAGTTGTAGGTAGTGAGAAATGGAAACTACTGTGTATCACCCTATTCTGAATAAATAAAGTTTCAAAATTTTCTTAATGCTAGTGTGTATGTCTTGTAGTCAATTGATTGGTTATATGTAACATTGACTTTATTCATGCAAAAACATATTTATTATTAATAAATGCTTTATTTATCTTTAATATTTATTTATGTTTGATTAATGAATTTAATATTTTATTAATGAATCTAGAGTAAAGATAGAGTTCTTAAGACAAAAAAATGCTCTGTAAATAAAATTCTAAAATGATTATAATTATGAGATTCCTAATGCATCAAAGAATTATTCCTAAATATTATTGGTCGGTACTTTATTAAGACTAGACATTAATTAGAGTCGTTAAGACTAATACATATTATGTTTTCTTTATGAAAAGAAGCAGTTATTCTTATAAGTTAAGGTATGAGGAAAATTTATAACTAATATATAGGTGTTTGTCATATGACATGTATACCGAACTGACCTGTATAAGGATTCATTTCAAAGAGATCATATGTGTCTATGGAAAGGTTCACGTGATAGTTTGCAAGTGATTTTTAAACTTAAGATCACTCAGTTATCTTATATAGGGAATGCTATGCTTTGATCCTAATTACATGTTGTTCTAATCAAGCGTAACAAATGGATAGATATTAATTATAACATGAACTATATGAATGTATTTAAATGACCAAGAGAGGATTCATCACCCTAAGTGAATTAGAGAAAATGTTCTACATGTTCTCAAATAGTATTGTTTGAAAATTGTTTGCACACAGTGGAATAAAATTTGAAAAAAGTTTCAAATCTTATCTAAAAGATCAATAATTATAGTGTTGAGAACAAACATGATTTATGTAAATCCCAAGATAAAATTGTGTAAATTCTAATAGGAACATAATAAATTAAAATAAAAACTTTTATGATTTATGGTGAAAATCCCTAGAATATTATTATAAAATTTTAGATGAAATAAAGGATAAATATGTACGAAAAAAAATTTGACAGTTAGAGATTTGACAAAAATCACATGTAAGATAATTAATGAAAGGTATTGTTGTAAATAAAATAAAAAAAATTCTTCCCCTTTTTATAGCCAAAATTGATAGTATTGGAGAGAAGGGAGACCTTGTACTTTCTCTTAAAAAAACCAATTTTCATAAATATTTGTTAGTGAGATTATTACCCTAAAATCAAATCTTAATTAGTATATTTTAGTGAGAGATTAGAAGAAGAGAAGCTACTGAGAGA
This sequence comes from Populus simonii, assembly GCA_007827005.2. NCBI lineage: Eukaryota > Viridiplantae > Streptophyta > Magnoliopsida > Malpighiales > Salicaceae > Populus > Populus simonii. Next base: position 20,475,352 of record CM017469.2, read on the forward strand.
AAGCCAATAACTGAAGATGAAGAAGGAATTATTAGGATTTATTGCAAAAAGCTCCTTAAATTGGGTCAATTGATTGTGGTAAAACATTTATTTTTAATTGGGTTTGTATTTTTACATGTTTTGGTAGGGGAATTGGTTAATCCCCAATTCTAATATTTCTAGGGTTTATACATGTTTACGGGAAAGGTGTTTGGTTTAGTTCTTGAATGTATTAGTATGGAAATTTTTTTGTTATATAACAAATTAAAGAGATATTAAAACAAGTTATTGATATTAAACTTCATTAGTGGTCAACCATAGTTGAGAAGTTTGGGGGATTTGGTAACTTTATTTAATTGTGTGAAAGTGTTGTAATTGGGGTTGAGATAACACATTGAAGGAATGAATTGTAAAAATCTAGGACCAACCATGAGTTTAAACCATTAAGGCTAAAATTTTAGTTCTTGAAATTGGAAAGGGAATTAAAAAAATTACGAGGATTTTAATTTGTTTTTGTGTTATGATAATAATTAGATGCTTGATTTTATTGAGATGTTAAAATTGGATTAATTAGGTATTGGTTGTATAGTTTGCTAAATATGGCTGAAATTGATAGTTGTGAAGGAGGGAAATTTTTGAAACCTTGACTTTGATTTAGGTTATTTTGTAATAATTAGATGATTTGAATGCTTAATATGGTTTGAGTTATATGTAGTGTGTTTTGGAATGGTTCAATTCTATGTAAAGGGTGATTTTAATAGAATGCTCACCATGCATTTGATGATATAAGTTGTTGTGTTTAAAATTAAATGTGTGTATGTGTTGTTGAGCCAAATGTGTTGGAAAAAATTAGGGTTAAAGAAACATGAAATTTGGTAAGATTTTAGAGATGCGTTGCATGAATTATTAAGCATATAAGGCTATTATATGATTTTGGAATCTTTGTAAGAAAATGATTTTGGAACATTAAAATAGTCATTGCCACACTTGAAAACTATATTGCTACCCATTAAAGATCCTTGTAGAAATAAGAAAGCTTCCAAAATTAGCTGTTGAATATCCTTGTATCATTATAAAGAGAATCCTCTTCAAATAGAAAGTTCACAAGTCAAAAAACAACAAATAACAAAATTCATATTGTTGATCTATATTGTGGAACCTTGTAGAACTCCGATTGACTTGAAACTTTAACCCAATATAGAACAATATGTCTGAAAAATTCTGGTAAGATTGCAACCCAATCCAACATTTGAATCAAGAGTTATGATTAATAGTGTAAAATTAGGCAATAGACACAATTATGCTAGAATTTGAATTTTCTTGTTTAACCTTTTCTTGGATCGTGTCACCCGTATAATATAACTCATAATCCAAGATGTACCTCAAATATTTGATTAACCAATTATTATTTTCCAATGATCCATACTTGAATTACTAGTAAATATACTCAGTTTGCTAACCAAGTATGCAATATCAACCATTATATAGTTCATAACATCTATCAAGCTCAACTCTTAATTATTCAAGAATATTTCAATTAGTCTATTATCTTGCCTTTATTTTTTTTGGATAGATGTATACTTATATCCATTGGTGTTTTCATAGTGTTTTTGTTACCTTTTGAAAATTTATCAAGAATTTCCTCAACATAATAAAAATGGGACAATATTAATCCATTATATGTTCTAGTAATCTTTATTCATAGCATAACATTTACAACACTTAAATCTTTCATGTCAAACTTATTAATTAATATTTTTATTATTTGAATTGATCATGTATTTATTATTGATCAACATAAGGATATTATCCATATAGAGACATACAATGACACAATATTTATCTCTATTTTTCAAATAAATAGATTTATCAACTTTATTGATTTTGAACTCATTTGATAACATAACCTTGTCAATCTTTTCAGGTTATTATTTAGGTACTTGTTTCAATGATCTGACAAACTTAAAGACATTTTTTTTTTCATTAATAACAAAACTCATAGATTGTTCCATGTAAACCTCTTTTTTAAGGTCACTATTTAAGACAATTGTTTTATATCCATTTAATATATTTCAAGCATGTTAATAGTTTCAATGGCTATTAACATTTGTATGAAAGTTATTCTTGATTTAGACGAATATGTGTCAAAATAGTTCATACCTTTTTATTGTTTGAATCCTTTAATAACCAGTCTTGCTTTGTATTTATCAATAGTTTCAACAACTTTTATTTTTTTAAGAAACACTTATTCATAATGAATTTTATTTTACTATTGATTGTATCCTTTCAATGAAAAGCTTCAGGATAAGACATTATTTTAAAGTACGTCTAAGATTTGTTTTATAAAAAGTATATTAGAAAATCAGGATCAATTATTTTATTTATTTTACCCTTTTATTCATTATAGGCTTAACTTTATTATCTTTTGATTGATGATGACTACTTAAGTTAGCCTCAATTATTTTTTTAAGTGAACAATTTTCTTGTGTTTTCTCTAATAAAAACATATCTTCAAAAAATATAACATTTTTTAAATGTTTTTAATAATTAACTTGCGTTAAGAAATCGATATGTACTATTATTATAAGCTACCTGATAAAAATACAATTCACGGTTTTATAATTTTATATACTATGATCTTTTTGGATATATAAAGGAGAAATATGGATATTAACTTTTCATTAATCTTGCTCATCTATCCCATATTTGTCAAATAGAGTGCAAATATCCTTTGTAAGATATAAGAAAAACTTTCCATCAAATTACTAGTATATATATAAAGAAAAAAATAGATGTTTGTTGCCTCCTAGAAACTCAAATTAAAATCCTTCCACGTAAAAACTATATGATAGACAATTTATGTTTTGCTTCCAAGATTTTCCTCAACAATTATTACATTTTGAAATTATGAACCAACCTTCCAAACACACAAATCTCTCATTAGAATTAAAAAAAAAAGATCAAAAAGAATTTTTTTCAAAAAAATAAAAACCAAAAAAAATAAAATAAAAAACCTTTAAATTCACCCTTGTGTGTGTTGATTACTCATTTCTATGCTCATATTTTTTAATCAGTATGTTTTCTAAATTTGTTTTAATAATCTCTATATTTATTTAGTTAACTCAATAGTTAATTTCTGTCCAATCTCATTATTAACTACGCATGGTAATTATATAGCATTATCAAATACACAATTCATGAGATGAATTTCAGATTTATTTATTTATTTACACAAGCAAATGAATTGTCTTAGAAATATATTAAAAATATTTTTTAAATAAAAACTCTTATAAAAATATCTATAATGTGACATTTGCATGTGCAGTTAACATGGAGATTTTATGGAAGTTAAATATTGAATTAATTTAATAAAATTAGATAATAAAATTTAATTGAATGAATTTAAAGAGAACATAAAAATTAATTGATTAAATTAAGAATATAGCAGTAGAGATGAACAATTCACACAAAGATATGAGAAAATTTAGTAGTAACAAAGAAGGCGGATGTTATTACAAGACAGAGAGAGCCCAGTTAATAAATCACAGCCCAGCAAAATAAACTTACCGAGATCCGTCTACCATAACGAGCTCGCAATCTACAGAACCAGAACCCCTTCAAAAACCTTTCCCTCCCTCCCTCCCTCTCTCTCTCTCTCTTCTACTTCTAGGTATGCAGCACCTTCTCTTCTTCCTTTCTTGCCTTCATTTTTGCTTATGTATATTGTTTCGCGATTCAGTTTCTATTTACACAAGCTGTACACTTGGAATACTTTCGTTTCGACTGAATGGTTACTATCCTCGTTACTTTCCTGTATCGTCATTAGTATGGAGTTTTAAGAAATGGGTTATTCGATTTGTAGAGAGAATTAGACACCCTGATGCTAGGTTGAGCTTGTTAAGTTACCGCGTTTATGTGTTTGTTGTTTTCAAGTTGCATGAGGTAAAAAGGTGAGATTTGAAGTTTAGTTCGAGTGGTAAAAAGGGGTCAGTGAGATTGTAGTCTTCGTTTTTTTCTTAACTTTTCTTAATCAGAGATTATAATGGTTTTGTTTTTAATGTTGATTGATACAAAATGAGAAGAATTTTTAAGCACAAATTTAGTTGGTATTCACTGGGTTTTGTCGAAGTTTAGCTGATTCGGCGGTGTTTGTGTTTGGTTATTGATTTGGTTTATGATTTGGTATGGCAGGTTAAAGTGGTGACATGGACGACAATTTATATGATGAGTTTGGGAACTACATTGGTCCGGAAATAGAGTCTGACCGAGAGAGTGATGGAGAGGAAGAAGATGAAGAACTCCCAGACAAGCCTCATGAGGATGAGGAGGAATCTGATGGTGAGGACGCAGTTCATGCTTCCAATGGGTGGCTTGCTGCTTCTGATGATGTTGATATGGATAACCAAGTTGTTCTTGCTGAGGACAAGAAGTACTACCCAACTGCGGAGGAGGTTTATGGTTCAGGTGTTGAAACGTTGGTTAATGATGAAGACGAGCAGCCTCTTGAGCAACCAATAATTAAGCCTGTTCGGAACATCAAGTTCGAGGTTGGGGTTAAGGACTCTTCAACTTATGTTTCCAGCCAGTTTCTTGTTGGTCTCATGTCAAATCCCTCTTTGGTTCGTAATGTTGCCCTTGTGGGGCATCTACAACATGGGAAGACAGTTTTTATGGACATGTTGGTTGAGCAAACGCATCATATGCCCACTTTTGATTTAAATAGTGAGAAGCATATAAGATACACAGATACAAGGATCGATGAGCAAGAAAGAAGGATATCTATCAAGGCAGTTCCAATGTCACTTGTTCTTGAGGATAGCAATTCAAAGTCGTACCTCTGTAACATCATGGACACCCCTGGTCATGTCAACTTCTCTGATGAAATGACTGCTGCACTCAGGCTTGCTGATGGTGCCGTGTTGATTGTGGATGCAGCTGAAGGAGTGATGGTAAGAATTGTTTTCAGTTCAATATTGCTAAATTCATTACAAAAATAGTACGTTCATATCCTATTATGATTTTATCCACACTTATGTGGATTAATTTGCGAAGTCCTTTTCCTTAGATAGTAAATTCATCAATCATGATGAGTTCAATACATAACATATTCTAGTCTTCTGCCCAATAGACATGAAGTCTGCAAATGGTTTTGTCCATGATTGGGCCATTTTCAGCAGCAAGGCTATAATCTTCTATTGTTTGACTTGTGTCAACTTGTTCTCAAAACCATGCACCTATAGATCGTGTTTAAAATTTGAAGATGCTATTTCATGATATGTTGTTTCTATGCGTGAACGAGCTTGGTCTAGCTGCTTGATATGACAATTTTTTTTTTTTTTTGCTTAGGTAAACACAGAGAGGGCCATACGCCACGCAATTCAGGAACAGCTGCCTATTGTTGTTGTGATCAATAAGGTAATTCCCTCCTACCACCGTCTCTATTGGCACGTCCAATTTGATTTTTCAAATATTTTGATTGGTTCATGAAGTGTTCTTTGCATAAATTTTGTTTTGAAGGTTGACAGGCTCATAACAGAGCTTAAATTGCCCCCAAAGGATGCTTACCATAAGCTAAGACATACCATAGAAGTCATTAATAACCATATATCTGCTGTCTCTTTGACTGCTGGAAATGTCCAAGTTATAGATCCAGCTGCTGGAAATGTTTGTTTTGCTGGTGCAACCGCAGGATGGTCCTTCACTTTGCATTCCTTTGCCAGATTGTATCTCAAACTCCATGGTATCCCATTTGATGCTGATAAGTTTGCGTCTAGTCTCTGGGGCGATATGTATTATCATCCTGAGGACAGGGCTTTCAAGAAGAAACCTCCTGCTAGTGGAGCAGAAAGATCGTTTGTTCAATTTGTGCTGGAACCTCTTTACAAAATATACAGCCAAGTGATTGGAGAACATAAAAAAAGTGTTGAGTCTACTCTTGCTGAGTTTGGCGTTACTCTTCCTAATTCAGCTTATAAATTAAATGTCAGACCTTTGCTAAGATTGGCTTGCAGCCAAGTTTTTGGCTCAGCCTTAGGCTTCACTGATATGCTTGTTAAGCATATACCTTCGGCTAGGGATGCTGCTGCTAGAAAGGTTGATCATACCTATACTGGGCCCAAAGACTCAATGATTTACCATGCCATGGTAGATTGTGATCCTTCTGGCCCCTTAATGGTTAATGTGACCAAACTGTATCCTAAGTCAGATTGCAGTTCCTTTGATGCTTTTGGTAGGGTTTATAGTGGTAAAATTATGACAGGGCAGTCTGTAAAAGTTTTGGGAGAAGGCTATTCACCAGAGGATGAGGAGGACATGACAGTAAAAGAAGTGACCAAACTATGGGTATATCAAGCTCGGTATAGGTTACCCATAAGCATGGCACCTCCTGGTTCCTGGGTTCTCATTGAAGGTGTGGATGCTTCAATTATGAAAACTGCAACTCTCAGTAATGTGAATTATAATGAAGAAGATATATACATATTTCGACCTCTTCAGTTCAATACTCTCCCAGTAGTTAAAACCGCCACTGAGCCTCTAAATCCAAGCGAGTTGCCCAAGATGGTGGAGGGTCTTAGGAAGATCAGTAAAAGCTATCCTCAGGCCATAACTAAAGTCGAGGAGTCTGGGGAGCACACTGTTCTTGGTACTGGAGAATTGTACTTGGATTCTATTATGAAGGACCTTAGAGAGCTCTATTCTGAAGTGGAAGTGAAGGTATCTATTTCTCATAATCCTATTTAATATACTTCTGTGATTTATTCTGCTCTTTCCTATGGGACGCTCTTAGTTTTAATGCACATTCATCTTTTCTAATGCTTCATGTCAAATGTAGGTAGCCGATCCTGTTGTCTCATTCTGTGAAACAGTGGTGGAGTCTTCATCAATGAAATGCTTTGCTGAAACACCCAACAAGAAAAATAAAATAACCATGGTAAAGAAGGCCACCAGTTTTATTTGATCTAGTTTGGGCCTTTCTATTTCAATGCTGTGGACTTTTAATTTAGTTAATCTGAAATGGTTCTTAACTTTATAGATAGCTGAGCCATTGGAAAAAGGGCTTGCAGAAGACATTGAGGATGGTGTTGTAAGCATTGACTGGAACCGGAAGGCTCTAGGTGACTTCTTCAAGACAAAATATGATTGGGATTTGCTCGCAGCACGATCCATATGGGCTTTTGGCCCTGATAAACAGGTAATCTAGATGCTTAATGTCTCGCAGAACAATTTACCTGTGATTTAATTTTTTCAAATGATCTGTGATCAAATCCTGATCATATTGTGATACTCTAATTCACTCATTTTTCCATGATTGGATTAAACGAACTTAATTAATCTTATTTGACATTGATATCTGCAGGGACCTAACATTTTGCTAGATGACACGCTTCCTACTGAAGTGGACAAGGGATTACTGGGTGCCGTGAAGGATTCTATTGTTCAAGGGTAAACTGGATTGTTCAAGGGTAAACTGGAACTTTCTTCTTTTTATTTACCTTTTAACCAAATGCCTAACTAAAGCCTTCATGTTTTTTTGGATAGGTTTCAGTGGGGTGCACGAGAAGGACCACTTTGTGATGAACCAATCAGAAATGTTAAGTTCAAGATAGTTGATGCTAGGATCGCGCCTGAACCACTTCATCGCGGATCTGGTCAAATAATTCCAACAGCTCGGCGTGTGGCCTATTCAGCTTTTCTCATGGCAACCCCAAGGCTCATGGAACCAGTATATTATGTGGAGGTACTTGATACTTGTATCATATCAAAGAAATATGCATATTTAAGGGAGAATGGATATATAGAGTTTTGCTTCTTGTAAGTGTAACTAAAGGAACAAGAACAGCAATGGAATATGATGAGTTTGGCAGAAAGCTGAGTAGAATGCTCATCCTCAGCTTGCATAATGTCCTTTTAATCTCTTCTGAATAAATGCAATTAACTCATTTCATGAGTTAGGGTTTCTTGTTTGGATTGTTCTTACTAAATGTGCTTTTGTTGTTCCAGATACAAACACCAATTGACTGCCTCACCGCAATTTATACAGTGTTATCTCGCAGACGTGGGCATGTTACAGCCGATGTTCCTCAGCCTGGGACTCCTGCTTATATTGTTAAGGTGATGGCAGCACTTTGCCTACCCAGCTTACCTACTGACGGTCTTATACAAGTATAATAGTATTTATATGCAGATGGTCGACACACATCCTCAAACACTTAAACTTTTCTCTTATTCGTTTCTAATTTTTAACAATTGGAATTCAGGCATTTTTACCAGTCATAGAATCATTTGGTTTTGAGACGGACTTGAGGTACCATACCCAAGGGCAAGCATTTTCCCTATCAGTGTTTGATCATTGGGCTATAGTCCCTGGAGATCCCCTTGATAAGAGCATTGTTCTGAGGCCACTTGAGCCTGCACCAATCCAACACCTTGCCCGTGAATTTATGGTGAAGACAAGGCGTCGCAAGGTATACCCCTCTCCCTCCTCCCAGTCTCTCTGTTATGTGGACGACTTCTTCAAGCTTGCAGAACATCTCCGTATTGAATTTATTATTTTTTCTGAGCTGCGTGAGAATTCCAAATCAAGCAAAGTGCTATATGGAAATGGTTTAATTATAATCTCCTATGCTGTTAATGGATAAAACCAATAATCGTCTTGTAATACTTTTTATTTCAATTCGATATTCCAGGGAATGAGTGAAGATGTGAGCATTAACAAGTTCTTCGACGAAGCTATGGTGGTTGAGCTGGCTCAGCAAGCAGCAGATATATTCATCAACAAATGACGTGAATTCCAATGTGGGTGGTGCTTATTTGGCCGTGGACCACTGCTGAAGCACTTCTTTTCTTTTAGGCAATTTTTACCCCTTTCTTGACATACGTTGAAACGTGGATGGCAGATAGTAGTGTAGACTGATATGCCGAGCATCCAGTCCCGAACGCCACTAACAAAAAGAAAGGATGCGCTATGAGTAAATTCAAAGTTTTTGATGTTCGGTGCAATGTTGTATGATATTCCTTGCTAGTGACGCGAGAATTCTCTATTATTGAGCCCAGTAAGTTGGTAATGCAAGCCAGGTTGGGTTGTTTGTTCATAGATCTCTCGTGATCGGTTCGGTCACCTTAAGCCTCACCGGCATGCTTCCTCTCCTTCGCTGTCTGGGCTTGGAGGCCTCCAAACATCCTGGCCTCCTTGGATTAAAACCTTAACATCGAATGGAGGGACACAAATAATTCAATAATAGACGGTAGTAGAAGTTTGAACCGTGTTTGACAGTGGGTTAATATATTTTTTAAAAAATTAAAAAATTATATATTAAGAGTATAAAAAATATATTAATAGTGTTATTAAATCTAATTAAGAGTGTTAATTTTTAAATTTTCACTGAACTCTTTGCTAGAGGGTCTGATAACTATACTAAAATAATAAAAAATGAGTTTCAAAGCGTTAATTATAACTTTTTTTTTCTTATCTTGTTTAATAAAACCAATTAATTGATTCTTAAAATTTTAAAATATAGATTTAGGTTTATTTTTGCATTATTATTTTTGAATATTTTTAAATTTTATTTTTGACTTAAACGCCTGAGCCTAACTACCATGTTAGACCCATGCATTTTTTTTGAAAATATAGGAATTCACTTTGAATTGTTCTAAAAACATATTTATTTTTTATTTTCATCTTTATCTTTTTAATCAAATATATTTTTATCTTTTCTATTTTTTTTTCTATTTTGAGACATTAACCACACGCATCTCTAAAATTCATTCAATTTTTTTTATTAATCTTTAATTTTAGTGAAGAAATCATATATAGAATTGCACAAATTAAGATAGTTATAAGGTCAATAAGTCTTTTACATATACAATATTTTCTTTTCCTACAACATATTGTATCAATTCAAAAGTTTAAAAGTTTTCTTATGATTATATATTTCAAATTTTTGTATATACTAATAGTTATAATATAGAATAAACTCTCGTTATAACAAATTTTAACAATTAGATCATATAACAACATCTCAAATTTAAAAAAAAACATGAACCTTTTAAAAAATTGTCCATCACTTGGATGGAAACATAAAATTAATATTTTCATCTACAATGCATACAAAAAAAGAAAGTTTATTTTTGAAAGACTTGAAATAAATCAGTTAGAACTCAACATTTTTTTTCCCATTCTTTCCTATTTGAATATAACAAATTTATAAAATAAGTTGCACAAACAAAAAAGAGTTTGCAGTTAAGTTCTACTACATATGAATGAAAAATCCTACTTGAATGAGGCATTATTTGTTTTTGCAGTCTAATCGTGCTTTTGAAAAATTTTAAATTTTTTGACTCAGGCGTTTAGGTCTGGTATGGTTGCCAGGAAAAGCGCTTGGGTCTAGACCAAAGCGCTTTGGGTTTGGCAAACCATGCCAGACCTAAGGTGTTTGGGTATGCCAAACATACCTGATTTGACAAATAACAAACAAAAAGGACAATTATGCACTCTAGTTGTTAGGAAAGAGAAAAAAGAAAAAAAAACAATTAATCATTAGCGGCAATCCAACCATTATTTGTCTATACACGCCACATCGTATGGAAGATGACAGAATTGCGCATCTAGTGAGATAGTAGATGACTAGATTTGGCCACCGGAAACACATCGTATGGAAGATGACACAATTGCACATCTAGTGAGATAGTGGATGACTAGATTTGGCCACCGGAAAGCGTTTCACGCGTTTTCTTAATGGCGCAAGCGCCACCTATTCGTTGTGGAAGAAAAAGAAAGCCAAAGAAACGTCTCGTAAAAAGATGAGAAATTAAAAGTGAAACTACTATTACAATCCACAGTAAAATATCTCTTAATTTATAATGATTTCCCCACACCATTTAGCTTTTGTTATAATATGTTTGTCATCTAATAACCTGGGATAGATTTGATAAGATTTATTAGATTGTTTCAATGTGTTTTAACGAGTGTTGTTAACAGAGTATCCCAGGTAAATTAGTTGACCTAGGGGTGGCCTAGATCTGTACTTGAGATCTACTTGAAGGAGATGAAGATGTTAATGTAAGCCTTTTCTTTTATCATGAAGTTGACGATGCGAACCCTTTTTTCTCTTCAAATCTTTAACCTAACAAAAAAAAAAAAAGGAAACAAACCCATCAACTTCAGTTAAAAAGGGGAAACATATAAGGGCTTGAATCATTAATAGAAGTCTAACATCCTTGAATGGTCATTTTTCATTTTAAATTGGATGAAATCAACTCTTGTATTTTCAATCGAAGGTGATTTGATCCCCATTGTCCAACTCCATTACTAATTACAAGACATATATATTTTGCATAAAATATTTTATAAGAAAATTAATTAAAATAAAATACTTTAAAAACCCTAAACAAAACAAAAAGGTCTAACTGATATTTAAATTTACTTTATTTATTGAAAATATTTCCAACTTGTGAAATTTCATAAAATATTTTACAAAATAATTATCAACTATTTTAACCATCACTGTCACCACCACTGTTGCCACCATCACCATCACAATCTTTGTCATCACCACCATGATTGTAATCACCATCCCATTGTTGCCACCACCACTAATATAACCTTTATCGTAATCATTGCTATCATTATTATGACCTCAATGTTGCCACCTCCACCTCTACTCCCGCCTCCACATTACATCTTATTATTATTATTGTGTTTTTAAATCATTATTCATGTAAAACCTTCTCCATTCATGGAAAGATTTACACAAAACAAAAAATGAATGTATGAATTCCATGTGTTAGTATATAATTATATGAATGATATGAAATTACCTTTAATCAGAAATAGAGGGACAAGTTTGACTTAATGTAAGAAAATGACGCGATGAAATCGAAAAATGAAACATCAGATAAAATCCCAATCTTAGATCTAACTCTTTGACCTAAGAAATCTCAATCAATTAACTATAAACGAAAAGAGAAAAGAGTTTTATTATACTCTTCCTCACAATGAACAATTAATGGAAATAGTGCTTTATTTTTTTAATTATTATTTGACTTTTTTTTCCAATCATTTTCTTTGAATCTCATCCTTTAATATTATAATTGTTTTTTTTTATTGAGTTATCACATTCTCATGACATGAATCACAAGTTTGACAGGTTAATTTAGTTTACTCAAGTTTTTTTCTTCTTTTTCTTAATTTTTTTTCAATTTTATCCTTTAATATTTGGTTAATTTTGAATTAGACTTTATAATTTGTTTTATTTACTTTCTATTATATTATTCTAGCCTCATGGCCCGAGAATAATGCTTAACGGGTTAACTCGAGTTGACTTAGATTATTATTTTTTCTTTTTTTTAATTGATTTAGTTTTCAATTTCATCATTCAACACTGGGTCGGTTGGGAATTAAGCTTCATAGTCTATTTTAATTTGCTTTCTATAGAAGTATCCTAATCTCACGATCAAGGTAGTGAGTTTTGGAATTTTAACCTCGGTTAACTCAAGTTATTTTTTTTATTTTCTTTCTAAAAGGTTATCTTGGTCTCATGACCCGGGTCACGAGTCCTTCAACATTGAATTTGATTTTTAATGGGTTGTCTCTATCTCATGACCCGAGTCGCAGGCTTATCGAGTTAGCCCAATTGCCTCAGTTTTTTTTTCTTTATTTTAATTGATTTTTTTTAATTTCATCATTTAATATTATATTTTGTTGGGAATTAGGCTTCATAATTTGTTTCAATTTGCTTTTTATTAGGTTATCTCGGCATCATGATCCAAGTTTAACAAGTTAACTCGGGTCGCTTGTTAGGTCATTTTTAATTGATTTTTTTTTCAATTTCATCGTTCAATATTGGATTGATTGAAAATTAGACTTTATAATTTATTTTGATTTATTTTATATTGAGTTATCATAGTCTCATAACCCGAGTTACAAATTTAACATGTTAACCCGAGTCGCAAAGTTATGGCTTTATTTTATCTTATGAAACATCTCATCATATAATCATTAAAATATATTATATACTTATGGACAAATTTGTTCCCTTGCCTAAGATTATTCCATTGATCTAAAATATTTTATTTATAAGATTGAGGTACATCTCCTCTTTAAACAATCCTCAACATGTCTTTAATAAAGTTTGGTTTCACCAATAAACATCATCTTAGCAAATCTAACTTTTATAATATCAAACAAGTTATGCCACTCAAAAAATTGATATATATCACGAATCCACATATAAAATATCCAAAGGTCATGATGACCATAAAAACTGAGGGCTTCTATTTTGTTAGGGCTTATGACTCACTCATTAAGGTCATCGCACTTAGAGTAACCTAAATGATATTCATATTAATGGATATTAGGGTGAACTTTCCTACCATGGTTATTCCTATGATATTTATTAGTCTTTGGATGCCTTACCTGAGAACTCTCTAGGGATTCAATTCTTTTACACATGTTGGTCATCTAGGTTTGCAGTTCCCCTCAAATGACCCTAAAAGTATCACTAAGGGTCGGATTTATGGTAAATATAATCTTAAGCTTGGACACTAGATGATCATGACACAAATACATGTAACATTAACTTAAAAATAAAATTGAGATCACAAATGATTCTTACAAATAAATGTGATGATTCTTACAAATAAAATCACAATACAAAAATAAATCTAATTTTTTTTTCTTAATGTAGAGATTAATCAAGTACAAAAAACACTAGAAAATTTTTAAGCATGCAATGCTATATCTTTAAGTGTAAATTATTAATCAAACACAATGTCACATGCAATAACTATCAAATAACAAAGAAGACTAGATGCTAAATTATCATATTAAAAGAGATTGATAAGCAAAAATAACATATAGAAACGCAAGGTAGGACTTTATTAATTTTTTTTGAATTGTTTTTAGGCACAAAAATAATATTAATAACAACTTAAAATGACAGGTGTAAAAAAAAATATCAACAAATTGCAAGGTAGAATAATCTACTTACTAGAATGTTGGAGAGCATGCTAAAATTTGTTGTGATTAACATGGTAGTATTGTTTTTTAAAATGTTTTTTCTTGAAAATATATTAAAATAATATATATTTTTTATTTTTAAAAAATTATTTTTGATATCAGTATATCAAAATAATTTAAAAATATTAAAAACTATTAATTTAAAATAAAAATTAAAAAAATAATATTTTTTTAAATATTTTTAAAATATAAAAACAAATAAATTCTTCGATGAGATAACATGACAAGATGACATGGTATTGCTGACATAGCAGGGCTGGATGCTGTGTCAGCTGATGTGGCATTGGTGAATTAAAATTCCTTGAGAGACTCATTTGTCGCCACTAAGATGATGAATTTACTGTGATTTGTGGGCTGATCTTCGGCTGGTTTGTGCTCTGGTTAGTGCTAGCGGCTGCGTGAGGCAGTCATGGTCTTCTCAGTGACTAGTCAGGCGAGGCAGCGACTGAGGTGGGTGATATACAGTTGGCGACAAGGAGACCTAATATGTGGGTCGGCTGATCTGCCGTAGGAGGCCAATCTGCTGGTGGAGTGGTCGGTTTGCAACTGTGAGGTGGGGGAATGAATGTGTGGTGGGAAGGGTGTGGGGGTAAAATAAAAGTCTGATACCAAATTTGATACCAGACATAAAAAAGAGATTTAAAGTCTAAAAAAAAAAAATTAAAAAAAAGCCAGAGAATAGAAGTATAGGGTTGGAAAAGTTTACAACTTTATAAATTTTATTCAATTCATTAAAAATATCTCACATCTAGAAAAATATAATATAAATACTAAAATCTTAACTAGAAATAAATAATTATACTTATAACTCACTAAATAAAATATCCAATAATAACTAAATTAAACTTAATAAATAAAATTAAATAAAACAATAACTAAATTAAATTCAATAAATAAACCTAAATAAAACTTAATAAAATAAAAGTTGAGCTATCCTCCATAATTATAGATCATGTGAAAGTGTAAACCATGTCTCGGATTTGGTGTCCTTGTCATGGAGTGATTAAGCTTGACTATTAGTTCATGAACTTTACTGCAAAATCAATTCTCCGTGGAAATAGAAAATACTTCAATGTTTAAATTAGTAAATATAGTATGAGAACATAATGTTTAGTAAAAGAAGATATAAATTATAAAAAGTATGGACATGTATGTTGTGTGTGTTTTTTTTTATGTACTTGTATAACTTGTATGGTCGGTTGTGGTTCATGAAATTGTTAAATGATTGTTGATAAATTTTGATGCTTATGTATTAAATTTATTTCTTTTGGCTTACTTGGTAATCAAGGTATTTATAGATCTTAATCACGTTAGCTTATTTTATAAGGGTAACCCGTGGAATGTAGGAGTGATATCATAAATGAAGATGTTGTTACTCGTGTATTTGGTGGAGAAATATAGTGAATAAAAAAAAAATTATCCTATGAACTTCAAAAAAGTATAAAGATGATCGCTAGCATGTGTCAAAAATGATGTAGAAATGTATTGCATGCTCTGTATAGAAAAATGTGGTGCATGGACAAAAAATTTATGTTCTATATAGTTCTAGGAATTAAAAAAATACATAGAGGTGTGTCTTGGAGTAGCATGACTTGGTAAGGAATAAAGATGAAAAAAGAAAGAGAGAGAGCGAGATTCCAGCCATTTGGGCTTTACCCGAATTATTGGAAAAGTTTTATTCTTAATTTTTAATTTTTCTTGCACCATCAACAATCTTTGGCATCATTTGATACACAATCCTACAGTCTGTTCATGTTCAAGCATTATGATTGAAGTGGGAAATATTTGGAGACGATGGCCATCATGGGTTCCGCACCTTTCCCATCTGAAATCGCTGGAGAGATCAATGAATGATATACCCATAATAGGTGAATTCCCTCCTAGAAACACTAATTCCAACTTTAAGCCCAGTCAACGAGGATTTGGAGGCAGACTTTCGATTGGCATCCAAGAAAGGTCTAACATTGAGAGGATCAGAAAGGCTAATTCCTTGTGCTAACAGTGACAATACATGAAATGGAAAGGAAAGCCATAACAAAATTGCCTGACTGTCAAGGGTCTTGCGCTAAAAGCAGTTAACTAGAATTACAAAAATCATGCTTATGTAATGCTTCTGACAGCAACTCATTTATTATATCCCCTGGCCACTTGCAAAAATCAAACAGAAATGTAACTCGGTGTTGGTGAGGTTATGAAGCGACTATAAGTCGAACAAAAAGACCTCTCAAAAGGGTCAACTTCAGCACCTTCCATGGCACCACTTTTTGCAGCAGTGAATTTTCGCAGCACACTTGTCAGTGATGAAACAATTTCAGACATAGGTGGACGGAAGAACTTGTCAGGCTGTTTAAGTTTCAAGGGAAAAAATTAACAGCCTCAAATGAATAATCACATAATACCATCTTTTCCAATCTTCTGTCACATAGATTGTTTATAGATGTTTATGCCAATACCTGAATGCAGAGCAAGACAACGTCTGCAAACCGAGATAGAGTCTTGGAGGGGAGTGTTCTTTTGATGCCCGGGTCAACCATCTGAATCAAACTCTCATTGTCATGCAGCCGAGACGAAGCCCATTTCACCAAAGATTGCTCCGCTCTTGGTCTTGAGCTGTGTTAGAGACAGAAAAGGATATCAGAAGACCATGCAGAAATTTGATTGAGGCAGGGGGGACAAAGTCTACCCATCAAAAGGTCTCCTTCCAGTTAATAGCTCCAAAAGCAACACTCCGAAGGCATAAATGTCACTCTTGGTGTTGTCAGTTACTGGTTCCCCATGTTCAGGAGCAATATAGCCCGTGTCACCAACAGCAATTTCAGAAGCCTGTTTGTATGAGCAGTCAACAACATCGGATGAGCCCTTCTTCATTCTCTATCAAAAAATATGGTTAACTTGACTAGAGATGCATTTGGTGCAGCTTGAACGACATGTAAGCAGCTAAGATAAAAGGGATTTGAGGAAGAAAGAAACTCAACGCTCAGAAATTCTGTTGTGAAAACGTTTCTGACACAAGTCGTTTCAAATCCTCTAAAAGAATTCTCCTTGAAACAATATCAGAGAAGATTCTGTTGTGGTCAAATAAACAAGTTGCATCAACTTTTAACATTATCAGCCTACTCTTGCAGTTGTATACTACAATGTTTGGTGACAGAAAATTCTGAGAAGATTAGTCATGCACTTACCTTTATTTTAACACTGTTGCTTGTTAGTGGCCTCAAAAATAGCCAGTCCAGTGTCACAGAGACGAGGCATAAGCTCTTTATCAAGTAATACATTGGCAGCCTTTACATTGCCATGAGAAATAGGAGGCGAGAATGTGGAGTGCAAGAACCTGAAATCAAAAATTTCAAGGTGGAAGTAACCAGTGCATGGAAAAATGTAACATTTATAATAGACATCAACTTCTTCCACTTCCTACCCCTGATTTTTGCTAAATCAGTTCATGTCCTACCATCTTCAACTCAGAATGCTGAAGCACAGAGATGTATGCTTCCAGAATATTTTCTGTTGCATAAAATGACATAGATCTCCTCATATTTTTTTTTTGCAACTATAGATCTACTCTTATAGTCCTGCAAGGTGGAGTTAAAGAAATGGTCCTACTAAGCAAACCAACCATGTGGGATACTTACTCCAAGGCCCGAGCAACACCAAGCGCAATATTGAGACGAATGTTCCATGACAGTGGCTTGTACCCTTCACTATGCAGAACATCATGAAGAGACAAATCTCTGATGTAATCATACACGAGGAGATGCTGCCCATGTTCTACACAGTAGCCAATGAGTGTTACAATATTTGGATGCCTCAGTTGGGAAGCAGTCCAAATCACATCCAAGAATTGTTCTTCTTCTTGGAATGACAGTGATACCATGTTGATGTTTTTCACAACAAATAACTGGAAAAGATAAAAAAATTAGGTGGGGATGGTGGTGGTCTGTGACTTCTCATAACCCTTGTGAATTTCATAAGTAATAAGAAATCAGCAAGTTCAAGTATATACTTGGCCATTTTGGAATTCGGCTCTGTAAACAGAACCAAGAGACCCCTCTCCAAGAAGATTCTCTTCACCGAAGTTGTTTGTTGCCAGCTGAAGTTCTGTCAGAGTGTAAATGTTTGCACTTACTGGGGCTTTATATATCGAGAAACTTTTTCTTGCTGAATTTTTTTCATTTCTGTTGCGGCAAATAGGAGGGATATGCGTTGGGAAAAGAAGCGAGGGAGATCGGGGAGGCAATAGTTGTGGGTTCACTTCAGATGCTACTGGAAAAAGACATAACCGTTGGAAGAGGAGGGATGGTAAAGAAAAATTTGTTAATAAAAGAATCAGCAAGAATATGCCGTACAATTAATATCTCTAGTATCAACTTGAAAACAGATGGAAAAATAAAGAGTAATTGATATCAAAAGCAAATGGAAGGTAATACCACCACAATTAAATTTCTCAGAAGGTGAATAAAATCAGTTAACAAAGTCATGCAGCTCTATAGATTCCAAATCACTACGATAGTATTGCTTTGTGTTAACCAATAGTTAATTTGAATTGTTGAAAATTGGATAGAAACGCAAAAAGAAGCAGCACAAAACTGCACTTATAGTGGAAATATGGAATGGAAACTACAACCAAGAAAGGTTTCACAATTATGGCATGAGCAAATATATTGGATATTGTCATAGGTATCTGAAAATCCATATCAGTCTGCAGCTTCTGCAGACACACAAATTAATATCACACTTTTATATTAAGTGTGCATCCAAGATAAGAGTAAATATTTTCGCACACAATTCTGACCTCTAGTTGTCCTGACAGAACAAGAATGGCGGGATCGCTTGATATGCATTGCAATGAAGATTGCAGCGCAAGTCACCACCAGAGCTACCACACCCACTGCAAAAACTATTCCACCAGGGCCCAACCTTTTCTTCTTGTGTCCATTTACCTTGATATAATTCTCCATGGCACTTGACTCGGTGGTTGGGGGACCATTAAAATTTTGCCCAATGGATCCATTATCCGAAGGATAATTCCAGGGAGGATAATTTGCCCCTATGTGGAACTGATTTCCGTCAATCCTGGTGAAAGGTAGAGAGGAAAGGAAATTGATGAATAGTTAGTTAATGCAGGCAATTAAAAGCAACGCAGCTGAAATCTTCCAAACTCACCATAGATCGGGTATTAACTGAAATTGAGTTGGAATTACACCACTGAAGTGATTGGTTTGGATATTCCTGATGATAATAGAAATATGCGAGAACAAAATAATCAAATTTACATATCAGCCTAATTTTCAAAAAGAACAAAAAACATGTGAGCACCTACAGGTCAGTTAGTGAAAGATTAGCCAGGTAGACAACTGAGCCAGTGAACTGGTTGTTCTGTAAGAACCTGTAGATACAGCCAAAAAAACACACAGGAACCAACTTGGTATATCAAGAAACACACCAGATATAGGACTGAGGAGAATTTAAAGGAAGTTGTATAAAACTCACAATTTGGTAAGATTTGTCAGAGATCCAAAAGAACTTGGTAAATCTCCAGTGAAGTTATTGTATGACAGGTCGCTGTGGCAGCATATGGAAGGTTCACAACGAAATGAGAGTGATCATGAATTTACTAGTAATATTATGAAGCGTGGCATTGGAACTGATAACATTAGGGAAATAAGGTGACCAAAAAGCAACTTGCTTTGCATGACATACTGCATGGTCAAGATACCCACCTATATCAAATGTTCTGAAATATCAACCAAATCATGGTTCGATTATAGTGCCAACTTTGGTATGGAACAAACAAAATCTCAAAGGCATAATAAAACCAGTTTCCTTGCCAATGTTTGATTAAGAACAAGTTTTTTGAGAAAAAAGCTTTTTGAACAAATTACAATTTTTTAATGCAAGATGGCAACACGGAAGAAAATGAGTTGGTTTGATATTCCTATTAACGAAATATTTCTTCCTTATGATATAATTAAAGAAACTGTGCTGATGAAGGCTGCAACAATAAAACAGCTTCAGAATTATGCTATGGTTTTATTTAACAGAAGACCCAGTGTATATACTTCTCTAAAGAGTGCAGCCTTTGACAAAGCTAAAACCAAAGGGCTAGAAGAAGCTTACATCTCTTTTAGGTTCTGTAGGCCAGTAAACACATTGCCAATGGGTCCAGACAGTGAATTGTGACTCAAATTCCTGCAAAAATACAACATAAGAATTTATGACTGAACAAGACCAAGCAAAGAAAAAATAAAAATAGAAAAATAGGCAGTAGAATGGTGACAGTCAGCTTACAGATGCCGAAGTAACTCTACACCTGGTAAGGAAAGGGGTATACTTTTGCTCAAGTAGTTGTATGCTAAGTTTCTGCATCGATTAAGTCAAACATTATCCTATATTAAATAAACACAACCAAAGATAAAGATGCATATTTAGGTTCTCGTGTGGCTAGAGTACTATAGATACAATCAAAGTAATACAGAATTTACAACCAGAGCATGCAGAAGAGCTTACATATGAGTGGCATTAGGTGGCAAAGCATATGGTATTTCACCCACAATATAATTGGAGCTAACATCCCTACCACAGAAAAGCAAATTTAAGAATCAAATGAGAAGAAGAATTTAGATAACTGAATCTAAGACAAGAAAAATCACTTACAGATGCTTCAAGCTATGTAGATAATGCAGCTGGGTTCCAAGGAACCCACTGAGGTTCAGTCCTTGAAGTTTACTGCACAACGTGAAAGAAACAATTACTGTTGGAAATGTTGTCCAGGTAACTAATAGAAACAATGTATAGATTGTGAGATAGGAATATGTCCACACAGGTATATTACAGATGGCCCAGCACATGAGACTCCAGTCCATGATTCCCCACATGGATCTCCTCCATCCAATCTCCATTCCTTTAGCTGTGGTGGGTTACTCAGGGCCTTGTATAGATCTTGAAGTGCTATGACTGCATTAACATTAGAAGATAATAATCAGATTATTGTGTTTAACAAACAGTATCAGTATCATCATGTTATGTATAGAATAATTATGTAAATAGTTATTCATTATTGTGTTTAGCAAACAGTATCAGTATCATCATGTTCTGATAATCAATCAATAGTTTATTGGGTGATGAACAAATAAATAAAACCGAGTCAAAATGATGCAATTAAGCCCTAATCATCAGTAATCACAATCTATACATGATGTACAAGTGAGCTTATACGCTAGATAATTGCTCTATCAGTAACGGCAGATATCGAGATGATAGGCCATCACATCATATTGCTCCCTTGTAGCCTCATTTTCCCGGTAAAGAAAAGGAAGCTAAACATGGGTGGTTTTTTTTTTTTTTTTTTCCTGTTTGGTTTCTGAGTAAACCAAGAAAAAGAAAAGAAAATTGAAATCAAAACTTTTATTTTATAGGAAAATCAAATTAAACTCTTGATTGAATCCTGAGTCTATGATCTTCTCGTTCCAAATAATTAAAACGCATAAGAAGAAAAGTTTCTTCTTTGTTGATCAGTTACTAAATAACAGTACCGATTTCAAATGCTGTAATTAAATTCCTACAATTTCCAAACAGATATTGCCAAAGAGCATTCTGGTGAATTATGGCCACAAAAGAATTTATAAAAACCACGCAAGAACACTCAATATATCACTAAAAAGGCAAGATTAAAGGTGAAATTAACTAGATTTACCATCAGAAGCATCAGTAGAAGCAGAAGCTTGTAAAGAAAGAATCGCCAAGAACACAATCACAACAAAACCCCAATGCAGTCTCTGGCTCGCCATTGTAACCCCAAGAAACTACACTTTATCACTTTCTTTTACCTATAAACAAATAGGAAGCGCTCAAATCTTTACAAAATTTTCAGTCGCTCCTGTTCGGTTCCCGAGAAATTATAGAGAGATTTTTAAAGCTCGAAACTACAAAAACTAACAAAAGATGGCGGATTAAGTTGCAGGAGGAAGGTTCTTAATTTTCTTTTCTTTTCTGTTTTCTCAGTGGCCAAGCAGAGCAGAAAATTACTGTACGGCTCGTCCTTGATATTTAGAGCGAGAGGGGGAGAATTTGGGGCGGTTTTTGTTCGTTATACAGAGAGAGGGGAGAGTGTGATAGAGACGGCTGTTGATCACATGACATGTGTAGATATAACTGATTAACTGAATTCAGCCACGTCAGCAAACGAATTAATAGATGTTGAGTTACGTGGCATCAAGCAGCAGGGTTGAGCTTTGGGCTGCTGAAAAGCCTTTTCTGGGCTCAATATTGGCTGGCCTATTTAATCTCTTATTTGAGTTTTGCATTAGTAAAAAAATCGAATAACCAAGCAAAATGAAAAAATAAAAAACATTAATTGAGAAAACTAAATCAAGAAAAAACCCTGAAAAAACCAATTTGAAGAACTAAAAAAATATCTAGTTTAGTTTGATTGAAGTTTAGTTTAAAACCTCTAAAATCATTCAAACTGAACCAGCCCGAACCGATTTAGTCTAAGCTCTTAATTTTTGAACCATGCCAAAAAACTAGGTATAAGAGACCTCTCTCTCTCTCTTCTTCTTTTTTTCTTCTAAAACCCTAATTCTCTCTCACCTCTCGCAACTAGTTAACCACCCTAAACTAGATTGTCTCCTCTCTCACAATCTTCTCCCTATAGTCTATCATTTTCTCTCACTTAAGTTGTAACCTCTCCCCTCTATCTCCTATTCTTTTATTTTCTTTGTGTCTTTGGTCTCTCAAATTCGGTGCACTCTCTTTCTTTGTAAATTTCTTAATCTTGAGTTTTTTATGTTTGTTTTGGTCTAAAATTACATGCAATGTTAAGCATGTTGCGACTAAGGTTTTTAAATAAGGGAAAACTTGAATTATTTTAACATGTTTATGTTTAAGAGCTACTTAATGTAAAATTGTGATTTAGTAGAATTTTGACCTGATTTCTTATCGTCCATTTGGTGTGAGAATAGATTTAACATTTTTTTTCTGTTCAATTTAAACATCTATTCATCCATCCCTAAAGTTCTTCAAATTGCAAATCTAGGTAGTGGGCAAGAATGAATGACATTTTAGGTATTGTAGGCAGATTCAAAAATGAATTTCAGATTCTGACCATGTGCAATAACTAGAATTTTTATTACTACATAAAATAGAATAACAAGAATTCATAACTTAATTGTTGTTTCCATCTTATGTATCATGCTTTTATGTGAAGATTCTTTTCATCACCAACTTGATTTTAGATATTGAAACTCATATTTTATCAACAATCATTATGAAATAGAAACATCACAACCTATAAACTTGAATTTGTTGATTGCACTATTGTTAAATTCTTAATTTTATTGAATTAAAATTTGTTGGATTACACTGTTGTCAAATTATGATTGTTATTGAATTAGAATTTGTTGGATTATACTATTATAAAATTATGAGTGTTATTGAATTATAATTTGTTGGATTACATAGGTTGATTCAAGGAAGAATCAAAAGAACATATGACCTTCTAGTTTAAGGATAGAGAAAATGCTAGATCATTGGTGAAGTTCTTAAAAATCTTTGTTGCCTTTACTTATTATGATAGTTTTATGGGACATAATCATCTATTAAGTTTCTTTTTGAATTCTTGGGTTACTTCTTCATAGGTATTGACTAGTCTCCTTCCTAATATAATATTCAATTGTAGCAGTTGCCTTACGCTTTCACCTATCTTGATTTAATAAAGAAATGACAATATTTGGTTCATCTAGATTGTTGATGCAATTATATATTAGAAGTTACTCTTATCATCCATTCCTTTTATTATTGAGTTTAATGCCTTGATTTCTAAATGAAATGTTGACTATTGCATACTAGTGTTACAGATTATGAGAGGAAGAAACATGGGGGTGAGTTATGCCACTAATAAGAGGAATCATAACCTTACATGAACGCACTAGAATTTTCTAATGTGACTTCTTACAATTTTCACTTTAGATGGAAGTTTTGTACTTTTTTATTTTATTTAATACATTGATTACAAGTTTTACCTAAGATGATTGTTTTGATATTGTTTCTCAAATTATTTTGAACACTACAAAGTTTTGTTTGATACTATATTCTCATTTGATTTTTCTAGCTGTAAAGTTTGATTTTTTATTTGACTTGTTATGTCATGGCCCATTGATATTGTAAAAAAAACATAGTCTAGAGTTTTTTTCATTGGTTGAAAAACTAGATTAAGAATATTGGATTTTGGATTGTATTCTTATTTGAATATTGATACCGTAATAACAAGGTTGATATTATATTTTGGCTACCAATTGATACTGTATTTTCTTCAGAATATTGCTACTGATTATTTTTAGCAAGCATAATTGATTTTGTTGTAAATAAGGTTTCATGATTATTAAAAGAATTATAAAGCACAAATAAAAGATAAAAAAGTCACAATTAAAATTAGCTTTATTCATAAAAAGAAGCTTGTAAAAAGCTTAAAAATTAGGTTTTGCTGGTTTCTTATATGAAAAAACCGAACAGTTCAAATCAAGATTTATCGGTTTAAACTGATTTTTGATTGGTTCTGAATGTAGTTTATTTTAATTGCAAACCAAACCTAACCAAGAATCACCTGGAGTCAAGAGAGAAAACAAAAGGATAGTGAATCAAAACAACATATGGTTATTAATTTTAAGGCTTTATTTATTGAATTGGAAATATAAATTTATAGAGGAGTTTTCTTCTAAAAAACATGTCTGTAACTTTCTTGGCTATTAATTTCCCGAGCTTGTTATAGGCTGAAAGTGAAAAGTAGCAAACAAATAAGGTTCTATGTTTTAACTCATGTTTTCACATGTGGTTTTTGGTGTCATGTTTTATCATTTGTACAAAATGTCAACCACAACAAAAGCAACATAAGAAGGATGAGCAAACCTTGGAAAAATAAAAGCACTGATTCCTCAATCTAACATTGGGTTTAAGATGTTAAATAAAATGAGTTATAATCCTAGTTTAGCCCTTGGCAAGGAGTATTCAGGAAGAACTGAGTTAGTGGGGATTTAGATTCGAGGAACACGAGTAGGGATCAGAAGGGAGGATCCGTATAAGGAAAAAAAGAAGAGAGAAGAGATTGAGTCAGAGAGGAACAAATAGAAGGAATAGGATTTGATGAAGGAGTTTGGGCCTAGGCAAAAGTTTTAGTGGTAGAGCTGGAGAGTTGTAATAAATCTTGAAAAAGCAAAAACAACTCTTCTCTTTATCAATTAAAGAATAAAAAAGTTGCGGAGTCAAATAAGAATAAGGATGAAGAGGTTGGTGAACATCATAAAGAGAAAGAAGAAGAGATAATAGAAGAGGTATGTTCTCTAAAATCAATTTTTGCATTGAGCATTTTTTTAGTTGGTTAATGCTTTTTAAGAAATTAAGTGATATTGCATTTAATTTCACATTCAAAATGAATTTATGAGGATTGTTTTTATAAATTGTTACCAAATTCTGAATTCTATGGATTGTTTTTATGGGTTCAAATTATTTAATCTTCGGCATTTGAATGTTAGTTGAGGTGTTGTTCTAAAGAACTTTATGTGGTTTAACTTTTTTTATATATAATTTATCTAGCTTTTCCAGATTCACATTTCGAGTGAATAACCAATATTGTTATTGTATTTTGCATTGAACATGAACTAGGTTCATATGCTTTCAGGTTGTTAACTTTACCCAACATTTAACCAATCATCTAGAAAGAGTAGATGATTGTCTATAAATGTGTGTTATAAAGGATGCTGAATCAATATTGTTTAAGTTTGTATGTGCACCCAATCCCTATGATGTTACTAAAATGTCATGTTATAATAATTGATTTTTAATTTGTTGGTGTAACTGTTATAATAGTTGATTGCTTTTAGGTGGGATATGTATAAAAACACTCTATAAAAGCTGATGGGGTGATGTTTGATATGCAAACTTGTTCAACATCTGCATATTGCCGCATATGACTTTATTGAGTGTCATTTTTGTCATGTAATGATGTTTTTTTTTTGTAGAGGATATAAACTCAAAGAGAGAACTTGATTATGCTAACATATATATCTTGTAGTCAATTGGTTGGTTACACATGACATTGATTTTGTTCATGTATATATATATATATATATATATATATATATATATATATATATATATATATAATTTATTTATAAAAACTTATTTATCTTTAATATTCATCAAAAATTGATTAATGAATCTAGAGTAAAGATAATATCATTAAGACAAAAATAATTTGCAAAGAAAATTATAAAGTTGTTATAATTATGAGATTTTTATTGCATCAAAGCATTGTTCGTAAATGTTCTTGGTCAATGCTCTATTAAGACTGGACATTAATTATAGTTGTTAAGATTGATTCATATTATGTTCTTTTCTTTATGAAAAGAAACATTTGTTCTCATAAACTGAGATTTGATGGATACCTAGAACTAATATGTAGGTGCTTATTAGATGACATATACATTAAACTGACCCGCATGAGAATTTCATATGGAGAGATCACATGAGTCTATGAAAAGATTCATGTGACAATTATGTAGGTGATCTTTAGACTTGAGATCATTAAGTTGTTTTATATAAAAAGTATTATATTTTGATCCTGCTACATGTTTGAATAAAGGGTAACAAATGGGCAGATGTTAGGTATAACATAAGTTATATGAATGTATTTAAGTAATTAAGAGAGGATTCATTACCTTGAGTGAATTAGAGAATTTTTTTTATTTGTTTTCAAATAATATTGATTGTAAATTCTTGTGTAAGGTATAATGAGATTTGAAAATAGTTTCAAATTTTATTAAAAAAATCAATGACTATGGTGTCTCTTTTCAAATCTTTTTTAAAAATCAATGACTATGGTGTTGAGAATAAACATGATTTAACTAAGTAGATACACTTCATACTATAATATTTAAATCAGAACATTGTTGATGAAGCGATAATAATTACACTGAGAAACTAGTCATTAAAAGATTATGTCAAACCACTTATGACTTTTCTAATATTTAGATGATTATGATAGGTTGCTAGACATTGTATTAAATCTTCAAATATAAATCAATCAATTTTTGAATTAATTTATTTAATCCTATTTTATTTAAAATTGTGATTTATATTTTGGCTAAGTTATTAGGGAACTTAATGGGTCAACTTATTAGGAAACCTAATGGGTCACACACATAAGAACCAATGATCAAAAATTAAAATGAATGATTAATCAAGTGTGACTTGATTGTAAATAAATTTTAGAAATTAAGAACTAAAATGTAATTAATACAGGGGATAACAATTCTAGACCTAGAAATAATCAAGTAAGGACTTGATTGAATAAATTTATAAAATTAGCCTAAAATAATATATGTAATATCTTTAGAGGGGCAAATTGACATTTTACCATAAATAGAATGTTATGCGATGTGAAGGTGACTAAAGTACAATACATAAACTCCTAAAATATAAAAGAAAAGAGCTAGCACTCTAAGATATTGCAATTCCTCTCTCCTAAAAAGGTTTAGGAGATTTTTCATTTGTGGTTCATGTAGATTACCATTATAGACCGGATAATTGGATGATTTGTGGTTTGCAATAACCTAGCATTGAAACAAATATTCAAAGAAAAAAAGAACATATGATCTTCAAGTAATTTTCGCATAAACCCTAAATAAATCTAGATATGTCTAACGGGATCCTTAGGACTCTTGAAATATTTTTAAATTTATAGTTTTCATTACGTATAAGTGTTTTGGGAAACCCAATAGTGGTATTAGAGCCATCGTCAAATAATTAAGGTTGTTGATTACATATTTTAATTGTTATTTGTGTTAATTTCATATTATTTTTATATGCAAAAAATATTTTTCTCAAAAGTAATTTTTCTCTTATGATTTTTCAAAAACAAAAATGTTTGACTACTGTTCTGGCCAGATCTAGCTAGATTATTTGAATCTGGTATTCTAGCCAGAACCCACTATTATAAAAAAAATATTTTTTAATGGTTGCCATGGTCACTCACCATTATAAAAAAAATTATTTTTTAATGGTTGCCATGGTCATTGTTGCAAGAAGCGCTAGACACAAGAGGCAACAACCCATGGTTAATGCCTTGCCAACACTTCACCAAGAACATTCATATATTCTTATTTTAATCCATACAAATACTTTTCTATTATTTGTTGTTACGTGTATTAATGATATATTTTTTAATATACTTTTATTTTTATATATATATATTTTTAAGTGTTTCCATCATGGAGTGTTAATTAACAATGGTATTTGTATTTTTGATATTTTTTTATTTTTAATGTTTTAGGCATGGGTCTAAAAGGAAGGTTGGCGAATCAATTTTTTTTTTTATAATAAATATACGACCTTAATTTTTAAGATATCATCTTTTTGGATAACTTTTAAGCTTTTTTTTAGTACAAAAAAGTTAAAGTTTTGTAATTTTAATTTATTTTCATCTAAAAAACATTTTAAAAAATATTAATAATCTCAATAAACAATTTCTAACCCGAAAAAAATCAATACAAATACTTATTTTAATCCATACATTTATTATTTAATCCATACAAATACTTTCTATTAATTGTTGTTACGCGTATTAATGATATATTTTTTAATATACTTTTATTATATATATATAATATATATATATATATATATATATATATATATACTTTTATTAAGTGTTTCCATCATGGAGTGTTAATTAACAATGGTGTTTGTATTTTTGAAATTTTTTTATTTTTAATGTTTTAGGCATGGGTCTAAAAGGAAGGTTGGCGAATCAATTTTTTTTATAATAAATATGACCTTAATTTTTAAGATATCATCTTTTTGGATAACTTTTAAGCTTTTTTTTAGTACAAAAAAGTTAAAGTTTTGTAATTTTTAATTTATTTTCATCTAAAAACATTTTAAAAATATTAATAATCTCAATAAACCAATTTCTAACCCGAAAATCAATACAAATACTTATTTTAATCTATACATTCTTATTTTAATCCATGCAAATACTTTTCTATTATTTGTTGTTACGCGTATTAATGATATATTTTTAATATACTTTTATTATATATATATATATATATATATATATATATATATATATTTAAGTGTTTCCATCATGGAGTGTTAATTAACAATGGTGTTTGTATTTTTTGATATTTTTTTATTTTTAATGTTTTAGGCATGGGTCTAAAAGGAAGGTTGGCGAATCAATTTTTTTTTATAATAAATATATGACCTTAATTTTTAAGATATCATCTTTTTGGATAACTTTTAAGCTTTTTTTTTTAGTACAAAAAAGTTAAAGTTTTGTAATTTTTAATTTATTTTCATCTAAAAACATTTTAAAAATATTAATAATCTCAATAAACCAATTTCTAACCCGAAAAATCAATACAAATACTTATTTTAATCTATACATTCTTATTTTAATCCATGCAAATACTTTTCTATTATTTGCTGTTACGC
The DNA here is from genome assembly GCA_007827005.2 of Populus simonii. Classification (NCBI taxonomy): domain Eukaryota; kingdom Viridiplantae; phylum Streptophyta; class Magnoliopsida; order Malpighiales; family Salicaceae; genus Populus; species Populus simonii. Next base: position 20,504,837 of record CM017469.2, read on the forward strand.
GTATTAATGATATATTTTTAATATACTTTTATTATATATATATATATATATATATATATATATATATATATTTAAGTGTTTCCATCATGGAGTGTTAATTAACAATGGAGTTTGTATTTTTTGATATGTTTTTATTTTTAATGTTTTAGGCATGGGTCTAAAAGGAAGGTTGGCGAATCAATTTTTTTTATAATAAATATACGATCTTAATTTTTAAGATGTCATCTTTTTGGATAATTTTTAAGCCTTTTTTTAGTACAAAAAAGTTAAAATTTTGTAATTTTTAATTTATTTTCATTTAAAAACATTTTAAAAATATTAATAATCTCAATAAACCAATTTCTAATATGAAAAATCAAAATCCAACTAAATTAAAAAAAATATGATTCCGGATCTATTTGTGATGATATGGAATAGCATTATCTCCATTGATATCTATAGAATTTGCTGAACATAATTTCTTTATTGACGTGAACTCCTTTTATAAGGCTTTGTACAAGTTGCATGTAATATAAATACAATGACTAGAAGTTTATTTCAGCTGAAGTTGTATGTTGACAGGAGTCTTCAGAGGATAGGTATACAACATACGTGAGTTTATTTATCTGCAACGGATGACTTTGGACATTGTTGTAGATAATCCTTAACACGCTCCCTCAAGATAGGCGGGCTAATGATTAAGCCTATCTTGTTAACCATCGTCTGAAACTTGGTACGAGATAGAGGTTTAGTGAGGAAGTCAGCAAGTTGGTCATGTGTACTGACATGGAAGACGTCTAAAACACCTTTCTTTACCAGATCGCGAACAAAGTGCAGATCAATGGCAATGTGTTTCATGCGAGAGTGCATGACTTGATTTTGACTTAGTTGAGTGGCACCAATGTTATCACAGTAGATGCTAGGACGTTTGGACATCTTGATTCCCAGTTCATGGAGTAGAGTGCGAATCCATATGAGTTCTGAAGTTGCTGAGGCTAGGGCCCTATATTCAGCCTCCGTGGAAGATCTGGCAACTGAATGTTGTTTCCTTGTGCTCCATGAGATTGGGCAGTTTCCAAAAAATATGAGATAGGCAGAGGTAGAGTGTCGGTTGTCTGGGTCAGTACCCCAATCTACATCTGAGTATCCGGAGAGATGAGGATTGACAGAGGGCGTTAATGATATCCCATGAGTGATTGTGCCTTTGAGATATCGAAGCACCCGTTTTGCTGAAGTCCAATGGAGTTGACTGGGTTGGTGCATGAATTGAGCAAGCTTATTTACAGCAAAAACTATATCAGGTCTGGTGATGGCTAGGTACTGTAAAGCTCCTATGACACTTCTATATTGTTTCTGATCTGCAGGAGGGTGACCATCATTGAGTTGAAGAGTTGGTTTGGTGGAAAGCGGAGTATGAATTGGTCTGGCCCCTTCCATGTTAGTTCTCTTGAGGAGGTCTCTAATGTATTTTTGTTGGGATAAGAAGATCCCCTCGCGAATTTGCTGCACTTCAACCCCAATAAAATAGTGCAGGTCACCAAGATCTTTTAAGGATACTTGGACACCAAGTTGACGTATTATATCTGACATAACCTGGGAATCATTACCTGTAAGTAGCACATCATCAACATATACCAGCAAGAATAAGATGATATCCTTCTTTGAGTAGATGAACAAGGAAGAGTCAGACTTTGATTGCTGGAATCCTAGTATCAGAAGGAAGGAGCTGAGTTTGTCATAGCAGGCACGTGGTGCCTGTTTTAAGCCATAGATGGATTTGTGTAGTTTGCAGATGTGTGTGGGCACTGTGGAGTCTACAAATCCTGGGGGCTGAATCATGTAAACATCTTCTTGTAGTGATCCATGGAGGAATGTATTATTTATGTCTAGTTGTTTCATGCACCAGCGATGTTGAACAGCAATGGATAACACAGTTCTGATTGTTACTGGTTTGACGATTGGACTGAAGGTCTCATTGTAATCAAGGCCGGGACGTTGATGATATCCTTTAGCTACCAGACGTGCTTTGTATCGTGATATTGTGCCATCAGCATTGTATTTGATGCGAAAAAGCCACCTGCAACCAACAGGGATAATGGATGGGTTGGATGGAACTAGTTCCCAGGTGCCATGTTTAACCAAGGCGTTGAACTCTTCAGATATAGCCTGTCGTCATTTGTGATCTTTCAGGGCTTGAGAGACATATGTGGGCTCTATAGGCTGTGGGAGAGGGTGCTTTGTGGTGAGGTGGATTTGCTTTGGTTTGTAAATGTTGTTCATGGATCTTGTTATCATGTTGTGTTGTCTGGTGAGGGGTTGTGAGGATGGGGGCTGTATGACTGACCTGTTTTCTGATGGTGCAGGGGGTGGAACCAAAATCTGTGTTGGTGGTGCAGATGGAGGAACAACGGGAGCAGCAGTTATCACTGTTGAATGCCTGGATGGTGTCTGTCCTGAAGGTGTAACTATCAGGATGGTGGATACAATCGTGGGGTTCCCTGCATGTGGTTGTGATGATATACTAGTGGATGCAGTGTAGGGAAAAATAGTTTCATAAAAAACAACATGTTTTGAGATGTAAATCCGAGATGAGTGAATGTCCATGCATTTATATGCGTTTTGAGTGCTTGAATAACCAATGAAAATGCATGGTTTGGACTTTGGTTGCAGCTTGTTGTGATTGTAAGGTTTGAGCCATGGAAAACACTGGCTCCCAAATGTGCGCAGTTTGTGATAGTTTGGTTGACGACCAAAAATGCTTTCAAAAGGACTTTTGTTGTTTAGAACTGAAGTTGGCATGCGGTTAATTAAATAAACCGCAGTTTGAAAAGCATGTGTCCAGTATGACACTGGAAGAAGTGCTTGATGAAACAACGTGAGACCTGTCTCGACAATGTGACGATGTCTTCGTTCACTTGTCCCATTTTGTTGTGGTGTATGTGGAGCAGTTGTGAGCATGTTTATGGACTGAGCGGATAGATACTGACGCAGACTCTGATACTCACCGCCATTATCAGAGTATAGATTCTTAATTTGAAAACCAAATTGTTTTTCAACAAATCCTTTTAATTGAATGAATATGGATCGAACATCATTTTTGTGATGAATCGGAAATAACCAGCAATACTTTGTGAAATGATCCACAAATAAAGCATAATATCGATAACCATCAATGGAAGTTGATGCTACTGGCCCCCATATATCTGTGTAGATGTATTCTAGAGGATGTGTGCTTATAAGTGATGTTTTGGAAAAAGATAATTGATGACTTTTATTGCATTGACAAGCTGAACACAGAGATGATAAAGTTTGGCTGGAGCCTAAAACTGGAAGGGAAAAATGACTAATTAGAAAACGACATATTTTGGTGGAGGGATGACCAAGTCGTGTGTGCCAAAGATCAAGGGAAGTTCTTTCACCGACAAGTGCAAGTGCTGGAGGTTTCTGGATTGATGATAGCTGTGGCAGTGGATAGACACCATCCTGGCAGTCACCTCGAAGTATTGTTGTCCCCGTGTTCCGATCCTTCACAAGAAAGTAGAATGGATGAAATTCTATGTAGACATTATTTGAGCGGGTAAAGTTATGAACAGAGACTAAATTCTTGTGTATGTTTGGAACACAGAGAGTATTATGCAGAAGAAAAGATTTTGACAATGAGCTCAATGACATAGAGCCAACATGTGTTACTTTTAAACCTGAGCCATCACCAATGACTACTTCATCTGTTCCATCGTATTCAGAGTGAATTGAGAGGTTTGTAAGATCAGAGGTTATGTGATGTGATGCTGCTGAGTCCATGAGCCATTTTTTCTCCTGTGTCCCATTTGTAGCTGCACAATTTGCAGATTTCGGCCGTGGTACCTTGCGACATGTCTTGGCTGAGTGCCCTTTGGTGTCACATAGTTGACAAATCAATGGAGGCTGACTGGATTTGTCTCTGGGAACGTATCTACGTTGGTTGGATCTGTAGTAACCAGCATGAGGGTTTGAAGATCGTGCTGGTTTGAAGTATCTGCTGTGTTGAGCTGCATTGACAGTGGCTATCAATCTGGAGTTGGAGGCATCAATACGTTTGAGATAATTTTCATGACTGATTAATACATCATGGAGTTCTTCAAATGTGAGGGATGTTTCTCTAGTTCGTATTGTGGTTGCTATATCACGAAATTCTGCTCCTATTCCATTGAGAATATATAACGTGATGTCATCTATACAGATGGGAGTATCAATGACAGTGAGTTCATCAACTAGTCTTTTGATAGTGTTGAGATAATCTGAAACTGGCTGGCTTCCTCTTTGTATAAGGGTCAATTCTTCTTTAAGTTGCATGACACGCGTGCGTGATCGGTTTGCATACAATCGTTGTATTTTTACCCATGCATCACGAGCAGTGGTGGAAGTGGCAATTAGTGGCAGAACTGGTTCTGAAACAGATGCAAGGATTGCATGAAGGAGCAAGTTATCTTGCCGAAACCAGCGCCAGAAAGCAGGATTTGAATTACCTGCAGAAGATGATCCAGTAGTTGGATCATGTAATGTTTGTGATGGACAAACAATGGTTCCATCAATATATCCTTGTAGGTTGTGTAGCCTATGAGCAAGGACATTAATTGAGCACACCAGGAAGGAAAATTTAAGGGTGTTAGTTTCAGGGGAAGTTGAGAACTAGCATTGAAGGCAATGGGATGAGTATCACCATTGCCATGTGTTTCATAGTTTATGATGACAGCGTCTGTAGTTGAGGCCATGTTGGGGAGTCTCGTGAGAGAAAGGATAGGCTCTGATACCATATAGAATTTGCTGAATATAATTTCTTTATTGATGTGAACTCCTTTTATAAGGCTCTGTACAAGTTGCATGTAATATAAATACAATGACTAGAAGTTTATTTCAGCTAAAGTTGTATGTTGACAGGAGTCTTCGGAGGATAGGTATACAACATACGTGAGTTTATTTATCTGCAGCGGATGACTTTGGACATTGTTGTAGATAATCCTTAACAATATCATCTCTTTAAGATGGTTTTTTTGGGTGGCTAGATTATGGATAAACAATCTATATCTCTCTCATCTCTTATTAAAACTTAATGGATTAAAACGGGTGATGGGGTAGCACACAAGTGGGCTTGCCATCCCCATGCTAAATCCTGAATCCTCTTGCAAATTAATCTTCCCTTCACCTATGACTTCCCAGTCAAAGCATTGGACCAAGGCTCCAATAGCAGCTTGAACAACCACTAAAGCAAGTGATGAGGCAGGACATCCTCGCCTCCCACTCCCAAATGGGAGGTAATTGAACATTTGCCCTTTCACTTCCATTTGATTCTGTAAATGATTTATGTTAGAGTCAACCATGAATCTATCTGGGTTGAATTCTTCGGGATCTGTCCATGAATTCGGATCTCGTTGGATACTGTAAAGGTTAATTAGCATCCTAGTCTTACCCTTTAAATCAAAGCCATTAATCTTGCAATCTTCAGCACATTGTCTTAGGATTATGGGAGATGGAGGGTGTAGTCTGAGCGTTTCCTTCACAACAGCTTGTAAGTAAGGAAGATTTAAGATATCTGATTCTTTGACTAGCCTTTTCGTCCCAACCGCTAAATCAATTTCTTCCCTCAGTCTGTTGAAAATCTTCTGATGGTTGATTAGCTCAGCCATGATCCATTGAATGGTGAGTGCTGATGTATCAGTGCCAGCCATGATGATGTCCTAGCACGAAAAAAAGACGAACAATAGATTTATTAAGACTCATTATCACACAAGGAGAAGTTCGAGGCTAAAAGAGTTGACTTACTAGGAAGAAAGCCTTGATATCCTTTCTAGTCAAGTTCATTTCAGCATTCGAGTCTCCAGATATTGCTAATAGAATATCCATCAAATCCCTCCATCCTGATCCTTCCATGTCTTTCATCTCCCTCTGATCTTCATGCTCCTTGATGATCTTTTCTACTAAACGATCGAATTTCTCCAGTGCATTTCGAAGCTGTCTTCCATGTCCGAACAAGTCTAGTTTTGCCAAAGGACCCAAAATATTACCTGCACTCAACTTGCCTCCAAGCACCACAATTTGATTAACCAATTCCTTTACCTCCTTAGCTTCATTAGCATCATCCTCTACGCATCTAGTGCTCATAGCCATTCGACAAATGACATTATTTGTCATGGTGATGAACTCCGGCTTTAAATTACAAGACTTCCCTTCTCTTGAAATATTAATTAACGACTCCACAAGTTTCATAATCTCTTCCTCTCTTACATGCACAAGCTGATTAAGCTGTGAAGTGGCAAGAAGCCTGGTCATGCATAGTTTCTTCATGAACCGCCAATAAGTGTTGTATGGTGCAGTGACAAAACCAGACCCCCTGTAAATATTGTTATCCGAGCAATCAAATTCTGGACGAGAAATGAAATTGAGCTCATTGGTTTTCAAGATTTCTTTGGCAATCATGGCATCTGAAACAACATAGCATGTCGATGCGCCCAAATGGAGTTGAATAATTGGACCATGTTTATGAGCTAGGTTGTGCAAGGACTTGGATAAAACCGAGCCTATTAAGTGAAGGTGGCCAATGATAGGCAGAGCTGGTGGACTTGGTGGGGGTCGCACCTTGGTTCCAAAATGTATATAGTTTTTGATGGATTTAAGAAGGATAGTGGAAAGGAACCAACTGGAAATGAGGAAACAAAAGAAGAACAGAACATCACCTGTTGCCATCATTTAGGCTTGTCCTAGCAAGTAGAGCAGCTAGATTTCAGTAATTGTATTGTAGGTTTGACCCTTAGGATTTTGCTTAACGTTTTATTAGAGAGTCTCACTCTGTTGATTGAAAAGCTTTGGGATTCTCTCTTCGATGAAATTTGGGAAAATATGCTGTCATGCACTGCCCTGCTTTATTCACAACAGAATAGATAACATTATCCTTTTTCTTATTGTTCTTTCCATACATATATCTTTTGTTTTACTCCAATAACCACACGTATATCATCAAAAGATAATACCAACATTTTAAGCGTAGTGAAGGGATTTGCTACTAAGCCTAAGCCTGCAGACGGCACCAATAATATACGTTACTGCTGGGGCATAGTTTTTGTAAACTGTAATCATTATTTATTTATTTCTTAATGAATTTTTTGTTCATGGGGCTTGTCGCGAATCGATTGTTAGCCTTGTAGCTAACTTAAGAGTTCTTGGCTGCACCAATTCCAGGTGCTATACATTGTGAAACTGGCAGAATTGGCTTTTAGGGAAAACATTAACAGAGAAGAAATTTCTTCATGCATTAACAATCTCTTAATTATGAATGCTCATTAAGTTGATTTATACTCAAATTTACTATTGGTAGGAGAAAGGGGTTGACAAGTTCACTATTAATGGTATTATGAATGAATCCTTCTGTGTTGTTTTCTGTAATCCTTTATTTTTTGGTCGGATTTTCGTTCTTGGATGGATTTTCTTGTTTTCATTTGGATTCATAAGGATGGTTCTGCATTTATTGTTATCCCATGTAGCTAGGGTTCTTGTTTTCCCACCTCATCATCTGACGTTTTGAATTCAAGGTTCGAAGAGAAAAAGGATATTCAAGAAGAAAATTCACTGAAACTTGTTTTGTTGACTAAAGAAGTTTTGCAGTTGTACGAAAAGACTGAGACGATGCAGAGGCAAATTCTGAAGATGAAGGAGAGGCAGCAAAAGAGTCTTGACAGTCAAGGAACAAAGATCAAATCAATGAGCTACTTGGAATGGAATAATGAGGAAATATTAAGAGCCGAAGCCAAGAAAACTGAAGACATTCATGAATTTCTAATAATATATTGAGGACCCAACTGAGGAAAATAAATAGTTAAGAGATCTAATTGAAAATTAGCTTATCCATTGAGGACCAATATGGGGTTTTAAAAAAACAAGTGGATTAGGTTGGGGGTTAAGCTAATCCATGCTTGTAGGTTCTTAACTTCCAGGGAGGAACAGAGACCTGCCTCCTGGAGATGCCTGTCCCCTCTAAAATTGGTTTGATTTCAACAGGCCCAGAAACAAAAGCAGGCTAACAACAAGGCCTGGCGACAGCTCTTCCGATATGAACCGAGCAAACTGCAAAGCACTCCCAGATATTTTTAGGGGGGGGAATGAACCCTGGACCACTGCAGGCTCCTTGTTCTTATGGATTTTATATAGGTTGTGCTAAGCACATATGAATCATCGACATCATGTCAAACTCAATAACATCAATCCAACAACGGAATGAGAATATTGCACAGAAGAAAAGAAAAAAAAAAGCATCCCTCGACTAAAAGTATACATCCTACTGGACATATTCGATTATTTTTGTCCAAAATTACAGAGCAAATGGCTAATGAAGCATGCTAAGTTGTTACAAAAGGCGATGGAAAACGAAAAAAAGAAAAAGAAAGAAAAATTCCAGCATCAAAATTTCAGTTTGATTGCCATTCTAAGCTTCTCAACAGCTGTCTCGTAGAACTATCCACAGCTCTACTTGACGGCATAAAACTACCGCTTTGGGAAGGCATAAGCTTCAGTAGCACTAACATCCCATTAAGAAAAGGTTACTGTTTAGGGTAGTAATAAGGGTATCCACCCATTCCGACAGGTGGTGTTGATGAAAGTCCTAACAGTTCTTTCTTTGCAGAAACTGGTGCATATGAAACTTGAGATTGTGTTGGATATGGAGCAGGTGCAACTGGAGGATTAGGGTAGGAAGAAGCTGGATATGATGCTACAGTTTGATGATAAGGATAACCAACAGGAGTACCACTGCCAACTGGTGCTTTACCTGGCTGCGCATAACCAGCTGCTGCCATTGGTACAGGTACTGGAACCATGGGCGCTGGTGACTGCATTTGTACCGTCTTGCCCTTGTGGGTATCAGCAAGCTTCACAGTGATAGTTCTCCCCTGCAGCCGAGCAATTAAAACTAAGTTATTTTGATAACACAGAATTTGATCAACCAAGTCTCTTTGAAATTTGTCACTCATGTAGTATGTCCAAGGCCCTTTCCAAAATAGGAACAGGATAAAAGAGATCTGCATCTAGGACAAGCACTTAATAACCCATTTGACAAATCAAGTCCCTTAAGAGGGATCCCTTGTGTAGAAATTTGAAGCTTCCAAGTATGGTCCGATAAAAACCAGAATCAAGCAAAAGGAAAAGAAGTATAGTCTCATTATATGTAGTGCTGACACCACTAAAATTTATAGCTGGAGGAAAAATTGAATGACCTTGAAGACCTTCAATCCTCCAAAGGGCCTCCCTAAATGTATATTTATTGGAGGAACACCAGTTGCTGCTTGAACTGCAACAGGAAATTTATCCTATAACAGGTCCCGGTCTACAACGTCAATCAATTTAGCAGAGTCTTAGCCCAAACTAATTGGGCTGGCTCATAACTCAAAACTTCCTAAATCTACAACTTCATTGTAGCACTTCATCGTGATAATGAACTGCCTATTGCAAACACAATCAGACTTTCGGAGAATCACCCTCCTTACTGCACATTACAGCAAAAATCAAATTTGTATCTTTTCTTTTTCAGAGTGGAGAAAACATCAAGTTATCATAGCCATCTCCATTATATGGCACATAGCATTTTGATATAAAGAAAAATAATGCATAAAAAAGACATTAGAGTGCAAACTTTACAAAGACAATCCAGCCAAAAAAGAAAGTAAAACATCACATGCTTACATTGTTTAAGAACTTTCCTCCAAAAAGTCATGTTTAGAACAATAAAAAAGGTCACTATAACAACCACCTCCAGGGAATCATCATCAACTTACCCCAAGCAACTTGTGTGGATCATCTATGGCCTTCTTTGCAGCCTCCACTGTCTTGTATGTAACAAAACCAAACCCACTGCATATGAAAGGGAAAAGAAAAACAACTTTCAACCGTTAGTGGCAGAATTTAAAACTGAAAAAAGTTAATAATAGCAATATCTCTCAACAAATAGAAAAAGAAAATGGTGTTTTACCGTGATTCATTAGTATCTTTGTTATAGGCAACTGAGCCTTCTTCAATCTCACCATATCTTCCAAAAAAATGAAGCAGCATCTCACTTGAGATCTCTGGCGACAAACCCCCAATGTAGAGTTTCCTCTGGGTTAGATCAGGTGTGGTAGTTGCACCAGTTAATCCCTCACAAGCTAAATTGCAGACAGCCATTCGGCCCTGGAAATAGAACACAAATATAAAAATCTCAAGATTAAAAGAACATGGAAGAACAGCATATATATCTAACTAGAGAAATATTACTACTAGAGAAGTTACTAGGAGTCTAGGACTGTCTTGCTTAGTTGAGAATAGGCCTTGGAAGCAAAAGTCAATATCCTAGCTATCTACCAAATATCACAAGTAATAATGGCCGCATGATAACAAAACTCCCTCTGCTTCATACTTAAAGTACATCCTAGAAAACCAACATTATAAGGGACCTTTAACCAGTCACAATAGATCTAAACTACAGTTTCTAAATTGCACCTCAAAAGAATTTTTTGTTTTGTTTTTTTAAATACCATTTTACTATATCATATACTCACAGACAACAGGATAATTCACAAATCCATCAACTTCTTGTATTAGATTTTCTCAAAGTGGACTAATGTGATGAGACCTCCCAGAAAGGAGAAATGAACTCTACATATGGAACAGAGGGTGTATCATCTGCACACCAAAATGTTACCAAAATTCGAGGATTCGGAGGTGCTATATTCAAGAACCTCCTTTCATCTTGTTGCTCCAATCTCACAAGTTCAATACATGATTTCAGACTGAAAAAATCCCCCACCTTTCATGCAATCTTTTTCCTGGAGAACAACGCAGGTACACACATATATACCATTCCACAAATCAATTAAATAAATAGTAATTTCCATTCCATGAGTCATTTCTGCTTACCACATAAATCTATTTCCTGGAGAACAATGCAGGCACACACATATATACCTGTGTGTATGACACGTGAGTGTTAAGTTCATAATTTTTTTTTTATTTTAATATTGTCATATTGCATTCAGAAGAATGCTTCCATACTCCACTTCTGTTTACCCATTACAAACAATGCATGTGTTTGCATACACCCATGCAAGTGGTTCAGGACTGTGCACAAACAGAAACACAAATCATGATGTAGAGCTGGTTTATCTGTTTGATATAAAAGAAATATCATGCATGTAACAACTTAAAAAACTACTTATTCTTACATCAATCAATTTGCTAGGTGCACCTAGTGCACTTTGTGCCGATTCCATATGCTTGTACGTAATGAAACCATAGCCACGTGACTTTCCTGTCGCTTTGTCATAGATCACTGACCCTTCTTCTATCTCACCATGCATTCGAAATTCCTGGAACAAAAACATACAGATCTTAGACATCAGAAAGATTTAGAATTGCAAGTACCACATCAAAGACGAGAGAAGAGCATGTAAAAGATCAATTTTCCATGTGAAAAAACTCAAGGAAAAACTTGTATCATGGGGGACAATCATCACCATGGCACACAAAAAAGACACTCTCAGCAATCAGCAATGCACTCACAGCACACAAGGTTTCTGAAGTGGTATTCCAGGCCAAGCCACGAACAAAAAGCTTTCGATGGACTGGATCCGCACTGGCAAGACTTTTAATTTCTTCTGCAATTGAAGGATATTGAGACCCTCTTTATGCCTCAACATGCAAGCAAACACACATGCACAGTGTCAATCACACAACATACAGATGAAGAATCACTCACAAACCGCCCAATAGCAGAGACAAGTGAAATATCCCCGCAAAGGCACCTGCATAGTTGGTGCATGCAAACACACACACACGGCACAAAGAAGCAGCAAATCTGGGTTCCAAAGCTGTTATCTTCATAGAAAGGCGCAGCAACTAAAGAATTTGTAAATGCGTCTACATGAATTTACAGCATTTGAAACATCAAGGATATATAAAACTCAAGACTTAGAATTATTTTTTGCAAAGAAACAAAAAAAGAGGTACTAAATGCACCAGCTAGAATGAAGTGCAATGTAAAAAGCTCAAACTTTTATCAAATAAAGGGTATTAAAAACTAAAGACACAAATTAAAATTTTCTGTAGTAGAACAAAAATCCACTCGCTTTCTCTAACAAGAACAAGTTCAATGAAAGTGGGGCCGCTATTTGGTTGCCTAAAACAGAAAAAAGCTTAAAATTCTATCTTTATAATAAAAAGATAAATCTTTTACCCTTTCTGAAGGCTTTCAAAAATCAAACACAGACTACAATTACTACCACTACTATAGAAAGAAAACTCGACTTTCAACCTCAACTTAATTGCAACAATTATATCAATCTAAACTAAAACCCAACTAATTATTCTTCACAAAATAGGCCCATATACATGTCTTTTAATCAGGAAACAAAAGAGAAACAAAATAGAATCTAAAAAATGAAAAGAACCCAGAAAAGAAAACCAACAAATCATTAATATTAAGCTAGATAGAGAGACGTACAGTCTAGAAAGGAGATCGACAAGCTGGGGTTTATTAAGAGGGTCAAGCAGTGAGCGAAGATAATCTTGTGTGGTTAATGTTTCGGCAGAACCATTGATGATTGCCTCGTCCATCTTTCTCTTCTTCAAGTCTTCCATTTTCAGTTTTGTTTTGTTTTATCTCTCTGTGAAGTGAAATCTGGTTTGAGAGATTTAAAAAAAAATTGTGTTTTATGGATGTTGTCTGGCTGTCTGATGTGTTGTATAAAAGACTGCTTTTATTTGCCACTGTAAGCAAAATAAAGTGTTTATTTTACTTTTCTTTTTTCAATGTATTTTCAGACCAAGTAGAGCCCCTTTGTTTTTAAAGTGTATTTTAAAAACATTAATTTTTTAATTTTAAAAAAAAATTAATTTTTTTATATTATTATATTATTTTGATGTGCTTCATTTTACTGCATTTCCAAATAAAAATTACTTTAAAAAATAACCACTACTATAATACCAAATGAACTCATATTAACATAAAATATAATGCATGATTTTTTCACGGTGGCATTAGATATAGTTTTTCTTTGGGTAATAAAATAGAAGCCTTTATTGCAAGAGTAATTTGATCTTTTAAAAAGATATATTAGTTATTAAAAGATTATTCAGGGATATGTTAGTCTTTTTTAATTTTTTTAATATACTAATATTATGTTTTTACCTCTCAATTCAATAAATTTAATAGTGTTGACCAAGAGTTTTTTGGTCTTTTCATAAGCTTTAAGACTATAAAAATACTTTTTTTACAGGTAAAAAAAAACCTAAAGTTGGTGACCAATTTTTTTTTTTTTTTTGGTTTACCCCATCTTATGCTGTAATTAAAATACAACTTTGCTCTTAGAAAAGATAATAAATAATGTATGCATAGTGCCAATCGATGGCCAAACTTTGTCTTCCATCGTGTCTTTGAAAGTGACACTATGTCCCTTTTCTCTTGGTATGGGACATGACGACAGATGATGGATGGTTTAGCGTCAATGATCATTTCTTTTCTTTTTCTTTCATTTATCTTTTCTGTTAGGAAAAGTGCAGTAATGTCTTTTTTTTATATTTTAATTTTAATTCTCATTTTTTTGATTTCTTATTTTTGTTCTTATCTATTTTATAAAAGTTTTATTTGTTTTCAATCACAACTTTTCTTAGAGTATGTTTGGCAGTGTGGTTGCGATTGCTTTTTAAATAACTTTTCATGCCAAAATGCATGCCAATAATGTTTTTTCATTTTTTAAAAATTATTTTTGACATCAGCACATCAAAACGATCCAAAACATACAAACACATATTAAATTTTAACAAAAAAAAAATTTTGAATTTTTTGGGAATGCAGTTTACACCGTGTTCCCAAACGATTTCTTAGACGTTATTTTTTTTTCATTTTAATCCTTATTCTTTTGATTTTTAATTTTTTTTCTTGGCCTTTTTGTTACAGTCTTATTGGTTTTTAGTTTTACTCTTCAATAAAAAATTATACTATTTTATTTTTTCTCATTTGACCCTCATTTTTTTGTTTGTTTTTCCTTTTATTAAAGTTATTTTTTGTTTCAATTTAAACCTCTAATTGAAAATTTTGGTTTGTCCTGTAATTTATTTTTTATTTTGATTTTCACCATCATTCTTTTAATTATAGTTTTTTTTTATCATTTTGTGTAATTGATTTTTTTCTCAGTTTCATCCTTCAACATTTCATTTATTGGGGATTGGGCGTCATATTTTTTTCATTTGTAGTGCTTCTGATCTAAAGACCTGGGTTACGAGTTTAAAAAGTTAATGTCATTTGCATTTTTTTCATTTTTTGCTCATTTTCTTTTTTGATCATATCATTCTACATTAGTTTTTTTTTAAAGAAAAATATTGGTTATGAGATTATCTTTATTTTATTTTCTATGAGTTTATTCTAGTTTCATGACTTAAATCATATGTTTTGCAGGCTTTTTTTAATAGAAGTTTTTTTTTAAAATTGTTTTGTTTGTATTTGATTTTTTAAGATATTATTCTAATTCATTTTTATTTTATTTTATACAGATGAACAATATTTTTTCAAATAAAAAAGTATATTTATTTTTAAATAATATTCCTGATATGTTTGGCCTTGAGTAATTTTTTTTAAGGCTTGAGTTTATTCAGTTAGTTTTATTTGTATTTATATTTTTATTAACTCATTTTGATTTAAATAAACGAGTTCAGTAAACACAACTAGATAAATATCTCATTTTGTGTGATTATATATCTTAATCTACATTCATCTCTTAGTTTTTCTAATTTCTCTTTTAGTTATTGTTGAAGACTTTTTTTATTATTATTTACATAGATGATTATCAATTTATTTAATTAAATACTTGCATAGACTTTTCAATTTATATTTTGAACTTTTTTTAATGTAAAAAAACACTTTGAAATAACCTATATATCCGCTATTTTTTTGGAAATTTTTTTTTACATTAACAGCAGAGCATGAGTTAAATAGATAGTTCTTCAACATTTGATAGTTAGATAAAAAAATTTTTGACCTTTTTTTATTATTCAATTCCAAAATGATGTTAAACTAGGAAGCAAACTCACTTAGAACTGATATAATTTTGTTAAAAACTGATTTTGGAATAAAGCATTCTTTAATACTTAATTTATCTATTATTTTCTTTCTATTTATTTTTCTCATTGTTTTTCCAAAGATTAATTTTTAATTTTTCCACCTTGACCCTTAGCCCAAGTGTTATTTTTGATTATTTACTAAAATCTCCTTTTGAAAGAAAAGGATAGATTGTTAGTGTGGATGATTTGGAAGATATAATCAGGGGCATGTATGATTACTTGGTTAGATTCCATTTGTATACTTGGTGAAATCTACCATATCTTAACCAAACCCTTTGCATGGGCTCTAAGGCACGAGCGTGCCTAACCTGCTACGGGTAGGCCAGGCATCAGGCATGGCCTTTACTATTTTATTTTTTTTACACTATAAAATTTTTGAGTCACTCTCTAATTTTAATTTAATTCTTAAATATGAATTTTAATATTTTTTTATAATTATTATATATCTAATATGAAAATAATAATTCTAATTTATGAAAATTCGATTGAAATTAATGTTTTATTATTAATATTTTTAAATGGATTTTGAACATAATTTTATCACATTTATAATTGTTTTTAGCTTTTAATTACACAAAATATAAACATACTATTTTAATATATTTTTATTAACTTGTTTTAACAATCATAAAATATATTTTTAATAGAAACAATAATTTGAGCGGAAAACATTATGTTTGCTAAAATAAATAAAAAATATGTTAATACAAAAATTTATCTTCATGATTTTTTTTCAAAACAAATATATTTTCAGAGTTAATAACAATACCAAAAACTTAATGAGATCTATTTTTTTTTGGTTACATTTAAAAAACTGTGAGTCGCTCCGGCGTAACATGACCATGGTTTTAAATTTCTAGATATCTCAGTAGCATTGTTCTGAATTCTTTGAATAAATTGAACAGATTTTCACTGTCTAATTTGGTAATAATAATGGATAAATATAATTCTGATGAAAAGTTTTGTTCGTAACTTGTATTAAATCCACACACACACACACACACACACACACACACACACACACATATATATATATATAAGTAATTACCTTGTTCCTAGTAATCCAACATTTAACTTGCTGAGAATATATTGAAATGGTAAAATGTTTTTTCTTTATTTTTTAAGAAATTATTGCATTTGGCATCAAATTATTCAATAAACATCAAAACGCAACATAACAAGATCAATGGATGGTCAAGACTCCAGTACAAAACTCGATGCTCTCATGTGATCAGCAAGCATGGCCCTATGATACATTCCTGATGGCTGTAGTGATATAAACCTGGCATGGCGTTTTTATTTTCTCCCGAATCTCACCTCTCAGAACTGATGCTCCACATGTAAAGCAGACCAAATAAGGTTTACTTTCCAGTAAACAAGTGTTAATCCTTGCAGATGGTCAGTCTTTTTGGAATTTTATTGCTGATCATATAAGAAGACTTGACTAGAGCTAACTAGATGAGAAGCCAGCATTTCTCCATCAGAAATCTTGGCACCTTCAAGGTCGATTAATGGGCACTGTAGTCTGCAGGCTTTTCAACCTCAGGTTTAGCATAGGCTTTTGTTTGTTTTCTGTTGTTGCTCCAGCAATATTCTCAGCTGCCTCCCATTTTCCTCAACTTGCGACTTTAGTTTTCGCTGAATCTGTTCCGAAAGGGTAAACACATGAGAAGAGAAGTTTCTCAACCGAAAAGAACTTGATAACTGGTACATAGCCATATGAAGCATTTGCTTCTGTCAAGTATCAAGTTCAAGCACATAGCGTACAGTTGGTTTGCTAGGTATTTCAAAATTTCAAAGCATAAGGCAATACCTCTAACTGTTCGTGAAGATGCTTTTCAATATCTAGCTGCAGTTGCTGTGCCTCCTTGATTTCCAGGCTACTTCCAGGCGAGGGGACAAGTTGGGGCATGTCACTGATACTAAGTATTTCTGCAGAAAACCGATATTGATATGAAAATTACAAGTAGATGATTGCCTTCAAAAGTACTTAAACAATGCAACACAGATTTACCTTGTTTACATTCTGACAAGTACTTATCAGATTGATATTTCTGCAAGGCAAGTTATTAGAGAAGGATGATAAATACAAATAAGCTTAGGTGAAACCAAACACAACCTGATTTCAAGCTTAAAGCTTAAGCACCTGCAATTATGGATTTTGAATCTTTAGTGTTGGATATCTAATTAGCATCACAATATTATTCTAGTACTGACAGGTAACTAGTATAATGTAGCTCATAGTCCAAGATATACCTCAAATACTTGAATATCTTTTTTATTGCCTTTCAATGATCCTCACTTATCCTCACTTTTGTTTTAAATATAATAGCCTATAGCAAAACATGTTTTCAACACAAATATAATGATAACATGCATAATATATATACACTTAAATTAAAACTAAGAAATATACTTACTTATTGAAGCACCTTAAAGCAATGAGACTTTAGTTGTTGTTAAAGAAAAATCATTTATTCTTAAGGATTTACTGCTCTTTACTTGTAGAACGAGGATGTTTGCAATATACTTTTCAAGATTCCAACACCACCACCTAGGTTTAGAAACACTTCTAAATAAAGTTTTTGAACTAAAAATTATGTAAATCAAATATTTCTCAACTAGATGAATCTAAACTCTAAATTTGAAAAGAAAATCAAAACATAAAAAAAAATGAAAACACTAAAAATTAGATGAGAAAGAGTATGGAAAAATATAAAAAATTACAAGTACTAAACTCTTCATTCACCTCTTTTTTTATAGTTAATTCTAGAAGCTAAAAAGTTGAAGAATTAATTTTCACTATTATCAATTATTAATTAGCCATAATAATTAAATCTAGAAAAATTAAGGGTTTTATAACAGAAAAAACCAAGCCAAGAATCCTTTAAAATTAATTTCTTATTTATCTATAATTTATTTATTTAAAATAAATTTCCGAACAAAAAAAAAATTCAGTTAAAGTCAATTACTTCATTTAGTTTATCTAAATGTTATCTAGAATTCACTTTCATTTAACCTTCACTTGGAGGTTGTGCCTAGCACTATTATTTTTAAGTTAATGCAGTTCTGTATTCAGATCAAGAATATATGAATGATTAAATGAACTTGACAGTTTCTGTCAGACTCTTTGTTTCCATTTTTGTATCTCTCTGGTTTCTTCAAAGAGTGGTGAGTGGAAGAATTCTATCTTTTATGGTTCTTTACATCATAATCGTGTCAGTTGGTATAGAGCCATTCTAAGATGGCTGGTCGTCGTCGTCGTGTTAAAAATCATGTTGCTCCAATGCATGAACGTTATCTTCATGATATTGAAATGAATGAGTTAAGAAGATAGGTGCAGCAGCTCCACCAGCAGGTACAACAACTTCAAGCTATGAATTATGACAGTCTTCCGCCTAATCTTGGGCATGAGGATTTAGATGATGAAGAAGACATCGATCCTTTCCATGACGGTCATTCTAATACATCTATAGAAGAGGTTCATATTCGACGTGTTCGCCAAGCTTCAAATGGACAATGTGATTTGGGAATCAAAGTTGAAATACCTGAATTTGAAAGGAGATTACAACCAGAAGAGTTATTGATTGAATTAATGCTGTAGAAAGAATTTTTAACTTTAATGACATGTCTGGAAGTCAGAAGGTGAAACTTGTGGCAATCAAGATAAAGAAACATGCCTCCATTGGTGGGACAACTTGAAGAAACAAAGAGAGCAAGAAGGGAAGAGGCGGATTGTAACATGGGAAAAAATGAAGGAGCTGAAGAGGAAGTTTTTGTCAGAGACTTGTAGAATGGATGCTTTCTATAAATTTCACAATTTCAGACAAGAAGGGTTGACTGTTGAGGAATATACCACTGAGTTTAAGCATTGGATGTTGTGATGTGATGTCATTGAACCAGAGGAGCAGACCATAGCTCGCTATGTTGCTGGGCTTCGTGAAGAAATTTCTAATGTTGTCCAATTGCAACCATGTTGGACTTTCAATGACTTCAAACTTGCATCCAAGATAGAAAAGCAGGAGAAGAGTAGGAGTAATCGCCAACCTATGAGCAGAGAAAGCTTTCCAAAAAGCAGTCCCATCACTAAAGCCATGTCAATTCTATAAACGTCTTCTTCCAAAGCAGCTCCTAGACGTGATGGCACTTCTCAATCTAACTGTCCTGCCAGTTCAAATTCTAATTCAAAGAAGTGTTTCAAATGTCATGGATATGGTCACATAGCTGCAGATTGCCCAAATCGAATAACTATCTGTTTTGTTGAAGAAGTATTGGAGAAGGAAAAGTTGATTTTGACTGTTCCAACAATGAGGACAGCCTGAGCAATGAAGAGGAAATCACTTATAGAGATGAGAAAGAGATGCTTGTTATTCATAGGAGTTTAAGTGTTGCACATTCTG
This sequence comes from Populus simonii, assembly GCA_007827005.2. NCBI lineage: Eukaryota > Viridiplantae > Streptophyta > Magnoliopsida > Malpighiales > Salicaceae > Populus > Populus simonii. Next base: position 20,524,327 of record CM017469.2, read on the forward strand.
CTGATGATTGGCTTCGTAATAGACACTTCTCATGGAAAGGTATGTGATGTTATCATAGACAGCGGGAGTTGTGAAAATTTTGTCTCAAAACTTGGTGGAAAAACTGAAACTCGAAACCAAAAATCATCCACACCCGTACAATCTCAAATGGTTGCAAACAGGAATCAAAATGGAGGTAAATAAAAGGTGTTTAGTTGAATTCTCAATTGGTAAGGATTATACAGATGTTGTTATGTGTGATGTTGTTCATATAGTTGCTTGCCATTCACTACTTGGTCGACCATGGCAATATGATAGAAGGGCTATCCATGATGGCTATAAAAATACATGTTCTTTTGTCAAAGATGGAGTAAAAGTTGTATTAGATCCTGCAAAAATCGAAAGCCATCCCGAACCTTTTCAAGGGGCGGGAAATAATTTGCTTTCTAAGTCACAGTTTACTAAAGTTTTGGCAGGATCTAATATGACCTATGCTCTGTTGGTGATTGAAGAAAATGACAAAGGAAGAGGTTCCAGCCTCTTTGCAGCCTTTGCTTCAAGAGTTTCAAGATGTTATACCTGATGAAATTCCACCAGGCCTTCCTCCAATGCGAGAGATTCAGCACTGCATCGATTTTGTTCCTGGTGTTTCCATTCCTCATAAAGTTGCCTATAAGATGAGCCCTAAGGAGCATGAGGAACTACAGAGGCGAGTTGATGAGCTCCTGTCTAAAGGCTTGATAAGAGAGAGCTTGAGCCCTTGTATTGTCCCTGCATTACTTGTGCCAAGAGCTGATGGTCCTTTTAGAGTTCTCAAGAAAATAGGAGAAAACGCCTACAATATTGATCTGCCAGCAGAATATGTTGCTTCATCAAACCTTTAACAGTGAATTAGGGACAAGTCTTTTCCTTCAACCGGGGGTAACTGATGCAGGAGCATTTAATGAAGAACTCCTGGAATAAGAAGTGAACTTTGAAAGTTGCTGCCTTCTATAGTTCAGTCAAAAGGTTCATTTAAAGTCAATTACTTTATTTAGTTTATCTTGCACTTACATTTACTTGGAGGTTATTCCTAGCGGCTAGCACTATTATTTTTAAGTCAATGGTGTTTTGAATTCAGAACAAGAAAATATGAATGATTAAATGAACTTGCAGTTTCTGTCAGATTCTTTGTTTCCATTTCTGTATCTCTTTGGTTTCTTCAAAGAGGGGTGAGTGGCAGTGACCCTTGGTGGATTGCATAGGGTGTGAGAATTCTATCTTTTCTGGTTTTTACATCAGAACCGTATCACAGATAGTCTCAACCTCTTAAGTGAAGGTTCAGAGATAGCAGCATACATGCAGGCCGATGTGCTGGATCTTATGGAAAATTGTTTGACTCCCATATCAGTAAACATCTTATCATTTTGTAAGTGAGTTACAAAAAAAAAAAAAAATGGCCATTTGTTTCTTCCAATTAACCAAATGTTTTGCTGATAACAGAACGAAAAAGGAAAAACTTGTATTCCTATTTTTGGTCGACTTGTGATTGAGGGCAGCATGCAGAGCTAAAAGGCTGGTGTTTCTAACCAAGCCAGTAGGGCAGACATGCATCAAAACTCTGGTACATTTTTATTAGGATGAACTTGAAGTACATAGCAATGCAAGACTATCGTTCTAAAGCTGATGGAGAACTCAGGAAACTTGAACCCTACAAGAGCCACATGACTTCTGTTTTGCAAAGAATCCCAACCTCCAAGTTCTAAAGGGTATTATGCATGGGAACACACATCGTATTCGTATGTATTTACTCTTCCTATATAGGTACATTCAGATGCTTTTACTTTCTTTATGAAGAAGCAGAGATCATCCGCAATTCTGTTGTAGCTGGGGACTAGAAATCACTTTTCCAGAACCCATGAGTGCCTACTTGTACATGAAAACCAGTCCTATATATGTGCTTCGACGATCTAGCTTATCTTGGATGGGAAATGGGTATTATTATCAGAGCCTTCTAAAATGGAAATATCAATATCTTCAAGGCTAAATGTGGGCTCATCCGGAGAAGTAATGTCCAAATTCTGCTTATTCAGGAGACTATTAGTTGTTTTCTGCTGCTGATCAAACATCATCTTAAGTTGCTTGCCTTGCTCTTCAATACGTAGTTGCAGATTTCTTTGAATCTGTCACAAAAAAATTGTAACTATGTAAAGATAGTGATAATTGGAACGTAAAATTTGAAAGTCTGATCATCCTGGTCTTGAATATCCAAATTACATGGGGCCGGAGCAGGTGCTTCTCAGGGGCTCTGGTATATAGTTTTATATATTCTTTTTGTTTCTTGTTTTGTTTGTTTTTCCCTGTTCCTAGAGCTTTTTGTTCTCTCGCCTTGCGGATTTGTCCTTGGAGGGTTTTTTTTTTCTAGCATATAAGAAGAAAAGACCTATATTGACATAAATGAAATAACAGTGGGCATCGGTGAAAGATCTTGAGGATGTACCTCCAGCTGCTCATGCAGACGCCTCTGGACATCTAATTGTAGTTGCAGTGCCTCCCTGATTTGAAAGCCACTGCAGGACGAGGTTAAAATTCGTTATTATAAAGATTAAGTGATTGTCTGAGAGGATTAACACACATGATAATACAGAAGAAACAGAAAAAGAAAACAAGAAAGTCAATCTCAAATTTCAGAAATTTATCTGGCTTGAATGCTTGTTGGATACCAATAGAATAATAACCAAGAAGAAGGATTCATTATGAGAATTACGTTTTGATATCGAGCTGTGATACATCATTTATGCTATTTCTTTTCTCAGCCTTTCCTGCCATAGAATTGGTATTTGAATCAGAATTTTAAGTAGAGTGAAAGAAAGCATAATGTTTACAAGCAAGCTGGACACTTAGCAAATACAGGCCGAAACTACCAAAAACCAATTTAGCAAATTACTACATACCGATAATATTAAAAAATCAACTCATCTTAAAAATCTAAATTTTTACATGAAATCTCAAAAATAGTCTTATATTACTCTTTCACATCCCTTTAAATAAAACTTTGTTAAACTTGAAACTTGCATAAACTTACATTATCTTATGTTTAATTTTTTTTTATTAATTAGAATGGGGATAGTGAGATTTGAATTTATAATCATCTGGTCAATAAATTCTAATATTATATCAAAGAACCATTTCAATCTAAAAATTTAGGGATGGTGAGATTTGAATTTCTAATTACTTGGTCAACAAACTCTGATACCATATCAAAAAACCATCTCAACTTAAAAACTTAAAAGCTTAATTGATTTTAGGTTAAGATGATTTTTTAACATGGTATTAGAGTCTTAATAACCAAACAATCATAAATTTGAATTTTATTATTTTTATTTTATTTAATAAAATTAACCATGAAGTAGTGTAAAATAATATAAGTATCAAGTTCAAAGAAATTTAATTTAAGAAGATATGTAAAATTATATAAATTATATCTTCTATAACTGAATTTTGAGTGAGATGCTTATTATATCATAGAGAAAAATGAGCTACTGACATGATGATAGTGATAGACGTCATAGCTCTTTCAAGAAAGCAGAGCACTTTGGTCAAACTGCTCTTATTCTTAATTTGGTCATCAAGACCCGTTGAGACGAAGAAAGAAAAGGACCGCTTATCGTTTCACTTGATTTAATAGTATTTTAGCAAATGAATATAGATATACTCCTTGCTACAAGAAATTGACAGGGATCAAAGGCCTACAGAACTCTCTCCTCTCTTTACGTGTTTTGAAAGGTGGTGTTACTTGTTCATACTATATGACAGAGATGTTCTGGATTAAAACATCAAAGGTTCCATGAAGAGCTCTTTGCATGTATTCATATTCAGGCTCAACACATAATCACTTCGTGATATTCTTTTTGTTCTAATAGAAACTATGAGATCAATTTCAAGCAGATAAGGAACGAGGGAATTAAATCATAAACTGTTACAAGGGTTTACCTTCTGAAGGTTCTGGCATGTATTTGGCAATTCTATATTTCTGCAAGACCAAAGAGAGAAGAAATAACAAACAGATCTTAGGAAGAAAATCCCATATAAATTACAAGAAGAAAAACAAAATCCAAACTTTTTGGTTGAGCAACAATACCTGCAGATGACTTTTCACATGGAAGATAGTCAAACCATCTGAATCCATCAAGTTTAGTATTGCTTTAGGTGTTGCCTCTGTAATTGATAAATCAATAAGTACAAATTGTACAGAGATGAACAATTTCTCCTCCTCAAATGGACATGAAGCTAACAATGAAGTTACTTACTCTCAGCGCCTCCAAGGCGATTTACGCACTCAACAAACTTCTCATGAAGATCCTGGGTCCATCTTATCCGTGTTTTACTTGACAGATCTTTGCCAGAAGATGTAGGACCACCTCCCAAAGAAAATCTTGGAGACTGCTTTCCTTCCAGAGAATTAAAGCTCAGCCCTGCAAATGGAGAGCTGTATGGATTACAACCAACCTGTACAGAAACAACATACCATGATCAAAATGAATTTTCTAGATAACATGTATATCTGTTAGAGGATTAAACTGTCGAAGCTAAATAGAATGGAGAATACGTACTTGACGATCCTGATTTCCTTGGAAAGGAACTGAGAAGTGATTCCCTAGAGAGACAGTACCATGGTTATCTAAGAACTTATTGTGTTGTTGTGAAGGAAGCTTGTTCCCTGAAGAACTGCTTAGACCTTTATCTGACCTGTCAAAAGAATTATAGTAAGAGTAATGGGGTTTTACAATCGATTCCAAAGTGCTGTTCAATCCAAAGTTGTGATCAGCTTGCTCTCCCAAGTTAATAGAATAGTTTGGATCGGAAGATTGATGTGAATCATAGGACTTGGAATATTGAGAGCAGAAAGAACTACCAACTTGACAATCATACTGCGGAAACCGCATGCATCTTTCTGTCGCGTAAAATGATGAAGCCGGAGATTCAAACCGGCTCATTATGCTACTAGATGATCTTTCGGGGCTAATATTTTGCTGTTGGCATCCTGCCTCCATGACTGCGGGCTGCAAACGAGGTGCCATGTTCCGAATCTGTTGGTTGCCGAAATACTGTGACGATAGGTTCACAAAGTCGCCAATCATTACTCCATGGTTCTGTTGAACTCGTTCTTCGCAGTCGATATTTTGAGTGTTCATTCACAAATGAACAGAACTGCAATCCTAATATTGTGCTAACAAGAAAGAGCAGAGATAGTTTATGTTGAGGTTTCTTTGCAAGCATCACAAAGTGTATCAAATTTCGTACTGTTTTGAATTATATAAAGACTAGAAGCCACGATAATCCTGGAAAAGGAAAGATGCAGTTAAGTGCATGATCCACTGTAAATTTGACTTCAAATGCATGGCAAAAAAAAAAAAAAAATCTCTTCTGATATTCTAAAAACCTTCTGGCATAAGATATGAATATATAAATATATCTTCAAAGTACTATGCATCCCTTTTTAGTTATTCCTAAAATGGATAGGGACGAACAACGAATTTTGACATCACTAAAGCACAAGATAAAACAAAAAAAAGAAAAGAAAGAAAGAAAAGAAAAGAGGCACTGCTCTTAACATCAAACAACAAGTTGATACAAATTTGTCTTCAATGAAATTGGTCAGGAAAAGAATATCATGTCTCAATCAAGAAAATAAAATCTCAGGATTTTTTTTATAAAAATAATGAGAATAAAAGAAGTTTCAATTATATATTATTGTTATTTTTTTTTTTAGGGTTTTGTCTGATCATTAGTATTTCCCTAGTGTTCGTATTTTATCATCAGAAATTCAATTAGGTTGAAGAATATTGAAGTTATGGGCATCTGTGACTGTGCCTAATAATTTAATGTGACTAGCATAAATTCACAGAAACAGATCTTGAACTTATTCCTATTATAGATACGTCTGCAAACACTTTAGCCACCCAACAAGATTTAGGTATGTGAGAAAATTAAACACCAAAGAAACAAGAAAAGAAAGAACGATGCCTTGTTTTCTCTAAAGAAACTTAATATAAAAATCTTAAACTGATCTCCTCCATTAGTGGGAATCTGCAATTGCCAGAAAAGTTGCTGTATTATAGCTATATAGTATAGTGTTAAGATTCCGCAACGTGCTCAAGAACCAGGTATAAAGTGAGCTACACCAATTGCATCCATAAGAGTACTAGTCTCTTGTGGTATAATATTGATAGCCTCTTTGAAACGCAGTTAAAATTATGTTTTTTAAAATTTTAAAATTTATTTTTTTATATTTTTGGATCGTTTTGGTTATTTCCTTCCTTCACAATTTCATCTCTTTCTGATATTTATGAGCAGACAAACAATGAAAGAAGCGAACAATTAGCTAGACAGACATTCAGCACAAGAACAGATTACCTGGCATTTTCAAATATATCAAAGCAGAAAGCACCATAATTAGCCAGCAATGATTCATAATTTCTGCTCGGGAATCGCCGACTTATCTATTCCTCGATGAGTTCTTGGATCATTGGAATCATTACGATGATAAATTTTATCAGCAAGTAATTAAATCTCTTAAAACGGACGGCACTTGTTCATCATACACAAGTAGGTCACACAGGAAAATGGTGCAAGTTGAGAGCTGCAGAGAACCTTGTTCCATGTCGCCATCAGATAGTTGGGCAAAGGTATCAAAAGTAGAAACACTTTTTTCTGGATCTTTGTACACACGTAGGTAGTACCATATGCTGGGACAATTCTCTCCCTCCATCCAATCCACCACTTTTTTGTATATATCTATCGTGTACGAAATATTATCATGGTTTGATACTCACATAGTTTAACTTCCAGGGAATATTATGCACTGTGATGTGACTGGAAAGTTGAAAAACCTATTATAATATGTAAAATTTAGATATCTGACGGTGAAGAATAGTGTTTAGGTTTATTGGATGACCTCCAAAACAAACCTCCATGGTGAGATGAGACACCGTGTAATGATTAAAAGGGTATTTAGAATTATAATAATGATTATTTTTTAAAATATATTTTGTTTTAAAATATAATTATTTTTAAAAAATTATTTTTGACATCAGCACATCAAAACGATATAAAAAAAATAAAAAATAAATTTAAAGTAAAGAAAAAATAAAAAAAAATTATTTAAAAAAAATACTTTAAAAATATAAAAAGGATCAAAATTGATTAAAAAAAAGAAATGTGAGTGTAGACTTGAGAAGTTCGTCATATGGGTGAAAATCTCTATCTTATTGAGTTAAATCTTAATCGTTCTAGAGTTTGAATTTTACCTTGGCAAGGTAGAACAACACATAGGGAGTAAGAGTTACCTTTTTGCCTAGACAAGATGGTGGTACATAGTGAGGGGCCTGAGAAATTGTGAGAAGAGTGATCACAGATCAATTTCTAGCTTTAAGAAGTCGTTCAAACACGTGATTAAAGGAGACAATTTATTGATCAGGATAAGTATGATAAAATTTTGGTGATCCAATTTATGATGATATAGATCTGAATTATTATTCTTTATTAATTTATAATGATGATTATATTGATAGTAATAACATAAACAATGATAGTAATGACAATAATGATGTTGTCAATAATATTTTTATTTACTAATTTCTCATGATAAGTTAGAGATTATGTTCAAAAAGAACATAAAAGGTGATGAATGAAAGAAAAATATTGATTTAGGTTATAATGGTCCTTTTGATTACAAACTTATTCTTATGAGAAAAATAAATTTGTTCAAGGATTATATAGATACAACAAATATTGATAAATTAATTTTAAATTTGTAATTCATTACTCTACGAGCCAAATAAAAAAAAATAATTTGTTAATTGTTGTTTTTTATATAATTTTTTTACTATAAAAGGATGGAAGTTAGTATCTAAAATTACTATACACTTTGAGTAAATAAATAAAAGAAATTGAAGACTCTTGATTGACATTTGTGACCAGGGCAAAGATAGTCAGCCCACATATGCCTGATCAATTTTTTGTGCGAAATATATTTTTCAAAAACAAAGCTATTGTTTTTTTGTTCTTTGATGGGTGGGGTTATTAAAAAAAAAAGATAAATTTATTGTTAACCTCCTCACGGAACAATTGATCGGAAATAGTGTTTTTTTTTTAATATTATATTTATTAAAGGTTAAATTTAATAATTTATTTTTTATAAGATTATCTTGATTTTATAATCTGAATATTTAAAATAAATACGCAGATCGATAATCTAAAAACTGATTCTAACACTCCCTTCCATGTAAGTGTATTTGATTCGATGATTAAAGTTCATTCAAGAAAATTTCTGAATTAAGGTGTTTTCGGTTCATAAGAATATAAGAAAGCAAAGAAAGATCCAGAATCCAGACCCTAATCTTATTGATTTTTTGGGACATTTTGGTAAAGCTAGAAGATGACAATAAACTGAACGAATGATACGATTGCATCCATACATACATAGGTTAATTATTGAGCTAACTTCCAAAGTGTTGGTGTTCCAAGAAAAATCTACAATTTGTTTTTCCTTTTTCGAAATCAGAACAGGCAAGCATTATGTATATAAAGTAAGAAAACGATTAAAATAATATTTTTTTTATTTTTAAAATTTATTTTTAACATTAAAATTAATATCAAAATGATTTGAAAATATAAAATAAAAAAAATCATTTCATTCGCTATTATCTAGTATAATTATTTCCTCTCTTTTCAGTAATTAGAATTGTTATCCAAGTAATGGAGACTTGAGATTAAGAATAAAAAAATAGAGAAATAAAGCATATATATTCCGGATATTTAAAAAAATAAAAGTAAAAGTGAGATTTCAAGATATGATTTATATTATTTTTTTAATAAAAACTAATATTATTGAGCTGTTGGGATTTGGACTGTGCTTCGCTAGTATCAATATCATCCTTTGGTGTATATAAATGACAAAGACCTCAAATTGTGCCCACTGAGAGCAAGCATAACCTTTGGAAACTAATCACCTTTGGAAACTAATCACGATAGAGATGAATAACAGTGATTATTCTTGATGGTCTTTCAACGGTAGAATTTCCATGCTTCATGGAAGAAGAACTATTCTCCCTAAAAGTCGTTAATTAATTTATCTTTTTAATGTTCCTTTTACACTATATTTGAGGGTGCACCAAATAAAACATTCCAAGCACGTGCCAAGATTTATCTAGGAAAGGAACCATACAGCAAATTAAGTACATTTGATGGGATGTTTGGCTGCCAATTTGCAGGAAATTGCAAATGGGCAAGAGAAGGAGACTAAGTAATATCCTGTACATGGAATGTTATGAAATTAGCTTAACTGATTAGGTTTTGTGTTTAATTTTTAGAAGTTATTGGTTCGAGTTTTATAAATTTCAGGGCTATTGAAGACTTACATGGTCGTTAACTTCAGTGTCTATGCGATTAGTTGAGGTGCATGCAAGTTGGTCTGGACACAGACGTTAATAAAAAAAAAACTGTTTAGGGTTGTGTCTAGAGTTTTAGTAAATTTTGAATTTTTTTAAATTTTTTTTGAATTTTTTTGATGGGTTAATATATTTTTAAATAAAAAACATTTAAAAAAATAACCTCAATCATATTTCAAAACAAGATTTGAGATGGAGAATAGAATAAAAAGGGAATCAATATTAGGCACAAAGACATAGTTTTTAAACCTGACCCGATATAATGATCGAGTCACGGGTCAGACGGGTCAACCCAAAAAAAATAGGTTCAAGAATGATGGAATTGTGCGCCCTACAACTTAAGAAACACAAATTCTTCAACTGCTAGTATCTCCCTGATCCTCTTTAGCGCTTCCTTGCTTAGTTCCTCATCCACAGTCATTACTGTCTATTTTCGTGAAGCGATCCTGCCAACACTCATGAAACTCACATTTACATTCTCCTCATTAAGGATATTCCTCACACTGCCAATCATACCTGGTTGATCAACCTGACTGCAAAGTAAGAGGCTGCCTTCCATGCTCACATCAACACCAAATGAACCTACCTTGGTGAGGTGGGGCTTCCTGTCTTTCACTCTTCCCTCCACTTTAATCTCACCAGAGTCAGAAATTGCAATGGCAAATTTAGATTCCACATTGGCAATTTGGACATGGATGAATTCAAGTGGATTCTCAGGTGAACCATCCAACAGAATGCGCTCCTCTGTTATCCTTAGGAGGACTTAAAATTAAGCTTTTAAATTTTGCCCAACAACTAAAACCTGAAATAAAAAGGAAGAAAACTAACTAAAACCAAAATCTTACCAAAAGAATTAATCAAAATAATCTCACCATGTCCTTACTTTTCGGCCGCTGAACTTACACTTTATACCCATTAGGAAGAGGCACCAAACACCTTTGATTTTGATTTTTTGAGAAGGTTTTAAGGTAGTGGGGTTAGATTTTTGGAGATTTTCGAGAGAGAATGTGAGAGATTGAAAATTGTTTAAGTATAAGAAGAAGATACTGGCGGAAACGAGTAAGATAGCAAGAGCAAATATGAAAGGGTATTTTCTTTCTTTGACCAGATTTTGAACAGATATCATCGCCATATGCTTTCTTTTTGTGAGCTTTTGGGAGAGAGAGTTTAAGCAACTAGCAAGGATCGAGATCCATATAGATTTTGGGATGGAAATAGAGAGAGACGATGACATTCAATCAAATTGAGTGTTTAGGCAAAAAAACGATGTCGTTTCGTTCATATGTATATATAAGGTCAGGTCTCAGCCGGGTTTACCCGGGTTGGCCGGGTCGACCCACCAGGACAACCGGGTCTAATCGGACCAATTCTCATATTGTTTTTTGCTTAGACCCAGCCCGACCGCAAACCTGGGTCGGCCGGGTCCCGGGTCGACCAGCGGGGCCGGGCCGAGTTTCAAAACTATGTACAAAGGACTCGATCGAGAATACATGATAAAAGGTATAATTAATAGTGATTAAAATTTGTCTTTCCTTGAGTTCGATTAATATAATCTTCTAGTTATCAATTATCAATATATATTTTGTCTTATATGTATTGATCTTCAAGAACAAAGAAAACTAATATGAAGATGAAATACACATAATTTATTTCATAAAATTGTTTTCTCGTTCGCACTTAATTTTTCCCCGCCTCCATTTTTACAATAAAATATAAGCTCCTTGACTTCGTTCTCCCACGCGCCGAATCCACCATTAATCGGGGACAGCAGAAGGAATTGAAGCTGGGCCCAGTATGGGTTAATAGTTCTGGGTACGTCGGCCCACATTACGAGGCTTAAACATAACATGGGTTCGTAGATATGGGCTCAGAATAAGAGGCCGAACCAGCCTTACAAACGATTAATAATTTATTTAGATTGTATAAGCCTTATGAAAATACAATCTATTTATATCAAATAAAAAAACTTAAAGATAAATTAAAATTATCCATATGAGAGATTATAAAAAGAAAATTTTTAAAAAATAATTATTATTTTTAAAAAGGTGAATTAAACAACTGAAACAATCAGAGAAAGTATTAATTCAAATCTAAATAAAATAATTAATGAAAAGTAAAAATACATAAAAAGGGTATTAATTAAAATTATAAAAAAATAAGATTTAAATAAGATTATTTTTTTGACAGAATTAACAGGGTTAATTCTGCCATTTTATACCATTAAAACCGGACCTTTTATTTTAAGTATTTTAAGAGTTAAATAAGATTAATTTTTTTTTTTTAAAAAAAAAAAACACTAATGCTAGTACTAGTTGAGTTACAATACATAATAAGTTGTTATATTAAAGTTAAAAAAATAAAATTTTTAAATCCTCACGTATCTTAATTTTTTCTAATAAGATCAAATAATGCATTTTACTATTTTTTGTTTTTTTTTTTAGTTTAACATGGGTGTTCGGGTCAGCTTGCGCGCACCTCGACTAATCCCACGGGCCCTGAAGTTAACGATCATGTAAGTTTCCAGTGGCCATCATATGAGTAACCACAGGGCTCGAACCTGAGATCACAGAGGGAGCAAATCTCTTGGTCCCAAGCTCTTACCACTTACCACTACCTAGATGGTTCATTTTACTATTTTTTATTTATAAGTTATTGGTTGAAATAATCATACCATCCTTTATACGTACAATTTTCACTTTTTAGTGATTGAGCTTTACTCTTCTCCTTGTTACTTAAAGTGCTTCACAGAAAAATCTTCTCCAAAATAAACTACATGCATGCTCAATAACTTACCATCGATCTTTGCAGAAGGAGAAAGGAATATGTGGAAGTAAAAGAGCTCAAGACCATGATCGGTAATGTGTAGCGCAGGCAGGTAATTAAAAACTTAACCATCATCATATATATACGTGTAGCTTTCAAATTGCATGACTCTCGTGTTGATGCCAGAAGCCTGAAACTGAACGTGCATAGGAAAGTTGGAGTGTTTAGAGGAAGGTAAATCTTTTTGGCTATACTTAATCAAGTACACCAGGTAGCATCCCTGGATTTTTCGTGTTTGCTCTACCTTCTTTGAGATTTGAACTAGGTGTCCAAGTAGCACCCTGAATTTTTTTTGGTTGAGGAGATGCATGCAGATGGAGACTTTTTTTTTTTTCTTGTCCAGGATAGAAATGAAATGGATTTCTAGATATATTTCTCTTGAATTGACGAGGTCGTTAAAAAACTTTACAGAAAAATGTTGATTTTTCCAGGTTTATGAGATTTGGGTCTAAGTTATACGTGTAAAAACAAGTCCCTTGTGAAACAAGAGACATTTCGATACTTAAGTCAATATTTAATTTTGTTTTATCAAGTGATAAGCATGTAAAAATTCAAAAAGATAAAAATGATATTTTTTATGTGTAGAAACACTACCAAAAAACCGGCGAAAACCGACGGAATTACCGACGAAATTTTTTCGTCGGTAATTCTTAACGACGGAAATAATTCCGTCTCAAAATCTGTCGGTATATACTGACGGCATAACTCCATCGGAGATACGGTTGATATATACCGACCGGATCGCCGACGGCCTATACAGTTTGTTTAGAAAGATGCAACGGTGTGGTGACGTGGAGTTTTTTCAGACGATTTTACCGACGGAATGACCGAGGGATTCAAACCGAGATAGCTATACAGTGACGTGACACTTTCACCGATGGAATCACCGACGGATACATTCCATCGGTGATTCCATCGGTAAAAGCCATTATATACGCACCCCCTCTGCTGACACTCTCTTCCTCTATTTCTCCTTCTTCTTCTTTCTCATCCTACCTCTCCCCTCCCAAACTGCAACCAACCACCCATCCCAACTCTCCATTCTTCTCAACACAAGCACTCAAGTTTCTTATACTTTGTACGTGGTCATAATATTTGTTTCTTGTGGATTTTATCATTTTTTGTAAGTAAATCTATCATTTTTAGTTTTAACATTTAAATGTGATTTTTTTTTTACTATATGTATTTTGTTAACGTATGTACTTGTTTGATTGTTATTTGTCAAAGAAACTTGTAGTATGAATGTATAATTTTGTAGTTGTTATAGTTTGTTGTAGATTTTGTCAAATTATATTTGTTTGTAAATTGTTGAAATTTTGTTTGAATTACACCGAATTAAATGTGTTGTGATGAAATAAATAATTAATAGCTTGTTTAACGAGTCTTTTTTAATTGTTATCAATTCTATTACGAAGTTGTGATTTCCGTAAATTTATATATGTATAAATTTGTATGTATGAACGTTGATAGTTGATAATTGATAATAAGTATTTAATATAAGTGTTGTTTTAGTTTGTTGGATAATGTCGAGGAAAACCAATATTTTTGTTATGTTTTATAGAGGTTCAATAGAAGTCATGGATGATTGTTCATGGATGTATCGAGACTCAACCCAAGGATTGCGGAGGATGGATTATTTTAACGATGTTCAGGGTTTTATTAATTTCGCAACATCTATTCCGAGGAATTTTACTGATGGCGGTATTAGGTGTCCATGTAGGAAGTGTAAAAATTTAAAGTTTCTGCATCAAGATGTTGTAACGATGCATCTTTTAACCAAAAGGTTCATGGAGGATTACTTGTGTTGGTATGCACACAGAGAACTATTTGTTCCTGATGAGAGCATGGAAGAACAGGTGGTTAGGTCAACTTCTTGTGCTAGCAACATGCATGAAGTTGGAAATGAGAACAATAATCCTTACAGGAATATGGTTATGGATGCAATGAGAATGAGTGAAGGTAATGTCAAGGAATGTCCAATCGTAGAAGAAGAACCTAATGCAGATGCAGCAAGGTTTTTTGATATATTGAAAGATTCTAACGAACCATTATGGGATGACTGCACGAACCATAGTAAATTATCAGCCGTAGCATAGGTGTTCACCATTAAGTTAGATCACGGGTTGAGTGAGGCTGATTATGACAAGATTATTGAATGGGCGAGAAGCATTTTACCTGAAGGGAACAGGCTGAAAGAGAACTTCTATGCTGTTAAGTCCATGATGAAACCCCTCGGTTTAGGATACCAGAAAATTGATATATGCCCTAACTTCTGCATGTTATACTACCTTGAAAATGTTGAGATGACTGAGTGCACAACATGTGGGCATTCCCGTTACAAACCCAGAACTGGTAGAGGGAAGACTCTCGTGACATATAAAAAACTTAGATACTTCCCAATCACACCTAGACTGTAGAGGTTATTCATGTCACCAGGGACTGTTGAGCACATGACATGGCACCAATCACACCATGCGGTTGATGGAGTGATGGTGCATCCTTCTGACAGTGAAGCCTGAAAACACTTTAACAGTGTACATCCTCACTTTTCAGCTGAATCAAGGAATATGCATCTTGAGTTGTGTACAGACAGATTCAACCCATTCGGGTCATTTGTTACTCCTTATTCTTGTTGACTGGTCATACTGACGGTTTATAACTTGCCACCAGGGATGTGTATGAGGCTAGAGTTCATATTTTTATCTATGGTCATACCAGGTCCAAGCAGTCTGGGGCGGAATATAGATGTTTGTCTTCGTCCGTTGATTGATGAGTTGACGCAGTTGTGGTCCTCTGGAGCTTTGACTTATGACATCTCGAGGAAACAGAATTTTGTTATGAGAGCAGCTTTGATGTGGACTATCAATGATTTCCCAGCTTATGGAATGGTTTCTGGTTGTAGCACGCATGGAAAGCTAGCATGTCTATACTGTATGGAGAACAACAAGGCATTCACGCTAACAAACGGGGGTAAAGCTTCTTTTTTTTATTGTCATCGTCATTTCTTGCCGCCGAATCACAGGTATAGAAAGAACAAAAATGATTTCTTTATTGGCAGAGTTGAAAAGGATGTTGCACCCCCGCGTCTTTCCCGTGAAGAATTGTTTGATGTTGTGTCAGAGTATGATGACATTGTGTTTGGTCTCCAATCAGGTAAGCAGAAGTTTCCTGGTTTTGGTTTGACTTATATTTGGGTGAAGCGAAGTATCTTTTGGGAGCTTCCTTATTGGAAGACCAATCTTCTCCATCATAACCTTGACGTCATGCACATTGAAAAGGACATGTTTGAGAACATTTTCAACACCGTCATGGATGTGAAGGGGAAGACAAAGGACAACATCAAGACTAGATTGGATGTAACGCTGTTCTGTAACCGTAAAAATATAAAGTTGGTTTGTGATGGGTCACGGGTCACAAAACCAAGAGCAAGCTTCGTGTTAGAGAAAAACGCACAACTACTAGTCTATAAATGGCTTAAGAGTCTGCACTTCCCCGATGGACATGCCTCGAACATATCAAGGCTGGTTAATATGAAGGAATGCAGATTATATGGAATGAAGAGTCATGACTGCCATGTGTTTATGCAAACACTTATCCCATTAGCTTTTCGTGATTTGTTGCCAAAGGGGATATGGGATGCACTAATGGAGATCAGTCATTTCTTCAGAGATATATGCTCCAGCAAGTTGAATGTTGATCACATTGAAAGGCTTGATAAGAATATCGTCGAGACAATATGCAAACTTGAGATGATATTCCCTCCATCATTTTTTGACTCAATGGAGCATCTACCCGTACATTTATCATTTGAGGTAAAAGTTGGAGGACCGGTCCAGTACAGATGGATATATCCATTCGAGAGGTTAGATATTACAGGAGCTATGTAATTCATAATTAAATGTTTTTATTTTTATTTTTTTAATTGATAATTTTTTTATTAATTAATTAATTATATATATATATATGGAGGTACTTGTTCAATCTTAAAAAAAGGTTAAGAACAAGACGCATGTTGAGGCGTCAATATGTGAAGCCTATATTGTTGAGGAGATCTCAACATTTATCTCATACTATTTCGAACCTCATTTGAGAACGAGGATTAACCGTCTTCCACGGCATGATGATGGTGGTGAAGTGCCTTCAAGTGGGAACTTGTCAATATTCTCCAATCCTGGACGACACACACCTAAAAATGTCGTGATGGAATATATTTGTCTGAAATAGAGTTCAGAAAAGCACACAATTATCTCCTATTTAACTGTGATGAGCTGAGACCTTTTATTAAGTAAGTAGATGTTCGACTTAAACTTTGTCAAGAGTGTACTATTTATGTTTTGTGATACCATAAACTCATATAATTTGGAACAACCTTGCAGGCAACATTGACGATACTTACTGTCCAATAACTCACAGCTAACCGAATCCCAGATCTTTCAATTACAAGATGAACAATTTGCCATATGGTTTAGAACACATGTAAGTCCTATCAAAAACTCATTATCTCTTGCAATGTAATTAATTGTAGTCAATATTACATAATATTCGTTTATTGATTATTGTTGTATTTAATTTACAAGGTTTATCAAATGGGAGGTAGTGCTGTTATTTCACTGTCTTTACTAGGCCTGGGCCCTGAAAGAAAAGTCAAGTGCTATAACAAGTATTTTGTTAATGGATATGTCTTTCATACTGAAGAATACAAGCATGGAAGAAAGACATACAACAGCGGTGTTTGTATCAAGGGATCGACTTCTAGTGAGTTTGAAGTTGACTATTATGGTAGATTGGAAGATGTCATTGAACTGCAATATCATAGTGAGCAAAATAGAGTGATTTTATTCAAATGCTATTGGTATGACACAACTGACAGAGGAATCAGAGTAGATCCTCACTATGGTCTCGTTGAAATCAACTCAAAAGCTAGACACCGCAACGTAAACGACGTCTTTGTTTTCGCAAAGCAATGCCAACCAGTTTATTACACATACATCCTTTCCTTTAGAAAGGATCGATCAAGAGTTGATTGGTTATCCGTTTTAAAAACAAAACCCAATGGTCGTGTTGAGGTTATTCAGGATGAGAACGAAGACACAAGTGTGATAGATGAAGTCTTTCAAGTTAGTGAGTTGGTTGAACCATACCGAGTTGCTCCTTCGATTGACTTAGAAGAAAATTTGAATTTTCGTGTTTTCAACAATAGTCTTGTTGATGTTGACGCAGAGGAGTTGAATGTTGTTCTGAGCTCTACTAGTGGAAAAAAGAATGTTGTTGAAGAAGATGATAGCAAAATTGAAGAGTGCGATGAAGTTGATGATAACAATTCATTTGAGGATGAAGAAGAAAATTCTGACTAACTAAACATGTTCTAAAGCCTTATTGTTATAATGTAATATTTTGGAACATGAAATATTTATTCTTCTTTAATGGTCAGCTCTTGTTATTGTGCTATATGTGCTGTAAGATTGCAATTCAAGATTTTGTGACGGGGATACATAAAAAAATAAGAAATATCGACGGGTACACCGACGGAATATAACCCGTCAGTATTTCACAGAGAGTTGAAAAAAATTTTACGGGATGTGCCACAATCACCGACGGAGTCACCGACGGCTTTACCGACGTACATTACCGACGGAGTCACAGATAGATTACGCACATCCCGAACGCACAGGCATGTCAGATGCGTGTCCGTTGGCACAAGTACCGATGGATTTTTCGACGGATCAAAAAGTCATGCGGGATTTTCGAACTTTTTTTGTGTGCATATTAATTAATTTCTGACGGTATTACCGACGAAATTTAATGCCACCGATAACAATAAATGTCCGTCGGTAATTCTGTCGGAAATATTGATATATAAAACCCCCCTCCCCCCATTTGGTTCATTTTTTTCTCTCGGCTCCGTTTCTCTTCTCCTCTCCGTTTCTATTTGGCTTTTGGAAGAGATTTTATTGTTTTGGTGGTAGTTTTAAAAGGTATGTATTCTTTTTTCTTTATCTTTGTATTCCTTTTATTTTAATTATGATTATTTTTTTTGGTGTTCTTTGTTTTGTGTATTGTTTGTAGATAAAATCTTAAATTCAACACACTATTAAGGTAAGCATTTTTTATTCCTAAATTTATTTTGAATTGATATTGTGTTTTTTAGTTTTGTGTATTGTTTGTTTTGTGTTTAGGTTGTTTTGTATAGTATTTTTTAGTTTTTTCATTTTATTTATTAATTTTAGATATTATTATTTATATTGCTATAATTGTTATTATTGAATTTAAGTTAAAAATGTTAATTTATAAATAGAATTAAATTTAATTAGTTTATCTTAATTTAGGATATTATTGTTTGTATTGCTATAATTATTATTGTTGAATTTATGTTTTAAATGTTAATTGAAATATAGAATTAAATTTAATTAGTTTATCTTAATTTTAGGATATTATTGTTTACCTGTCATTGTTATTGCTTGTTATTACATTTTTATATTTATGTGTACACGTTAATTTCTATTTTGAGGTCCATTAGGGTCGTGTCAGGAATGATATTGATTTAGTTACCTTTTGCTTTTGACCATGTAATTATTTATAAATTAAGAGTGTTGTCTCCTAAAACTTGAAATGTACTATTAATCCGTAAATTTGAATGTATGACTTTAATCTAATGTTTGTAACTCTAAGTACCAATTTAACAATGAATGTTCATAGTTGAAATTGATTCTTTTACTTGAATTTCATTATATGATGTTATTGAATAAGATGTTTTGTGTTGATGATGATGAGTTGGCTTGAGATCCAAGATGATTGGATCGGGATGTGAAATAAAATTGGAAGTGTAATATGATTTTGTCGATAACTTGGGATCTCCAAGTATAAGGGAGACTCTGTTGAATTTTTTTTAAATAATCGAAGTTAATTATGTAATTATTCGTATAAATTTGTATAGATGCATAGAATAAAATCTACAGCACATCGTCAGTAGCCGGTTGCAGCTAATTCTTCTAGCAGCGAGGAGGACGTATCCTTAGGTGCTGATCACGGCGAGGAATCTACGCCAACTTGTGATGCTGCCTCTTTTAGCACGGTTTCACAACGCTGAAGCGGTGTGCCTTCACAACGAGGTTAATTCACCCGCAAGTACCAGACATAATGGAAGGATGACCTCCAATGTAAGTTTATTTAGGTTTTAGTTTTTTATATATATATACTTATAACATAATTTATGAACAACTAATTAATATTATTATTCTTTTATTTAATTTCAGTTCACAAACATTGAGGCTGCAAGGGCTATAACATTGGCATTTAAATCGTCGATGGAGATTCTATTGTTTCAATGGAGCCAGGTTTCCAGACATCCTGAGTGGAAACCTAATATCGATGCATGGTTTAAGCGATTTCAGGTCGCGTTAATTTTTAATTTCCAGCTTATTTTTAATAAATGATTTTTATAATTTTATATCTTGTACTATTTTTATTTTATATGAATTATTTATATACACAGAACAAATTTGAATGGGATAGGGCGAACAACAATGTTGTAAGGAGGTTATGGGAGAATCACGCGGCAACTAGGTAACATAAAAAATAATATTTATTTTTGTTTTATAATTTTATGTTTTAAATTCTAATTTGTTACTATGGAAGTAAGTTGCGTGATTTTTGGTATGACAAAAAAAAAATCAAAAAGACATGCGAGGGATAACGATCTTGAAGGATGGAATGAGGTGGTGGTTTGGCGGGAATTCAAACCGCCATTCATCTCAGGGGAAATATGGACGGCATATATTGAGCACGTGATCTCAGAGTGGTTCTCACGGCGCTCACAGTCCAGCGCCAACAACCGGATCCGGCAAATTCATGGTTCGGTGACCATGCACATTGGCGGATCCGTCCCATTCAGCGCACATGCAAAGCGGATGGTAAGATTAATTTTAATGAAATATATTGTTAATTAATTTTTTCCTTACAGGCTGCGTCTCTTGGACGTGAGCCGAGTCCAATGGAGCTGTTTGTAGAGACGCATGTGCGAAGTCAAGACCGCCAAAAGGGGTGCAGCAGTTCGTGAACAATCGTGCTCAGCACTTCGTGGTATGTTCGTTCATTCATTTTATTTTGTAAGTTATTATTTTCTTGAATTGCATCTTGAATTGCATATGATGAATTTTTTAAAAATTTTCAGGAGACCTATAATAGCCGGTTGAGGAAGAGATATGGGGACAATCCTTCAACCCATCCAGATTTTGATCCAGATTTGTGGATGGAGGTGGGATCGTCTGGTGGACCCGATAAAAATCGGGTCTACGGGCTCTCCCAGACTACGTACGGCTGAAAACTTGCGTTTGGCCCATAGTGTCTCAACCGTTGAGAGCTCTCCTTCAGTATCGAGCACCCAGTCTAAGGAGTTCATTGCCTTGAAACAACAATATCAACAACTCTCGACGAATTATGATGAGCTCCGTCAAATAGTCATGGAGATGAGATCAAAGATGGGTGATGATACTTGTGCAGCTCCTTTTTGGCCGTACGGTCCGAGAACAACCAGGCTCCTCCTCCTCCTCCAGCTCCGCTGCTATTCTAGTTTAATTTTGTTTTTTAAATACATTAAATTTGTAATGAATATTGGATGAATATTATTTTAACATTATTTTTATATTTTAATGTTTAATCCAATTTTATTTGTTTATTAAGCTTTTTTACTATTAATAAATTATTTTTTATATATATTTTAAATACATAACGACGGCTTTATAGATGGAAATAGTCCGTCGGTATTTTACAGAGAGTTGCAAAACAATTACCAATGATGCTATAATGACCGACTGACATATTCCGTCGGTGATTAAATACAGACGGCTTTACCGACGGATAATTTCTGTCGGTATTTCACAAATAGTTGCCACACAATTACCATCGACGCCATAATTACTGATGGCTTATCCGTCGGTAAGTACAATTGAAAGTTCAGACGGATTTAGTCTGTCAGTAATGTTCCCGCGGGAAAAAAAAAATTACACGCGTATCCGTCGGTGGGTGGTTTTTTTTATTTGCGATAGAATTAGCAATAGAAAGGGGAGTTACCGACGACTATTATACCGACGGACGTGTTCTGTCGGTAAGACCGTTGGTAATTATTTCACCGACGGAGTGCATTTCTGTCACCGACGGAATTAGTCTGTCGGTAAAATTGTTTAATGGTGTAGTTAAAAAAGATGTGAGTTCTCTGTCTTGTTGAGAATATTCTCTATCTAGTGTTTTTCAGATGAATCCTCCTCTTATCTCTTTTAAAATCTGAGAATATATAGCTTGAAAAATATCTAGAAAAGTATATTCATGAATGGTACCAAGCATACTATTCATGAATAGTGCCATGCATATTAATATTCTTGAATAGTAAACCAAGGTGAGTCAAAAATAGCTTGGTCAAATTGAAGCTCAAGCTTGGTTGGGCCTCGGCATAACCAAGCTTCGTGGAGCATGGTTGAGCCTGACAAAAAGAAGAGAGAGGAGGATAGCTCGGTTAGGCTATGGCCAACCAAGACAAAAAAAAATCCAAGTTGGGTCGTGGCTCAACCAAGCTTAAACATCCTTCTTTTTTTATTATTATATTATCGTTTCTCCTCGAAGTCTTGTAAACATACATGCTTGGAAGGCTTTAATGAGCTAGAGAGGGGGAGAATACTTATAGTGTGTGCTTGCATTAAAATATTACCCGATAGGCATGCCTTTAATTTTTTTTCCTGTTTTTTGAATTCATGAGAGATCTTGTCAATGTTTTATGGAGAAAGATCCATGATATTTTTTTGAGAAAGTACTCACAGGGACTTTGAGAAAGTTGATCATAGGTACCTAAAGACAATGATTACTAAGACTTGGAGCAATGTTGTCAAAAATCATGAGTTGATTCGAAAAATCATATAATTTTACGAGTCAACATGTATCTAATTAAAGTGTAAAATTAGACTAAAACTCAAAAACTAGTAAACTCGATCAAACTCGGTAAAATCAGTAAACTCGGATCGATTTTACATGTTTGAAAGAAGTATAAAATTGTGCAATCTGATAATCTGTATCTTAGCATTTTCATTGTTTCAAATTTATGTCTTGCAAAACTTGTGCAATCTGATAATCAAAGGCTTGATTTTAAGTATATTTATTATAAGTTTTTTAACAATACAAGTAAATTTATAGCTTGTGCAATCTTACAGTTCTTTATGTAAGCTATTAACATATCAATTGGCATATTCTTCTATTTTAGCTGGCAAATATATAGATAAAAGTTGTAAATCAGCATGCTTGACTTTTGAAGTAATTAATGTTAAATGACGATTCGAGTTTACAATCCAAGTTTATATTTGTATATTATGTGTCGTGTCAATAAAATATTTTTGACAACCTTGACCTAGAAACAAGTGATCACGAGGACTTGAAGACATTAGTCATTGACACCTAGAGAAAAGTGGTCTCAGGGACTTGGAGAAATTTGTCACGGGAATCTAGCGATATAATGGAGGCTTCTCCATAGGAATTTCATGTTTGGAGACATAAAGATGAACATGATGGAGATACAATTTCTATGATTTATCTTTTTTGGAGTTGTTCATCACAAACATGATTTCTAGTTTGTTCATTTCGTATCTCCTTCTTCATAAATTCTTGAAGGTACCTTTTGGAAATCAATTTTTCTATCTTTTTTTGTGTGTGAATGCATGACACTTTTCTATATTGTGTCCATGATTATGGTGAAATAGACAGAACTTGTTGGGGTTCCGTGTGTTTGAACCACTTTTCATTGGAGGTTGGTATTGTAGAAAGTATTTTCCCTTTATGATGACACATCAACACGTGTCATTGTAAGAGGTGTGGTCACAAGCCCAGGGAATGTCAAATGATAATTGATGTTACCCTTGGTGACACCGAGGAGATTTTTATTAGGGAGTGTGTATAACCTTTCCCATAAAGAATAGTTGTAGATCCTATTGATCAAGGCTTTAATGGTGATGGATTCAAGCAAATCCTTCATACTAGCATTTCCTCATTGAATCTCTAGAAATATGCCCTCATGCTTTCATCATCTTGTTGTGTGATAGCAAAGAGTTTTGTAGTGCTTTTTTTGGTATGAATATTGGTGCTTAAATGAGATATGAGTTTCACATAGAGATTTTAGAGACATAGAATGGAATCTGGTTTAAGGCCATGATACCACAACCTAGCAAATCCGTGAAAAGTTGTAGGGAAATTCTCATTTATAACATCACTTTTGTTGTCATCAGCTCAAGGATGCTTTTAAAAATTCATATATGCTTCAAAGGATCTGTGAAATCATTATAATTGTCTATGTTGGCTTTAGTAGTGACATAATCATTGGTGAGGTGAGTGTGTAACACTCTATAACAAAATGGAGACTCTTCCACTTGGTGGGAATGGTCTATAAGAATTAGGGTTGGTGTAGTCTCGTACATGTTATGTCAAGGTTTTTTATAACGAGGAGTATACGAACACAAAGACCAAAACTCAGAAGAAGATTGATGGAGATAACCACGTTTATAGCTTGGGTATGTTGTGAAGTGGTGGCTTATTTGGAGAGTTGGCTTATACTGTTTGCTTGACATGTTTCGTGCAATTTCTTCTTGAAATGGAAGTTGTCTTTGTACACCTAGCATTGTGGGTTGACTTTGTTATTTGTTGTACTGAAGGGAGAGAAGTTGTTCCTATATGCCTATAACAACATTGTCTTTTTGAAATGGAAAAGTGCTTGACCCATCCAAGTTTAAGGTGAAGCTCAGATGTTCATCATAACTGAGCTTGACATTTGAAGCTTAGTTGGGATGTTGACTGAGCTTCAACATCTTTTTTTTTAAAATATATTATTAAGGATATAAATTAATTTTATTTTTTTAAATTATCCTTTTAAAATAATTATAATTTCAATTTTTACCCTTTAAATTTAAACCATTAAACTTTAAGGAACATTTATATTATTACATTGAAAATTCAAAAATCATAAAAAATTGAGAAAATATTAACAAGAGAGAGAAGAGAGGGAAACTTTTAGTCAAACAGAATTCAACTACAAGTAATCAATATCACCATTAAATGATAACTCTTATTATAAGAAATCTGTAGACATCAAAATTATATAATTTCATCACAATATTTTAGAGATATATATGGATTTGAAATTCTAGATGTAAAAATTTGAATTTGAATTTTTATGTTGATTTATAACTTAAAAACACCTGTTTTAAGGTTATATTTGTGTTGAGGAGGTTAAAGAGAGCGTTTTCATGTAACCTTTTTCTTTAAAAACAAGTCGGAAAATGATGATATTGGGAGGTAAGCAGCAATTTGAATTGATTCTAGTGAGTCTCTGTGGTTTGGCGAGTCTCCCACTGAGAGAAAGACAGCTATGGAGAGGACACTTCGTCCCCTTCCATGTTGCTTCTAGGCTGCCTTCCATCCCAGGCATGCTTGGTCTTAGTTACAGAGCCTAGGTCCAATTTTTTTATAACCTTTTTCATTTACTTATATTCCTTTCAAATTAATTTTTTAATTATAAGATAGTCCTTGATTTTTTTCACTCACATATTTGTAAAATTAATCGTCATTTCTATACTAGAATTGATTTCAACTTTTTAAGTAGATTGCTTCTATTTGATTTACTAGTAGATTTTTTTTTTCAAGGGTTTTAAAATTAATCGTCAAATTTTAAGTTTGCAAACAGCTATATGTTACATGATTTGTCAACCTTCTTTTTTTTTTTTGTTTTTTTTTTCAATGTAGTGGCTAACAACTCTTATGGTTATCTTTTCATCACAACAGTTTGATCTATAGTATTTTTTTTCCTTTTTTTTTTTCTTGAGGAGATAGATCTGATCGCGAGAGTCATTTTGGTTTTGAGTTGATTTCGTTTTATTGGGTTATTTTTTCAGTTTTTTGTGGTTATTGTTAGATTTTTCAAGTTGTTTAGGGTGTTTTATTTATGTTTTGGGTCAAAAATAGATTGAGAAATAATAAAATTTAAACTCATGATTTTATAGATACCTTTGGTTGCTAGAATCTGTTATCTTTAAAAATAAATAAATGAGGTGTCAACCCTTTAATAAATTAAAAAAAATAGATCAAGACATGCAGGCTAGACTGAGTTGTTTTTTAATGGGCAAGCCCATGTGGTTAGACTTTTTTTTTAAAGGTCAAGCCTGTGCAGATGGGCACCCTCTTTTGTTCTCTATTTTATATCTGGTTTTAAAAAATGAACAACATAAATCATTGAATCTGATTGTGTCCATTATCCGAGTGACATGTTTATTGGGTTAATTCATGACATACAAGGTATTATTAGTTTTTTATATATATACTTCTTATGTCCCTCGATTTGTTTTTTAAATGCACAATTTCATCTTTTATCATTGAAGATCAATTTTTTTTAATTAACTCGAACCTAAAAAAATATAATTTCATCCTTTATCATTGAAGATCAATTTTTTTTAATTAACTCGAACTTGTTGTTGTCAATAATGTAACTTTGTTATCTCGATCTCACATGCCTATCATGGTGTTTTTTTTACTTTTAAAAATATTTTGTTTCATACAAAACAAATATCATGCACTTTATTATTGTATAATTAAATAAAAAATAATCTCTGTGATAAAAAATTTATTGGACCAAGTGAAGTGCACAACTTTCATTGCGAGTTTGCTTAGTTAACTTGAGTTCACTTTATTTTTTTAACCAAATATTGTTTTTTCTTGATTTCATCCTTTAACATTGAGTTAATTTGGAAATGAGCTTTTTAATTTTTTTTCAAAATTATCCCCGTGAGTTTCGCAAGTTAGTCCAAGTTAACCCAAGAAGATAAAACGTTTTTTGCTATCTTGGTATTAAATTGAAATATCATTCAATTATGGTTAAAATCAATTTTTTTTTAAAAAAAACACGTTATCAATACCTAAAATAGTTTTTTGCACTCAAAAGAAATTTACTATGATTTGCAACCTAGCATGGGCTTATGAGCTCGTCATAACTATAATATAACGTCAATTTGCATTGATGATGGTAAGACTAAAGATTTAAATACACTAATATTAGTAGAAAAAATTGGCATACAGCCGCCATAATATTCTATAATCTCAGTTGGTAATAATCAGGTGCCATGGCATAAAGGTTTTGGAGTCAATAAGGGCTCGGAATTAAGAAATTTCTCTCAACTAGAAACAAAATGGGAACAGAAATTCAAAGCTGCTCAGAGCATAGAAAGTTGAAATGTTAAATTACAAGGGACTTTCTCTGTTGTCGACTAGAGATTCTGAGGCAATATATTAAAGGGGAGATAATGTATTCCAATCTTCCCAAATTTCTCTATTTCTCTCTCTCATATGAGAAGATTAAAATCATTGGATGGCAGGTTATTGCATTTATTGAGCAATCGTAGAAAAACGTACTTGTCTCGTTCTTTACTAGCTTGCAAAGAAAGCTCCATTGCTAATTTTAGGTATGTTGAGGAGTGCAAGTTACTTCCATATTTATATATTTATCACAATTTAGTACAAGTCACAGACAGTGAGGAGCTAAAACCTAAAACCATTGGAGACTAGACACCGACAAGCATATTTCATAGGAAAAAAGTATTTGGAAGTAGTTAAATTGTGGTAAATTTCTAGGAAAATGACAAAAAAATCTTATTTGTCTTTATGGTCATTGTTTTTTAATTTTTAGTGGATAGAGTTGAATTTAGATTTGTTTTCTACCATTTCCATCTATCTTCATCAATATTTGTATCTAGCTCAAGAGGTTAAAAGCTTTATCTTGCTCAAACAGTCAATGATTTATATATATATAAAAATAATCAATGATTTTTGTACAAAAGTCTATGACATATTAATTTTTTTGGACACACATTGCAATGGAATTAAGTGATATATATACAAACACACACTAGAAAATTCGCAAATATTGATGGAAACAATTCCACCAGTAAATTACGAAGAACTTTACCAATGAAATATTATGACAAATTAAGTTTTTTGGACACACATTGCACTGGAATTAAGTGACACACACATACACTAGAAAATTAGCAAATACAGACAGAAACAATTATGTTGGTAAATTACGATGAACTTTGCCGATGAAATATTTCTTCGTTATTTCCCTTGGTATAAACTGGTGGAATTAAAATGGGACAAGAAGGTAAGAAAAAAGAAAAGGAAAAAAATGACATGTCATTCTTATAGACGGTATTACTGACACAATAAACATGTCGCTAATATAAGTCGGAGAATCCACTGATAGTTTTTAAGTTATAACCTAGCAATCAACCCTGCTCTCCCCCTCCCCCATCTCTTCTTCTTCTTCTTCCATTTTTTATGTGAAAAAAAAAACAGCAAAGATCACTAGCTACTCACTCAGTTTGTGTGATACTGCAAAGTTTCTCTTGCTAGCTGGCCTAATCATTTTGCTGGAAATTAAGTATGCAACATTACCAAATTTTTGTTTTCACTCATTTTAAAAATGTTAATTTTTTTTTGGTATTTTGATGTAGTTTATGTAGTTTGTTTGTGTGTTTACTTATTTTATAGCTTTTTTTTTCATGGAAATTTATTGTGTGAATATATGATTTATATATGTTAGGGTTTGTTTGAAATTTAAAAAAATTATATTTGTTTGTAATTTGATGAAATTGATTTCGATTTTATGACTTGGGTGTTTTGTAATAAAATAAATAACGACTTATTTAATGGGTGCCTTTCATATTTTATCAATTTTATTATTAAGTTGAAAATTTCAGTAAATAAGGAGGGATTTGAATTTTTATAGAAAATTGATAATGATTTAAGGGTACTATTAAAATGAATTGAATAAGTTTGAGTTAAACCAATGCTAGCTAATTTATTTAGTTCACATAATTAATTAATATATGTTGCCATCAATATTCTAGATAGATTTGATATAAGTAATGAATAATCGTTCTCGGATGTATTGAGTTGCACACGCAGGGTTGCGCAAGATGGATTATTATAATGGGGCTGGGGGTTTTATTAATTAAGCACTATCTAATCCAAGAAATATTAGTGGAGGCAGTATTAGATATTTATGTAAGAGGCGTAAAAATAAAAAGTTTCTCAATTCAGATGTTGTAACGATGAATCTTCTATAAAAAGAGTTCATGGAGATATACTTGTGTCGGTTTGCACATGGAGAACCATATATTCCTTACAAGACCATGATAGAAAGGATGGTTAGGTCAACTTCTAGTTCTAGCAGCTTGCATGAAGTTAAAGATAACAATAGTAATCCTTATAAGAATATGGTTATGGATGCGATGAGAATGAATCAGAGTTATGCATGTAAATGTTCAATCATAGATGACAAATTAAATGCAGACGCAACCAGGTTGTTTTATCTTTTGAAAGACTCTAACAAACCATTATGAGATGGGTGCACAAGTCACAGTAAATTATTGGCCGTTGTACAAGTATTCACCATCAAGTCAGATCATTAGTTGAGTGAGGTCAGTTACGACAAAATTGTTGAATAGGTGAGAAGCATTTTACCTTAAAGGAATAGCTAAAAGAGAACTTCTATACTACTAAATCCATGATAAAACCCCTTGGTCTAGGATACCAGAGTATTGACATATGTCTAAACTTTTACATATTATATAACCTTGAAAATGCAGATTTGACTGAGTGCGGATCATGTAGGCATGTTTGTTAAAAACCTAAAATTGGTAAGATAAAGACTCTTGTCGCACATAGAAGACTATAAAGGTTATGCATATCTCCAAAGACTGTTGAGCATATGACATAACATCATTTACATGATACAACCTTTCGATGGTGAAGCCTGTAAACATTTTAATAGGTTGCATCATCAGTTTTTAACAGAATCAAGGAACATATGTCATGGGTGATATATAGACGGATTCAATCCATTCGGTTCATTTGTTGCTCATTATTCTTGTTGGCCAGTGATACTCATGGTTTACAACTTGTCATGAGGGATGTTTATAAGGCCGGAGTTCATGCTTTTATCTATGATCATACCTAGTCCTAGTAGTTTGGGTTGGAGTATAGATGTTTGTCTTCAACCGTTGATTGATGAGTTAAAACAGTTGTGGTCATCCAGGACTTTGACTTTTGATGTCTCAAGAAAATATGATTTTCAGATGATGGTAACTTTGATGTGGACTATCAATGATTTTCCTACGTATGAAATGGTTTATGATTAGAGCATGCATGGAAAATTAGCATGTTCATACTATATAGAAAATAACAAGGCCTTCACCTTAACAAATGATGGTAAAATGTCTTTTTTATTGCCACTAACGGTTCTTGTCAACTGATCATAAGTACATAAAGGACTTCTTTATCGGTAGATTTGAAAGAGATGTTGCATCATCGATACCATTGGGTAAAGAATTGTGTGACGTGGAATCACAGTATGATGACATTGTATTTGGTTTTAAATTTAGTAAGTAGAAGTTTCCTAGTTTTGGTGTGACCTATAATTGAGTAAAACAAAGTATTTTTTAAGAGCTTTCTTATTGGAAGACTAATCTCCCCCACCATAATTATGATGTTATGCATATTAAAAAGAACATGTTTGAAAATATTTTTAACACAATTATGGACGTAAAAGGGAAGACAAAGGACAACATGAAGGCTAGAATGGATATACTTTTGTGTTGTCACCATATAAATATAGAATTGGTTTATGATGAGTCATAGGTTGTAAAGTCCAAAGCCAACTTCATCTTAGACAAGAATGCACAATACTTGTCTACTAATGGCTTAAGAGTCTGTATTTTCTTGATGGACATGCTTCAAACATATCTAGACTCGTGAATTTGGAGGATTGCAAATTGTATATAATAAAGAGTCATGACTGCTACGTGTTTATGCAAACACTCATTCCACTTGCATATCGAGATTTATTGCTAGAGGAGATATGAGATGCACTCACAGAGATCAGCCAATTCTTTAGAGATATATGCTCTAACAAGTTGCATAACTACACATGAGGAGGTTTGAAAAGAATATTGTATGGATAATTTGCAAACTTGAGATGATATTCTCTCCATCATTTTTTGACTTTATGAAGCATCTACCCATACATTTATCATTTGAGACAAAAGTTGGAGGTCTTGTCCAGTATAAATGGATGTATCTATTTGAGACGTTAGTGATTACGCATGCATCCTAATTAAATTTCTTTTGCTTTTTTTTAATTCAAAACATTCATTTAATTCCATGCAGATACTTGTTCAACCTTAGGAGAAAGTAAAAAACAAGGCGCATGTTGATGCTTTGATATGCAAGGCTTATATTTTTTAAGAGATCTCAATATTTATCTTGTATTATTTTGAGCCTCTTGAAAACAAGAATCAATTCCATTCAAAGGCATAATGACACTGAGGAAGTGCATTTGAGTGGGAACTTGTCAATATTTTTCCATTCTAGACGACTTGTACCAAAAAATGTTATGAGGGGAAGATACTTGACATAAATTGAATTCAAACATGCATATAATTATATGTTATTTAACTACGATGAACTAAGATCTTTATTCAATACATATAACAATTAACATATCGTTATTTTTGAACAATTTTTCTTTCATACTATCATAAATTAATAGATTGAATAATTTCTCATAGGTAACATCGTCAATTTTTACTATCCTAAAATTCACAACTAACTGAATCTTAATTTTTATTATTATAAGATGA
This sequence comes from Populus simonii, assembly GCA_007827005.2. Classification (NCBI taxonomy): domain Eukaryota; kingdom Viridiplantae; phylum Streptophyta; class Magnoliopsida; order Malpighiales; family Salicaceae; genus Populus; species Populus simonii. Next base: position 20,555,279 of record CM017469.2, read on the forward strand.
ACAATTTTTCACGTGGTCCATAACATATGTAATGACTACTTGATTATTCTTATATATCATAATACTTAATTTCATTACACATTTCTTGTTAATTATTAATGGTTGTAATCATGTACCAGGTTTATTAATTGGGAGGGAATGTTAGTGTCACTTTGAATTTATTATGTTTGGATCCTAAAAGAAAGGTGAAGTGCTATAACAAGTATTTTATCAATGAACATGTTTTTCATATTAAAGAGTATGATCAAGGTAGAAAGACATATAATAGTGGGGTTTGTGTTAAGGGATCAACTTCTAATGAGTTTGAAGTTAACTATTATGGGAAGTTAGAAGAGGTTATTGAATTGAAATATTATAACGAGCAAAATAAAGTCTTTATATTCGAATACTATTGGTTTGATACCACCAATAGAGGAATTAGAGTTGATCTTCATCATGGTTTGGCAAAAAATAATACAAAGGCTAGATTTTATAACATTGACAATATCTTTATTTTTTTCCAAGCAATGCTAGCAAGTTTATTACACAAACACTCTTTCCTTTAGAAAGGATTGTCTTAGGGTTGATTGATTGTCTGTAGTTAAGACTAAACCTAGAGGCCATGATCAAGTTGTTTAGGATGGTAACAATGAAGTAACTATAGGAGATTATGTCTTTCAACTTAATGAGATAGTTGATCCATATCGAGTTGCTTCACCTTCTGACTTAGAAGAAAATTCAAATTTTTGCGTCGTTGAAAATACTTTTGTTGATGTTGATGTTGAGAAGTTAAATGATGTTTTGAGAACCAACGAACATACAAAAATTGATGAAGATGATGATATCGATGAATTCAATATAGAAGATTGTGATGGAGATGATGATGATGATGGAATTAAAGAAAGAAAAAGAAGACAATTCTGATTAATTTGTAAAACATAAATGTGTAATGAAATTAACTTCAATGTAATATTTTTTTATGTTCTTTTACAATGACATGGGTTTATTATTACATCACAAGGAAACATTTATTTTTTGTGATGTTATTATTTCACACAGAACTGATGTTATTGTGTTATGATTTTAATATATTTGCAGGATGGATAGATAATGAATACAAATACAATATAGACACAAAATTTTTTATATCGATGAAATTACCATCGGCATGTAAAATACCAACAGATACATTGACGAATTAAGTATGTCTCAAAATTCTAGAAAGTTAGGAAAAAATTACATGTATTGCCACGTAGACTTATAGACGGAATCCCTGACAAACCAAAAACATACAGATGGAATCACCTATGGACTAAGTTTGTCGATATTTTCTAGAGAGTTAGAAAAAATTACACTCTTATGCCAATAGTCAATACGAATTGTATCATCAATGGGTTAAGTCTGTCGGTATATTCCAGAGAGTTGAAAAAAATTACACTCTCATGCCACTAGTTATTATAGATGGAATCATCGATGAATTAAGTTCGTCGGTATATTCTAGAGAGTTGAAAAAAAAATTACACTTCCATGCCACTGGTTATTACAGATGAAATCACCAACAGACTAAGTTTGTTGATATATTCAAGAGAGTTGAAAAACAAATACACTCCAATACCATTGACCATTATAGATAGAATCATCGATGGACCGAAAATTAATTGGAGAGATTTGGAGATGTTTATGAAAATTTTTGGTTTAATTAAAAATTTCAATTAAAGATTACAGATAGAATCACCGATGAACGTGTTAAAAATAAAAATATTTAATTGTCTATCTGTAAGGTCGTTGGTAAAAAAATCTCCAATTAAAAAACTAGAATCCCTAGCTTTAGAACATTAACCATCTTCTCTCTTCTTCTTCCCCTCTCTGCAACTTTTCCCTTTCTTTTCTCTTTGTCTCCATTCTTTTCCCATCCTTATTCCTTCTCATTCTCTTCCTCTCTCACTACATCCTTATGCGAGAACCCTTCACACTAGGTAAATCTCCTTTTTCTTCCTTTTTTTATTTGTTTGCCAAGGTTTGTTTAGTTAATTAATTGTTTTTTTTTTCATTTTCAATCTCTTCCCCTCACACTCCATTAAGGTCCTCCACACCAAACAGGAGAAAAGTTTCAGGTCAATCTCTTTCTTCTTCCTCTTTTTTTTTTTTAAAAAAAAACTATCATTGTGTTTATATTGAAAATTTCATATGTGCTTGAATGGGGAGAAAAAAAGACATAAACAAATGGTAGAATATTAATAAACAATTGGAAAATGAACCTTCCATACCACTTATTATTTTTGTGAAATTATATTAATATGAACATTTTTTCTTACTTAACATGTAAGATGAATCCTTTTTTATTTAATGTGTGTGGTGAGTCCATATATATATATATATATATATATATATATATATATATATATATATATATATATATATTAACATAATAAAATCTTGACAAGAATAAATAAAAAGAAAATCATAAAAAAATAACATATAAAAGAACTATTGGTTGTTATATTTTAAGAAAGAACAATTTATAAAACATGCATGCCTACCAAACAGAGGGAGGTAATTAGTTTTTTCTAAGAATTTAAAAAATAAAATAGAGGATCAAGTACTTATTTGATAATAATTAATAATTCGTATCTAGTTTTGAGATATATGTTGAAGGATATTTGAGTCATTAAACAGATCAAGAAAACCAAAAACTGATAAGATGTGGACTGTATGTTGGGTTGGGTTTGGTTAACCCTTATTTTATCTCTTAAATACTCTTCCAGTTTTTCATATCATAATGCATAGCTATATATATGCATGTTATTAAAGTCATAATGTAAATGTTTTATTTCTATCCAAATTCAATGTTGTACTAAATGGAATTTTTTTGTAGTAGATTAATGGTCTAGTGTTTCTAGTTTGTAAAGAAAAAATTTCAATTTGAGTTGATTTCTAATATTAGAAAGGTTTCATGTTTACACCATGAGAAAAAATGTTAGGGGCCTAATTTGGATTTTAAAGTAGTAGATTTGCCCTAAACTATCAAAATTGGGAAGCTCTTGTGTAAATTGAAGAATGCAAATTCTTGGAGTTGTGCTAAAATAGTGAATTGCATTACACATGGATAAGTGCATTTTTTCTTTGCATAATGTAGAAGATGTTTGCTATGCAATGCATATGTGGAAAATATTAATATACAAAAATAATTTATGGGTTTTTTTATTTAGAAATCGATAGGAACAAGGATTTGTCATAAATAAAATCAACTGGTGTGTGGCTACATATTATTGATGTGTATTTACAGGTAATAAAATTTTGGGTAGTCTTTCATATAGGGAAGGAGATGAAGAATTTTTTTTTAAAATAGAAATGTTATTACCTTTTTCAATCCTTTAATTTGTGTAGATGCTTAAGAAAAAGTCAATAACGCGTCGTCCGGATAAGATCGTTACTAGTTCTTTTAGCAACACTTCTGATGACCATGAGTCGTTAGGTGCCAACCATGACTAGGCACTTGAGGCACATGCAACCTCTCTCAATGCAAGCTTGTCGAGAGCGATGTCGCCACACTGGGGGGTCCTTTCAGAATGAGAACTATTTAATGGAAAGTACATTACACAGTGGAAGTTTGACCACTCAATGTAAGTTTGTTTTCCTTTCATGCACTATTAAAAAAAAAGCTGTTAAATTTTTTTGAAAAATTAATTTCAATTAATAAATGCAATTCCAGGTTAACAAATATTGAGGCTTCTTGCACGATTACATCGATGATGAAATCATCGATGGAAATGTCATTATTTCAATAGAGTTAGGTTTAAAAAAATCCTAAATGTAAACCCATGATTAATGTATGGTTCAGAAAGTTCAAGATTAGTACATACTTAAATATTTTTTTATTATGTTAATTTGGTTAGCTTATTAATTTTAATGAATTAATTCTTTTACAAATTTGACGTGCAAGGAAAAGTTTTACTAGGATAGGGTTGGCAATGCAATTGTCAGGAGGGATTGGAAGAATCACAACACAACTAGGTAAGATTGAATTCAAAATGTTATATTTTTTTTATTTAAATGTTAAAATTTTAATTTTCATTTATTAACCAATAATTCATTTCTACCATATAAGTTATGTGATTTTTTGTATGAGACGTAAAAAAAGTCAAAAATTATGTTAAAGAAAGAGGTCTTTTAAGCTGGAAAGATGTGGTGGTTTGAAGGGATTTTAGACCTTTGTACGTCTCAAATGCTATATGAGCAGAATATATCCAACGTATGATGTCTGAGCATTCTGTGTAGCGGTCATAGTTTTGTGCAAAGAACCACAACAAGGAGATTCACGGTTCCTTTACTATAGACATTGACAGATCCATTCGATTCATTTTGCATGCGAAACAGATGGTAAGATTCTTTTTTATTACGTCCATTCAAAAAAAAATTGTTGTTTTATATGAAAATGTTTAACTAACAATAGTTTTATTTTGCAGGCTACAATTATTGAACGCGAACCAAGATCGATTGAGCTTTTTGTAGAAACTTACATGCGAAATGATGACCGCTGAAAAAAGGTGCAATAACTCATGGATAGCTGAGCTTAGAAGTTCATTATATGTTGGATTTCAACAATTTCTTACCTTAAGTTATTATTTTTTTGAATTAGTTGACTTTTTTTTCCAAGAAATATATAACACCCAATTGCAGGAAAGATATAATGACTATCCTTCAATCCATCCGGAACTTGATTTAGATTTGTGGTTGGAGGCAGGATTGTTCAGTGGATGCGATAGAAATTAGGTTTACGGTATCTTAAGCACTAAGGCCGATGGGTTGCGAACGACCAAAAGTGTTTCAACCATTGGATGCTTGCAATTGGTTTCGAGCACTCTTACATTAGAGTTCCAAGCGATTTTAAACCAACAAGTTGAAGCTTAGATGTCCCATCTTGTTGCTAAGACGACAGAAATCTAATGATTTTACATGGAGCTAAAATCATACATAAGTGGTACATGTGTTCTTCCTTATCGCCCATTGATCTCGGCGAAGACCTGCCTCCCTCTCCCCCTCCTTTAGCTCACCTAATTTAGATGAATTATATTTAAAATGATAAATTTTTAAATCTATAATAAATATTTAATTTTTTAATTTAATTTAATTTAATCTTTTCTATTTTGTTTATTAGATTTTCTTTAAAAAAAAATTTAAACAACTTACTGACGGGCTTACCGATGAAATAAGTTCGTCAGTATATTTAAGAGAGTTGGAAAAGAATTATTGGAAATGCCACTAACACTATTAAATCATTGACGTGTTAATTCTATCGGTAATATGAAAATAAATCACCAATGAAATTACAAACAGTCTTTTTCATTGGTGATATTCCATCTTTATCAATAAAAATACCGACAGAATGATCCCGTTAAATTATTTTTGTTTGACACACTTTAATTTTTTTTTCATCTATAAATTCATCGGTAACACAATTACCGATGAAATGATTGACAAAACATAAATCACCGACAATAATTTTAACCATTAGTAAAAGTCATGCAGGCAAAAATCAGTATTTAAATACCAAAGGAATAATATATCGGTAAAATACAAAATTTTATTTTGTGTGTGTGTACTGGCTGAGGAGTTGGTTGAACTTAGGTTTTTTGTATGTTAGTCTATCTAATTACTGACATTTGATTTGGCATGATAATTTTGTATGACAATATATGTATAAGTGAGGCAAAATAAATCTGCAATAATTTTTTTGTTTTCATGATGGATACAAGTAAACTCTTTTGATGGTTCAAGAAGAGAGAGGATTGAATGTGACAAGAATCCTAAGACTTTTTTTAATATATAATTATTATTATTATAAAAAAGAGATTTAAATTCAATGTCTTTAAATTAATAAGTGGATGCTAAAATCAATTTACTAGATTATTATTAACAAATTTGATAATTCAGTTGAATTAAACTCAACTAATTGATATCTAATCCAAACTTATAAAGTTTATCAATGATACCAAAATATTTCACCGTCTGGAACATTACCCTAACCCTCACTGTATAATTAAATATATCCCTAATTTCTTGGTTTCTGTGGAACTCAGGTGAAGGTTTCCAGGTTTCAGGGTCGTCCAAAACCTACTCGGACTCTTCTGTATGAGTACAAATTAAGATTTGTTAAAGAAATACAACACCTACGTTATCACAAGAAAAAAAAAAGAAGAAAAAATACAACACTTGCGTCAGTGCCAAATCAAAATATGTACATAGTGCTCGAGCAGTTGATGGTTTAACCTAGAGGAGCATATCTCCGATTATATTATTTTCTTGGGCTGGTAATTTCAGCGAAGTTTAAGCCTTAGTCGCCGTTCTCGAGTTGCTTACTCAAATTAAAAAATTGCACTGTATCGTGACCTTAGCTTGATGAGGCATGGATCACTTGCTTTATCACTCTAATTCTACGATGAACATGACCTGGATACACTGATCCATATCAGAAAAGTGCCACAAAATTTCAAAAGATGTAAGCGGGTCCGCAATATAGAAATTTGAGATGGCTACGAGATTTCAAGTCCTTACAAATTGCATGCCCAAGAAAAAGGAAAATGGAGAAATACCTACACAATCTACGAAGTGGGTGGTATTCCCTTAAATGTGATTAAAGTATAGTGGCAAATAGGTAATCAAAACTCTTTATAAATCCCATTGAATAATGCCCCAGCTATTAACCCCACCAAACTTAAAAGACCAAGAGAACAAATGGTGAGCACCCCGTCCTTCCTAAAAACCTTGCACCCTCTTCAAGTTTTCTCTAGAAAGTCACCATCTTCTACCTTAAGCTCCATGAAGATCAAAACCCTAATTCACACCCTTATCATCTCACACGTGTGCCGCATCATTCGAGCTCTATCCAAAGCAAAATCCATTCTCGTTGAGATTCTTAAAGAAAACCAACCTTTACACTTCATTTTCCCTACAAAGAACTCAAAAAGGAAGAACAGGAGTAGGAAGATATTCCTTGGTTCATTTAGGTTGCACTATAACTGGTGCTCTTCACATGTGTTGCCAGTGTCAGAACCAGTTCTTGATGGATTCTCTGCTTCCCATTTCTATTATGACTCTACGTGGAACTCAATAATCACAAATGAGCAGTATGAGGACAACACCGAGTCTCAGCTTTCAGGGTACCTTCACTGGCTAGAAGAGAAAGTTGATGATGAGGATTCTAGTGGCACTGAGAAGGATATCAATCGGCTAGCGGATTTGTTCATTGCAAGCTGCCATGAAAAGTTTATATTGGAGAAGCAGGAGTCCTACAGGAGATTCCAGGAAATGATGGCTAGAAGCATGTGAATGTGAGGGGTTTTTTTCGTTTAATTTTTCTTTCGCTTTCCCATTCTTCTATGTTAGAACATTGGTGTGGTGAGGAAAGTACATACTGGTCATAATGGGGTGCAAGGGGTTTATCTTTTTAGGTTCTTTATCTTTTGATCTTGTGCTCTTTTTTCTTTTTTTTCTTTTTTTGAAATGGTGGGAGCATAGAGAGTTTTACATGATATAGAGAAGGGGAAAGGGGAGATTTGTGGAATTCCTGGCCGCTTGAAATATGATAATGCTTGCCACCTTCAAGGTTGCAGTGGTGGAAGTGTGGTTTGTTAATCTATCATTGAATTGCTTTAAAATTTCCTTTTATTTTTAAAAATTTGGTGTTTCTATACATGTCGGATCTCTATAGACATAATTTCCATCATCTACTTACTTAAAGTTACCCTCTTAAGCTTGGAAAAGGATTGTATTCTTGAAATTTGGGTGAAGGCCCTACCTTTCAAACCACCTCCTTGACTTTCCTTCTTTTTTTTCTTTTTTTGAACGGGAAATACAATGGATTGGGAATTCTTTTCCTATTCCAAATCCTCACTCCTCAAAGTTTGAAGACGACATTTTCTTGTGCATATCCCTAATCTTAACAGTTGAAGCATATACTTAATTTTTTTTAAGTGTCAAGACTATAGAGTCATGTAATTGATGTGCTAAATATAGTTTTGTAATTAAAGTATAATTCTACCAATTTATGTTTTTTTTTTTCTTGTTGGAAAATAAGAATTTAATATATTTGGTTTTAAATAAAGAAATTAAGAGGAAAAAAATAAAATTTAGATTCAAGTCTCATTACTTCATAAATGATAATTTTATTTATGATAACATTATTTTATATACTCATCTAATAGGTTAAAAGCTCCACGAGCTCCATCAAGCGAGCATTTCTTGAAATTATAATTCGTGATCATACATGATTGTGCGAAGCATTTATCATTAATGGGTTTTCTTGAGGGGTGCAGCCTCAAGATAAAACCTCATTTTCGCTCATAATGTATTAGTTGACTCTTGAAACAAATAATTCAGCCTGAATAGATACACTACAGTATATTGTATATCACCTATAAAATATTTTGTCGGTATTTATACTGTTTTAATTAAAATTAAATTTATCAACATAATCATGAATAGAAAAATATTATCGAAAAATATATCATCAATGATTTTTATTTTTTTTAGTTAATTTGTTACTAACATAATTAATTTAAAAAATGAAAATAGTGTATCAAACAAAAAACAAATTACTACTATTATTAATTTTATTGGTAAATCCATCAATGATTATGGTATAATATTGATAGAATAAATCATTGGTAAATTCATTGGTAAATATATGTCTATTACCAACAGAATTAAACCATTGAAAAATTACATCTACTAGTGGAAAATCCTGTAATTTTTTTCTAACTTTCTGGAACTTTACATCTATTAGCAGACATAAGCTGGAGAAGGAGGCAGATCTTTACCGAAATCAAGAGGGTGACAAGGTTGACCACAAGTACTAATGAGGGTTGCCAATAAATGCTTGATGATCATTCACATTATCCCTCAGTTCAACCATCTTAGACCTATATTGGGTCGTTTGAGCTTGAACTTGTTTTTGTACAATCACCTAGATGGCCAGAGATTGTTGGCTTAATACCAATTGTGAGGCCCCAACAATCAATACATTAAAGCCCGCCTATATATCCACGATCGTAGTGTTGGAAATACTATAAACTTGATTTCTATCAAGTCCACCAATAGATCCAGTCTTCAACCACAAATTTGGATTAAGTTTCGGATGAGTCGAAGGATAGTTCTCGTAACTCTCATGCAATAGTGTTATATATTTCTTAAAAAAAAACAAGTGAGCAAATAAAAAAAAACTTAAAAAATTGCTAAAATTCAACTTATCTTGAACTTCTAAACTCGGATATCAATGAAAGAGGAATAAGTTGAAATCCAACTTAAAAAAAATCATTGCACCCTTTTCTAACGATCCTTGTTTTGCACATGAGTTTCAACAAAAAAAACTCTATCGATCTTGGATCGTGTTCAAGCACCAAGTACATCAAAACTTCAACTCGATCGAAGAAATTGGTAAAAAAAATAAAAATTAGAATCAAAATGAAAGGTTAACAAACAATATTTTTTTAAAAAAAAAATGAACTCACTAAAAAAATCCTAGAAAGTTCATAGTAGAGAAAAGATAGGAAGAAGACGGGTTTTTCTTTCTGAATTAGAGATTCTGGTCTTTTATTAATGAGGTGTTTTACTGATAAAATTAGCGACATACAATTAAATATTTATTAATTTTTAATGTTTATTGGTAATTCCGTTAGTAATTAACAGTAAAAAAATTTTAGAACACCTAAAAAATTCCAAACCCAAAAAAAAAAAATTCTCTGATGAAATTTCTTTCCATTGGTAGTTTCGTTGGTGATCTGTAATTTTTAGTAGCAAAGTCCTGTAATTTTTTTTCCACTCTCTAAAACTCTACGAGGGACTTAGTCTATCAATAATTTCATTTATAATTTTTAGTGGCAAAGTCTTATAATTGTTTTCCAACTCTTTGAAGGACTTAGTCAATCAGTAATTCTGTCAGTAATTTTCAATGGAAAATTCTTGTGATTTTTTCTAACTCTCTCGAACTCTTCAAGGGACTTAGTCCATTAATTGATAATTCTATTAGTATTTTACATTCCATCGGCATTTCCATCGGTATAAAATAATAAATTTCCCATGATGTTTTTTTATTCAGTATCTATCCAACCTATAAATAAAATAAAATCACAACAAAGTGACACCAATTCTATTTAATAACATAATAATAAATGTTCCAAATGTGTTAACAATAGTTCATTGTAAAGCAACGACATATGGAAAAAAAAAATTTAAGTCAATTTCATTATACATTGATGTTTTACATATAAAATGAGTTCAAAATCTTTTAAATCAAAATTGTCTTCTTCTTCATCATCACATCATCATCATCATCATGTCCATCATAATCTTCTTTATTAAACTGAAGTTCATCGATCTCATCATCTTCATCGATTTATGTATATCCATTGATTCTCAATATATCAGTTAACTCCTCAACATCAACATCTACAAAAATATTCTCAACTACATGAAAATTTGAATTTTCTTCTCTGTTGATAGACAAAGCAACTTGATATGAATTAATTAACTCATCAAGTTAAAAGAAAACATATAGGAATTTTAGCATTAAGACTTTGTTTTTATTATCCTATTTTATCTATTTATTTAATGATGAATAATTATTTTTAATTTGGGTTTGTTCTAGCATATTAGACATCGTTTAGGGATTTATTTTATTATAGGACTTAAGTTAGTTGATTACTAGTTTAGGCTCATTATCTTGCAACTCAAAAGGAGTCTTTGAGGACTTGTTGTGATGAGAACAACCAAGTTATCACCAGGTTCTTATGTACTTCCTACCATTCAGTGATTCCCCCTTTATTTGAGAGTTTTGTTTTGAGACATTTTATTTTTCCATGTTATTAATTTCTTGATTCATACTATAATATATATCGCTCTCATTTTATTTAGATCAATCATTGATTATAATGTTATTGAATCTTTTTATCAGATATTAATATAATTTAATTTTTTGGCTGGAATTGTCAAAATATAATTAGTTAAAAATATTTACTTATAATTTTATGATTTTACAATCCGAGTTTAAATTGTGTTTTTCATGTCGTGTCAAAAAATATTTTTGACAATCTTGTTCTAAATAACTTGGAACTGACTCCCGAGTTTGGTTTTCACAATAGATAACCAATCAATCCTAGAATGGTCTTTTTCAAAAGAAAGAGTGTATATGTAATAAACTTGTTGGCATTTCTTGACAAAAACAAAGATATAGTTGGCATTACGAAGTCTAGCCTTTGTATTAATTTCGACCAAAACATGGTGGGGATCTTCTCTGATTTCTCTATTGGTGGTATCATAACAATAGAATTTGAATTAAAAGACTTTATTATGCTCTCTATAATATTGTAATTTAATCACTTCTTTTAACTTCCCATAATAATAAACTCTAAACTCATTAGAAGTTGATATCTTAACACAAATTCCACTATTATAAATCTTTCTACCATAACCATACTCATCAGTATGAAAGACATACTCATTGACAAAATAATGTTATAACACTTGACAATTTTTCAAGACACAAACATAGTAAATTCTAACTACCACTAACATTCCCTTTCATATGATAAACTTGGTACAAGATTATAACCATTAACAATTAAAGAAAAAGGTGTAATAAAATTAAGTATTACGAGAGTTAAGAATTATTAAGTATTGCTTACATGTGTTTTGAACCATGTGGTAAATTGTTCATCTTGTAATTGAAAATTTTGAGATTTAGTCATATGTGAATCTTGAGATAGTAAAAATTAACAATGTTGCATACAAGGAATTATTCAATCTATCAGATTATGAGAGTATATGAAAATATTGTTTAAAAATAAAATTTTAATATTGTACTTATAAAATAAAAGATCTTAATTCATCGTTATTAAATAGCACATAACTATGTGTATATCTAAATTTGATTTTTATTAAGTATTTTTCTCTTACTGTATTTTTTTATAAAGGTCGTTCAGGATGGGAAAATATTAACAAATTCTCACTTGAAGACACTTCCCCACCATCATGTCTTGGAACTCGATTGATTCTTGTTCTCAAGTGATGCTTAAAATAGTACAATATAAATGTTGAGATATTTTTAACAGTATAAGTCTCGCGTATCAAATCCTCAACATATGCCTCGTGTTTAACTTTTTTTTCTTAAAGTTAAATAAGTGTCTGCATGGAATTAAATAAATATTTTAAATTAAAAAGCAATAGAAATTTAATTAGCATGCATATGCAATCCCTAACTTCTTGAATGGACATATCCATCTTAAACAGGGCCTCTAAGTTTTTCCTTAAATGGTAAATGGTCCATTAAGTGTTTTATGGAGCCCTAATATAGGAGATTGACCCCCTTCTGCAGTAATTAGAAGGCCTCACTTACATTGGAGGAATGTCTCTATATGGAAAGCCCTAGCCATAAAGAACCCCTTAACATCAATGAGAGCTTATTTTATATCTATCTTCATAGATACAAGGACTTCCGCTAAGAAGCAAACAAAAAGATCTTCAGATAAAGAGGCATGGTTGGGTATTAGGGTGGTCACATGGCTAGGCATAGAAGGGGTGGACTCGCTAAACTCCAAGTCAATTATTCTTACTAAGGATCTTGCATAAGAAAAAATTTAAATGATGAATAACATGCCAAACTAAGATAAAATATTGAGAAAATGACATATTTGTATTAGAAATGCGATAAAGCCATTGGTCATACAGTTGATGTCGTATTCGGTGTGAAGCTAATATAGCCTACTGCATATTCTTTTCTCCCTCTCATTGAGGCCAGGCTTTTCATTCATACCTACTAGGGGCATTCTTCAAAAGTTGGAGAAACCCCAGATAGGAGGACTTGCCTTATAAAGTACCTTTTTATAGGCCTCTTAACCTAGTGGAAAAGGTAAAGAATCAAGGGATGAAAGGCCCTTCATCATCACTGTTGATTAGCGTGCAGTGGTGTCCAAATATATTAATTGTTAGCTCCATCATTTTAAGGATTGCCAAGAACTTATCAAAAACAAACACGGTGGTTCACCTATTAGGATGGAGCTAGGCTGGAGTTAGATTATAATAATGAAATACATCCCTCATAAACCCTTTCAAGGTAAACGAGTATCCAAACATATACATATATATAGGGGCAATAATGGTGAAAATTCCCATAATAGGTTTATTAGTGACCTAGTTAACCCAGTCATCCGTCTTTAGCAACAATATCATGAAATCTTCTAGTTGCTTAAAGTTGGCAAAAGACACTTGATCGTATGATACTATATTTTTCTCCTCGTCTTGAGGAGCCTTAGGTAGCCTTACTTGTCCCCTGAGGTTTGTAACCTCTCTAGATAATCTTATCTCTTTTTTCTAGTGAAGGAGGGTTAACTAGAATCACGCTTTAATCTAGGGCTTATTTTATTGACAGTTACCCTTTGAGAGTAATTTCAGTTTTAAGTTTGAAATTGAAATCTCCTTTAGATGATATAATCTTCTTGCCTTTCTAGAACTCATTTTTTTTTAACAAAGATATAAAAAAAAATGACAAGAAGAACAAAATAGAGCGTTTTTGTGTTTACCTAAAAGAAAAAAAAAATTCAGGTGATTGAGAGACTTCATCTTCTCATTTAGGGTCTGTTGTAAAAAGTTTAGAGAGAGTTTTTGGCAAAAGTAAAAAATAGGATTGAGAGAGAAGAGAGTTTATATAGGCCACTGCCTTTCACTCCCACCAATGAATGAAGAACATGTGGCTCCACCTCATAACTTTAGGTAGGCTAAATGACTACTGTTTTGATTGTATGCTACCAAATGATCTTTTTAAAAAGATTTGTGACAGCCCTCCTGACAACATTTGTAATCAATGTGGGAAGGCATCACATTTCTAGGGAAGACTAAATGATTGTTTCCCAAAACATCTTTTTAAGTTTTTTCGCATGGAATGCATAAAGAGTTGGGGGAAACTAATAAATAAATATTTTTGATGTTTTGTGAAAAAGCCTGAGCCCTATTTAAAAGGTCTAATAATAAGGTGGTAGCCCATTTAGAAATAAGTGAGGCTTGCTTCTATATCTAACATCCGTAAGATTAGCAGAAGCCTAAATGAAATGGGTCTACTCACAGGCCCAACATACTTTGGTCCAACTATGTGTAAAGCCGAGGGGACATGGGTCTTGTAAGCTACTAGACCCAACGAGTTAGGGTTAGTTACATACTGAACCCAAGTGGACATGGATCTAATGAGCTGCATGACCCAACATTCTTAGATTCAGTGAGAAGCTGAGCCCCGAACATGGGTATGGTGAACTACCAGGCCTAAGATTTTTATGTCAGCCATGTGTCGAGTCCAAACGAATATGGATCTGGTGAACTACCAGACATAACGCCCTTTGGTTCATCTACGTGCTAATCTCAATCAAACATATGTTTGGCGAGCTGCCAGACCTAACATCCTTGGGCCAGCCACATGCTAAGTCCAAGCAGACATGGGTCTGACGAGCTGCCAGACTCATTGCTCTCAGGTTAAGCAATGTGCTGAGCCAAATTGAACATGAGTTAAGCGAGCTGCCAGACCGAACATCTTTAGAGTCAACCATGTGCTAAATCTAATTAGATATAGGTCTGGCAAGCTGCGAGACCCAACACCCGTATGTTCAGCTACATGCTTAACCTAGACGTATATGAGTTTGGTAAGCTGTCAGACTCATCGCCCTTGGGCTTGGCTGCGCACCAAGCCTAATTAGTCCAAAGGTCATTTTAGGCCTATGTTAGAGTTATAAGACTTTGTTTATTTATTCTTAAGAATTTTAACATGAAATGTTCATGTCAGGGATATTCTTCTCTTTACACCTATAGGTTTAGAAAGAATTTTCCAATGGCCTAACATTTTTTTTCATCTCATTAATTATGTGTAAGGGATATTTGTCCCTTAGTAATGTCATCAGGAGAAAAAAAAATCTCCAACCCCTACACTTCATCAAAACAACAAGGTTCGGAGATTATAAATACCCATGAACCACCTGAGTAAAGGGTTCACAATTTATATTCTCTAAGTATTTATACTTTCATTCTCATAATATTTATCATACAAAAATAAGAACAAACACTTGTTCCTAGAATTTAAAGTTTTTTCTCTCATTTATTGTAATTCTTTACTAAAATGTTATTGACTTTATCATCTGATGGTTCTTAAATCCCTTTAAAATGACTATTTTACATGTATTGTGTTTTTTTACCACCAAATATATATTTTCTAAGCTTCAAAGAAGAGAATATTGAGCTGAATAATTGATTACCCACTATCCAAACACTAAATATCTTTATTCTTCAACATATTAATTTTTGAAATATCATCACATATCAAATAAGTTTTCAAGATATTTTATAATTTTTCGTAGAAAACAAATGTGTTATTGTCCAAACTTCTTATCATCTTAAAAGTCAAAAAGTAAGCAGTGCATATTTCATGCATGTTCTATTATTAGTCATGAATTTGATAGTTAAGTTCTTTAACCACTAATATCTCGTGCGATCGCATATGTGTGGTTACAAGCCACATTATGATATCTCAGATTATTTGAGGTCACTATATACATTGATAATTGTGCCGATTATTTTGCAAAACTTAATTAGCCTTGGACTGGGTCAATCTCTCTTGGGCTCCCCTCTGTTGCTGTTCTAGCTATCACTTTGATGTAACTGCTCTACATAATAAAGCTTGAGATGTTATAAGATGCTGAACACAGCATATCAATGTGGAGCCCAATGTGATAGAAAATATTATCCCAAAACAAACGTATAGAAAGACGATACAGTAATGACTTCAAGATTTCGAACTTAAAATAACTTCGGTAATGATTTCTTAGCAGACAGCCAATTCAGCAACTCCCAATGCCATGCTGAAAGCACGCAGAATGTCATAGTCATATATCCAGCACGCTGAATTTCATAGCTGCTGCTGATGCCTTGGATTCTTGAATGCTTATGCGCTGTCCACTCTTGAAATTCATCGAAGTTGCCTCAGACGCCATCAGTCTTGCAAGTCTAAAACAACCATATGCTCTATAATTCTATATTTAATTTGGTATTAAAAAGTGGTGGTAGATTAACCATGCATATACTTAATAAAAGACAATATCGTTTACTTTACATCCACACACATATATTTAAGAGATTTTTTTACTAAATTTATGTTAAAAATACCAATGTCCATGGAAAATTAATAAGAAATGATAGCCAGTCAGACGTAATACCATTAACGACGAAGCCTCAACTTTTATTATCACTGATGTACTGTGTTCAATTCTCAATTTCATGCTTAGCAAATAAATAAATAAATAAAAACTCTCAATTTCATATCCGAAAGAAAAACACCTCAAGAAGATCATTCTTTCCATGTTACTAATTATCAAATCTTCTTCAAAACGGTGACATTTTGATGCATTACATGTGCAAAGTAAACGAAAAATTTATCAACGTGCATGGATAGGTAGAGGGACTTTATCGAGAAGTATTTGAAACATTAGGCACTCCATTGATAAACATTTTTATTTCTGCACGAAATGGAGATTTGGGCTGGGGGTTAATTAATTTGAGGTTTCTCCTACATTAACCCAGCTAGCAAGGTACACTCAAGTACGTACACAAAGGAAAATCTTAATGATGAATCTCTTTGAGATCATACAAGCACATGGAGATGACAAGAGCGTAGAGTTCATGACGATAAATTTTCACTTGATCAACTCTCAAATCAGAATCTATAATCAATTATTGTTAACTGCTTCCTGATCATATGTCATCCCACCATGACATAGATTCTAGCTAATTACGTTTACCTTGCAAGTTGCAAATAACTTTTCGAATCGATACCTTCTTTATTGAATTTTTTTTTCTTTTTTTGTTGTTTTTTTGAAGAATTGATGATTATCCTTGATTACTATAAGCAATAGGAGTGTTTAGACAAGCCAAGACTGGTCAAATTTCAAGCTTTAGTGTACAGAGTTTTTAGTGAGTAGGACAAGCATCAACGCTGCTTCTTTCTTCCGTCCTGTGTGTTTCTTTATTCCAGAACTTCCTTTGCTTTGCTGCATTTAGGTGAGAGGAAGAGAGAGCAGGAGGGCATGGATAGGCTTTTAGGCTTTTGCAGATCAAAATTTTATTTCTATTATGATAATCAAGAATAGCTTCATTTCAACTGCTTATCATTTGAAGTTGTTTGGGATTTTATTAATGTGATAATCATTTGGGTAGCTACGGTTGATCTCCAACTGCTCATAGAAAATTGTTCAGTTTGTACATATAGAAAATTCGAGCCTGAAAATAGAGCACAGCTCAAAACACAAGAAACGACATTTCCCCACATTTTTGAAGCCAGCTTAATTCAAGTTCTAACTTCTAATTAGATGCATGCACAATCACCCACTTTCTACTTAATGGTCGTCACCCTCTATTGAAAAAATCCCACGTGGGTTTTGCTTTAAGAAAAACATAACAAATAACTTTTCCTGTCTTCAACACTTTTTCTGCTCAACAACGTTTTTCTTGTTAAAGGATGGAGCATTGGAACCATAAAATGGAGAAGAGTCTCTAGTAGCATAAACTCTTCTCCTATAAGGATAATTCTTTTGAACAAAATTTTCAACTAGAACAACAACATCCATCTTTATAGATGATTGGTCGAACTTTACATCTAACTTTTATTCTTGTATGTTGTTTGAATAGTTTTCCACACTAAAGATTCAAAATTATCTTCTTCATTCAAATCAGACTCATTGTTACTCTCTACTATATATTCTGGTAAGACAACTTAATTCATTATATACATAAGACCTTGTGATAGATGTTGCAAATTCCTCGGGCTTATATAAGAAGTCATAAAAATTAATAAGCTCTTCTTCATCATCTTTTTCTTTTTTTAGAAGCAAAATATCTTTTGAACTTTGAACTTCTAATGGAACCTTCTCTTTTCAGGGACCAATAAAATAAAATTCTTATTATTGATTTGGTTTTTCATTATGATCAAGATTATGGTTATAATCACAATCCTAGTATATTTTAACATCATGTGAACCAAACAAAACATAATGGCATATTGATATTAATTGTGTTATAAACAACAAATCTTTCTTCTTTATATATACTCAAACATGATAAACATCTTGAAAATGTACCTGATCAAAGTTAGTTATAGTGAAATGTAATTGTTGTTTTACCAATATAAGTTATTGGTAATTTCGACTTTCTTTTTATTTTTATTAGTTGAAAGTATAAACATGCATACACTTGTTTCATGGAGGAAAGATTTAATTTCAAACATCTAATGAAGAAAACCAACATTGATTGGCAACTAATCCTTTTCTTCATTCTCAAAAATTATTATTATTATTATTGTCGTCACTCATCTTTCCGTGAAGCCACACATCTTTCTGTTCATTTCTTGGGTTATGCCTCTTCAATCATACTCAAGGTAAATCAGTTTACAAAGCTATTAATTAGTACTTGTTTGTTCAAAGAAGGTTGTATATGTTAACAATAACACTGTATAGTCAATTACTATTTGATTGCTAATTAAAAATATTTTCTTTGCAGAGAATAATTTAGATAAGCGTGTATGTCTTTCCTTTCAAAATGCATGCAGCTAGCGGATCCTCAGTGTTGTCTTGAGAGGGAAACATTTCCAGGAGGCTGTGGTGACCGAGGTACGGTGCCGGAAGCATGCCAAAGGGTTGACAATGTTTAGCTAAGGACGAAAGGATTGCAGAAGATTACACAATCACTAACTCCTAACTCCTAATGTTTAGCTAAAGTTAATTGCTTAGGAGAATTAATGTTTAGGGGATGATTCATTCCCATATCAAATCTATGCTTGCATAAATCTTAGCACTTGTTGTGTACCCTTTTACTTTATAAACATTCTATAAACAATACAAAAACATACAGTGGATAAACATCAGTTCTTCCATCCTTTCTTTAACTTCTACATTGTATAATTAGAGCCATCGTATTGAACAACATCAAATGACTTCTTCTAACTCTGCTGCACTTCCCACTTTCATCACAGCACCCACTGTCAACATCCATAAACTCACTAAAAACAACTACATTGCGTGGAAAGCCCAGGTTATACCTTATTTTCTTGGCCTTGATGGAAACATTCCCAAACCACAGATATTGACACCATCAATACCACTTCCTCTTCTTCTCTAAATCTTGCATACTCTCATTGGATTTGTCAGGATGCCTTGGTACTGAGTGCCATAATGTCCACGAGCTTTTTGTAGCTCAAATTGCTTCTCATCAAACCTTATATGATGTCTGGCAAGCGTTGGAAAAAAATCTTTGCCTCGCAATATAAAGCTCGTGTTATTCATCATAGCTCTCAACTCTTCACTCTCCGCAAAGGTTCTCAATCAGCCTGCACTGACTTTTTCTTCAACATCAGAAAGATTTCTGATGAACTAGCCATTACTAGCCAACATATATCATCTGATGATACAATCACTTATCTTCTTGCTGGACTTGGACATGATTACAACTCCTTGGTCACCATTGTCACTGCCCGACAGGATTTAATTACTTTAGAGAAACTATACTCACTAATGTTAATTACTGAGTCTAGAATCATTGCCAACAATATTGCATCCTTTATTAGCAATAATTCTACAAATTTTTCTACTCATCAACACAATTCTTTTCAACCTCGCAGTCGTGGAAACTTTCGAGGACGAGGGTGTGGTTATCACCATACTCGTTACTCTAACACCAATGCCCGAGGTCAATTCAACAGAGATCCCATCTGCTGTCAGCTTTGTGATAAACTAGGCCACACTGCCAAGACTTGCTACTCTAGGTCTGATGTCTTTGACACCAATCAACCATCTGATAACAATATTGCAGGTATGATAGTAGCAAAGAATTCACCTGCAGACACTGTGTGGCATCCAGTCACTGGTGCAACACATCATCTTACCAATGACTTAACCAATCTCAACCTCAAGCATGATGATTATGATGGAACAGAACACATTCAAGTTGGTAATGGTGCAGGACTGCGAATTACTAAAACTAATTCTTCCATTTTATCAAGTTCTTCTAAATCCTTTGTTTTGCAAAAACTTCTTCCGGTTCCTGAAATTACAAAAAACCTCTTGTCTGTTTCATCAATTTTGTAAAAATAACAATGTTTATTTTGAGGTTCATGATTATTTTGTTCTTATCAAGAATTACTTGGGGAACATCCTTGATAAAGGTCCACTTAACAATCAATACTAGTAAATTTTATCAACATAATATTTTGTCACTATATTCTTCACTAAATACCGACAGAATTATTCTCTCATTATATATCAAGAGAATTATAATGAGAAAAGAAGGAATTAAAAAAATAAAAAGTACGATAACATGTCATTTATACAAACAGCATTACCGACTGTATTAAATACCGTCGGTAAATTGTTCCCTTCTCCCTGACATTGTTCAATGTGTTAATTATAAAGGATATCACTGACAGATAAATTATATCACTATATTTCAAAGAGCTCTAGAATTGTTTACTTCTCAATTGCACTATTTATGTTGTCAATTACATACAGACCCACCGATAGATTAATTTTGTTGGTATTTTTCTGAGAGCTCTAGTATTATTCACATCTCAATTACACTATCAGTTATTGTTCTTTACAGACAGAATCAACGACAGACTGAAAACTTGTTGGTGATATTAGGGGGGGTTTTGAAAATTTTTTATTAAATTAAAAATTTAAATTAAATATTACAGACAGAAACACTGACGGATTGAGAAGTCGTCAGTGATATTTGGGGAGTTTCTGAAAATTTTTGATTAAATTGAAATTTTTAATTAAATATTACAGACGAAATCACCGACGGATTGAAAAGTCATCGGTGATATTTAGGGAGATTCTGAAAATTTTCAATTAAATTAAAAATTTAAATTAAATAATACCAACAGAATCATCGACGGAATGGTTAAAAATATCAATATGTAATTATTCATCGGTAAAAACATAAATAAAATGTCCTAATAAAAAGACTAAAATTTCTCATTTCATAACAGATGCGCTTCTTCTTCTTCTTCTTCTTCCCTTGTATACAAAACACCAATGTCCCTTTTTCTTTTCTTTTTTTTCTCTTCTCTACTCAACTCCTTCTCCTATCTTCTCTTATCTTCTCTTCTCTTCCCCGTACAAGTATCTCTTCTCCTCTCATCTTCTTTTCTCTTCTCATTTTTTTTTAATTAACATACTTTATGAATTTGTTTTTTCTTTTATCTTCTCAGCTTCACTCACAATTAAATTAAGGTAAGATTTTTATTTTTTCTTCTCTTTTTTGAGTTTTTTTTTTTTTGCATTGTATTTGTTTTTTTAATTTTAATTTTAATTTTTTTTGTTCATAATAATTGTATGAATGTTGTTGTAAGATTTTTTTTTTCATATGAGATCAATTTTGTTGGATTTTAGTTGGATTTTTTCAATTATGTTGTTCAATTTCAATTAAAATAATTTATTTGTTGCTAGATTATGGGTTTTAGAATAGGTTTTCTAAGTTAGGTGAAAATATTTTTTAGTTAACTACTTATTTATTTGCTACTATTGTTTATTTTTTTAGTATTATCGAGTATTATTATTTTTCTAGTTCTATTAAATAGATTTTTAAAAAATATTTTTAAATATTTATTAACGGTATTACTGTTATGGAACAAGTGTCAACCCATAGCCTAGACCTCTTGAACCAAATATTGGTATAAACCATAAGCACCTAAGTAATGGTTCTAGACACCTCGATCGGATTTGGTCCTAGATTGAATCTTGAGTGCGTTGAGCCATACTCCCCAATCCATGCTCATTTCCTGACTCTCGAACCCAATTTCATTCCCAAAACATATGTTGATAATGTGAGAGGTCTTTGGTGCCATTAAAAGTTTTAGGTTTAATGTTTTTGAAAGATACCAAACACCACTTAACAAAACTACTGAACTGGTTTTGAAAACTTTTTTTTTTTTTTTTCAAAACTTGTTGTCGATTTTTGTTTCAGTACAAAATCAATATCATGGATATATATTAAAGAAAATAAATTTCAAATCTTAGAGCAAGTGATTTATGAAGGGTTAAATTTCTTGAGATTTAAGGCAATTCTGGTTTTTTCCTCTAAGGTGTCCATTATATCAATGTCTCCCTTAAAGTTTTAATATTGAATTAATTAATAAAAAAATTTATTCCCTAAAGTTTTAAAATCTTATCAAATAAATCCTTTTGTAAATAATTTAACGAGATAAAATCTTCTAATTTTAACTAAAACATCTAAATAATACCATGTACATCATTTACATTTAAAAATATATATACACAAATCATAAAAATAATAAAATAAATATCAAATTAAAAATTTTATGCAAAGATAAAGTTTAAACTATGGAGATCTAATTTACTTATATATATATATATATATATATATATATATATATATATATATATATATTAAAAAAGTTTAAAAGTTGATTTCCTTTGAACATTTGGCTTCTTAGTTTTAAGATTTTAAAAAGGTAATTATTTTTATTTTATATATTTTTGAATAAAAATGATATACATATTGTATCATTTAAACCTTTTAATATATAGGAGTAAAAGATTTGATTTTATCAAATTAATTTAAATATTTTTATTTTATTTTAGACAATCTGGAAAAGTAGCATTGAGTCTTGATTGAAACTTAAAAGGGACATTAAAAGAATTAAAGCCTCATAAAGAAAAATTGTATTTCTCATGTGATAATTAAAATAAATATTTATAAAAGTTTTAATGATTTAAATTCTAGAAAAAAAATATTTCTTCTATTAAAATTATTTTTTCTTGTTTATTTATTTTTTGTTTTGACAAAACCATAATTTTTTATTAACAATATGATTACTTGAACACAAACTTAAAGTAATTAAAACAAAAATTTAAGAACTCAAATGATTTAAATTCAGTAGGAAAAAAATATTTTTTTAGCCTAAACTCCCTTTTCATTATTCATTTATTTCTTTTAATCAAAAACATGGATTTTCAAATAAAACCTTATCATAATCTGTAAAGCAGTTTCAAATCAAGAAATAGGATACAATGTTTCAATTATTTTTTAGTGACCATATAAAATATGAAAGAATAATTAATTCTAGAAATAATATAAAAATGTATAATAAAAAATTTATATATTATCCTCATTGAATATTCATGTGTAATTTGTTTAAAAACTTGTGAATTTTAGTTTCATATATAATTATAATAAGTATTATATTAAAAAATAGATCAAATGATTTAAAAAGCATGAGATGATTGAATAATTTTTTAATTATATTATAATTATTTATCTAAATAGGATTTTATTTAGGAGATTGTTGAAAAATCAAACTGTAAGTTTTTGAATTTAAACACAGAAGTTTTAACATTTTTTTATCTAAAAATATATAAAAAACAAATCCTACAAACCTCTAAAACCTCATTTAAAACCACAAAACATATTGTAATTGACATAAAAATTTAAAATCAAATCAAATCAAAAACAAATTAAAGCTTTGATTTACTTTTTCTGACATGATTAAATATAAAGACCACCATTATAAAGCTTTTCTCTTAAAAAAGATTTTATAAATATTAAATTCGAAGTTATTGGTGGATGAAATTTGGTTACTTAAGAGTTTTCTCTTTTTTTTCCCTTTTTTAATGACTTTTTTTTTCTTTTCTCAACAACTATGAACTGAAAATAAAAACAAATAATAAGGTTTTATGATTGAAATATAAAATTAATAAATTGCAGGGATTAAAGTGTAAAATGTCACAAAATGTTTTTTTGTTAATATCAATTCTGTTCTTTTAATATTATTTTTTTTAATTTAACCTTGTAATTGTATTTGGTAATATTAATATTTAGTGTAATTTAGTAACACTCTTTGTCATGTGGCACATGCAAGATAATACAATGCAAAATAAAGTCAACACATAAAAATGAAAATATAAATTAGAAGGATTAAAATATAAATAAATAAAGTTTAATAATTGAAGTACAAAAAAAAAACTCATAAATCTAAAATGAAATTTTAGATATAAACAATGGGGTGAACAATAAAAAATTAGTTAATAATATCATCTTTTTTTATTACTAATACTTTCAAAATTAGGTAAATTATATTTTTATCCTTTAAAATTTGTCAAAGTTTCTTATGGTTTTCGATACATTTCAAGGTTAACCAATAACTTACAAAAACAAATTTGTTTTTTTCTTTTTACTGTATTATTATTATTATTTTCTATCATTTTCATCTCGAGCTTGTCCAATAAGTACATTATAATATCTCATATAAACCTAAAAATAATTCAAAAAGAAAATTAAAAAAGAAGGCTATTTAATAGTCAGGGGTTTCATTGAAACTCTTGGAAACCAGAAGGGTACTATTAGAAAATTATAAACTGCTGGGGTAGATTGATGAATCTACAGGGAAAAATAAAGTTTAATTAGGAAGTAAAAAGTCAAAAAGAACCCCACCATCCAGTTTCATAACAGGCCAAGGCAAATTCTCTCTATAAAAGATACGCAGCTCAGAGACGTTAGAGCAAGACCCAAGACTCTCCAACAACAACTATAAAAAGTCGTTTGCTTTGCCTCTTCCTCGCTCTGCTCTCTTAACCCATTTCTTCTTTTTCTCAAAACCCTGCTCCCTCCCATAAAGAATTTTGAAGAAACCCATTTCTTAACCTTTGAAAGACCTCTCAAAATTAAGTCTTGATTATTGGGAATTGCAATGGAATAGAAAAAATCGCATCTTTCATGTGATTCTTCTTGTTATGGAATATGAAGTTTCAGACAGTAGTGGTATGTTCTTTTGTTTCCTTCTCTCAGTTTTGTTTTATTTTTCTTTCCCTGAATTGCTTTTGTCACCTTGTATGCAACATGAAGTTTGTTGTTATATTAGTTTTATTCAATCTCTCTTCTTGTTTCTTTTCAAAGAATTATGTGGGTTTGCTTTTTGTGATCTAGGGTTTTAAATTTCATAAATTTAATAGGGGTATTGGTTTTATGGCGAGTCTGTGATATGGAGGGAGTTTGGGACGTGGGTTTTGGAGGAATTAGGGTTTAGAGTTTGAATGTGGAATAGTGTTTTCATTTTGGAGATTTAGTTGAATTTTGACTCTGTGATTATTTTTTGGAAGGCAATTAGCATCAGACTTTGATTCTGGTTTTTGTTTCACTTGATTTAGATTGTGCCAGGTTCACTTGCTGCCAAATGTCATTGAATATGTAATAATGTGCTTGTAGAATTTTAAGTGAAAGAAACAAATTCGTATTTACATCACACAATGTTTTGAGCTTCAATGTGATTCTGTGCATGTGAAGCTGATATGTGCATGAAGATTAGATTAGGAATTATAGAATTATGGATGTTTAGTGGAAGAATTTGCGGAAAATGCAGGTACTGATGATGATCTCCCGCCCTCAAATCAAAATAGACTTGTAAGACGAGGAAGAGCTCCAGGAAGTGGGCAATCTGCTGTAATTTCTGCAACATATTCTAGAGTGCAAGCTGACATGGAGGCCCAAATTCATCATCTCGAACAAGAAGCATATAGGGCTGTACTTCGTGCTTTTAAGGCTCAGTCTGATCAACTTTCTTGGGTATTGACTTTCTCTGTTGGTGTATCTTCTTATACTTGAGGATTAATTTTTTGTCCATATCATAAGAAGGGGGAAACGTTCTTATATCTGATAAGATTTAGATGTTCCGCAATGTCTTTTTTTTCAGGATAAGGAGGGTTTGATTACAGAACTTAGGAAAGAGCTCAGGGTGTCAGATGATGAACACAGAGAGATCTTAACATTGGTCAATAGAGACGATATCATTCAAAGGATAAGGTTTGCATGCTCTATGAGTTTTCTAAAACTTGATTATCAGTATAACTTGTATGGAATGGCTAAGTCTTGGTAATGGTATAGGGAGTGGAGAGAGGCAGGTGGCCAGCAAGTTCCCAGGTTCATTGCTTCACAGTCTGTTCATGATGTTTTGTCCAGTCCCACTGTTTCTGCATCCCGTAAAAAACAGAAGACTTCCCTGGTGGTATTTTCTCTAGTATTTCATGCAATGACAGTCTTTGTAACCTTCATCAATACCTTGATCCATGCATTCATCATCTTCAGCTGCAAACTGAAAAGCTGCTAATCCATAGTAGAAAACCTAGTTCTGTGCGCTGACTTTTTGTGATATAACTTTAAAAATGCATTGTCTTCACTTGCATTTCCTCCTCGCATTTTCTTTTGCTGGGTCAACCATACCTTAATATATCCTTTATTTAATTTTATGCAGTACCCCACTGGTCCTCCCAGAAATCAACATTTCAACAACCATGGTTCTGCCTATGATGATAAGGAAATTGGAAAAGAAGTGTGGACAAGATGGCCTGAGGACAACAACTTCTACAAGGCTGTCATAACTAGATATAACCCTGCTGAGGTATGTTTGAGGTTTTAAAAGGCATGTTTGATATTTCTTGTTGAGTCACATCATAGAATGAAGCAATGGCGGTTACAAGTAAAAGATATTTTTAGCATGTTCTGAAACCAATGGCCAGCTCAAAATTTCACTTCTTTTGCAGCTGTGAAAGTCTCCCCTTGTGAAGAAACATGACCTCTTTATCTCTGTTTCAATATTCATGTTTCTGTTGTTAAAAGGCTCTTTGTTTTATATTTCTTCTGTCACAATATTCTGTTAATTTGTATGTTGAAAACAACATAGATACTTTCTTGTTATGGTTCCCTGTATGTTCACTGTTTTTAGTAAGTTCTTTAGGTGGTGGATGCTCAGCTGTAGTGACTTAGATTTTGATAATTTGCAGGCTCGACATGCTCTGGTCTATGATATGAATACTGAAAATGAGACATGGGAATGGGTTGATCTCAATGAGGTAAGTTTATAGTATTTCATGAGCTAAAATATTTATCCTCCTACTTAGCCGCCACCTTTTTGCAGCAGCCATTTTACACAAAGACGATAGAATTTGTAAATCTGTATGACTGCCAAGAGTATTTTCACACGCATGTAAAATGTGCACTTTGTAACTCCCTGCAGTGTGCACCCACAGACACATGCAGAGAAAAAGAAAAAAATCAATTCTGAGTTTGGAATCGTGTTATGGGATTGGTATGGCTGGTGAACAATGAGTCTAGCAATAGGTTGAAGATGGGGCTGTTGGTGCATGGTTTTGTAGTTTTTCTTTTAAAGTAAGTTGCATACTCTTTTAGAGAGAGATTTTCTGCTGATCAGGTATTGAATGTATTCAACCCCCATCTCTATCTCTGTTTGCACGATGTTGTTTTGGTTGATTTAGGGATCTTAGGTATCTTTATTAACCTTGAGCCATGTTTTAGAGCTGAAGGTTTGGATGGGGTCGGTATGGGTGGTGTTACCTTCCAGTCTGTTGAGGGGGGAGAAGATGAATTATTTATTATTCTTCTGATTCCCAATAATTGCTTGTATAATGTTCCAATATTTGTATTCTGAAAGTTTTTTGGAAATCGCTATGTGATAGAATTGTAATTTGGTTTGATGCTCATACCATATAAATAAAAAAACTGAAAGAGAGGTTTGGGTGTGGCTTCCATTTGTATATCCATGTTATCTTTACTCTCTTAAAAAAGGAATGGTCTCCTGTTCTTTTTACAGATGGCTCCAGAGGACCTTCGTTGGGAAGTTGAAGATCCTGGAATTTCTCATGGCAGGCCAGGCCATGTAATGAAAAAATCTATGAGCCATGGTGGTCTTATTTCAAGTTCTGTAAGAAGGAGGGGATCCACTAAGGATCAATCAAAAAGGGAATTTTTTCGAACACAGAATGGTATTGCAAGGAAACTTTCTGACAATATTGAATTACTCAACACAGAGTCCCTAGTTAAGGAGGTGTGTGAAATAGCTTGGAATTTGTTACATTTATTATGTGTAAACATTACCTTGTTCATTTGTCGTTGAAACCTTAAACAGGTGGAGAGGGTTTTTGGTGTCAGCTATCCTGATCCTCTTGAGCTTGAGAAGGCAAAAAAAATGTTAAAAGTAAGACAATTTGTATATCATGCTGAGTGCAGACTAACTGTTGGTTTTTTAGAACAGCAGACTTGACTGGTATTTTGATGCAGGAGCATGAACAAGCACTTGTTGATGCAATTGCAAGGCTCGCAGATGCATCTGACGGAGAAAGTGGTAATAAATATGTTTACATTTTAGATATTTTTGCATCTTGCTGCATATTTTGTTTCTTTGGAGCTGGCAGTATCCTGTGTTTAAGTGAATAGTTTCACTGGGGGCTAATAGAAATTATTGTTTTCTTGCATCTAGGAAAACATTTAATTTTTCCTTCGCTTTTTGGGTGATTAAATGTGGAAAATGAATAGATATACTCCACTTAATTGCTATCCACTCGTTGTATGCTTCATAAATTAAAGATGCGGTGTGTCCAATTCTCTAGGAAATAACATCATGGGGGGTACCAGTAAGTGGGGCATATTTGTTATTGTTTTGGGATTGCTGGAAATAAAATTGAAAGAGCAGTTAAAACCTACTTGGTGTCTAAAGCACTTGCCAATGGAAGGCTTTGCTTGGACTCGTCAGCTAATTACAAGTAAAACTATAATGAAGCAGCTGACAAGTAGTTTGCCCTCCTAAGGATTATTCATGTTTGTTTCTCTCAAATTCTTGCACCTTTTTCCCCTCAAATCAGATGGAGATCCACGATTCTTGCATGGGCAAGCAATGGAGGAG
This sequence comes from Populus simonii, assembly GCA_007827005.2. Lineage (NCBI taxonomy): Eukaryota > Viridiplantae > Streptophyta > Magnoliopsida > Malpighiales > Salicaceae > Populus > Populus simonii. The sequence continues at coordinate 20,584,044 of CM017469.2, forward strand.
CAGGAATGAGGTCGATGAAACCAGCTAACGTTGGAAGCTCGTAGTAAGGCCTAATAGTACTTAGAAGTGTTTATTGAGTAGCATTGAATTACTTCAAACAGCAAGACTACAATTTTTTTCCCCTCCTGAATCCATTTATTTTTGTTGGATTTTATCCTTTTTATCCAAGTGGTCTTCTTGATATAAAACTCGATACTTGTATCATAGCATACCCATGCACAAACATTTTATGCACACTTGGAGCCTTTTAATTGAAAAAGTTAATTGTTTCAACCTTCATCCAAAGAGCAGTCACGTCTTTGTAAAATAATGCATGGCAGCCGATGACATATAACTTTGTAAAGATTTTCTTCTTGATGATACTGTGGCTACCTTTTCTAATAGCATGGGGTTAAACCACCATTAATGTTATTCTTGTCTTCTTCCCCCCGCCCCTCTCCCCCCCAAAAAAAAAAAAAAAAGATATAAAGGAACAGTACGTGTCATCTCCCGCCCTACCCCTACCTTCACTTTTCTTATTTCTTCTATTTTCAGTTGGCCAGCCAACAAGTTACCATCCATATAATTTGCCCACTATTTAACCATCGTGTTTATTTGATTGATCTCGCAATAAAGATCACCCTTAAAAGAGTTTAAAGCCCTGGAGGATTACAACCGGAGGAACGGAATGGCAGAATATATGGAGGCAACAGCAATGGCGCTTCAGCGGTCATTGCTTGAATTGAAAAACTCAAGACTCGTTGTAGAAAGTATAGTTACAGGCTCAGTTTTGTGCTTAATGCTAGGAATATGAAATTTTCGTTGTCTGTTCTTCATTTTAAAGTTTTGTAAAATAAGCTTCTTCTTTGCTTGCATTGATACATGAAAAAAAAAAATCCAGATCTTGTTTTCTTAATAGCCAATATGATTGAATGAAAAACGTTGATAAGCTTGATTCTGCAATCATAATTTTCATCAAGCTTTCTACAATCCATTTACCTAATCATTCGATGAAAGGTACCAGGGGAACTGCCTCATAATTTTCAGCAAACATTTAGAAAGATAACTAAGAGTTCTGGCCAGTTTATCCATACAGATAATTGTTGATAACTGCTCATAATCGCCGGAACTTCCTTGGTCTGTCTCTCTCGGGCCAATCTGCCAATACCTCTACTGCCAGAATTGAAGTGTTTTTGCACAACTTAGACAATCCATCACCCAAGTTCATATTCACGCCAGCACACTGGTCGCATGAATAATTGCACGTTGCCTGCTGATTTTGTCACTGTCGACGGGGGCTGCCGCTGCTCATGGCATCTTCCTAGTTTTTATTATTATTTCTGCAAGTTTTAAAATTGATATTTTTTTAAAGATTTTATTTTTTAAAATTAAATTGATATAAAATTATGTTTTTTAATTCAAATTGAATCTAAAATTTTATGAGTTGTGAGTTTTTAAGATTCAATCAAGTTTAGAAGGTTTGCTCGAGTTTACTTAGTTTTTTTTCTTTTCTTTTTCAAGCTGATTTTTTTTTACCTTTTTCTTTAGAGTTTTGCTTTGTTATTTTTTCAGTTTAACTTCTATAAGGTTAGTCTTGGATTCATGGCCAAAGACATCGGTTTCAAAGGTTAACGCAAGTTGACTTTGTTTTTTTTTTTTTGTAATTTTAATTTTTTTTATTTCATCATTCAACATTTATATATTGAAAATTGATCTTCGTTCTTTTTTTTCTTTTCCTTTCAAATGGTTTTTTTTTTCTTGTTTATTTTTCTATAAGGTTATTCCAATCTTATATTTATTGTTATGAAGTTTATAAGTTGACCTAATTTAACTGGGTGTTTTTTTTTTTTCAAGTATTCCCTCACAATTCAAGAGGTGTTATCATGTAAGACCTATTATTTCATCTCATTTTTCAAACGCTCCCATGTCTTAGTCTTGGGATGTCCAATGTTCAAATCCTCCTTGTACCTGGTTTGCTATCATAACTTTTCATCACCCCTAAAATACATCATCGTGATGTCGTCCACCTGTTTGTCCAAATTCATCTTCGCAATGTAGAAACAATGTTTTATGTCCCACAAAAAGCTTTTCAACTCCTTAGAACTCCTCACGCCTCCAAATGATTCTGGTTTTGAAACTTTAGGTTTGGATGTGCCAACTTACAACTTGTCTACGTGGTAAGCTCAACATATTATCTTGAAGCTCTTTGAGCAATTTGCATGGCTAACTAATGCAAGACAAGAAAGAGATTTGAAGCAAAAATAAATAAAAATAAGAAGTTAAGAAAAAGAAGCCAAAGAAAGAAAAGATAAAGTTGAAGAAGAGAAAGAATAGGAGTTGGAATCTAGAACCTTGCAAATTTTATTCAATTCATCAAAAATTATCTAACATTTATAAAAAAATATATATATAATATAAATATTAAAACTCTAACTAGAACAAACAACTTGGCTCATAGCCTACTAAATAAAACATCTAAAAATAACCAAATTAACACTAAATAAACTAGAATAAAATCCAATAACACAAGGGTTGGGCTATCCTCGATCATTAGGGATCATACGAAGAACTCGTAAGACTCGACCCTGTCAAGCATAGTTTAATAAGAGTCTAATTTCCAATAACATAAGCTCAATAAAAGTCTAATATCCTTATCAACTCTCTCAATGTTGGAAGAACTCAACCCCATCAAGTACAGTTCAAGGCAGCTCCAATAACATTCCTAAATATAAAGATCAAGTTGTCATGATGTCTCTTTTGTAATCCAAGTATAGTCTGAATCTAGTCGTCTAGCTCATATATTAGGATTCATTTTAGTTCATCATCCTTGGTAAAAATAACTTGTGCATCCAAAATAGCATAATATGTTCCTGTTGTGCCAAAGATAAGGTTAATAGGGCAAAGTCTCAAAATGATCATCAAGGATGGGTTGTTGTGTTTTATATATAATAAGGTCCTTCATATCAAAAGTAGAACTAATATCTTCATATCAAAAGTAGAACTAATATCAAAGTTTAATGACAGTTTAATGACATAACTATTTGATTCAATCATTTACAACATTTTGAATGGTCTAACACGTACTTGCAATTTTTGAGTGGTTTTCAAAAGACACCGTTTAAGACTAATATGTATCATTAAATAATCTTCAACATTAAATATGTTATGATATTTATATAAATCAACTTGAAATTTATATCATGCATTACTTACTTGAATTTATTTTATGATCTCAACATGCAAATTATGAACTCTGCATGTAAAAGACTCAGTTTAATCAAGTATTTTAGAGTAAGGAGACATGGAAATAAGCAAGGGCGGAATTGAAGGGGCTGGTAGGGATCCCGGCCTTGCAAGGAAAAAATATTTTTCAACCCCTCTCCTTCAACAAATTAGGTTTTTAGCCCTAAGAATAGAAAAAAATTAAATTTTACCCCCCCCCAAGATTTTTTCTCTAATTTAGCCCTCCTAAAATAAAATTCCTAGCTTCGCCTCTGGAAAGAAGATTTACATGCTTCATAGGTTTGTAATTATAAACACTATATAACTAAGGGTATGGAGTGGAACAAACATTATTTAAAGCTTTAAAAGATACAGTTCGGGCATAACCTAGTAAATTAAGATTATCTTCATCTTCTTCGTCACAAGTCAGGGGTAAGAGATCAAGGAGCTTAACATATTGCTCTAAACCTATGACGTGTTAGACGTCAAGCGTGGGGGGTGAGGAGCATGTTGCTCTAAACCTTTAACATGATGGATATCAAGCATGATGGGTGGAGAATCAGGTAGTTTAAAAGGACTAATATCATGAGACTCTTCTAAGATCATATTTACCTTTTCAGGTGATTCCACTAAAAAGTTTCCTAAAACTTCTTCATCTATCATTAAAGCAAAATTATTATTTTCTTTATTAATCTCATTTTCAAACTCATTTTAGACTTATAGTGTTAAGTCCTTGTTCGTTCACATTCTTTTTTATTATTATTCTTATTGCTAGGTCTTGATGGTAATCCAATGAGTTTGATCTTTCTACCTTTAAAAGTGAAATAAAAGGAATTTGATCGACTAGAAATGATGACATCTAAATCATATATTCATGACCTCTCTAAAATGACATGTCATACATCCATTAGCATCACATTACACCAAATATCATTATGATACTCTAGGAATTTGATAAGGAATAAACATCTCTCATTGATTGCAATGAAGGAATTATAAACCATGACACATTATATAGCTTAAGATGAGGAACAAGTTTTAAGCTTAAAGAGCTACATTATTTAAAGATATTGTATTAATACAACTTCCATTATCAATGATGATCTTGCAACCCTTATCTCCACACTTGATATAGGTGAGAAAGATAGTCTCCAATCTTCAGTTCCCTCAAGTTGTATCAAGGCATATCTAACTACATCTAATCTAGTTATCTTAAACTCTACGGTGTTTTATTGATGATTGGTTCTAAATATATCACTTAAGTTTAAATCCATGGTAGTTATAAACTTAAAGTTGGATATTAAACAACTATTCTCAAATGCATGCAACACTAGCTTAGAAATGAAATTGAGATCACATATGATTTGTGCAAGTGAAATCACAATACAAAAATAAAATTAATTTTATTTTTTTAATATGGAGATTAATTAAGAACAAAATACACCAATAAAATTTTAAATGTGTATTGCTAGACTCTTAAATATAAATAATTAATTAAGCATAATGTCACAAATAAGAACTCACAATTATCAAAGAGAATTAGATATTAGATATCAATGACAAGAAAAGTTGATAAGCAAAGAGTAATAGATAAAAATACAACATGTGATATTTTTCTAGACACAAAAAATAATATTATGACAATTTTAAATATTAAGTGTAAAATTAAAAAAAAAAAAAAAAAAGAGTAAAACTCAACCAATTAAAAGGTAAAGAAATTGACATCAAATTGCCGAATAATGATAATAGAGTACTTGGATGACTTAAGCTACTGTTGATGCGGGAACCCTTGTTGACGTCGTTGTGCTCGATGATCTTTCTTTTTCTTGCAACTTTTTTTTTTCTTTGTTTGTAAATCCCCTTATGCTCCACTTTGGACAAAACAAACTGGTGGGGCAAGTGGTGTGTTTCCACGAGGGGTTGTTGTGCTGGGAAAGTGGCGTGGCTGGTGTGAATTTTGTCGATTTTGCCACTTTATGTGGCGTCTTTCCCAACTACATGCTTCTATGCATGGGGATATGAATTCTTGTTATTTTTTCTTCATTGTGAAGTTTTGTAAAATAAGCTTCCTCTTTACTTGTTTTGATAAATGAAAAGAACAAAAAAAAGAACAAAAAAGGTCCGTGTCTTGTTTCTTAATAGCCAATATGGTTGAATGAACAACGTAGATGAGCTTAATTCTCCAATTTCTAAAGGGTTTTTTTTACCCTTGTTCGTTGGGAGGCGTAATTGACCTTAAGCTAGACAATGAGGACAGCTCTTGCTTAGAAGTTTTCTCAAGTTCCATACTTTCATCATATCCCAACCTCCCAAACCAGTTTTGATTACGGATGCATCTGTACTGCAGCCCTAAAGCATAGCAGTGAGTGATGAGGTGGTGTAGCTCTTGTAGTCTTGTGGTTCCTTGGATGGGCTTGAAGATTCTTGCATGAAGAGGTATGCCATCTGGGTATGGTATGATGGGATATTCAACCGCATTCCTTGTCGTAAACAGCGAAACTAAGGGGGGGGGAAAACCCAGAACAAACACTCAATGGCTGTTCACACAAAAGGAACGGGATTGATGCCAAGGGTTGAAGAAACTGATGATGATGATGTTAGAGGGGCGATAGAGATTGAAGATGATGATGCTAATAGGTTGCAGAATGCAGAGATTGAGATTGGTAGGACTAAGATACAAGAGTAAAGCAGCAAACAGCTCATCGGGAATCTTGTAGGGATTTTGAATGCATTCAATCATTCAGTTGATTAGCATGAAGCCTTAACATGCATCATTTGAAATCATTGGTTTTCTCAACAGGCAGCAGTAGAATTCACAAATTCACAGAAAGAGAGGCCAAAAAACTTATTGTATTATATATATCACACTAAATAAATGAAAGCAATACCAGAATATGTGTGTTAATGTTGGCATATAACAGAAAAAACCAACCTATTAATGGGGTGTATGAAATAAACCCCAGGGAGTAAGTAAATCATACTTCGATGGAAAAGAACACTGGAAGAGTACAAAAGAATTGCTTAATTAAATATCTATAGGAAAACCCCGCCAAACCTCTGTGTAGAATGTAGATTATTATCTGAAGAAAAACAATATTATATATTTAGATGCCAAACCTTTGTTGCAGCCCAAGATTGAAGAAGCTGCTGTTCCCCATAAAAAACAAGGCAATAACAGCCAGCAGTGTGATAAGGGCCCACATCCATGTTTGCATCTTTCTCTTACCCTTGTTGCGAAGAGGCAGAGGCATAGATTTTGCCTTTGTTTGCTTTTGAGGCCTCTTTGCCACAGTCACAGGCTTCTCGGTTCTTTCAGACTCATTGGTTTCAGTTGGAGTTTCAGAACTAGGAGCAGACTCAACCTCATCGATATCTTTAGTATCCTCTGCGGCTGCCTTCCTTTTTTCCTTCTTCTTTGCCTTCTTCTCCTTTTCCTACATTAATGTATAGTTCCCCAGCCAATTAATTCACAAGACTGAACAGCCAAAAGACTAAATTCTGACATGCAATATATCTGATGGCAGAGAAACAGGGAAAATAGCTAAAATACAAAATTTAACACACTGACAAATTTTGGCCAAATATTTGCAAGGTTGGAATGACATCGATAGTACCACACTCAATATAGGAATATGTTTGGAATTTACCTTCTCTTTCTGCTCAGCTTCCCTTTGTGCTCTTAGCGAAGCCCTGGCCTGGGCCTTTTCTGCATTTCGTTTTTTCCTCTCCATTGCCTCTTTTGCTTTGGCCTTCTCCTCCAATCTCCGTTGCTCCTTTAACATGGCTGCTTCCTTTTCCTTCCTCAATTCCTCTATCTTCCTGGCTAACTCAACTTCCTCCTTGGTAAGCTTATTCTCTTGCCTTGATTCTTCCTCCTTCGTAAGCTTATTCTCCTCTTGCCTTGATTCTTCCTCCTTCGTAAGCTTATTCTCCTCTTGTCTTGATTCTTCAATCTGATCTCTTCCAGAAACAGTTGGCAAACCATTCTCCAAGGAAGCAGGTTTTGCCTGCCTTTTAGTTTTAACAGTCTGATTCTTTTTGTCCCCAAGCTTTGCTGTGGATTTTTCATCTATCCTTTGGGTCTCCACAGGTGTAACTGGCTTTTCTACTTCAAGAGCAGGAGCTGATGGTGCAACATTGTGTTTGGTCACTCTTTGACTAACAACATTTGGAATAATGGGTGGCTGTTCATCAGGGCCCAGTGCACGACCATCCAATGTCCGCAGTCTCCTTAATGTATTCCTCATGTTGGAACTCATGTACTCTTTCCGGAACTCGTCATTGTTATTCCATAATTCCATAACTCTCTCCACCTAAATTGTAGATTATTAAGTCAAAACATGGCTGAGAATAGAAAAGAAAAGGAAAAAAAGAAAAAGTAAACTGCATTTACTCACTTGGTTAGCACAATGACGTTGAAGTTCCTCTTTATCTCCCTTCAATGCCAAATTAATTGCTGCTGTTAAATCATCTTTGTACTTGTAAAAAAATTTACTCTGCGAATTCAAGGGAAATGTAGTGTTAGTCTATTCAGTTTGCGTAATTTGACTATCTTTGCTTCAGACACAAACCTAAAATTATTATTTGCAGCAGGCATTTAATAAAGGAAGTAGGGAGAGATTTGAAGAATAAAACATATCAAACTGTGTTCCCCTATGTATAAAGCTAGTATGCAGTGGGAATAACGAAGGAGGAGGAAACCCCAGTGACATACAATTCAGAAGTCATAGCACATAGAACACTGTTAGCAAAAGTTTCATTGCCTCATCAACTCCAGATCCTTTGTAGTTAAATTTATTCCCTATAATGCTTCCTTATCTATGTTCAACCAAAAACTCAATTAAAGTCTTAATCACCTTGTGCTCGCCAACTGACACCAACTCAATAGAAAAAATTATATCAACATTCATAACTTTATAACAGAATATTCAAGGTATTCTGCTTGTCATAATTTTTTTTCTTAAATCACCACAGCAGAAACGATTCCAGTTTTATCAAAAGTTCTTAACCTAAAAAATTCAAAATATGCACATGCAAACAATATAGTAGCATACCTTTTCATATAATTGTTTCCTCAAACTCTGCAAATGCGCAAATGCTTCTTGTCGTATATCATTAGCAGCTCTATGCTGAAATAGCAATTGATTTATCTTCTCATGTTCATCATTATATTTCTTCTTAGCATCTTCAGTGACTGCTTCAGCTTTGAGAAGGCTGTCTCTCAATACATCTGCTTCTTTCCTCAAAGACTGTATGCAAATAAACAATTCAACAAGTTAACCATGCTACTTCAATAATAAAAGACCTGTCTGTTTGACTAATAAAGTGAAGAAAAAAAAAAACAATTGATTATTAGGTTTCTGGAACACAAATTGTCTTGGAGTCAGCATTCCACTTCCACTACAATCAGTAGAAGACAGCAGTCAACTGGTACTGCACCTGGCAGAAATGACCCTAGCTAAGCAAATGACAGTAACCACAGATAGTACCTTTAAGCGCTCTTCACTTTGATCTTTCTGATCCATAGCCTGCTGAACTTCATCCTGGCTGCCCATATTAGAAGAGAACTGCTCTCGAATTTGCTTCAACTGCTTGATATCACGAATGAACTGCTTTTCTTCCTTCAAAGGCAGGGTTTCATGTTGTATCTTGTGTTCCATAGAGCGTATCTGTTTGCAGCCAATTAAGTGCCAAAATAGGAGCACATTTGCATGTTTCAAAAGCATTTTAGAATAACTTTTGAACTTATGTGTTAAGAAACTGGAAAAAAATATTAAAAAAACAAATATGAAACATGCATACCCTGCCATCAATTTCCTCAATTTCAAGGGCATTCCTCGTTCTGTTAATTATATATTGAACAGAATCTATTTCCTTCCGCTTGGCCTTAAGCAAGTCACGTGCAGCTTTCTCTTCTGATCTGGCATCTAAAAAGCTATCTTCATACTCTTTACGCTTGGCCTAACAGGGAAACATTTCACCAATCATGTTGACAGAAAATAATTAAAATATTTCAGATGTATAATGGAGCATTTGCAAAAAAAAAAAATCTAACCTTTATTATTTGGATTTGAGCTTGAATAGCATCCCGGATTTTACTCTTCTCCTCAACCTGAAATTTAGCATCTTCAACCTTCTCTCTTAAATTTCTTTCATCAAATCTTGGAACCTTAATTATGTAGAATGGCCCTTTCCCCAGCTCAGCAACAACATATTGCTCATCAGAGGTAACAACCGCAGAGTCTTCCGAAGTAGGTTTGGGAGTTTCATTCTTACTAACCTCACCCTCAAGCTGAGACACGAGGCCATCTCTTTTGGGCACTTCTTCCCTTGCTGCAGTTGATATATTTTCAACTTCTGAGTCTGCTTGGACTTCAATTTTGGGCATGTAGCTTTCATTCCCAGTTGAATCACATTTAAAGGTTTCTCCATCTGGATTGTCAATGGAAACAGAAGTTCTGTTGCTATCACCTTCGTTCACTGCTTCTGTGACTTCAGATTCTACATCCACATTACCGATTGACAAAATAGATACTTTCTCATCAGATTCAACGGAATGGGAACTAGCCCCAATATCTAGTTTCACATCATTAGCATGGCCACTTGGTGCAACAAGGACATTCTCAACTTCAGCCTCTACTTTTGAATCATCAACAGGATGAGAATCAGCACTTTCACCTATGTTATCAACCTTGGTCTCTGTTCTTACAATATCACATAACTTGGAATCTTCTACTGGACAAGAATCCTCAATTCTGACAATTGGTTCTGCTCCAATATCATTGATAGGAGAAACTGGGGAACTTTCACTACTTTCAACAGGTGCTTCCTCGAGAACAGCAGGGGAGGACACTTCTGTGCTGATTTCTAAGGTATGGTTTTGCTCGGGTGTATGAACAAAGTCATTAACAAGAACAGTTTGTGAAGCACTTTCCTGGCTAGTAAGCAAGCCTCCTTTTTCATGAATATCAAGGCCACTAGCATCTGGCACTTCTGATTGCACAGCATCCATAAGGATGTGACTTGTTTCATCTCCTGTTGTACCATTATCACTAGAAATTGGAAAACTCTGACCAGTTTCAGCATCAGAAGTTGCTACAAGTTCAACATTTTCAGAAGAGCTCTTAGATATATTTTGTTTGGCATCAACCAGGTCATCAACAACCTGAGTTTCTGCAGCAGTATCTTGAGCATGACCAGCAGGCAAGCCATCTCTATTTTCATCAGATGTAGGGCCTTCAGCAGATTCTGCTTCCAATTTTTCATCAGCCATGACTGGACATGGAGCTGTTTCCAGATTCTGCTTGAGGGGATCCCCAGACTCCTCCACAGAATCTTCCAGAGGAAGATCCTTGATCAATTCTGGCAGTTCCTTCTCCTGGTACAAATTCAAACTATTACAGACACCATTGATAACTGCAGCCTGAGAATCTTCAATTTCTTCTACATGGATGGCCGAGTCCAATTTGCTTTCCTCCTCTACCTTCTCCACATCATTGCTAGATTGTTTTGGCTTGAATTTAGTAACATCATCATTATTCATCAATTCCTTCAGTTCCTTCTCTTGATCTGAGGCTAGAAAATTATGAGCAGCATTGCTAACTACAGCCTGAGAATCTTCAGAACCCAATTTGCTTTCCTCAACCTTCTCATCATCATTCCTAGACTGACTGGGCTCAGATTCAGCAACATCTTCAGGGGTGATCAATTCTGCCAGGTCCCTCTGCTGATCCAAATCCAAATCATTATGAACACCATTGATAGCTACAGCCTGAGAATCTTCATGTTCTTTTATGTCAATGGTCGAATTCAATTTGCTTTCCTCCTCAACCCTCTCCTCATTATTTGACCGATTTAGCTCAGATTCAGCAACATGCACACTAGTGTCTTGCGATTCCTGAGCTTCTGCCAGGTCCCTCTGCTGATCCAAATCCAAATCATTATGAACACCATCGATAGCTACAGCCTGAGAATCTTCACGCTCTTTTATGTCAATGGTCGAATTCAATTTGCTTTCCTCCTCAACCCTCTCCTCATCATTATTTGACCGATTTAGCTCAGATTCAGCAACATGCACACTGGTGTCTTGCGATTCCTGAGCTTCTGCCAGGTCCCTCTGCTGATCCAAATCCAAATCGTTATGAACACCATTGATAGCTACAGCCTGAGAATCTTCATGCTCTTTTATGTCAATGGTCGAATTCAATTTGCTTTCCTCCTCAACCATCTCCTCATCATTATTTGACCGATTTAGCTCAGATTCAGCAACATGCACACTAGTGTCTTGCGATTCCTGAGCTTCTGCCAGGTCCCTCTGCTGATCCAAATCCAAATCATTATGAACACCATCGATAGCTACAGCCTGAGAATCTTCACGCTCTTTTATGTCAATGGTCGAATTCAATTTGCTTTCCTCCTCAACCCTCTCCTCATCATTATTTGACCGATTTAGCTCAGATTCAGCAACATGCACACTGGTGTCTTGCGATTCCTGAGCTTCTGCCAGGTCCCTCTGCTGATCCAAATCCAAATCATTATGAACACCATTGATAGCTACAGCCTGAGAATCTTCATGTTCTTTTATGTCAATGGTCGAATTCAATTTGCTTTCCTCCTCAACCCTCTCCTCATCATTATTTGACCGATTTAGCTCAGATTCAGCAACATGCACACTTGTGTCTTGCGATTCCTGAGCTTCTGCCACTTTTCAGCCAGAAAGTTCAAGTAAAGAACACAAATCAGTTCGAAGATATAAAACATCACTTCAAAGGAACAAAAAAAAAGCCCCATGGTGAAAATAAAAACCTATCAAAGTGAAATGGGAACAGTTTAGTAGCGGGAGCATATGTGGATTCTAGATGTTCGAAAAAGGCATCAATTTCTTAATTATTTTATTGCAAGTACAGTTCATTGCTTATGGTTTAGACAATCATTTCAGGACATCGATAAGTTACCTGCATTTGAGAGTTCAGCATGATTAATTAACTCCTTTTTGTTCCCTTCTACACCATGGTCTTCTGGTATCTCCGCCAATTTTTCCTCCCTCCCCTTCTCAACAGCCTGTTTTGAAATATAAAATATGAGTTTAAGAGAAGCATCTAGTTAATAGTAATGTAAGTTTATCAGCATATGGAAAAAAAGAGAACAAAAGGAAAGTGTAAAAGTAACAAAACAGAGCGCATCCTCATTACTCAACCATACAGCACGGATACAAAAGGCACACTCATAGGTTACAAACCTACAATACCGCTACCTAGATACTCAGCCCAAAAACAGCTCGGAAGTTGGAATCCAAGATCCTGAATGACACCTCTGATTCAGACTAAAGAAAAGGAACGAACAGACCCGGACTCTAAATGGACGAGCCTTGAACCCCTATTCGACGTGCTTGATTATTCAAACCATCAACCTTTTTCCATTAGCGACCACATTACAATTTTTTTAAAAAAAAAAAATGGTTTTACAATTAATCCAAAGAAGCCAGAAAAATCAATAAACACAGCCAAGCCAGTCTAATGGACGTAAAATTCGAAGAATAAGAAAAGCAAAGCCCTTGCCTGAAGATCTTCTTCTTTCTCGATCGGATCGTCGTCGTCACGGAACCCAGTAATGGACTCGGATTCGACACGATCAGCCTTCAATTCTCCAACCTGATCAGCTACAGAGTCTTCGGCACAGACAGGATCAGGGCCATGATGATCATTAACCTTGCCATTCCCATTACAATCAACGCGAGCGGATTCTTCAGGCTGATCCAATACAGATATCTTCTCCTCTATTTGATTCACATTCAAATCCGCCGACATTGCACCCTCTACTGCTGTTAAAATAAAATAAAAGATGAATAGACGAATCAAGTATTCAGATCAGAGAAAGAAAGAGATAGATCTCGGCCGGCGAGATATTGTTAGAGCAGAGTCAGTCACCGGAACGGTAGAGTCGGTGGTTGGAGATGGGAGCGGAAGAATGTGGAAATGGAGAAGGGAGAAAGAGAGAGCTGAGAAGCGGAGGAGTGTTTGTGCTGTGGTGGTATTTGAGAACGAGAAGAAGGATTAGATCTTAAGATGTACTATTTATTACTACGGTCATATATTTAGAAATAGTAAATAAAGAGCCTAAAAATATCATTTAAAATGGATCAAAACCAGCTGTGTGGCTGGCTGGGAAGAAGGCAGCCACAGCCACCTCTCTCTTCCAATATATATAATGTTCCTCCAAGCTCAGTATCATTCTTCATTTTTTTTTTTTTTTACAGTTTATTAAAAAAATACCAAAAAAAGCGAGGATTAAGAGGATCGATCTTGTAATTGCGAGAAATTCTTGTAATCTAATAATCTTGAAGATGACGATGTGATGTTAGCCTTGTACTATCTACTGCCTGCCATATGTTAAGCAATCAATTAATCAAATCAAATGATAAAATAAAAGTTTCCAGAAGGCAAGGCAAAGGGCTTACGAGAGCGTCCCTCCTAATCCGAACGACAAAGAGAGGTCAACGTCAAATGTACAAACGCGTGAAGGGAGGAGAAGGAGCCTCTTCTCCATTTTAGATTGTTTTTATGTGCTCCTACGGGACAGTGACAGACAGATATAGCGTTCCAATTCCAAGTTGTATTTTTTTATAAATATATTAAAATAATATTATTTTTCTTTAACCACAATATCAATTAATTTATTAATTTACCAAGACTGAAAAAAAACTCATGGCTGAATTAAACCTAGGAGTGGGGGTAGAGGGGACCATCCTCTTATCTTTTTCTTTTTAATAAAATTTATTCTATTTCCTGACTCTGTTCGGGTGATGGTCTGGATGAATCAATTTAGATTAGCTCAAAATGATATTATTAAATTAAAGAAAAAATAAGTTTTAAAAGGAATGGTTTAAAAAAATAATAATAAATAAATAAAACATATTATATTAATTTTTATCTAATTTAATATAAAATCTAGCTCGAATTAGACCGGAAATCAATGCATATTCATGCTGGTCCAAAGGTTTTGTTTCTTTTCTTTTTCTTTTTCCTTCTCTTGTGTGTGATTATTACAGGTACTCTTCAATGTGGGATCCACCTCGGTAATCACCTATTATCTCACAATTATGTGGTAAATGCACCGGTGGGGTCCTTGCCATTGTTAAAATTACGTTTCAAACCATATTTCGTGATAAATTAAATGTTTTTATTAAAAAAATCTATTTTTATATTTTTAAATCATGTATTGTTATTTAAAATAATTTTAAAAAAAATAAAAAATATATATTATTTTAATATATCTTCAAATAAAAATCATCCAAATTTGTGTGGCGTGGAGCATTTGCATCGATCAAAGCTCGTTGTACGCACGCAAATTATACACAAGCAGTTCATTTTGCTCGTGGTATTTTAAAAAAGAAAAAGAAAAACATTGAATCTGATCTATGACAGCTTGTGAACGACAATGAAACGGATGGATGTTCATGGGCAGTGCTGAAAACGACATTTACCTAAGATTGAGACTCGTAAGTACATTGTTCGGGATGGGAATCGCATGTTTACTCCATCAACACGAAGCAGCCTCGCAAGAAAAAACTGGCTGTTGAAGTTTTCAAGGAATTTCTTTGAAGGGTTCAACTTCTCTGTATGCATGCTTTTTTACTCTTTGCCAATTTGGCATGTGGAAGTCGACCTCTCTTTGGAAGGCTGTTCTAGCCTTCTAGGGCGAGCTGTTTTAGCCTGTTAGGGCGGTCTCAGCTAGGAGGCTGAGGCAAATAGTAGTGGACACCACCTCCCCATCTCTGATCTCTACGCCTGCAAGTACAATGGCCCATGAATCCTAGCTTTCCCTAGCATTTCATCACAATATACACAGTAACAAGCTGTAAATATTCTCTCAGTTGCCTTGAAGACTTTGACAGGAGGGCAAGGGCAACGAATAATCATATCTTATTATCTATTTATTCAAACCTCATCTTCATCGAGCATTGCACTTTACATAAGAGATGCATTGAATGTGTCCCTCGGGCTTCCACTTTAGATCGATGTTCCCTCAAATATCCAAATCAATTGATTTGATATCTCTCATGTTATGTTATAACGTATAATAAAACCTTTTACATTTCTAATGAGTGATAAAATTCTCTTTGTTTATTATAACAATACCCCCACTTGACTTGTAATATTAGATTGTATCAAGATTTATGCATAAAAACAAATATTTTTTAATTTAAATCTCTTTTTATTATAAGCATTTCAAGATTCTAAAGAAATCATGACGGCAAAAAGCTTAAATCATGATTTTCATTCAATAGAATTGAAAATACCACACAGGTGATCTAATTAATTTTAAATAAAAGTTCATAATTAATTTAGCACTAATATAGTATTGTGCTACTCCCTGAATTTATAAACATTTATAAATTTTTCCAAACTTCTGCTCCAGCGGCACCACTTTCTATGTTCATATGGATGGAATTTCCTTCTCACATGAAAATTTCATTAAGAATGTTAATAACTCATCCTCCCATTTAATTTGAATACTAATTTTATAAATATTGATTTTATACACAAATTAGTATACTTCGAGTTCAATAGATTGTGAAAATATATAATCTGGATGTAAATTATTTTCTTTTCTATCACGCTAGCTTCTCCTAAGTTCGATAGGATGATCCATTTGAATTTTTTTATTTCTATAACTTGGATCAAAAGCCACATGATTTGTTGAATCTATTTTAATTTCAGAGTTATTAATTCATTCACTAATTGAATTGGATTCAGTTTAAAATTTATTTTTCATAAACTCAACATCTCTAGATTCACAATTACTTGAATATAATATTCTATGTGATTTTGAATGTTCAGCATAGCTAATAAAATTACCTCTTAGGATCTGTAACTCTATAAAAGACAATGTAGCTCAAACTCTAAGATAATTTAAGTTTGGTTTTCTTTTCTTTCATAACTCATCTGGATAAACTTTTAATTTTCTAGAAGGAATTATATTATGTTTATGACAAGCAATGAACAAAGCTTTCCCCCCACAAACTAGTACGTAACTTGAAATTCACTAATATAAAGTTAAGCATATCAATAAGTGTCCTATTCTTTCTTTCCGTCAAATCATTTTGTTAAGCTGTATATGGAGCACTAGTTTGATATGTGATTTCATTTTCTTCACAAAATAAAAGAAAAATCCATGGAAAAATACTCACCAACTCTATCACTCTTTAGAATTTGAATTTTCTTCCCCTTTTGGTTTTCAACTTCTAATTTATAATTCTTAAACATTTGAAAAGCTAGGTCTTTATATTTCATTAAATAAACATTTGAATAGTCATCAATAAAAGTTATAAAATATATATTTCCTCTCCTAGTTAATATGTCATTCAATTCACATATATCAGAATGCACAAGTTCTAATAAATTTATATTTCTTTCAACTTTAGAAAAAGTCTTTCTAGTCATATTTGCTTGAATACAAATTTCACATGTTCTTTTATCTTTAATTTTATAAGAAATTAAATCATGCTTAGCCATATATTTTAATGATCTAAAACTAACATGTGTCAAACGATCATGTAATAAAGATAAAGATAACTTGGTCATATAAACAGAAACATTAACTTTATTATTAATAATGAGTTTGAACATTTCATCAAATGAGCATCTATTCCTTACAAATAGTCTATTTTTTAACAGAATAATTTTATTAGACTCTAAAACAACAAATTTACAGATACAAGATTTTTTCTTATATCTAGTACTTGCAAGACATTCACCAATAACAATTTCTTTTTAGAAGTAAAATTTAGTTCAACACTTCCTTTTCTCGTCACCTTTGCTACATTATAATTTTCTATTAGAACTTCTTGTCCATCTTTTATAACTTTATAATCTTTGAAGTTATTTTTATTGTTGTATATATGGATGGTTGCACCATAATCATACCACCAGTCATTAGACATGGTACTTGCAACCATATAGAGCTCATTAACCATTCCAATATACAGAATTGAAATCATTGCAACCAACTCAATTTCTTGTTCAATTATATTTGCATTATTGGAGTTTTAAACATTGCAAGAATCTTCTTGCTTTTGTTTCTTTCAAAAGTTACACTAACATTTGTAGTGTTTTTTCTTACCATAATTGTAATAGATCTTTCTCTTTTCTTTTTAAATTGTTTGGGTTGTCTAGATTTTTAAAGTTATTTGTTGCCTCGAAAAATTTCCTCTTGTTTCCAACATTTTTATTTTAAACATTCTAATTTACTTCAACGTAATTCATTTTTGTTGCAGATTCAGTGGTAAATTTCTTTACATGAATTATGGTTTCCTCTTCAATCCGTAAATGTTTTTGAATCTTTTCAGGAGAAAATTTTTCTATGATATGTAATAACCTCTTCCTGTAATCATTCAAATTAGAAGGAAGTTTTGCAATTATTCCTTTAACCAGTAATGTTTCAAGAACTTCCACTTTCAAGCCTTTAAGTTTAGAAACCAAGACTTGCAGCTCATGGACTTGATCCATAACATAGACATTATCAATCATTGAAAATTTAAAATATTTCATGATAAGAAATTTGTTCACACCTTGTTTTTCTATATTGTATTTATATTCTAGTAACTTCTAGATTTTCTATGGGAACTATTTAGATGTAAAAAGATCATACAGATGATCTGACAGATTATTGAGGATGTGGCATCAACACAACATCTCATCTTCATCTTGTTAATTTCTCATGATTTGCCTTTAACTTATCACTATTTTCAATTGTAGATGCAGAAATTTCAAGTAGATTCTGATCAAGGATGTAGAAGAATTTAAAGCAATCAACAGGAACATCATCTTGTCTTTTCAATGAACAAGATTTGTTCCATCAAAACAATTCAGCTTCACAAACTCTTGATTCACCGTAGTCTTGGATGTCATTGCGTATTAATTTCTTAAAATGTATTAAGTCAGTTGATATAACAGGCAGGTTTTGAGGCATAAAGATATACATTCAAGTGACAATAAAGCCTTGAAACTTGTAGATAATAACTTCTATAAGATTTTTAAAAATTTGTGTTTCATCTATGATAAACTTAAACAAAGAATTTGTAGAGAAAAGTAAAGAGAGAAGAAGATTGTATTCTAAATTGATTTCTAACGGTATCAAGCTGATATTTATAAGAAAAATAATATAATTTCAGATTAGTATATTTATATAATTTAAAAGTATATCTTTTCATATCAACATATTTGTAGAATTAAAAAAAAACACTCTTTAAATAAACTAATTGAATAATTTGACAACAAATGTCATGTACAATTAATTGATTTACATTTTTAAAACGGGGCAAATTAACTTCTGTTTATGTATCTACCCATGTAAGCTCTTACAACAGACACTGTATTGACGTAAGGGATGTGCACTAGACGCGCACGTGTAAAGGAGAAGCCATTGATACCAAACAAGAACCAGCAATGAAAGGGAAGTTAGCAAGAAACGGCATGGCATGGGATGATGTTCATCACGCATGATGGACAAAATACTAGAAGGCACACAAGAGCATACCAAAACGGATAGAAGTTAGCGAGCCAACAGAACCACCACGTCAACCCTTTTTTCCCCCTTTTTATTCTTGAAAAGTCGGCGTCTCTGCAAGAATATTTCCTCAAGATACTTTATTTAACTACACTGTTTTACGCCCATCATTTTAATAATCATACTCGAACATTATGGCCTTCGATGGCGGAATTAATGGCAGTAGTATTTTGTGATATCTGAAACCCTTTTTTTCTCCGGTTAGACCAATAAGAAAGGACAACAAAGAGAAAGAAATAGAGGAGGGAAGGAAAATAATTGCTAGGGCATGAATGGCGGGGGGTTAGGAGTTAGGAGTTAGGACTGAGGAGGGTACGCAGGAAATGTTCGCAAATCGTACGAGTAGGTTCATTCTATGGTAAATAACATAATTAATTAACTCATGAAGGTTTGTTCGGATTTTATAGATAATTTGTATTCAAAATTACCAAATACAAAATTAGATAGATAGATGGATTTAAATTGTGTTTGGAAACGCGGGTTAATTTGTGTTTTTAAAAAATTCAATATTTTTTACTAAAAGTTAATTTTTTTTTGTATATGTTGAATTGTTTTGATATATTAATTTCAAACATAATTTTTTTAAAAAAAACATCATTTTAATGCATTTTAAAATAAAAAATACTTTAAAAAGCAATCGCAACCACACTCCCAAACATGACCATATATATATCAACCACTTTGTGAGGGTAGTTAAATTGTATTTTTAAAAAATTAAATTTTTATGTATATTTAGATTTTTAATATGTTAATAATAAAAATAAATTTTTTTAAAAAAAAAATTAATATATTTAGGAATAAAAATCAATTTGATGGATACATTCCTTGACCAGTCACAAAGAGAAAGTGTCCAGATGATGTCATAATCGTTGCTGATTTGCTGTGTTGATGATGATTATTTGGACACGGAATTCAAGCGGCTTTGTTTGGTCCAAACTGTATGTAGTTCTGTATTCAAAGTGTAGAAGGAAGGAAGGAACATGATGGGCTCTAGAATGCAGTACAGTAAGACAACACACCCACCTTGTCCCCACGTGTCATCCTGCAACCACATGTTCTTACTTATTACTTCTTGACTCAGTCTCTCTCTTTTCTCCCTCTCTGCAGGACAAATTGGAAAATTAAAAAGAAATGATAAATTAAAACGGCACCAACTTCCTTTTGAAAAATTCCAGATGTTGTGATTCAAACAGCAATATATAATTATTTTTTCAAACAACTACATTAATTAAATCATCACCGACATTAATTTAATTAATTTGAAAAACATTTAATTCTCATAATATATGAAGCACCTGTTTTGATTTCCTTCACCCAACTCCTCAAATGATTTCTCGTTCTGCCAGCTCAGGTGACTTGGGATCATAGTTGGTTTTAAGTCATAAAAACTAGGGATTAATGTTTTATATATATTTTTTAATAAATTCAATAAATTAAAAATTAATTTATGAATACTTACCTTTTTTTTTTTTTTTTATAACCTACGTCCTTAACTTTTCGATTAGAAATAACTATATAGCTCATATTCTTATATATTATTTCTTAACTTTTTCATGTGTTATAACTATACTACACTTCAAGCCTCACATTTCTTTTCTTTTTTTGTCATACATTCATATACTTTATTTTTTTAATTTTTTTAATGTGAGATAACTATATATAATATACATCCATATGGATTGTTCTTATTTGTTTGATGTGGGATAATTATTCTACACTTCACGTTTCCTTTTTATAGCCTACATATATTTACATGAAATGTTTTTTAATTTTTCAATGTAGAATAATTATATATATTTTACATTTATATAAATTGTTTTTTAAGTTTTTTTTATGTGGGATAAATATAATATACTTCGCATTTATTTTTTATATCATTCATTCATATGAATTATTTCTTAACTTTCAAGTTTCAACCATACTATACTTAATATCTCACCCTTTTTTTATATAATCTACATGTATATATGTTATTTAAAAAAAAATTATTTTTTTTTAGATTAATTTAAGTCAATTCATATAACTCAGAATCTAATCTTATTGAATCAACTCGGCTTTATAATTATGCCCATTGGCAAGTGATTGCATAAGGATGTCGGTGAAATCCTGTTTTACTGATTCAATAACCTCAGCAGATTGCAAGGCATTACCCATTACCTATAAACACTAAAAGATCTGCCTTTGTTAATGATGCTACATTATTCACGTTAAAGCACCTCCCCCTTCCCTTTTTTTCACTTTGATTTTTATTTTATTTTATTTTGGCTTTTTTCTTAATTTTTTTTTAATTTTATCTAGATTTTAAATTAAACTTTATAATTTATTTTGATTTTTTTATAATGTTGTTATAATCTTAAGAAAATATATTGGCATATGATTAGTGGTGTTTAGTTTAATTATTGTATAGTTCAATAAAAAATAGCTTTAAAAATTATAAAGGTATCAAACATAGTTGAATCCATGATTTGGATGACATGTTTGACATGATCGAGAATTAGCCTTCATAGTTGGTTTTTTTTTTTTTTAGTTTAACGTGGGTGTCCGGACCAGCTTGCGCGCACCTCGACTAATCCCACGGACCCTGAAGTTAACGACCATGTAAGCCTCCAGTGGCCATCATATGAGCAACTACAGGGCTCGAACCTGAGACCACAGAGGGAGCAAACCTCTTGGTCCCAAACACTTACCACTGAGCCACTACCTAGATGGTTTTTGTTTGTTTTATATGGGGTCACTGCAGTCTCAAACAAATATTATGTCATGAGGTTGGTGTTCAATTTTGCAAGAGTTTGTTTTTTTATTATAAAATTAAATAGAAGTTAGTTTAGGAAAAAATAAATTTATTAAACCAAGTGAAGTCATTGATCCAGATCACAGCTTTAGCCAGATAAATCTAGAAGCTGGGGCGATTCAGTATGTTGATGTCTTAATATTTTTTGAAAAAAAATATCATCTGTATGTCACAGTTTCAATATTTCTTTTAAAAACATGATTTGAAACTTTTTCAAAGCCATATCATTTTTTTTCCAGTCGTTCGGATTGTCTTTGAACTCACCAAGTCAATTTAGTCATATCGATACAACTCCCATATTATTTATTTTAAAAATCAGACTGAATAAAGAGTCAGATTAAAAGCTTTTAAGATTAACCTACTAGATCAGGTTTAATGGCAATGACAAAGAGTTTCTTGTGGTCTAGACATTTTGATTTTTTACATTTTAAATTTTTTTTGAACGACCCATAGTGAAGCATCTCTATATTTGATCCATGTTTTTACATTTAATTTGCAGCTTTTATTTAAAGATAATGTTGATCATTTCCACCTAAAATTTATGTATGTTGCATGATTTTCTAGCATACAAATGTTTACCTTGCTTTCATAAGCGATGCATCTATCACATTCAAACTAATTCTTAATCTTTGGAGTTTATTTACTCATTTGGTAGTTGTTTAATAGTTAAGATATTTTTGAACTAGGATTTTAAAAAGAAAGAAAAAGTTAAAAATTGGTAATTTCTTAAAAGTTTAAGGTTTGGCAAAGTGAGAGTAACATTTCATGCTTCCATGCTACTTAATATTCATTTGATTTGGTATACTATAAAATTAAATACATAAATTAATATTTTTTTTTCTTATTTATATAATTAATAGAAACCTTATAGGACGTTAGTGTTTCATTGTAACACTAAACACATATTGTTATTGATAGTTATAGTGAAATTACTGTTTTGTCTATAGGTAGAGAAAATATTAAAGTCTTATTGTGAGGAGAAATTTGGTATTTTCTAAAGGCTAATTGATCATTAAAAGATGTTAGAGAGTATTTGTCTTTTAAAAAAAATTTAAACAATAAAATAACTTATTTGCTTCCGAGATCAATAAAATTTGCAGCCTTTAACCAATGGCTTTCTTGTCTTGTCAATTCGAAAAAATGCATTAAAAAAATACCTTTACCCTTAGAAAAGATCAAAACCAAGGCATGTAAGGCTTTTTTTTTTTTTTCCCTTTCACACGTGTTTTTTGTAATTTCCTGTCTCATGGAAGATGTTTTGGTATTTTTATATTGGGAAATTGATTTTTTATTCAAAGCAATTGTTGGCATGTACTCATTACGCGCTAGCGAGTGGGTAGCATCCGCGCTATATGGGTGGCACATGAGATACAACCTGGTGGCCAAATATGCTTTTTATCGTGTCGTTGGAAGCATCATTATGTCCTCTTTCTCCTAGTGTTGGGCGTGGTAGTAGATGATGGGTAATTTTTCAATCAATTTTATGGATGTTTCTATTTATATTTTTTTTTATTAATTTTAATAAATAAATTCAATAAATATAACCGAGTAAATGTCCAATTCTGCGTAAAATCCTGTCTTACATCCATCTCTTAATTTTTTTCAATTTCTCTTTTAGTTATTGTTAACATTTTTTGATTTACACTTTAATTATTTTTTATTTAAAAAAACATATTAAAATAGCCTACATACGCAATTTGTTTTAAAAAATTATGACCCGTGATGAAGCACGGGTCAAATAGCTAGTAAACTATAAATTCCATCAAAATATTGGATACAAAACCTATTAACTCAATTAAAATTTTGATATTTTTCGAAACAATCATTATGAACAATGCTACTACTTATTTGCAAACATTTTTTACTCTTCAACAAACATTGTCCTCTGCGAAACGCAAAAAAAAAAAACTAGTATTTACTAATTACAATCTATGAGTGTTTATGGATATAGTTAGACCGGGTTTGAGTTCATAATTATATACAACCCAACTTCTGATATTTTACAAATTATAAACCCAATCCATTCGTATTTTTTTTACCTAAGCGAGTTGGATATATTAGGTCAGAGACCTATAACATGAATTGTAAGTGCCACAATATCCTCAATATTTGATCTAATTTTCATATCCTGCACCACAAATAAGTTCTAGCTACCTTCCTTCTCCCCCACGCAAAGAGAATAGCTATTTTCTTGTTACTTTAAAAAAAAATTAATAAAAAGCCAACTAATAAAAATATTAGAGCCAAAATGTTTTTAAATAAAATAAAAATAAATACTTAATCCATAAAATATCAAATATAAAAACAAAAAAAATCCAGGTATCCAAATTAAATCAAGCTAACTAAGTTTTAAAAATCATAACCTGCCATACAATTCATAATATCTATTTTTTAAATTTATTAACCCCCTATCATTTTATAATATTCATCAACATAAGGACATATAATGTAAATACTACAAATGAGATGGTTTTGTTTCACCACGCCACCTATTATAACCAGTTGAATGTGGTCCCTTGGCATAATTTTGCATAGGAAGAAAGTAAAAGAACAAGACGATGCTTTCCACCGTCATATACGACAAACTGACAGGGAAATGAATTTATCACTGTACAAAGCATGGAATAAATTGATTTTCACCTCTAGCATCCAATGCTGGCTTCCTAGCTCGTGCAAATTATGGCATGAAATAAACCAAGCAGCCGAAATGAAGAGCAAGGAAATTAAGAGAAAGAACAACGATCCAACCTTTATATTTACAAGCATTGTAGAAAAAACCAGGTGATTTCTGAAAAAACTAAGTGACTTTCCCATGGCTTGAACTGCTTTCAATAACAGTACAAAAAACGGAGCATCTCATCAGAAACAGTGGTCTGTCAGAATTTGAGCATCATGAACAGCACATGGAGTTAAGATAAATGATTTATATACAGGCGTCCATCGCCCAGCAATAATGTGAGCACCTGCAGCAGCAGGTTTTGTTATTGCCTAACCATATCCAAGACTATTATCTGTTTTTTCCATGAATGAAAGGATTTCATTATCGACGGTAACTAGAAGCAGGAGCTGGCCTTCCCTACACAGTTGCTGTTTGTTACATGATCAAACAAAAGGAAGAACAAACAGAGCTCCGACAATTAGATCACCAGCTACAGAAGGTCCAGTATGACCAAGTCTATGAGACTGTGATTTAGCAATTCTTTCTGCAGCAACTTTGTGCTGTGCAGCCTTAACTGAACAGACTAAACACTGCTCTTCACAATGACATCTTCAATGAGTCCTGTTATTAATCTCTTTCCATCTAGATGACGAGCACCAAGCTATTCCGATCAGTGTAGAAGGAGAAGTGGTCCTCTTATGTGGGTGCGATTTGGCCCAATGAAACTCCATATTACCCAGAACACAAAGAGGATTAATAACCCTCCCCATTTTCAACTGTTAGCCAGGCAATGAAGCTATGCCTAGGATAATCTCTTTCAAGTCAAGATGTTAAATGTGCCTAATAAGCGTTGGATCACTTGCATGATTGGTTTCTATCACACTAGGAACATTACTCACTGAATCAGACACTAGATAGCTTGAACGTGTGCACCTGAACTTCCAATTCTATAATCCAATTTACACCAGCGTTTCACATAACTGAAACAACCAATGATGCCTAGAAAAACAAACTTCATAAACCCTATCAAAGATCAAAAAGTTGATATATCCATTAACTAAAAATAAAAAAACTAGGATATGTTTTTCCACTGTATAGTGTGAATGACATGAAAGTGTCGAGTGTGAAAATTTGTTCGTGATGATACTGGGACTGCTTTTCCTATTTGGTTGTGTTTCTTCACTTCTCCTTAGTCCATGTATATCCTGAATTCTCCTTCTGTTATCAAACCTAACTGCGCCAATCTTGCAAATCAAAACATATGCAAAGTGAAAGAAGATCAATGTCCACGTAAAGGCGTAAAGCAGTGGATCTAAACATGATGTTTTCCATTTATGCTTAAGCGCGGGATCATCTTTTTATGCAATTTTGTTGTAATTTTTTAATTTAATACTCAATACCTGGCTGACATATTTATGTTTCTGCTGATTCTAGGAGTTAGTGATGCAAAGGTTTTGACTAGTCAAGCTGTTGATCCCTTCCATAATGTGAAGGAAACCCAGAATTAAACCCGCCATCTGAGCATCACAAGCAGGTCCTTCCATTTCAAAGTGGCTAAAACCCAGAATTAAATCCACCATCTGACCATCACAAGCAGGTCCTTCCATTTCAAAGAGGCTTACTCTCTCAATGAGATGAGCTTTCAACACGGCCAACAGCAGATTTTAGCTTGTTCTCCAACTGTCCCACGCTCGTGAGCCCATCTCTAGTGCCCATGACGAAGAGTTTTGGTTTGGGCGACTATATAATTGTTTTATGGTGCCTCCCAAACTGTATAAGAGCAGTTTATCTACTCCAAAGGGTAACCCATGCTTACATAACCAATAATTCCTGCATAACCTGCAATTGGAGCTCCTACATGTGTGTGTGTGTGTGTAAATCTCAGCCAACGAAAAAATGGAAGGAAATGGGAGAGAGAAAACTCCTTTGCGCTCAATTTGAAGTTTGTAAATTGTAAATACATGTTCAGTATAGCGTAGGAAAGGTTTCTGGAACGTTGAAGGACTAACTGACAGAATAGGTCCAAACCACTTTTTGAGAGATTGTGTATTTAGAACGATGAAGATTCAAAATGTTTTTAATTTAGAAATATATTAAAATAAATTTTTTTATTTTTTAAAATTATTTTTGAAATCAGGACATAAAATATGTAAACATAAAAATCAAAATTTTTTAGAATACGGTGCAAATCGCATTCCCAAACAAGTAGTTAATCAGGCAAAAATACCCTATCATATGATTCTTGCCTCCATGAATTTGGTAGCTTAATATATTTCAAAAAATGCCAAAAGTATCTCAAAACGCTCATCAACATCGTGATGAACACATGTAGGCATGTTAACAGAAACATCAAATAAAACATAAAAAACGATGTTTCCTTTGGTTTTGACCATTTCAAAATCAATAGTTATTGGATCAAAACCATACCTGCAGAACCTACCTTCGAAATCTTGTTTGCTGGCAACTTTTAAGAGACCCGAGTACAAACAGCAACGACATCTGAATTTCAGCAAAACCATTAAGAAAACACCAGTTGATCTCCCAACACTTCTCATGTCAAAAGTGATTGCAGTGAAGCCTTTGATGGATAACCTCGAGGCAATTCCATGCACGAGTGTCCGGCTCCCTCCCATTTTTGAGTATGGATGCACCAGCACTATTGTATTGCTTTTGATTTGGGTGGTTTCTTGAGATGGCTCGAAGACTATTACATTAAGAGTTGTGCCATCTGGGGTTGAAATGAGGCAAGATTCAATTGCAATCTTTGTTGTTGTGAAGGGAAAAGGGAAAAAAAATGAAAGAAACGAGAACCTGGAACAGACACTTAATGGCTGTGTTAGTTGCGAATGAAGAGGGATAATAATGTAGGGGTTTAAGGATCATAGAAAGCAAGGCTGATGATTTTAAGGAGTGGCAGCTATTGGTCTTGTTGATGTTAATGAGCTGCAGAAGGCAGGCATCTAGGTGGCAGGATAAAGGAATTGTTAATTTTAGGAGAAAAGAAGTTTCCATAGGCTTATTCTTTCGCAGAGGATCACAGTACAACACAATGCCATGTCATTTTGGATTTTCAAAAGAAACTCCAGAAGATCTAAAAAAAGAAAGAGAAAGAGATCAATATGAAAAGTATAAAGAAATCCTGAAAGAGTTTACAAGGGAACACCAGTGATATTTACAATGTTTAACTAGAAAGATTTGCTAATTGAGATCAAAGCTTGCTTCCCTAGAGACGGTTGAGAGATTTTACAAGTGGGAAAGAGAAATCAAGGTCACCCAATGTATAATGAAATGATATACTCACACCATAAGATATATAACATTTTGGTTCAATTACTGAATGAGTGTGGTTATATAACAGGCCTAACTTTAATGACATGATCACCAATCTAAGAGCACAATGATTCAGGGCCAAGAACCGAACTGCGCAGGACAACCCGTTCCCCTGAATTGCAATATTAAAATACAAATGCATCTTAGGCAACCCCAAACTAGACTAGTACATTCCACAGTCATCACATAAACCACCATCAAGGGCATCTACAAAAACAAAGTGCCCAAATGTTTTTCAATTTTGGAAGAAAACAATGCCATTCATTCGTTGCAAGAGCCTGAGTGTTTTGAAATGGAAAGCTTCTATCCCTATCATTTCATTTCCTTCAGCAGTTTTTGAACAGAACATCATTTCCTTCCGTAAATTCATAAGTACTAGCAGATACTCAAGGGAAGCTCAAACAAACAAATATTAAGTATTTTAGGTAATTGTCTCTATCATCAATACATATTACATACAGTTATAGTTCAACTCATCATTTCTCTAAATCAAAAATGTCGAAAGTGCCGATCAAGGAATTGATTGATCGCTAGGATTCTATTGCAAATCTGCAATTGAAACATTTTTCACCCACATGAAAATACAAGTAAAGCTTGACCTTGCTATTGTACTTGAAATTCAGATTCATTTACAATTTAACCTCGACTCCAAATTCCATATCCAAATCAATGCTAACCCATTAATATTAACCAATTTACATCTTTATCTTGCATTACTAAACCAAACAAATAACCGAAACCCACAAAACAACATAGTTCATAAAACCCTAAACAAACCTTACAAAATTGATATATAATAATAATACTCCAAACAAAAAAGAAACCACTATTCCAAAGCGAAATGAGTTTCGATTACTTATCTTAACATAACCAAATTAAAGTTTCACCAGTAATTTCAACAAATTCAAGCACCAACACCACTGGTAGCTCCCTTCAACGCCTTCTTCAACTCCTCGTTAACATCTCCTTCTACTGATTTCTTCTCATTGTTTCTCCTTTCAATTTTATAACCACTACTCCCACTTTTAATTCCATTTCTCTCAAGTTTCCCAGAATTCAATTCCCCAATTAACAATTTCCCTCCACCAATTTCCTCCCTCAATCCCTCCACAGCTTTCTTCAGATGCCCATTCTCGCTTTGAAGTATCTCTAATTGCCTTTTCACACCCAAACACGCCTCTGCCACGTCAGAATTCCCCAACTCCATCCCCACCTTCCCAGTGGTCCCCTCTTTCTTACTCCTCCCATCTCCGCCATCCACGTGTTCAATCCCAACCTTGTTCATCACCAGAAACGGTATCTTCCTGAAATTAATCCCAGCCGTTGATTCACCACAACCACTCTTGATCTCAGCCGGGACCCGAACTCCCCACCGGAAATTCACCACAGCCCTGCTCCTCACGGGCAACTTCGTCCTTGCTGCCACTTCGAGACCAGAAAAAACCCCCGCAACCGCACTCGCCGTCACAGGAGGCAAAACAGTAATCCTCTTCCCATAAAACATGCCATTAGCCACAGCCGGAGTCGTATTCGGAGACGCAGGCTCGACGACCTCAACCGATCCATCATCATCAGACGAAACGCCACCGTTCTGAATCGACCTCGTCACGTGACCGACATGACTGGACGACTGCGACTTCTTAATAGAAAAGTCCCCAAATTGAGGCTTGAAGTGAAGCATGAAGTTAGGGTTCAGATTATTATTATTACCTTTACCCAACAAACTGAATTCAGCACTCATAATCATGGAGCTAGAGACCGGAGAGCCGAAAGGGCCGGTTCCGGTTTTGATAACGAGAGAGAAGGGGTTCCAGGTGTCATTAGGACGGTAAGAGAATTTGAAGCAGGGGCCTGATTCAAAGAAAGTAGAGAGATTTAAAGACAGTTCTTTGGATTCACCGGCTATAATCCCTGATTGGAATGGTAAACCTATGATGCTTAGTGGCACTTTGGCTCTAAAAAGAGGGTTTTGCTCTTCACGAAATTTTAGGGAGGCTTTCATTTTTTGTTCTATCAATAGCGATAAGTGAAGTGAAGATCGGGTGATTTATATAGCAATTAAATGGGTGAAGGTTTTGGAGGGATTTTGAAATTCGGATGAGAAAATTTGGAAACACGTTCCTCGAGGGAGCTCAAGCTTTGGGGGCAATCGCTGGCGGAAGCGGATTGATAGGGGTGGTTTTGGGTGTAATTTTTGTGGGAGGGAGAGGGTGAATTCGAGGGATGCGGTCTATTTTCTGATGGGTGGCTCATGGAGGGGATTTTTTTATTTTTTTACATCACGTTTTATTTAAAAAAAATTAATTTTTTTTATTTTTTATTTTAAATTAATTTTTTTATATATTTTAAAATTATTTTGATATATTAATATTAAAAATAACTTTTTAAAAAATAAATTTTACTTTAATATATTTTTAAAACAACAAAACTTTACGGGTGTGACCAAAGAAATAAATTAAATCTCGCCATGTTATTTGAATTTTTGAAACAGGTCGACTATGACCGGCGCGTTTAGCGTATGTCTCTACTCTCTACTGAACCGTTTGATTAAAATACCTTTGTTCGGCAACAAGAGAGAGGGTGTGATCGTGAGGCTGTGCCTGTCAGCTCGTCCACCAGCCATGTGGAGTGCAGTCTGCGTTGACGTCACACTCTTCAGCATTGGGTCCCTTTAATAAATATTTTTTTGTGGGTTTTTTAATTAATTATCATGATATTTTTTTATCCACACAAACTTTTTTGGAATTAAGTATACAATAAGTTATTTATATCCAGAGTGAGTTTATTTTTCGTAATTTTTCTTTCGATAGGAACATTTTTTTTAATCTACCGCCTTGTCAAAATAAAAAACAAAATCACTCAAATATTTTTTTGATTAAAGTTTAAAGAGCAAAGCTTTTGGATCAAATTAATTGATAAAGAATACAGGTGAGTAATTGAATTTGCTAAAAAAAAGCAGACATAGAATTAATTGAAAAAACCAAATTAAGATATTAAATTAAAAAAATATATTTTTTTTAAATGATAGCTAATCAGTAACAACAAGATATTGTTGAGTTTATTAAAGAAAATAAGATATAAATATTTTATAGGAGTGGATGGTATATGTAGAGGAGGTATTTTTCAGTTAAATAGTGATGGTTACAGCAAAAAAAGTAATTAAAAATACCACATTCATTCGCCTGAAAGTGCATATTTGATCGGCCAAAACTATCGAAGAAGAAGCTAAACAGTAGGTGAACAACGTGTCATTTAAGTTAAACTCTAGAAATTAGAGTTTTTAATTTGAGATCTAATAAATTTCATTTTAATTTCTATTTTTTCAATTGTTTTTAATTGCACTCATAATTAGCTCTCAAACTCTTAATTTCATGTCATGCCACCCTTGCCAAACTCAATCATCAACCTTAAAGTATAGTGCCATATATTGATCCTTGATTTTTGATTTGTGCACTTGGACCCTTAATTTACCGTCAAACTTTTAATTTTTTTTAATTTTGCCCCTGAATGGGTCAATTTCATCCCCTACAATCATACAATTTTTTTTCAGTTTTGTCCTTAGATTTGGATTTCTTTAATCAAGTCCCTAATTGTTCATTGGATTTTAATATTTATGCAATCAAGCCCCTGATTTAACCAAATTAACTCTTTAAAATTATAAATTGACCTTCAGACTTTAATTTCTTCAAATTAAGGCCTAAATTAACTTCAAATATCAATACTTCTTGCAATTAAGTCCTCAATAAAATTAATTAAGCCTTTCAGAATTTTTATTGAGTCCTTACCTATCCAGATTTGTATTTCTTTACCCCAAATAAAAATATTTTCATCAAATAAACCTAGAATTGGGTTGCTAATTTTATCAAATTTATACATGTTGGTGCTCCAACTTTTTCACTTGTTAATTTGGTCTTTCACCATCGACTTGAACAATCTTCTAGGCTTTCTTCATATATATTCTCTTGTATTTTGAATTTTTTTTCTATTTTTTTCTTAATTTTTTTATAGGGTCAAAAGTGGATAACAACAAAAGTGTCATTTGAATATAACAAGATTGTAATGACTAAGAATAATGTATTTGTGAGGAAAGGATATTGTAACAATGGACTTTTTATACTCAACGTTGCTAATGAAATAAATGCAAATG
This sequence comes from Populus simonii, assembly GCA_007827005.2. Lineage (NCBI taxonomy): Eukaryota > Viridiplantae > Streptophyta > Magnoliopsida > Malpighiales > Salicaceae > Populus > Populus simonii. The sequence continues at coordinate 20,615,739 of CM017469.2, forward strand.
CATTTTTTTTCTACTTATTTGCTTGACTCTATTGATTTATAGCATGCTAGAGCAGGACATGTTAGTTTATCTTATCTTAAAAAAATGAATTCTCTTGGTTTAATTTATGGTTTAAACTCTTCATCTATGAAGAAATATGAAATATGTGTTGAAACTAAAATTACTAAGAAAACATATGCATCTGTTTAAAAAAAATACATTACTTAGGTTAATACACACAAACTTAGGTGATTTAAAATAAACTATGACTAGATGAGGTAGGAAATATTATGTGACCTACATATATGATTTTTCAAGATATACAAAATTTTATCTACTTAGAAGAAAAGATTAAGCTTATAACATATTTTATTATATAAAATAAAATTAAAAAAATCAACTAAATAAAAAAAATCAAACGAGTTAAATCTAATAGAGAGGTGAGCATTTTGTTTTTTATGAATGACTTGTGAAAAGAAATGTATAATACATGAAGTTACTCCATCTTATTCACTTGAGTCTAATGGGGTAGCTAAAAGAAAAAAAATAAAACTTTAAAAGAAATGATGAATGTTATGCTAGTTAGTTCTTTAGCATCTGATAATTAATGGGGTGAAGCTATTTTATCTACATGTCATTTATAAAATAAAATTTCTTATAAGAAAATTGATTTAACACCTTATAAATTATGGAATGATTATTATCCTAATTTAAAATATCTAAAAATATGGGGGAGTCTAGCTAAGGTTATGTTACCTGAACCAAAAAAGAGAAAGATAAGTTTATACACTTATGATTGTATGTTTATTGGTTATTGGTTATGTTGAAAATAATGTTGCATGTAGGTTTTTAGTATTAAAAAGTGATGTGTTGGATTGCAATAGTATTATTGAAACAAAAACTACAGGATTCTTTGAACACGTTTATCCATTAAGAGAAAAGATTTGTTATGCACCTATTAATGGTAACAAAATTGATAAAACTCACATTGAGAAAATAAGGAATAAGAGACAAAGGAAAGAAACTTCATTTGAAAATTATTTTTTCACTTATTTGGTAGATAAGAATTCAGTGACCTACTCTAAAACTATCTCTTCTTCTAATTCTGGTTTTGAAAAGAAGCAATTAAAGTTGAAATTGATTTGCATATACAAAATCAAACTTGGGAAATAACTGATTTGCCCCCAAATACAAAACCTATTGGTTGCAAATGGATTTTTTTAAAAAAAATATTTTCCTAATGGTTCTATAGATAAATACAAAACAAGATTGGTTGCAAAGAGTTTTACTCAAAAACAAAATATGGATTATTTTGACACATTTTCACCTGTAATAAGAATTTGTTCAATTTGAGTTTTAACTGTTTTAGCTTCAATTTATAACCTTTATATGCATCAAATACATGTTAAAATTGTTTTTCTAAATAATGATTTAGAAGAAGAGATATATATGTTACAACTGGAAGGTTGTTTAGTTCCTGAACAAAAAAATAAAGTTCATAAGTTGAAAAGATCTTTATATTACTTAAAGCAAGCTCCTAAACAATGACATGAAAAATTTGATGGAGTTGTTTTGAGTGATGGTTTTTTCGGTTAGTATGGATAAATGTGTGTATACTAAGTCTATTGATAATGAATATGTGATCATTAGTTTATATATAGATGATATGCTTGTTTTTTGTACTAATATGAATGTCGTGTATAGCACCAAACATCTCTTAAGCTAGTGTAATATTAGTTATTAAAATTATAAGGAGAGACAATGATATAATATTAACACATGAATATTATATAGAGAAGCTTTTCAAGAGGTTTGGTCACCTTAATGTGACACTTGTGAGTACTTCTTATAATGCTAACACTCGAAGTTGTTGCTCAGTTTGAGTATGCTCAGATTATTAGGAGTCTGATGCCTTTGACGAACTTCACTCGACCTGATATAACATACATTGTGTGTAGATTGAGTAGATATACATAAAATCTTAATCATGAGCATTAGGTGACAATAGTTCAACTAATGAAATATTTGAAAGGTACCATGGACTATGATATTTTATATAGTAGATTTCATGTTGTATTAGAAGCATATATCGATGCTAACTAGATTCCAATTCAAATGAGATTAAATCCACACTGATATATATGTTTATTCTTGGTGGTGATGCAATGTCTTGGAAAATCATTCAAGAAAAGTTTAATCGTTCAATCTATCATGGAGTCAGAATTTATAGCTTTAGAATTAGTAGGAAATGAAGTTAATTGGTTGAGGAATTTTTTAACTAAAATTCCATTTGGAGTATAACCAACACATTATATATCAATGCATTGTGATTGCCAAACGGTAATAGCTGACAATAGCCACTGCTAAGAATAAATTCTTCAATAGTAAAAATTGACATATTCAATTAAGACATGATGTTATAAAACAGTTGCTAAAAGGTGGAATTATTTCAATTGATTATGTGAAGTCAAAAATGAATTTGGCCGATTCTTTAACTAAACTAGTTAGTAGAAAGATGATTTTAAAAATATTGAGGGGAATAAGACTAATGTTAATTAAGAAATCAAAATGATGGTAACCCAATATATGTGATTGGAGATCCTATGAATTAAGTTCATATGAGTAATAACAAAGTTATTTGTGGTCTGTAGCACTATAAAACAAGTCATTTTCCATGATATGAGGATAATACTAGTTTGCAATTAAAGAGATGATGAACTAAAAACTTCTTAATGAATTTCATATTGCTTATAGATAGTGTTCAAGTTGTAGTGAATACTTGATGGAATTACCTATATAAGTGTGGAATGGGGCCGCTTCCATAAGATACTAGCAAATCTCTACAACACTCATGAAAAACTAGGCGCACGCGTGGCTTATTAGAGTAAGATCGGTCAAACAACAAGAAATTATAGGAGTATAATTTGATTGGTGAGATACCTAACTTACAATAAGAATTTTTTATTCATAGAATTTAAAAACTTTACCAATAATTATATATGTTAAATCTCATTCTTTCTATGATTTGGTTCATAATCCAAAAAGCACCAAGTTAAATGCATTAATCGATAAAAATTCAACAAGTATATTCTTATTAAGAAACAAATCTCTTGAAATATATAGGGGATTGTTGTAAAAATGAAATTTGAGAGATTATTTTAAAATATTTTTATCTCACATTGAAAAGACACAACTTTCTCATTGTTAACATAAAATATATGTATTAATAGGCTTCTAATCCCACATTAAAAAAAAGATCTTTTAATATTTATATAGTAAATTTTAATATGGGCTAGTAACTAATAAGGATAAGGTGATAAGCTTGCACACATATGATTAAGTCGTGCAAGAGAACACCTTTAATTACTCATGTACATGTGAGGCAATGCCTATACTTTTTAAACTTTTTGTCTTCAATAATAATTTATTTTTGACCTATTACATTGTAGTTTTTTAAATTCTTGGAATTAATTTTCTAGCAGTATATATATATATATATATATATATCATAAAAACTCTTTAACATTTCTAACAATTATTTTTTGAAAAATTGTTGTAACAACAACCAATTACAAAACAACACCTTAATTCTATCATTTATTTTCTAACTAACTGTTGTAGACTTTAATTCTCATATTTATTTATTTTTGTGCTGTTGTGGGCTACAAGCCTATATGGCTATATATATACTTGCATTTTTAGAGACAAAAAAACAAAATACCACCTGACTTGAAACACTTAGAGGGCGTTTGGTAACGTGGCTGCGGGTGAGGTTTACCTGCAGCCACACCAAATGTCGTTTGGTTAAGAAGAAAAAATTGCTTTTTGCTGCTTCTTGTAGGGGAAAAAGCAGAACAGTGGAGCCATGCTCCACTGCTGCACTGTTCACTTTAGTGAACAATTTTATTTTATTTTTTGTGAAAAACAGGGCAAAAAGTTTTTTTTTTCTTGAAAATCCAGTGCAGTTAATTGATTTAACTCGTATTGTTCACATGAACATGAACAATATTGTTTTTTAAAAAAATTAGTTTAAGGTGAATTAAATTTACTCGTATTGTAATCTCAATTTTATTTCTGATAATATTTTACCTAATTTTATTGCACGCTCAAAAAATCATGAAAACTATAGTTCTTGTCGAATGAATTTTGTACGTAATGAAATTATATTTTTTTTTTAAATTGAGTTTTACTCGAAAAACTAGTATTTAATAATAACACTACATAAATTAGAAGGATATTGCATGATGACGTAGCATTTGTGGAATTTGATCGCAATTCCAATTATGTTATTGCTGGCTCCGACCCAGTTAAAAAAAATTCAGATTTTATTTTTATTTTAATTGTGTTTTATTCAAAAAATTAGAAGGATATCGCTTGATGACGTAACAAAAAATTCAGTTTTTGTTGTTGCGTGCTTAAGAAACCATGAAAAATATAGTCATTGTTGGATAGATTTCGTATGTGATGACATTGCATATAGTTTAATGGAATAATAAAAATTTTTTGATATCAATATTATTTATTTCATGATGTAATAATAGTAGTTAAATCTACAATATTTAAATTAAAAATATTTTTTAATTATTTTATAACCTCAATTTGAAAAGTATTTTTTTAACCAAACACATTAAACTACTTTTTGTTCAACCTCAATTTCAACCACAGTTTTAACCAAACATATATTTTTTCAACCCAACCTCAACTAAAAGTACTTTTTATAAAACAACTTTTTTAAAACCACAACAGCAACCGCAATACCAAACACGCTCTTAAACTTGTTGGATTTTCTTTTTGTTGTTTTCCTTCTTGTTGTTTATGCATCTCTCCTTTTGAAGAAGAACTTGTTAAATCCCGGATAGTCTTGTGTGGGTAAATATCCTCAAGGATGGATCTGTGCACGCTTGAGGGAGGTTTATTTTTTTTTCCTAAAATGAACAAATTATGCAGTCAGCCCTAGAAAGTAAAAGGAATAAAAGAGATGCGTGACCTCTTAAATCAACAGGCAATCCTAGCAGAGGCTTGTTCTCGTTTGCTGCAGACATTGTAACAACCTTCTTAAATTTCATTGGTGCTGAAGAAATGCTCTGGAAAAATGGTTGCCTTGATGAGATGCAAGAGCAACTCATAAGCCTATTCCAAGATGTCTCTCCATGTTCAGTACTGAAACTAGCTGCACTTGACATAAATACTATTTGAGAAGAAGATACGCAAGGCCTGATCATCGCTATGTTTGTTACAGGAGTTAGAGATGTAGCCATTTTGTGCAGTTAAATCTCAGAATAGTCTTTACAAGATTGAAAAGATCATATGCATTCAAAGCAGAAACATGGTAAGGTCGTACATTGAAACATAAACTTGGTTCATGTAGCCTCCCAAGAGTAATTTCTAACTCGCAAAGGAGAAAAATTAGAAAGATAAAAAACATTATAAAATAATGCGATGAAGTTATCCATATCAACTATAGCAAGTTCTTCCAAGAATTTTCAAAAAAAGTTGAAATCTACCTTGTCTATAACGTAAATGACATCGCAACTTTTTACTACTAATTCATAGCCCTAAAGTATCGCTGCGGATCGCTGCGGTGATATTGCTTGAGCAAAAAAAAAGGGTGTTTTATGTAAATCAACATTATACAAATACTACTAAAGCAAAAAAGCGACATAGCCATGTCATGTCTAATACAAATAATTTTTACCATACTTTTAAAACAAACAGACCGTAAGTACAGATTCACGATTGAATCTGCTTTTTATTAAATTTAAATTATTTTTATATTTTTTTTAAAAAATTATTTTGTTATGCTAATGTAAATAATCTTTATCATACTTTTAAACCTAATTGGGCTACGAGAGTTTTTCTACAAGTTTAAAGACTGGCCAGCTAGATGATGTTCCAATCAAAACTTGATTGGTATTATGGTAGTTATTGCTTTTTAAAGTGTTTTTTAGATGGAAATACATTAAAATAATAACTTTTTTTTTATTTTTTAAAATTTATTTTTAATATCAACACATTAAAACGATTTGAAAACACTAATGAACCCGATCTTGTTACAGGGTTAATTTGCCAACTCAGGCATAATGTCTTGTTATAGGGTTAACTAATATATTAACTTGCGCTCCGTAGCATGTCAATAATAAAAAATTAAATGTAAAAGAAATAGTAAGAGTATAAAGAATATTTTAAGTGTCTTGAGTCTGACGATCAAGCCGGACCTAAGAGCCTTAAGTCTGGCTGTCATGCCAGTCCCAAGACAATTGGACCTGGCGTGGCAGCCAGATCCAAGTTTGTTAGGTCTAGTAGTCATGCCAGACTTAAAAGCCTTGGGTCCAGCGTGATATCCAGATCCAAGAAGCTTGGGTCTGGCGTGTTTATTAGACCCAAAGTGCTTGGGTCTAGCAACCCTTGCCTAACCTATACAAACAATAAAGAAGGAGATGATAATTGTGCATTTTAGTAGAAAGAGAAAAGAAAGAAAAAACACAATCAATCAAAAAAATGTTTCGCGAAAAGATAAATTGATAGTAAAACTACTATTACAATTCATACTAAAAAGTCTTTTCATCTATAATAATTTCTTCATACCATTTAGTTTTTGTTATAATTAGCCGGGTTTAGACTAAGTTTTATATTAAAAAAAATAGTAGAAGAAGAAAGCAGGGTAGGGATGAAAAATTTAATTCCAATCCAATGAACACTAGAATAAATGAATATTTTTTAAAAACCAATAAATAATAAATAAGATAAAAAATTGTCAAATTCAATTCAAACCAAGTAGTGGGTAGTTTTCCCCCATGATCTCCCATGATCTTAGTGGGTTGAGAGAAACCCCTGGTCAGCCCCCACGTTTTCAGCCCCCATGATCCCATGATCTTGATATCCATAACTGTCACTAACCTACATTCTGCATGTCCACCTGGCAGCCCCAACTGCCAGCTCTTGTTGCGTCATCTGTTGAGTCACTCGCATGCCTTGGACAGTTCTTCATCCAAGTTTCAGATCGTGCCAAGTTGAATCAACAACTTGCACAAGCCGTTGCGCGCTGCTGAATTCGCATCTGCGTACAGGCTGCCAATGTCTGTGCTGCCGAATTCGCATCTGAGTGCAGGATACCAATGTCTGCGTTGCCGAATTCCGCGACAGCCTCAGTTCTCGTCAACCTATCCCCTGATGAGTTTTCCTGCGTGGCCTGGACATTCCATCATCTAGCCCATGTTTGTCAACAATCTGCACTGCTAATTTTTCTTTGACGAACCTACAGTTATATAAATCTGCGCTGCCGATTTTTTCTCCTGTTGGTATGGCTGCCAGCAACTCTAAGCACTGTCTTGGACAGCTTGCCGAAGAGTGCACCTCGTGCACGTTTGACACTATTACAAACCACCGATCAAAAAAACCCGACGCCCTCATCGAACAGATTCGAAGTACCATTGCACCGCATCTCTTCCTCGTCACATTCCATGTTTCTCCCATGAAACCTCTAGCTTTGCCCACATTCAACAACAATTCAGTCCACCGAATTTCGTCAACCTGTTTCAAAACGAATAGGATATAATTATCGATGGATAATCTTCACCCTTGACAGCAGAGCTATCAGTGCTTCTCACCCTCCACTTCTCCATCTCTCTTTGCGACCCCTATCAGCTTAACCTGCTCCCCTAGAAAGAAACCCTTCTCTAGGGTCACGGTTTTGGCTCCTGTTCTTTATTCTGTTACCAGATTCAGTTCTTTCAATTCTTTATTCGATCGGGATTTTCCTATTCGTTTTTATTTGCATCTGGGATTTAAATCGATGATGGATACAAGAAAGAGAGGGAGGCCTGACTTCAAAACTAATGGCTTTGGTGGATTCAAGAAATCTAAGCAAGGTCAACTATTTCTCTTAATCTCAAGATCTAGCCAGTTAATTTCTTTAACTGGTATCTGGGCTTTTCATGTTGTTTGGTTTTCTTTTGGTGTTTTTACTGATTTGTTTATGCTTTAAGTATGTTTTTAACTTTTTGTGGATTTATGCGTCTTAGCTTTTAAGAATTTGTTAGCTTGCACGGTGTTTTAAGGGAGAATTTAGCCTCAAGTGTTCTTTGTGTGTCTGTTTGGTTTCCAAGGCTAAATTTTTAATCATTTGCGTGTTTTAAAATTTGGGTCAATGCCAATAATGAAGCTTTTATTCCGTGGAAAGATTGGTTGATTGTTATCTTTACTGTTTTGGTTTTTTTTTTACATAATTTATGCTTCTGTATTGCTGCTAGAATGTTTAAATTATGTTGTTTTGGGGGTTAACTGGTTAGGCTTTTTTTTTACGTTGGTTGTAGTAGTGATTTTGCCTGCTTGTATGTCAAACCTTTGCTGCTGTTTCACTGGTAGGACTGTAGAGTCAGGAATTACCCGCATTAGCTTTGATTGTAGTTGTGATTCTCTTGCTTATCCCACTTCTTCTTCTGCTGCTGCTGCTTGAATATTGGCATAATAGTTTCAGAAACTACCTCATTGGTTGGTGTCCTTGGGAAATCCAATTTTTAAACTGTCGTTGAACATGCAAAATCTTAGCCTTTGGAGAAACTTTACCTGTGTTACAAGTTATACTTGAAGCACTGATAATGTAGCATTCATTTATAGGGTGAAAAGGCTGCAAATAAAACACTTCAAACCATACAAACACTCAAATTGAATTATCCCCAAAGCTCAAGAACTGTTACTCATCGTCAAAAGATTGTCCTTTGTTTGAGTAATATATTTTACAGAATTAACCCCAGAATTAACCCAAGCATCCTTCAATGGCTTTGAGAGAGATTTTTGGTTTCTCCTCTAAACATAACTAACATCGAACAGCCTCAAATATAAATGCATTTGGCCAAACAAAAATCAAATCATCTCCCAGAATTTAACTTCACCTCAATTAAACATGCCCTGAACTAAGTGAAAATCTCAACAAAACAAAAACACCCATAAACTTCATTGGAGACTTCAGTTCACTTGTGAAGTACAAAAACAGGGTTACCCATATGAGTGGATGCTACATAAGGGTGAGAAAAATTTGCTGGAATGTACTTGTCAATGTACATCTATATTATGCACTGTGCATTCTATATTAGTTAGACAAATTTATTATAAAAAACTTCGGTGTTTTGTAGTGAATCCTAATGGTATTAAACTTGGGAATATTCTAGAATAAGTAGATTAAGAATCTGGAGAAATTTTAACTGAGAACAAGTAATTAATGTTTGTATCAGAAATGGACCCCTTATCAACTGGTGTAGGAAGCAAATTGAAGCCATGCACCAAGTTTTTCAGGTTCAAATTTTCTCACCTAAATAAGTATCTTGAATTTCATCCTTTATCTTTTAATATTTAAAAGTTACTGTAATTTTTTTTCCACAATTTAAGTTGTGTACTGTGCTAATGAAGTGGGTATTCTAGCTGTTATACAGATACTTAGTCATAACTGTGCTTTGTTCAAACAAAGTTAATTAATGGAATTTCATTGGAGACTTTGTTTTACTTATGAACTACAAAAAAAGATAATTGCTTGCTGGAAAACAGTTGATGTAAGACTTTTTTTTTTTTTCCCTGGATATTGATTTTATTTCTATACCCAAGGAATGTCCTCTGGCTTTCCTTGCTACTTTAACAACGATAACATTTAATGTTATTTTTTCCATTTTAAAGTTTATTGGTTCTGGATTGAACACAACTTCCTATTAAATAAATTAGATTATGTTGAAGTAAGTTAAACTTTCGGTATGGTGTCAAAAATTTAGAATAATGGATTTGCTGGCACAGACTTGTATTACTGTAGCAGCAAGTTCAATTATCTAGAGTTGTATCATTTTGTGAGTGCCATATTGTCATCCATGCCACTGAAGTTTATGCTATGCTATCTTCTAATCTGTGATGAAGGTATTCCAGTTTGGAGTCTTGTTGCCTTAGTTCATTGGTATAATGGAGTCTTAGTTTAACATCACTTCAGCTGTGTTCCTTATTTCTGGTCCTAACAGAATTTTGATTCAGTATTTCATTTTTCTAGGTGGTAGCCTATTCTGCTTTCATTCCCAATATTTGGAGATGCTGTTATACAGAATTCATCATGTGAATCTGCATTTTTATCAAAGTCAATTGCATTGTGGTTATCATCTGCAGTTGATAGTTAGAAGAATAAGATTGTAGACGAGCATTTCAATCTTTTTTAATTAAATGATAGTTGTAGGCCTCAATTGTTTGATTAGTATTCAGCTGCTAGATGTACTTTTGGACTTTTAAGCAGTATCATTTATTTGCAGATGGTGGATTGACTTACTGAACCTTTTTTTTTTGGTTATGCTTTGGATTGCAGCACTGGTGGCTGTCCATTTGGTGAGAGCTGCCACTTTCTCCACCATGTTCCTGGTGGCTACAATGCTGTGGCCCAGATGATGAATCTGGGACCTAATGTCACCCCACCATCCAGAAGTATGGTGGCCCCACTGCCAGTCCCTAATGGCTCTGCTTCGTCTACTGTTAAAGGCCGGCTATGTAACAAATACAGTAGTGCTGAAGGTTGCAAATTTGGTGATAAATGCCGTTTTGCGCATGGTGAGTGGGAACTTGGCAGGGATTTTGCTCCATCTCACAACAATCCACGTGCTGCTGGAAGTGTTCCAGGACATTTGGGTGGTCGTGTGGAGCAACCTCCTCCTGGCCCTGCTACCAGCTTTGGTGTCTTTGCCACCACTACAAGAATCAGTGTCGATGCCTCTCTTGCTGCATTCATCATTGGTAAGGGTGGTGTGCATTCCATACAGATATGCAACCGAACAGGAGTCAAGCTGTCTATTAAGGAGCATGAAACAAATCCAAATCTCAAGAACATCGAACTTGAGGGGTCATTTGAACAGATTGCCCAAGCTAGCAAGATGGTAGAAGAGCTTGTAAAGGTGAATTCAGCAAAAGCCGCTGCAAAAACCTCTGGGGGCCGTGGGGGGCATGCCAATCCAGGAAGCAACTATAAGACCAAGTTGTGACAATTTTGCCAAAGGGTCTTGCACTTTTGGTCAAAGGTGCCATTTTGCTCACGGAGCTGCTGAATTGCGCAAGACAGCAGCGTGAGTGATAAGTTTTCCTAGTTTGGCTCTATCTGTTGTGCAGTCATGTATGCGTGAGCTCTATTTTAGTTCTGGCCGTGCAATGCTTATTGGTGAGAGGAAATTATGATTTTACATTTTTTGGCTTCTTGTATACTTTCTTAGAACTATCATAGCTTTAGCCTTCCAAATTCCCCCCCTTCTGCATCTGATGTAACATACTTTGGCAGCTTGTCCATGCCGTCCATAGTTCCATGTTCCGAGTAGATAATAGTAGCTTTGTCTAATCTGCTAGAAACCCTTGAATTTTAAACTTTTGTATTCTATTATAGTACTTTAATAATTTCTATTGCGAAGTGCGATCCTCCTATGTTTCAGAAGCCAAAGCCTTTTTAGAATTATGTCACGGCATTCTCTGCATAAATCATTACCTCGTGGAAGATTTTCTATATCTGTGCAGTTTCTATTATGATTTAGATGGTTAGAACCATTGTTGTAAAACCTGGCCAGCCTGGTGGATTGACCTGGGCAACCCGAGGCCTTGGCCAGGTTTTACACAGGAGAAACTAGAGTTGCAGTTGCAGTTGGTCTAATCAAACCCAACCCGAGAAACCTAGCATAACCTGAGTGAGATTTAATTCTTTTCTTCTTTTTAATAAAAAGCCATTTCTTGATTCTCTTTTCTCAGTAAGTTCCATGGCACCTTGTGTCTTCTCCTATGCATCTGGAGGTTCTGGTCCCTTTGGAATCTTTGGTAGCAGATTTCACAAATATATCACTAAGCATTGAGATACTGATCTTATTTGTTTTTTGTTTTTGTATTTCAAAAATGTTTTTAAAAATTTTTAAATTTTTTTCTTTGTTTCAAATTAATATTTTTTAATATTTTCAGATTATTTTGATACACTAATATTAAAAATAATTATTTAAAAATAAAAAAAATATTATTTTGATATATTTATGTGTGAAAAACACTTTAAAAAACAACCGTAACCATACTTATTATCTTTGCCAGGCACAAGGAACAAAGATTAGTAGCTGGTGTATTAAGAACGATATTGGAATAAGAAAGAAAACCCATGAATTGAATTGAAGAAGAAGAACAAGAAGAAGTGAAATGAAATTAATACACAAAGGACAAAGAGTAGTGCCACTGCCGGGTTAGAGACGGACGCATTATTCATATACATTTCGTGGATTGTGTAGGCTTCAGCCGACACGAATTGACGTTATTTTAATATGTTTTTGTAATTATATTGCTTTATTTTTTTAAATATTTTTTATTTAAAATAATATTTTTTATTTTTAAAAAAATTATTTTTAATATCATAACATTAACGGAATTTAAAAATATTATAAAAGATATAATTCTAAACAATTGTTTTTCAAAACTAGAAAAATAATAGTCTGCACAACCAAACACCCTTATGTCTGTTGCCTCGAGTTACAAATTCTATCATAAAAAAAATTACAAAATTATCTGAAAAACTAACTAAAAGAAAAGGAGAAATAAAATGAATTAACAAACAAACCAGATATTTAATGAAAAATACCGAAAATTTAGCATCGATCAATTCACCTAAAACAAACCCAGTAAAAAATAGTTGTTGCATAAAGTTTAATAAAAATAAGTTATAACACACAATATTTTTTTTATTTGATATTTATTTCAATAGTTTTTTATTTTTCCTTTATTTAAAATTTAATGAGCTATTGGATCACCTTAAGATCGGGACAAGGAGATTCACAGTTTTATTGTCACGCATACCGGTGAATCCATTTTGTTTGTTCCACATGCGAAGTGGATGGTAAAATTCTTTTTTATTACATCTATTTTTTAAAATTATTGTTTTATATTAATATGTTTAACTAATAATGTTTTTCTCTTGCAAACCACGGTTCTTGAATGCAAACCAAAATAAATGAAGCTTTTCGTAGAAATGCATGTGTAAAATAATAATAGTACAAAATGAGTGTAGCGGCCCGTGGTTAGCTAAGCTTGGAAGTTACAGTATGTTGGATTTCAATAAAAAAAAATTTAAAATTTAAAATTTACTGACTGATTTTTTTTTCAAGAAACATATAACTTCCTATCATATAAGAGATACAAGGACAATTCTTAGATCCATCCACTACAACCGAGAACTTGCATACGACCCAAAGTGTTTTAACCGTTTGATATTCATAATTAATTTTGAGCACTCAATCTCTAGAGTTTCAAACTATTAATTTTAACTGTATCTTGTTGCTAATACAGAACATCTTAGTACTGAGATTGCTGAACTTTAATTATTATACATAGAGCTAAAAATCACACATGAATATTCCATGTGCTCCCTTTTATAGCCTCTCAATCGTGATGAAAACTCGTATCCTTTTCCTTCTCCTATCCATCTCTTGCCGACGTAATAAAACAGTGATTATATTACCGACATAATAAAATACTTCACCAAGAAAAGTTTTTCCAACAAACAATAACCGCCCGTCAAAAAAAACATGCCGACAAAATCAATTTCCAACCACCGGAGGAGTATTCGATCAATAGATTATAAAAATCCGGTAGTGTACCTTCCTGACTTTCCACAATGAGAGCCACCGAAGGGGCGTGAATAAAACTCTTAATTAATGGGGTCTAGGAAACAACATGGAAGCTTCTGCAAAGAATAATACCTCAAAATCCATTTCAAACTCAAATAATTCGAGTATAGGTCATATGGATTGTAATAATTTATGAAATATCTTTATTTATTTTAAATACAAAAAATATTTTTTTTCTGTTATTTCATTTTTTAAATAGTTATGTCATTAATGAAATATTATTTCAAAACAAAAGTCAATGGTTGCAACCGGATTTTTGACCGGATCATCTGGATCACAATGCATTTTTTCTTTTTTTATTATTTTTCAACCCGACCTGATTCCAGCCTTCGGATCGGCCGGGTTCCGGGTTAACCTGCCGAGCTGGTTTTAAAATTATAGTTTAAATAGCTATGTCATTAATGAAATCTCATTTGAAAATAATTATGAACTTTTTTTTTTTTCAGAGATAAGATTCTTCAGTTGGTTTTGTTAAAGAATCTTATAATAAACTAATTTCCTATTTTAGATTAAACAACACAATAATGAATCATCAAACGGATTTAATTTACAGCACAACAACACACCAGAAAACGTGAGGAGCCAAACAGGCTCTATTTTCAATACTTATCATCTCACGTGCGATCACTATCAGATAACTGTAAATTAGTCAAACTAAGAGGGATAATTCCGTGAATATAGTCAGCAGATATTTCAACATCACGAATCTCAACCATATGTTGTTGAGAGGAGCGGTTAAGATTGAGGCCACGTCATCGCATGGATTGGATACAGGTCTCGCAAAGCTGCGCATGCGACCATAATACCACTGACAAGGCGCCACGGGAAAAAGCATTTAAGAACTATAAATTAAGTCCCCTTGTGAATGACGGTCATGATTATTCCATTTGGAATTGAATGAGAGGATTGATGATTTAAGGTGTATTTTATTTAAAAATATATTAAAGTAAAGTAAAATTATATTTATTATTATCACATCAAAATAATATAAAAACATAAAAATAATTTTAATTTTAAGTAAAAAAATAATTTTTTAAATTAAAAAAAATGATTTGTACACCCTGAAATAACAAAAAAATCAACTATTTCTTTCTAAATTGTCATCAATTACATGTTTAAAATAATTTTTTTTTAAAATAATTTTTTATATTTTAAAATAATTTTAATGTAGTGATATTAAAAATTATTTTTTAAAATAAAAAATTATTATTTTAATATATTTCTAAATAAAAAATATTTTAAACAAGAAAAGGTTTTACAATTTAAAAATATTATTACCTTTATACTTTTCATAAAGCGTTTTTATAAATCTCAGACATAAAGTAACCTGATTTGTTTTTATTTGCAAAGTCGATATAAAAAAATCTTGATTCTTTTATAAAAAACTGTACACAATAAAACACACATTGGTAAACTATCTTTTGGTATATATACTTTCTTATTTTATAAAAAAGCTCTATTCTAAAGGCAAAATTCAAGCCTTCTATTGAGAGTGAAATTGTATTTTAATAACCCAAGTAAAACAAAAATTTGAAATTTTTCTTGCATCTTTCAACTCTCAAGAAAATGACATTAATCTAAATTTATTCGAAATTAACAAGGAAACGTCGACATCAATCATCATTCAAGAAAATTACAATAGTTTGTAATTTGGAAGCGATCGGAAATATAAATAGAAGTTGAGGGACCGATTTGTAGTTAGGCCAGTCGAAATTTCAAGGAAACGTCTAAACGACAAGTTGATATGTGGGGCCCAAATGGAAGAGCAAAGGTAGGAGGAAGGGAGCGGTCGCGATATTGCTTAAAATACTGGCCTCTCCCCCTTGTGCCTTTGCACAAGAGCCGGCTACGCCTATTATTGCACGCCCGCAAGCACATAGAAATAGAGAGGATTTTGGGAAAAGGAGAAGCGAGGCTTCAAGAGAAGGAGAGTCACTCCCTTTCTCCCTTATCAGGTAATAATACATTTCCTCTCCTCTTTAGCTCTCTGCTCTGTTTCAATCACCAACCTGCATTCTTGTGTTTGATTCCTTTGCGGGTTCTGCGCGCGAATGCTTGTTTTCTTCTCTCCTGGGTCTTAGATATTTCAGATCCAGGTAAAAACGATGATCTTTTCTCTGATGTTTCTGGTATTATATTCGAGTTAATTACAGTATTATTTTGTAAGAGATTGGTTTTTGGTTAGATCTGTGAGTGCGGTATTGTGTTGTGTTTTTTCTCCGTGAGGGTGGTTTCTGCTTAATTCTCCCAATTTGCCGAGTCTGTTGCTTTCTTTCTTTTCTTCTTCTTCTTCTTCTAATTAATTGAAAATGGCATCTTTGAAAGCTATTTTTTTGTTTTTGTTTTTAACGAACTCTGTACTGAGCAAATTAATAATAATAATAATAATAATAATAAATAGCATCTTGATTTTGAATCCTTTCAAGATATTTGTCTGGTCGTTGTTTTTTAGTACTTTCTCAAATTAAATATAAAAATCTTGGTAGACTCAGGTCAAGTAAAGAAGATCTCAAACGGTGTTGGTGAATCTTTTAATTCTTCGGTGGTGGGTAAGGAGGCCGGCCTTAGATTTCGACTACAGCTGTTTTTGTAGGTTTCTTTGGCCTTGTTTGAAAAAAAAATATCTCCCTTGCCGCCGCTCTGCATGTGAATAATTGGCTGGGGGAAAATAAAGAAACCAACTTGGATACTCAAGCTGGTGGCTTTGAGAAGGACGTTTTATCTTGGAATAAAAGTAATAATCTCAAAGTCCATTTTATAGCCTTGATGGAGAGGCGAGATTGACAAATTAGTAAAACTGAGTTTTTTTTTAATTTTTTTTTATATTTATATATCGCTCTTACATGTAGCTGAAGAAATTAAATTTAAAAAATATTTTAATATATTTTTAAATAAAAAACAATCCCAAACTGACATGAGATGTGAATCGAGGAAAAAAAGAGGGAAAGGGAAGGGAAAATCCATGGAGAGATATAATAGAATCAATTACCTAAAGGGAAAAAATTTATTTGTTATTTCACCGTTCTAACACCTAAAAATATCCCTATTATTTTCAGCCGACTTTTCAATTTTGTGGGTGCCATGTTTGAAAGGTAGTTTGCAATAGTTATTTCATCAAAGAAAGGAGAGAAATAAAAATATTATTTTTTATTTAAGTAAAAATATTTTTAACATTTATAATAATTTTTTTAAAATGTGCTCAATAAATAGACAGGGAAAGGTGTCCCTTTGTTTTGGTAAAAGCCTAACACGGATTCGAAATACCTTTTGGTTATCATGGTCCTCATTTATGTCTTACGTACTCCTTTCTTCCTCCTATCACTCCTTTTGTCACCCCCAACCTACCTCATTAAAAAAAAAAAAAGAGGAGTTTTCCTGGCCATGGGACCCCAAATACCACTAGCCAGGAGGGGCATCGGCATCGGCATCTGATGCCTTTTCTAAAGTGCTCAAGGGCACCTACCTCACGTCTTGGGTCCACTTCCACCCTTCCACGTTTCCTCTTATGCGAATTCCGTCCATATTGTAAGGAGTTTGTTTATTGATTGACGCCCGATACACAGTGGAGGTCGTCATTCGACTTATAAGCTTTCTAGGCCAAGTGTAGATATGTGTATATGTCAGGACAGCACAGCCTTTATTTTATAACCACAAAAGGGAAATATCATGATCTTTTTCTAGCATAAACTCCTAAATGTATACAAGCTGTTTGTGGTGGTCCAATACTAGCGGGCCTGTCGATGATTTGACCGAGTCTGATTGTGTCTTTCGAACCAAGAAAAAAAAAAGAACGATTGTGTCTTCACCAATACCCCAACATGACCCAGTGACCGAAAGGATAAGCCATAACTATTGAGTTCTCCCCGCGTGGTCATGGAGTTGATTAATCTCCGTCAAACTCAAAATCACTTCTTTTTCCGAGTCGTTAGCGTATTCTTTTGAAACATTCTCCATGCTTGTGCTGATAAATCCCGAGTTTATGCAAGTGTTTTCTTCTAATAACCAATTAATAAGAGCAACACCTGGCTCAAGCTGTACGGTTAAAACTTGGAAAAATCAAGGCAGTCTCTTTTAGTTGTCTTTGCTTGGATTGATACGAAGACGAAGAGGTGTAACTTCTTGTTCGTCAAACTTTACAGAAGCAGGAAAAGTTGGCTGTTGACGTGGTTGGATGTTTAGCAGCCGAACATTAATGCCAGCAGTTGTCCATATATAATCTTTGATATAATGCTCCTAAACCTTCAGCATAGGGAAAACTAATACTTGTAGTCTCATTCTTTTCAGGTCTTGAAACAATGGGTGCTGGCGGTAAAATGTCTGTTCCTCCTTCCACTTCTAAGGTGGAATCTGATGTGTTCAAGCGAGCTCCTGACTCGAAGCCGCCATTTACACTCGGCCAGATCAAGAAAGCCATCCCACCTCATTGTTTCCAGCGTTCTGTTCTTCGCTCATTCTCTTACGTTGCTCATGACCTGATCATTGCCTCTATCTTCTATTATGTTGCGACCAATTACTTCCACCTCCTTCCTCACCCTCTCTCCTATGTGGCCTGGCCGATTTATTGGGCTGTCCAGGGATGTGTCCTCACCGGCGTTTGGGTTATAGCTCATGAGTGTGGTCATCATGCCTTTAGCGACTATCAATTGCTTGATGACATCGTTGGCCTTGTCCTCCATTCTTGTCTCCTCGTCCCATATTTTTCATGGAAACATAGCCATCGTCGCCATCATTCCAACACAGGCTCTCTGGATAGGGATGAAGTGTTTGTCCCCAAGAAGAAATCTGGTATCCGTTGGTACTCCAAATACCTTAACAACCCGCTAGGTCGTTTCCTCACCATTACCATCACTCTTACTCTTGGCTGGCCTCTTTACCTTGCATTCAATGTTTCAGGCAGACCTTATGATAGGTTTGCTTGCCACTACGATCCATATGGCCCTATCTACAATGATCGTGAGCGTGTGGAGATATTTATATCTGATGCTGGTATTCTTGCTGTCACTTATGGGCTCTACCGCCTTGCAGTCGCAAAGGGACTTGGTTGGGTTCTTTGTGTTTATGGAGGGCCATTACTTGTGGTGAATGCATTCCTTGTTCTGATCACGTATCTGCAGCATACCCATCCTTCATTGCCGCATTACGATTCATCTGAGTGGGACTGGTTAAAAGGGGCTCTAGCAACCGTTGATAGAGATTATGGAATCTTGAACAAGGTCTTCCATAACATAACAGACACTCATGTAGCTCACCATTTGTTCTCAATGATGCCACACTACCATGCTATGGAGGCAACGAAGGCAATCAAACCAATTTTGGGAGATTACTACCAACATGACGGAACTCCAGTCTATAAGGCAACGTGGAGAGAGGCCAAGGAGTGCATTTATGTACATCCAGACGAGGATGATGATAAACAGAAGAACAAAGGCGTCTTTTGGTACAGAAATAAATTGGATTGAAGATGTCATCATGAATGTATCGGGGAGGGGAGATTTCTGTTTGTTGCTAGGGATTATAGCCTACCTGTCTTGTTGACTTGGAGTTCGTTTCAGTTGTTTTTGTCGAACTTTAATCTTAGTTGTGCTCCTTTTTTGAATAATCCTAAGCATCAAGGTCCAGCTTGCATTGGTATGGGACATTCAAGAGGATGCTCCTGTTCCATACAGATGTGAAAAATATACTGGACTTTTTCCACAAAGCTGATGGAGTGCATTTACAGTTTCAACATTTGTTACATACAGATGTGAAAAATATGAAGTATTCAAATTGGGTATCCTTAATTTATAAAATACATGAAGAAGGATCTTTCCCGGTCACCGGCAAGGTTGCAACAATGGCATTGACAATTAGTTTTGTTCAACAGAAGTGCTGAATACAAACAATTGAGATCCTATTTTTCAAGATGAATCAAGGCCCTGTCAACATCACAGGTATTTTGAAAGATAAGTGCAAAACTATTGATCCAATGGAATATAAGTGGGGAAAAAAATTAATTGGTCAAATAAGAAATCATCTCGCACCTCGCACACAGGAATTGGGCCTGTTTCCACCTCTTCGTTGGGGTTTCATATTGGACTTGTGCTAGAGCTATTCAGTTAGGTTGTGCTAGAGTAGTTTGGTTAAGTTGTGCTGGAGTTATTTGATTGGACTTCAGATAATAAAAAAGGTTGGTGTGGAGAAAATAAATTGAAAAGGGAAGTAAACCTTTGTTGTTTGCATATTTAAGAGTGAAGCTTTTATAACTCATGGCAGAATTTTTGTTGGGAAAAATTCCGCTAGGGTTTGTCCTGTTAAGTTGGTAGAGAAACCTCGTTCCATGAACAAGGATCTAACTTGATTACTGCTCTCAATTCTTTATTTCTAGAAGAGATGATACTGTAGGAACATGGCCTAAATTATGATATAAATTGTTGCAGCTCATGGTTTTTTTTTTCTTTTTCTCATTTGGTATCCCGGCCCAAACAGTAAAAATTTAAATTTATTTTATTTAAAATTATTTATTTTATTTTTTAGATTGTTTTGATATTTTAATGTAAAAAATAATTGATCAAACTCTACCTTCGTAGTATTCCACTAGTCTCATCAATACTGACATGTTTCTCTTTTTGTCAGCTCCACTCCACACACATACGCCTTTCTTCTCCAAGTAAAATACTTAATTAGAGAGGTGTAACTCAATTGATTATACCCTGAATTTGTTTTTAAAAGATTATTAGTTTGAGTCTCATAAATCTCAGGACCACTAGAGGTTTACATGGTCGTTAACTTTAAGACCCGTGGGATTAGTCAAGGTACGCCTAAGTTGATCGGGACACCCATGTTAATAATAATAAAAAAATTTAATCCTTGTATGCAGTTTTAAAAAATAAATCAAAACACTTTATGTTAAATCCCTCTTTGTTTACACCTAAAAACCACATATTGTCAGACCATTGGAAACATCACAAATCATGGGGTTTGTCTTTAATTTAACTCTGTTTATTTTTATTTTAAGGTGGAGGCATTGTGATAATTATAAATTTAAAAATATTTAATTAATAAATACATATCACATTATTACATGGATCTTACTAAAAATATAGATTTAAATCTTAATTAACAAAATATTATAATTTATAATTTTTTTAATATTTATTTTTTAAAATTACAATCACAAAAGTTATCGCAATCCTAAATAAACGCTAAAAAATATTGTTACATCTTACCACATGAAAATTTCCTTAGCAGTTCATCACCTTTAAATGAAAACAATTCTTCCATCTTCTGTAGTGGCTCTACAATCTTCACTTATGCAAGGTAAACTCTTGAAAAAAAATCAGGTTAGCCAATCATTATCACACGACTAACTTCTAAAACAAACTCAAATCTGATCGAGAGTTGAGGTAAGACCCAATGAATGATGAAAGCAAGTGATCAGCGAAGTGTGATCGTTGTGTGAAAAAACTAAAAAAAAACAATTTTATTTTCAGATTAGACAGGGTGAGGTTAAATCTGCCAATTGATCTCAAGGTCAAAGACTACCCGAGCAAGGTTTGGAGGGGGAACGATGATGGTGGCCACTCCCATGGCTATGATTTATTGTTGCTCTACTTTTGGAGACCACAATATTTAGGTACCTAATTTGAGAGTGTTCTTCACGACAAGGAGAGCTGCTTCTAGGTAGAGTCAGGTTATAATGGTACTCTTGTCTAATTTTATTCACTTTATTTTGTTCATGAAAATGGAGTTGCGTAGCGCGAGCGAGAGAGGATTGTTTGGTTGCTCGGCTGAGCTCCCTCCTTTTTCAACGCGCCTTCTCCTCTTCTGTCTTTGTTGCTATTTGGGCTTAATTTTACAATCATGTCACAGACAAATTTCGGATATTAAATCCTTGAAGGGTTAGTCTCTCTGGCTAAACATATGAATTTGCACTTGTTGATTAATCTTCCACGACAATTGTAAATAATATGCTTAAAACTCGATTGATTTACATCGTGTATGTGTGTTTAAAAATATTATTAAGGGCAGAAAGATTGCAGTCCTGCAGCCCTTCAACAATGGCAAAGAAAATGGGTCCCTCTCTTTCTCTCAGAGACACCCCTTCTTGTTGTCTGTTAGGGTTTAGCAGGGTGGCTCCCGCCGAGGAAACGCAATCCCAATGGCGCTCACGTCCCCACGTGGCAGTAACGTCTTGCAGTATCAATGTACACGATCTATACGGTTTGTGTGGGCCGGCTGGCGCAGCCGGCACGAGGCCCTTTGTGATGGTCATGATGACTTGAACCTTAACCGAGCGTCCGATCTATTCGAATCTCTACTGCAGTATCAATGTCTTAAGCATCGTTCAATTTATTTGCTCTGGATTTATTTATTGCCTGCTATCATGCCCTCCACCACCCTCTTTCTGGGACTTTTTTTTTTAAAAAAAAATGAATTCTAAAATATGCATTTTTTTCGTATAACAGTGGATTTGCCAGGATAGACAAAATTTCAACAAGCAATCTATTGATAGAGACTGCAATAGGATAGATGAAGGGGCAAGAAATATCATATATATAAATATGAAGAAATCTAATTAAAATAATTAGCGTTGTAGTTATTACACCAAGGCCCAACTGTCCCACAGGATTTGATGGGTTATGGAATTTCCATTTGGAATGTGAATCTGCATGCAGTTTTGTAATGGGATCCAGGTGGGTACACATTCATCTGAAGAGAATTAAATGCACAAATACAAAGCCCTAGCTAGATAGCTACTCTTCTTAATTTCGTTGTAAATATTGTAATGAGCCTGAAATTGCAATGGAAATATATATATATAGACTTGTTTTTAATTAGTTACGTATATAATCAACTGGGGGCCGGGGACTTTGAAATTGATTAAATTTTATGCAATTTAAGGTTGAAATTAAAGGGAATAATTCTATGTAGTATAGTTGCTGGGTGCTAAAAACTAATTATCACCATTGTCTTGGTCAATTGTTGCCCCAATAATAATTAAATTAATTGATCATGAGACTCCCATTTGATTTGTTTATACATAATCACTTGAAGCATTAATTAATAAAATATAAGTTGTTTTTGTCCAAAATATTGCTGGTGATCTAGCTAGCTAGCTAGGAGCACGAAAAACTCTTGTGATTGTCTTTTAACATCATTAAAAATTATCCATTGAGTGTAATATTGGACATAGCTAACCTTACTATTATTCTTGTCTTGAAAAAGTTGTGTTTTGTAGTCGAGCTCTTGGAGATCATGGTTGTTTGGATGTGAAAGCTCCATTAGTGATCGAGCATTGACAATCCCTGCTTATTTATCCAGCAGGGTCGGTCTCAAGTAAAGCTACAAGATCAAAGCTTGGTGGAGACAAAGGAAAACACATCAAGTGATCAGTTACAGAATGAAGAGATTGAGATACACCATTAATTTATGCATCCCTACTGGGTTTGGTTCTTTGATATCTATATATATATAACTTGATTTGAGACAGTGAAAGAATTAAGAATATGATTTGTTACTTGTCTTGAGTTGAATAGGTAAACATGCTCGAATATCATTTTTGCTGGACTTTTTCGTTGAGGTTATATATATGTGGTTCCTGTCGGTTTAGAGACCGAGTAAGCATTTGCCTGGAGTAGTGTTTTCTAGCTATAAAATCAAATTAACCCTAGCTAGCTAGCTAGCAAATTAAATCATCATCGAAGCTAGCTATGATAATATTATAAATATTCACATCCTTGTTAAAATTAATCCTAGCTAGTCTATTTCCAAAGGCAAAATAACCCCCGTCTTCTTCTTTATATATACATATATCACGAACACAATCTTTTATATGAATTACGTATATATGGTCTATGGACCGACCCTGCTGGTTGAGATTTGCCCCTAAATTTGATCACTCGTGATTTCTCTACACATATCTAGAGCTGGCTTAAACCTAAGAATACGAGGGGGGGAAATTGATGCACTCGTTTTAGTTTAAAGAGAGAAACATAGAAAGAGAATCTTAACAGCAAGAACAGCCAGCATGCATATTAATAACAAAAAGAACAGTGCCTTTTTTTCTGTCTGGTGCAATATGCATATGTGTGGTGGAGGGTAGAGAGAATCTTTCACCATAGATGGATAAAGGGAAAAAAAATTGTGTGAAAAAAATAATCCCAATATCATTTGGCATTGACGATGTTGTTATACAGCTGCCGTTCATGGAGGCCATGACACTCGTTTTTGTTCCTTCCAACTACGCGGATTCTTTGTCATCACAAGTAGTCGTTGTAGTAGTGGAATCACTGTACACAAACCTAAAATTATACACTTCATGACCTCCCTCCCATATTTAGGATGTTGCTCACTTTACAATTTTGGGCTCGTCAACAATGGTGATAAGTATGATTGTTTTGGTTAATTTGTCCTTTTGTTGGGGGTTATATATGTCTTCTGCTATATTGATAATAGAAGAAGAAGAAGAAGAAGAAGAAGAATCTAACATATATATGTTGCAAGAAGGAGAGCAACTCTTCTTTAGATTAATTGTCCAATAACAATGATACATAAGTTGTTCTGTAATTAATGTCTATAAGATTTTTCACGTCTGTGTGTGTCTTAACCAAACCCACTTTGTTAATTGTTGTTTTTTGCGCGTTATATATTGTCAATGAGCTGTATATTCCTAATTAGTATGAGCTATATATATTCCTAATTAGTGAGAATCAATTATGTCATTCTGCAAGAAATATTATAGGCTCATAAAATATTTCTAAATAGTTTCCCAGTCTATGTATATATATTCACGTCTGCTGTTATACAAAATAATGAATAAGAGAATATTACAATCACCAATTCTGATATATATATATATATATATATATATATATATATATATATAAGTTATAATTAATAAAACAAATCCTACTTAAGCTCCCAAGAACTTAATTCAAGGAACATTAAATAATGAATAATATTGTTGCAGCAAGACTAACCGATATCAAACCATGATCATGTACAATTTTTTAAAATATAATTAACACTCTCGATCGACCTAAAAGGAAGCCTTCCCTTGGACGCTCAAGAAAGTAAGCAAGCCATTTTGCTATATATAGCTACAGAAATTTCAGAATTGAAGCCTGCTTAATTTGCACTTAAATCATGGTTTTGTCATCAACATAACCGGTTTAAGTTAAGAGCCATTGAAGCAATGGTTCAAGGGTTTCATTTAATAAAAAAATTCAAGAAAATTCTTTATGAAATGAAAATTTCTCTTCTTTAACAAAAAAAACTCATTCAAAATGAAAATTGTTCAAGATGCTACTTGTTTATAGTAATTTTTACCGTGAACCCTTAATTATTTCTCTTTGAAGTAGAGTATAAAGAGAAACAATTTGTCTGCTGCTGATGTCTTGCTGATGTCTTGCTAGTGCTAGTATATGCATGAATTTGATGAGAGGAAGTCATGAAAACAATTAACCACTAGCACATTTTTCTTTCCAAAACAAGGGAAAACTATGGAATTTAAAAGCATTACGAACGAGCCCAGAATCAACCTAGATTCAGAGAACAGGGCCTTTTCAGTCATTTCAAGCATGATTGAAAACATTATCATGTTTCTCTCTCAAAATGCAAGCCTAGAAGAGTACAGTTGTATATATTCAAATTAAAAATTTGAAGAGTTCAATCTTAATTATAGAGATCGTGGGACCAAAATGGCTTCTGTTACTTTATTGACTCTCTTGGCTCACACACAACAGATAGACAGCTTGTTTTTCTCTTCAAAATTTCTCCCTTGTCCTTCCACTTCTTGTCAGTTCTCGTCCCCTCCCCCCCTCTATATATAAGGAACCCTCTCCTTTCCTCTAAACAACTCCACCAACTCCCTGATCACCTCTCACCTGATCTCTCTTTCTCTCTTCATTAATGGAGGATCTTATGATGAGGAAACGACCAGCCTTTATGCCTAGTTCAATCACTCCTGCATCACCACTAACCATGCATAGAGATTCACACACAATAGACAAAGTCAAGCCAAAGATACGCATAATTCACATCTTTGCTCCTGAAATCATCAAGACGGATGTTGCAAACTTCAGAGAGTTGGTGCAAAGACTTACAGGGAAACCAACTGTTCAAAAGGGGGGTTGCAAGAAGAAAGCAAGAAGCGCAAGAACACAGGATCAACCAAGAAACTGCAACAACAACAACAACTACTTATGTGACAACAAGCCTGTTATGACCAAGAAAGTTGAGCTAAGGAGCGGATTTGGGAGTACTTTGGGGTCTAGAGAAAGAGTTAAAGAGGAAGAAGAAATATGGAATGGTCCAAATTCAGGTGGGTTCTTAAGTGGATTTACAGATTTGGATGGTTTCATTCAAGAGCTTGGTGAATTTCCATTGCTGCCAATGGATGCTAATCACATGCAAGGGTTCGAGGAGACTCAACTTGCCTAAACGATCCTTGCAAATGCTTGATTACATCTGGCTTTTGTGTTTTTTTGGGATTATATAATATGGATCTAATTTAGATATTGGTTTAACTCATGAATTCTTCTGCTTATTAATTTGTTCATTTTTCTAATTCATTTATCTCTATTTAATCTCTCTCTTGATGTAAATAAAGAGGAAAAACTTTTTTCTTTTTAAACTGAAGAACAGAAATTGCATTTTCTTATATATATATATGCTTCTGCCATGTGTGGATGTAATAGAAGTAAACTGGAGCTGCTCCTTTTCTTTTTTTGGTTTAATTTTCCAAGAATTTCTACTGTAGATTGCTTTTGTTTCTTTTCATTTGGATGTGGCCATGACCTTTGTCTTATCTATGCTCTCTCTCTCTCTCACTCCCTCTTCTCTGATCAGTGATGAAGAGCAACATTGTCTGGTTTGGCAGACCAAACATGAACGTGCAAAAACTCTTAACACATTTATCATAATTAATAAACTACTTTTCTTGCAAGACTTAATTGCATTTCAACAGAATTAATTTTTATTACAGCTAGTCGTCTCTCAATTATTTATCTTCTTGGTACATTGTGCATTATCTGTCTCCGTCTCTCTCTCACGCTATCGCTGTGTTAGGATATGGCAACGTATGATATGGCTATGAGTGACCTTATAAAATTAAAGTGAGATAAAGAAGAGCCACTATCTATGTACAGTTCCTTTTACAGCATTCCTTCAATTTTTATTATAATTCCACCAATAAGTTTATTGGAAAGTAATTTTTCTATAAAAAAAAATAGTTTTTATAGAAAGTAAATTTTTAAAAAGTGAATTATTTTTTAAATATTTAATAAGTTTATAAAAAGTAAGTTGAAAAATACTTTTTAATGTTTGATTATGTGATAAAAATTAAGCTGGAAAATAACTCATTAATATTTTAATTTATTTTTTCAAGTTTATTTAAAGAATAGAGACCTAATTTGACGGATGAAAAAGTTGAAGGGGGGTGAAATTAAAAAAAAATCAAATCTCGTAAATTATTTTAAATAAGATAAATAACAGTAAAAAAATAGAATCTAAATTATTTTATAGATAAAAACGTTTCAATTAAGAAAATGATAAGAGAAAAACAAATAACAATCAAAAGAATATGGATCAAAGTTGATATAAAAATCAAATTCTAAAGGATGAAATTGAAAAAAAAATGATTCAAAACAAAATATACATCAATAAAAAAGATCAAGGATCAAATTTGATATAATTAACAAATAAAATGATATTTTAAAATTTTTTACGACTTTTAAAAAATATATTTCATCCAAAATAAAATAAAAATACTTTTTTTAAAAAATCGTGTTTTTCATTGATAACTTTTTTAATAATAAACAAATATTAGAAAGTAAGTTTAGAGAATTAATTCCATGAAATCACTTTTCATGTAACAAACAAGAACTTAATACCTGGATTCCGATTAATCATGCGTAAGGAGAAAATTAAAATATAGTTTTTCACTATTATTCCTTATGTGTTGTTCTTGAATGAACAAGCATTTAAGTGATTTGAGACATGTATCAAGATGATATACTTACTTGGCCATGAATTTCCCTAAATCCCCACAGGAAGAATCTTCTACTTTGTTACTGGAAGTGTAAGTACTGGATGTGTCTTTTTTTGAACATTTACAAGAGATAATGTGGATAATTTTGGGCCATTACAACTACTTCAAGGTTTGGATTAGCAGCCTGAGGTCATAAAAACCCTAACGTGTTTTCAGAAAGAAGCTCCATTATACTTACAGTATAGAGCACAAGAGGTTAGAAATTCACAGGCTATAAACTCCTCGTATCCTAGGCCATCAAGTCCTGACAACTTGTGCAAACACTTGCGGATTAGGTTTAACTGAATGTTGGAAAGCTTCCACTGGGTTTTGAAGGCATTACGGGTTAGAACTTAGAAGTGGGATTGTTTCAGGAAATGGCATTTCTGTTTCTGATGCGTAAAGCTTGCCATTAGAGCCCGATCGATGCAAGCCGGAGCAGTATAAATCAGGGAGGCTACAGGTTTCCTCTATTTTTCGAGAAGCCAAAAACAATTTACATACAGATCATCATGGACGTGCTTCCCCCATGGGGACGTACAGAATGCAAGTCAAAGGGGCTAAGCAAACTTACAATCAATACTATCGACCCTTTTGCTCCTTTTTTGTTTCCAAAGGCCACAAATGGAGCTTGCCATGCTCATTTTCTTTCTTTGTTATTTATTTATTTTTGTTATTTTTTTGTATAAAAGTATTGTTATCATTGTTATTATTATGCAAAACACTATGACCTAAGCCCTTCTATTTGGTACCATAAATCTTGGATAAATTCCCCCCCACTGATGATTGTTTTCCTGCATTATTAATGGTTGTTGGCAATTGGCCAAACCATTTCTTCTGCTCAAGTCATTGGAAAAGTAGGATGAATATCTAACTATCCATTGGAGTCTTAGGAAAGTCCTGAATAGGAAAATCTAGAAAACATGGATAATAGGGTAAAAATCTCTCTCTCTTAGTTAAAAGGGTGTGTAAGAGTGTTGTAACGATTGTTTTTTAAAGTAAATTTTACTAAAAAAATATAATAAAATAATATTTTTTTATTTTTAAAAAATTATTTTTAACAACAAAACATAAAAATAATCTGAAAATATCAAAAAATATTAATTTAATATTAAAATTAAAAAATATTTTTAAAATATAAAAACAAACATATGATCGGTTTTGACAAAGTTTTGAAACAATTGATGCGGTGATCAGCATTAGAGTCACACAGCACGGCACCCTCTTAATCAAATCATATTCACACTCGTCACCAAACTTTTCTCATTATCTTTTTCAATCCTCTACAGCTTTTGGCAAAAGGCTTTCAATTTCAACCAGTAAAACATACCCTCAAACAAATTGAACCATACAGTATGCAGATTGAGTGAATTTGAGATATTGACAAGAACCACGAGGGTTGAAAGTATGGGCAGATAGTGACCCTCAAACAAATCCACCCGCTAATTTTGTATTGAAACCAACAACTTAATCTCAGCAATTACCTTGAGAACACTTTTAAGAAGAAATTAAGTTTCATCACTTCTTCTGTCAGTGAAGGATTATTTTATTTCCAATCAGCAAGCATTTAGTGAATGGAAACCAACTAGCAAATAAGCATGAAAGGGAATGAATGCCCATCTTATTGAGAGTGGTGAGAGGGAAACTGTTTAGTCTACATTGTATTAGAAGGTTGAGAAAAAAAAAACAATAAACAATCAGTTTTCACATCTCTAGCTCTCATACTCTGCAGTTGGTTCAGCCATTGGAGAGGCTGGTGCATCCAGCCTTATAAGAACTTCAGGTACTCCAGCAGCATCCCTTACTATCTGTGTCAAAAACCAGGAAAAATACTCAAAATTTGATAATGTCTACTTTCCTGGTTTACGTTCTTACATATCTTTCACAAAGCTAACTGCTAGTTCTTTGAAATTATCCTTCTGTTTTGCAAATATATATTTATGACCATGCAAAATAGATACTTCTGCATGACCGCAACAGCAGTGCAAGTGGTCATATTTTACAAGCTATATCTGTAGTGAACGCCGTGTTATGTGTTGAATCTAAAATGGTCGCAAGAGATGATAGGAACATGCAATGAAAGAAAACCAAATAGGTAAATTCAGGCTCCTTATAAGCAATGGCGGATCCTGAGAACAATTCTTGAGGAAGAAAGATCAATAATATGATATTATCTATTTTATTGTTCATAGATATAGTTTATCTACAAATCGATCATTTTTAGTGGAAATCACATGCATAAATTAAACAAGAGTTTTTTTCATCGGCTTGAACAAATATTTTTGCATGTGCGTTAAAAAAAATCTAATTTTTTATAAAAATATTTGATTTAAAACAATCATTTTCTTTCATCATATGAATTTCATAAATACACATAAATGTTATTCATAAAAATCAAGGACCAATATACAATTTTTCTATTTACAAGAACACAACTAATTAAACAGATTTGTTTGACATTAAGAATAAAATTTGCTACTTTTAAAAGCGCATGGACCAAGATGTAATTTTCTCAAAACCTAGGGGGGCTATTGCCCTCCCCTGTGCCTTCTAGGTTCCGCCACTGCTTATAAGGGACCCGAGAGAAAAGCTGGGAGAGAATGTATGAGCCTTCATGAATCTTGGTAGATGGAGACATCCATCCATGATAGGGCTCCCAAGTTAATAAATACAACAGATAGTACTCTAGAATTCGTAAAGCTCCTTTTTTGTATATTATCGCATGAGAATGAAATATGGCATGTACTTTTGACATTTTCATATCTAATTCCTTCTAAAATTTGTGCAAAGACTACTCTTGATGTGCTACTGAAACAAGATTCAGATGGCAGATTAATCCTATGTGCAGTTTTCATCCACTTCTGCAATGAGAACATTTCAATAATAATTCAAGGGAAAAAATTCTATGCTGCAGAATGATATGATAAATTATAACAAGTTGAGTACTTACAAGTATTTCATCATCAAGATACGAAATCATGAAGAGTCTCTGGAAAGTACTGGCTGCAGGCATAGACAAATAAACTTAGCAATTTAAAAATTCCAAGCATGAAAAGCACAGGGCATCATTAAGTATTATAAGTTTATAACCCCTGAAATTCGAGTTTCTTTTCATTTAAAACTTGTTGTACCGAGCAGGATATTAGCAGTGGGTAACTGCCACTGTGACAAAAAAGAAAAAGGTAGAACTTTGAAACAAGATCACCATCTCGTATTCATAGACCAAGTTCAACAAGGGATTCCAATAAATTGAAAGAGAGTGGAATTTATGGACCTGTGAAACTTCATAGATTGAAATAATGCTAAATTGCTATAACATAATTGTAGGTCTAACACAACACATGCAGTTGGTTTAACAGCAGCACACATAAAATGTATGGCAATTAATCAAGTCTTGATAAATGCTGCAGGGTCAACTTTCTTGAATACAGAAGAGTGTTGGAAACCAGCCTTGAGGTTCTTGACATAGCATGACCTCAAATCAGTGTTCTCAAAAGGTGCCCTTGGTATAGCAATGGAACACGGTTCACAAACACACAAAAAAGAGTAGACATAAATAACTAATCAACAATGAATTAAAAAGAAAAACAGTATTTTGTTTGGAAACTATTATATATCTAAAAAGAAGAAATTCAAATGAAAACATCAGGGATGCATATGATATTTACAAACATCTTGGGGTAGGTTTCTGACCCAAAATTTGAGTTTATTCATAAAGAATAGCAGAAACATTTCCTAGAAAGAGTTAAACAACCTGAAAAGGTAGACCAGATGAGCAATATAAATGGCAAGCTACAATTACAGCTAAATGAGTTACTAAAAGGGAGAATCCCCAAAATGTCCAAGACAACGGTAGGAAGGGGCTGGGGTACTGGGACAACAAAATGGCTAAAGCTTCAGATCTTATATGACTGAGGTCTAGAGGTACCCTGTTCTTCTTTGTTGGCTAGGAAGGAGAATTCCCAAATAAGATAGAGAGAAAATGATCCAAACATCAAAATGCTTACTTAGAGGAATTTTCAGCCCGCTAGAAAAGGAATCCCTAATAGGAACAGGAAGTTGTTGCACTGTGTGAACAGCCTGACCAAATGCACCTTTTAGCTGTTCTGGTACTGTTTCTTCAATGATGGTTGGTGTCTCAAGAATCCCTTCAACATATTCCTCTTTCATTCTAAGAGGTCCCTCCACAGTTAACTTGGAGAGCAGAATGAATTTGCTTTCTATCTGCATTACACAGAAGAGAAAAATTCAAACAAAAGCTCAAAAATATACAAGAGCAAACATAAAATATTCACACCAGTATTAATTGGAAGTTGTCTTCATCTGTGCTTGGAAAAGATTTGGTGATATATCTCAAGGATGGGTTCATGTTTGCTATAACTTCAAACCTTCCATGATATTTACAGGCAGGTTGAATCAAGTAATTGTTTGGGAGAATACTTCATTTCTGTTACACAGATATTATTATCAATGGGTATGTTGTTATTATATATGTTGAGAACTTCAGAATTTTGAGGTGTGATTTTGATCATGCATAAATTTCAGCCTTGATTTCAATACAACTACCCAACATCTACATGAAGTATGCATCTCCAGAAGATTATGCTTACTGCATGAGAGGTATGAGAAACTTTCCTCCTTTATTTGTAAGAAATTCAGTGCAAGAGAATTTCTCTAATTTTATTATTGGTAGCAAAATTTTGCAAGTATTGCAACAAGAGCACTAAAAGATAGAAGGGTACCGAGTATAATAGTTTCATATTTGCTGTAACCTTTGCATTTCCATCCTTAATCACCATGTCCATTTTAGACAAATTAGCGAAATTTTTAGGAAATCTCCTGCAACAACCAAGATAATTAACTGTCATTTAAATTGACTAACCCAGTGAAGTAAAAACTCCCATATAAGTTGCAACCATAAAAATATCACATTCCTTGTAGGAAATAGAAAAGGATGGAAGATGAAAATAAGAAACAAAGACCCATCGGTACTCACTCGAATATAAATCTGGCAGCAAATAATCCAGGGCTTCCAGCTCCAAACCACTCAAAATTCCATCTACCTTCCAAAAACGGTGACCTGAGTAGCTCAATAACAAGTAGACATCTCAAAAAAAATGACAAAAACAACATATAAGCAAATGGAAGTGCTTTGTTAAGCACCTACGTAGTTGGTCGAGGAGTTGGATTGAGCCGCTCAAGACCATTTATCCTTTCATTCACATCAATCCGCTGCATATCTGTTGTCTTTCCAGTGACCAGAGCTTCAAAACCGCCAGAATCTTTGAACTAAATCAATGGACATGCAAAAAAAAAACCCTTCAACAAACATCAAGAGTTTCCAAAGCAATACTATTTACTCCATTAATGAAACAAACCATAAATGACCAACATTTAAATCAAGAGTTTTGTTGTCTGCTATACAAACTAGTGCATTAATCCTGTGAGATTAGTAAACTAGTAAAACCAAGGAAGCAAAAACACTTGGACTATGAAAGTGCCAAGGGATTCCTTTCAAAGCTGGAGAAATCTTAGGCCATTTGCTTGGAGTCATATTGATTATGCTATTTGTAGTGTCAAAATGACATTCTGTTGGTGAGACAATTGGCAACGAGGGCCTACTGATAAAGGCTTGTGGGAAAAGGTTTTTTTTTTCATTTTGGTATCCAAGGGAATGCAACAGTTGTTTCTGTTATTCAAGGAAATGATTGATAATGGCTTCCTGAAAACTCTGAAGCAATGGCAGAATAACAGACCAAAATTTGCGGCTTAATCTTTTCCAGTTCAGATCAGGTTGATTGGCACAAACTGTTATGGGCCTCTCTAGACATTCCCAAGAACCAGTTTTATAGCTTTATCAACTATCCTAAACAGGGAGCATCAACAAATGAGAGATAGACATGTACGGGGAGAAGCATTAATCCTGTCTATATCCTATGTAATCAAGCATCAGAGAGCAAGAACATTCACTTATTTTTCTCATGTCTAAATACAAAAAATAATTTGTTTGGCACAGAATCTTACATACGGGATTGGGATATAAAATTCATCTGGGCCAAGAAGAATCTGAGAAAGAGTCATTTGTGACTGTTCTGCAAAAATTAGCATCCCACAATCGCTAGCTTTTGTGCATATGCTGTCTCGAAGGAAATGGAACTTCGGGGGTTTTTTTTTAACAAAGAAAACAGGTAGCGAAGGTTATTAGAGCGGTTCTGAATATTTTGATCAGAGTCAACATTTTCTTTTTGCAGCAATTGGAGACTTGGTACTCTAGTTTCTTAGCTACTTCAGTTTTAGTCGATTGTACAGCAATGTTTTTGCTTTCTACTTTTTATTATGTTTGGTTTCGCATTTTCTGCTTCAGGAATTGGGGATTTTATTCTGTTTGCATATATATATATTAAAAAAGAAGAAGCAGTTTCTTGCACAAAATCTCCGTTTTGAATTCATTTCTTACTTTGAATCCACTAACTGCAAACTAAGAAATGACTTTAATTTTTTTAGGATTTGAGATTATCCACTCAAAAGCATTCAAACGTAGGTCAAAATCATCGAATTGCATCGAACTTAACTTCAATACAGAGAAATGAATAAACTTTCTTATAATTCAGGGAGGGAGGGAGGGAGTAATTACAGCGAGAAGCAGAGATTCTTTAGCAGAGAGTCTCTCCATTTCCTTGGCATAAATAGCTGGAGACCCATGTACAGCCTGTTGTACCATAGCGGTGCAGGCCATTCGCCGGTAGCCTGAGCTCCTCCGGCCATTATCCGGTAACTTGGTCAAACATAGAAAAGAATGTGCCGAAGATGAATGGCGTGAGCGAATTGCAGAGAATGAAGGAAGTGAGCCTCCTTGGATTAAAGATGATGATGACGACGACGAAGAAGAAGCCATTCAAATTCCAAGAGCTGCTGAGATTTTCTTTCAGTGCTGTGAATTGTGTTCGTGTGTACTATCATGTTCCGAGCAAGAACCGGTTTTTACTCTTTTTATTTTATTTTAATAATTCTATATTGGAAAGTGATAGTACAGAAAACACGTTTCGCTTCATGTGGTTTTATCGGGCCTGGAAGTGGGAAATTACATTACTCAAGTAAGGTAGTTGGGTCATGATAACGAGAGTAATTATGGTGCGTTTGGTAACGTGCTAAGCATGCTTTTAAAATGATTTTTAATTAAAAATATATTAAATTATTTTTTATATTAATACATTAAATTTATAAAAAAATACTAAAAATAATAATAATACAATGTCTTTAAGACAAAAACAATTTAAAAACATCTTAAAAAAATTGAAGTTATAGTTATGCAAACTCATTGATTACGTAATCAAGTAACCTTTCAATAAAGTTAAAATACAACCTAGAAAGTTAAAATAAATCTGATAGGAGTGTGACACAATGAAAACTTATCCTAAGACAGCAGCATTATTAGAATAAAAACTCTTACCCTATGAATATTAATTCGCGAACGTGAAATATAAGAAAGACGCTACAAAACCAGTTAATTTTTTATAAGTCAATTTAGTTCATTAGAGAACAAAAAAAAAACGAGAATCTCTCTCACACAAGCTAAATAAATTCGGCAACAATAACATTATCAAGTCTAAATATTTTGTCCTTACAAAGAGTATTTATACTCTTGAAAATAGTACTCTGATGAAACTATCTTTGTGGGTTAAATTTGCTCACTTTATAAAATTGATCCAAAACCTATTCTAATACACCCGAAAACATAGATCCAAACAAGTCTTGGGTCATAGTTGAAAACTAATTAATAATTAAGTTCAAACAAGCATGAGATCTTAGCTAATTAATTACACCCAAAAATATAAAAATTCTCTCCAATCAACATAAATAAATAAAATATAATTGAAACTAAAATATTTATAGAGCTCATAGTAGCCACACATTTCTAAAGAAAGAAATTACTTCAATTTTTTAATGAATTTAATCCACACTAAGAACTCTTGTAGCCAAAACTAGCTAAGAAAGAACATTTTGTCAATAAATTTGCCAAAACAGTAAAAGCAAATGCTGTTAGAGAATAATATAAATTATATTGTGGAACCCCACCTAACAGCTTAAGCTATTGGGTTGAGATGGTTCTTTGACAAATACAATCAGTTTACATAATATATCATAAAACTAGTCATTAGACATTTTAATGCAAAATTCATAAGTAACTTGGTTCGTATATCTCCACCCTCTTTGAAATGATTCATCCTTGAATCCAAACCTGAAAGATTA
Organism: Populus simonii; assembly: GCA_007827005.2. NCBI lineage: Eukaryota > Viridiplantae > Streptophyta > Magnoliopsida > Malpighiales > Salicaceae > Populus > Populus simonii. The sequence goes on from CM017469.2 coordinate 20,651,631, forward strand.
ATTTGATGTTCAATTCCTTTTTTTGATGGCAATCCACCAGGAATCTCATTAAAAAAAAACATATTATCAAATTCCTTGAACAATAAAACACAAATACTAGGAATAAAAGGGTTAAATTTATTAGTATTAAAATAAACTTTCTTATAGAAAAGTAGGATTATTGGTTGGTTTTAATAATGGGTAGATTTAACCTCACTCTATTTAACATAAAAATTAGATTATTTTTTTAATTTTTCTACACAATTTATACTTAGCTCACTTATTTTTTTCCACTTATTAGGTCTTACCTCCACTCTCGATCAAATTTGGATTTATTGTAGAAGTTACTCGTGTGATAATGATTGGCTAGCCTGATTTTTGTTCAAAGAGTTTTACCTTGCATAAGTGAAGACTGTAGAACCACTACAGAAGATGGAAGAACTGTTTTCATTTAGAAACCGTTTGGCAACGTGGTGGCGTCCATGTTTCCTGCGATTTGAAGCTACAAGCTGTTTGGTAACACATGAACACGAGTTACTGTTCACTAGGTCCCACGTGCTTAAGCGTTTGAAACGCGAGAAAATAAGAAGCAGCTCCTGCCTGCTTTCTGCGCAGTGAAATGATGCTACTGTAGTGAACAGTGGAGCATGGCTCCACTGTTCACTAAACAGTTTTTTTTTTTTTAAACAGTGGAGGCATTTTTTTTTTAATAGTGGAGGCTTGCCTCCACTGTTCAGTGAACAGGGTTTTTTTTTTTTTTTAAACCAGTACACTTAATTAATTTCACTTGCACTGTTCATGTGAACGTGAACAACAACTTTTTTTTTTTAAATTAGTTTAAGGTGAATTAAATTTACTCGTACTGTAATCTTAATTTTACTTTTGATAATATTTTACCTAATTTTGTAGTTTTTGTCGGATGAATTTTGTACGTAATGAAATTGTAGATAGTTTTTTGTTAAAGTTATTTTTTTTATATAAAGTGTGATTTATTTCATGATGTAATAGCAATAGTTAAATCCATAATATTTAAATTAAAAACCATCAATATTAATATATATTTTTTAAAATTATTTTATAACCTCAATTTCAAAAGCATTCTTAACCAAACACATTAAAACTACTTTTTCTTCAACCTCAATTTCAACCACAGTTTTAACCAAACATCTATTTTTTCAAACCAACCTCAACTAAAAGTACTTTTTATAAAACAACTTTTTTTAAACCACAACCACAACCGCTACCGCAATACCAAACACACTCTTAGAGGTGATGAACTGCTACAGAAGACAATGAAATGTGTGTTTTTGGATGGGAGGTTTACGCTTGTGTTTTTTTTTTATATATAGGAAAAAACATGCTTTTTTAGCTTTTAAAAATATAATTTATGCTTAAAAATTATTGTATTTTTTTTTTAAAAAATCACCACATTTTCAAACCGAACACAAACATGCCGTAAGATGTAACATGAACCATCACCTGTTTCTTAAGCTAAATCATCCACTGCATTTGGAAGTCTTTTCACTCTTGAGATTCAAATTCTTTTTTGTTAATTGTAGTTTTATTAAATGTCTTTTGTTAATAATAAGTAAAGGGAAAAAACATGGATCAACTAGTTAAAACACGTGTCAAATGATTAAACAGGTTATCATATCATCCATCATGTAATTAATGAAAGGAAATTATTAAATAAATTTATTTAATAAAGTGAATTAATCAATTTTGAAATTGAATAAGGGATTTAATTAACCAATTACTGTATTACAAGAATAGTTAACTTAAAAAATAAACTAAGTAAAATAAGGAGATGACATCAAAAGTCACTATAAAAGAAAAAAAAATCATACAAAATGTATTTTATCCCCTATTCAATGCAAATATTTTCCAAAAAATAAAAATAAAATATAATTCTTAACACCTTTCTTGTTATCGAGGAATACTTTTAGTGTATGTTTATTATTGTGGTAATTGTTTTTTATTATAATTTGAAAAGGTAAATATTAGAAAAACTGTAACCTATAATATTATTTTAACTAAGAATTTTAATTTTTTTTTAAAGTAAGATTAATGTAAGACTGTGGTATGTATTTATTAATTAAATATTTTTAAATTTAAAATTAAAACAAAATATATACCACACCACAACACAAAATAGAAATAAACTGAGATAATTTTAAGACAAAACCCATGATTTGTGATGTTTCCAATGGTTTGAAATATGTGGTTTTTAGGTGTAAAGAAGTAGGGATTTAACATAAAAGTGTTTTGATTCATGTTGTTTAAACTGCATGCAAAGGATTAAGTATTTTACTCGGAGAAGAAAGACGCATGAGTTCCGAGTGGAGAGGAATAAACAGGGTGACTAAAAGAGAATCATCTCATTGTTCACGAGACCGGTGGAATACAAAGTTAGGCTTTGATATTGTTACAATGATTTTTTAAAAAAATTATTTTTAATATTAACATATTAAAATAATAATAAAATAATTTTTAATAAAATAATTTTAAATTTTTATCTAAAATATTTAAACTGCATTCTCAAACACTATAAAAAAAAATTAGACGGTATAGTTTGTAGTTATAATGACTGTCCATACTTGATTTGAAAATTTTTGAATTATTTTTTAGTTTTAAATTAATTTTTTAATATATATTTTTTTTTGATTGTTTTAATATCCCAACATCAAAAATAAATTTTTAAAAATAAAAAAATAATTTTTTAATATATTTTCAAATTAAAATATTTAAAAAAATAATTTTTATATCAATTTTAGAGATGAGAAAAAAAAAAACCATCAATCATAGACTAATAAAAACATTGCCGTACCACCAGCTAAGCAAAATCAGGTAAAACCAGCAACAAAGCAATCCTGATTCCTGAGAGAAAACATTGGAGATGCGGGGGATCGAACCCCGTGCCTCTCGCATGCAAAGCGAGCGCTCTACCATTTGAGCTACATCCCCGTTCTATAAATACTATAAGAACACTTTATATAGTTAATATATATGATGAGCATAGCACACACTTTATATACTTATTAATCGCGGTGTTGGCTGCTGCCGCTACTTGATTCCGTTTTCCCGCCATGACTGGAATGGAAATCGACAGAGAGAAAAATATCCAGAGAAAGCATTCTACTTACCAATCTCTGGTGGCTATTTCCCATTATCTCTTTCTTTCTCATTCTTCTTCAGTTTCTTTTATGTCCCAAATATATCATTAGTTTCTTTTTCTTTCTTTTTCCTTTTGTTTTCTAGGAAGTGTGAACTTATAATTGCTAAAATTGCAGGATGAGACCTTTGATATTCAAAACGAGACCTATAGAGGCCAGCAATATAGTCAAATATACTTTGCCCGTCTTCACTTGATGAGAACTCTGCTTTACTCGCTCGTTACCCATTGGAAACCCCATGTCCCTGGTACCTCTCTTTCTTTCTTTCCTTTTTTTCCCCTTGTTGAATTGAAGTTAAAGTTTGCCTTTTTGTTTGATTAGGTGATGCGTGTTTGATTTGTTTGTGTTTTTAGCTTACTTATGGCATTTAGTGTTGTAATTTTGGAGGTGGGGGAGGAGTAATTTCTGATATGTTTCTCTTAGAGCATTTTATTTTTTAACTGAGTTGCCTTTTAGAGTAAAGTTGGGGTTTTATGTGGGTGTCTTGTTATTTTGCTGATTGGTTGGCAGGTAAGAGGGAATCTGTAGGTTATGGTAGTATTTAGGGTTTAGGCATTTTTTTTTGTTGGTTTTTGTTGATTTATTTCATAGAAAATTTGGGAATTTTATGCTCCTAGTATTTCAATGGAATTGGTTGTGAGGTTTGCTATGTTGATTGACAGAGGCCAATTGTACATGGTGTTGGTAAATTTCCTGAGTGGCGTATTTTTCAATTTCTTCTTTTCCCTCATTTGTAAAGGTCTTGGATGTAGGTAGTTTGGATTCTTAATGATGTGATGATGTGACATTGTTATAAGATGCATGGAGTGGTCTTTATTGACCAGCTTCTTTTTGTTTTAGTTTGTACGGTTTTGGGGTTGGAAGAAGGCAAGGAATGCATCATTGTTGGGACCCTGTACAAGCACATGAAACTTAAACCTTGTGTCCTTGATGAATATTCTAAGGAGGTATTTGGTTGTTAATAATGAATTTCATGACGTTGTCATTTATATCTTTTTTTCTTGAAATTGAGAAAGAAATTGGACGTTGCAAGGGTGTTTGATTTTTTTAAACTTGAGTGCAATGTGCAGAGATCTGCAGTGCCTCTTGTCAAGCCTCATAACTTCATGCATCCGGATGATCATTTGGTTTTGGAAGATGAAAGTGGAAGAGTTAAGCTTGGTGGCACCGTGCTTTCACCTTCAAAATATGTTACAGGTACCTCTCATGTACAAAAATAATAAATTCTTGTGAGGTCAAATGCAGTTTGTTGGCAGCTATTAGAGAGGCACAACTTTTTTTTTTTTTTCAGGAACAAATTGGTAAAGCCTGCTTAATCACTGTTTTTTCCAGTTGTGTTCATGTTTTTGTCAAGCATATCTTTCTATGACATGAAAATCCGTGTGGTAACAATTTCGATCTCCTCATACTTTTGTATTAATGATGAATCTATGGTTGGACTGGAATTGTGTGGATGACTTGTTTAGCATTGCGGTCCAACCATATTTTTGAAAAATTTTGAATTTTTTTTTAGCTTCATTTTTTTTTATATTTTTGGATCGTTTTGATGTGATGATATCAAATAAATTTTAAAAAAATAAAATTATTTTGATGCATTTCCAAGCGAAAAACACTTTGAAAAGCAACCCTTACCACACTTTCAAACAAGCCTAAGGTAGGAATAGTTCTCATGGAAATTCTTGTTTTCCACAACCTTTTGAGCAATATGATTTTGAATATTTTATTTGTCTCACAAACCGGTTTCACATTGATATGATGCATTTGATAGGCGGTGTCGTTGCTTTGCATGGAAAGGAAACTACTGCTGGTGACTTTTTGGTTCTAGATGTCTTTGAAGCTGGTTTAGCACCACAAATAGAGCCCCAGCTTAAATCAAGTATGATATAAATTATATTTCTGGCATCCATATTCATGATTTCTACTTGGATCAGATATATTCAAATCTTTCTGTTTCTTGGTTATCACATCCTTATTCATTAAGTCTCTTTGAAGAAGTATTCATCTGCATTGTCATCGTCATCTATACGTGCTTTAGAATTAAAAGAATTACATACAACTGAAGATAAATTTGAAATTAACAGAAAACAGATTATATAGACTGAAGTATTTTGGAATTGGCATGGAGTATTTGTTACAAGGGATTGTAACATATGAGAAATGCATCTGGGACTAATTTCACAAAATATTACTTGAAAGATCATAAAAAAGTCGACCGAACACCTAGTTAGCCGTTGAAACGCCATATGGGAATTTCAAGTTGCTTCCTTTGTAGATGAATCACTTAATGCCCATTTGAACAGAGTAGACTTTGTCCATTCTTAAGTTCGATATTTGGACTCCATTTACCATGTCATCTTTTGGGAGCCCCTCCATTTACTCTTCTTTCAGAAGTCAAATTGTCTTTTAGACCTGGCACTTATTATTCACAGGAGAGGACAAGTATGCTGTTTTTGTTTCTGGGGTAAGTGTTGGAAGCAGCACATCAAATCCTCTCCAATTTCAGCTTCTTGTGGATCATATAACAGGACATCTGGGAGATGATCAGGTTTTTACAGTTTCTTCCCCCCTCCCAAAGGTTGTTCTGCTGCTTATCTTGCATACTTAAAATCCTTAAATGACCAGGAACAGGGTATTGCGGCAGAGATAGTTCATGTTGTGCTTGCAGGTAATTCAGTGGAAATTCCATCTGGTCTTCTAAATGGACAGGTAACGGTTTTATATCTTTTCTGTCTACTTTGTGCATGTTCAGTTCTGAAGTTCTCCTTTTCAATTCTTGTCTCATCTTTTCATAAGATGCTCTGTGCTATTGTCTTTGTATTTTCTTACCTGTTTGAAATGGTGCAAAAGTGAAAGCTAGTGCTCTTCTTGGATGTTAGAAGTAGCTTCCCCGATGGTAGCGATGCTATTTTTGCAACATTGATTAAACCTGAATGAGATATTAATGTCTGGAGGAGAGAGAGAGAGAGAGCATACTAACCAACTATTATTAGAATTAAAAACATGTAAATAATTTGCTTTATGGGCTCAAATATTTAATGGGATTTTTTTATGTCATGTCACCTAAACAATGTTCTGTCCCTTGGTCATTTTGGCAGAATTTGGCTTCAAAGGATCAATCTAGGCTCTCTGAACCAGTTCAAGAGCTGGATATTTTGTTGACTCAGGTTGTTTTTGTTATTTTGACTAATAACTAACAACTTTTATTTACCTTTTGTTCTCCCATTTTGTCTTTCTTTTGGATCTGTTTGTCATGGTCTCATTGTTTAAAACCTCTGTTTAGATTGCTGCAGGTGTGTCTGTGGATATCATGCCAGGATCTAATGATCCAGCAAACTTTGCTTTACCTCAACAGGTTTGCCCTTCTTATCTTTTTCCTTCTTTTGGGAATTTATGTACATCCTCACTTCAAATTGAAAGATTTTTTTCTCTATTCATTTCTTTTCAGCCTTTGAACAGATGCCTTTTTCCTGGATCAAGAGCTTATAACACTTTTAATTTATGTACTAATCCTCATTGTTTTGAGCTTGATGGTGTCAGGTAAGAAATGAGTGCATAATTCAACAATGAACTGTGATAATTAGATGTATTTTGACAATTGTTTTTGGTCCGTTTCAGGTTTCTTGGAACATCAGGCCAGAACATTGATGATCTGAAAAAGTATTCGGAAGCAAGGGATGAGCTTGAATTTATGGAAAGGACATTAAATTGGAGGCATCTGGCACCAACAGCACCGAACACACTCGGTAGAAGCACCTGCTATGATTTGGCAATTCATTTTTCATTTTTCTTATGTTAGCTTGATTGTTTGAAAACTTATATAACACTATATTCAAACAAAGAGAACAGCAATACATGCAATTAAAATTCTGATTTCTTCCATGAGCTCTTAGTTCAAGAATCCACTCTCATCAATGTCTTTCAGGTTGTTATCCTTTCACTGATAAGGATCCTTTTTTTATTGAGAGCTGTCCGCATGTTTACTTTGTTGGTAACCAAGATAAATATGGAAGTCGCATTTTAAACGGTATTCTCTCATAAACTCATACATAATAAATAAGGAAAAACAGATCTAATCTGTAGTTGAATTTTCTTCAATTTACAGTTAGATTTAATGTTGAATTAAATTGCAGGTTCAGAAGGGCAGCTGGTGAGACTTATTTCCATTCCTAAATTCTGTGATACTGGAATTGCGGTTGTGGTAAGTTTTTTGAATGTTATTATAATGCTCAAAGTTATTCAAGGATCGGAAACAACCATACCTGAACTGTATTATGCAAACTTTTAGCATGCATGATTACATGTGGATCCATGTCTTGCATTTTGTTCTTTTCCTGGGTTTGGAAGATATGTAATACCTCCTCTTTCTGATTTACTTAGCTTTTTGTTTCATTTGTTTTACAACAACAACAAAGCCTCCATTGCAAACCGGTTGTCGTCAGCATTGTGGATCTTCTGTTTTTTCTTTTAGGAGAGGAAGTGAAAAACGCTTATGTTAAAATTTTAAAAAAAGAGAGAAGATAAGTCTATTGTCAGGAAGATGAAAGAATCATTTAACCTACATTTTAGGATTGTTAAGTTGCTTTATTTTTGTTTACTCAAATAAGTTTATCAGAAAGATGAAAGCAAGAGATGGATTTGGTGGGACAATAAGGAATGTTAAAATCATCGGCGTTACTTGGTTAATATTATTACACTGCTAATAACAATGTTAAAATGACTCTAGATTAGATACATGGAACTACATTACATTGTAGTTCTGCTTGAACACGGCCTCTGATTACCAATCCTCTTAACATTTTAAATTTTGGTTCATTCGTTTAGTAGGGAAACTAACCAAAGAATGATAAGAGAGATTAATAGTTAGAAACGGGCACAAGAATGTAGTTTCATTACTCAAGTGTTGTGAGATAGGGAGCACAAAGTTTGCACCTTTTCTTCTTTTCTGTTTCTTTCTTTGAACTTTTTCTTCGAACAATGTTTGCCATTAACAGTAATTTTCATACGTTTTGCAGCTTAATCTGAGAAATCTGGAATGCCATACTCTCAGTTTTGGTGCTCAATTCAGCCCTTAAAAACGTTCTATGATGTATGATATCTGTATTGCTGAAGGGACTAGAACTGCTAGGACGTTATCACTGCCTAATGCACTGTCTGAAGCCTGCCACCAGTAGATTAATTGGACTATACATAATCTCCATCGGAAGATGTATGTGCCAGCAGGTTTTCCAACTGCCTAGACGGTATTTATTTCTTGCAGGATGTTTTGTAATTTTGGCGGGCCTTCTTGTGAATTGTATGTAGGTCTTGTATATTTTGAAATGTAGTTCAACCTCTCTGAACTTAAAATTCCAGGACGCATTGCGGGACCAAACAGGAATGGTGTGGGTATTGTCATTGTCTAAACTCTGTTGTTTTTCAGGGCACAATTGAGCTTCATGATTATAGTTTTAGTTTCATAAATCTCCCTCTGTTGAGGTTGACTTGAGCTGCTTAGGTCTAGTTTCATATAAGGCCCTCTATCATTCAACATGATGATAATAACCATTTCACAAAATGGAACTAGCGGTCAATGAGCTCTTTCCTCTACTCAAAGCACTTCACCGATAAAACGTCGTGTGCCAAGGCATTTCTATGGCAGTCTCATTTGCATGGAAGCGTCCATGAATCAACTTTAGTAGCATTCGATAAATCAATTGGGTGGCACAAAACAATTCCTGGTAAGCAAACCCATCCTGTCAAATCCCAAATCATGGGCAGCCCGATTCTTATTACATGTTCCATTCCCTCCTCTCAGGAAAAAAAAAAAACCCAACCTTGCTACTGACAATTTTATCAGCAAGAACATGGGTGGCGCACATTTCTAGTCGAAGTTGGAATTAATGTAAATCTTATCATTGCCATGCACCAATAAATCACATGTCAATGCCAATTTATTGTCCCGTTGGCCCCATTATTCCCTCCTCTAACGGCTATATTTTCTATTTCAATTATTCAAATCATCCCTCTGCCTCAACGGTCCATTTCTCACATAACACCAAAGTCACTAACCTACAAAACCAGCTCCTCCATATATACACATTTCCCTGTCACCATAACATACCCCTCTTATCTCTCAATCACCCTCTTCCTGTCTCTCTCTCTCTCTTCAAAATGGTCACTGCTGATAATAACTCTGGTAGTACTACAGTTCAACATGTAACCAAGAAATCTTCGGATGAGTTGCTGAGGAAATTTGCAGAAGAAATGAGTGATGATGATGCTAATGAGGCTAAGAAATTGGAGCTGGCAAGGGTGTTAAAAAGGAGAAAACCGAGGAGGACAAGAAGGGATCTCGAAAGTGGTAATTTATGCGAAAGTCCATCACATTATAAGTCGAGTTCCAGCTTAGTGGAGAGGAGGTCACTTCTTCCTCCGGTGACAAGGAAATCTGTATTGCTGAGGCAACTTGGGATCGGAAGGTTAAAGCTCAAAGCAAGGGATACCAAGAGCAAGTCAATCTTGGCTTCCATTGAAAAGGTGAGGCGTTCTCTTACTATTCTCCAGTCATTCATCCTTAGAGCAATATCTCATTAACTACTAATAGCGTTCTCGAAAATTTAATTATTTTTTTTAAATTTTTTTTTCGAGACTTGTAAATTTTAATTCGTGTTGTTAGCTCGAATCTGAATCCACATGTTTTTTTTACTAATCAAAACTTCTTACAACGCAGACATGGCGCAGGACTGTAGAAGGAGCCTCAAAAGTACTCTTGGAGAAGCATTACAATCGACACAGGCGTTTGATTAACGATATGATCTAGCTCGTGGTATATTTAAATAACAGTTACTTAAATATGATCTTAAAAAAAAAAAGAAAAACAGAGAGAAAAGGAGGTTTAATTTTTGTTAATACAAACATCAAATTTACACATTTCTTTTTTACTCATATTAATTTTCAAGCTTTAAGCTAAATTCCATGTCGATCAATCTTGCTTGTATATTTTTCCCTCTGGTTGTCTTCACAACAGCAACTATTTTGAGAATGTAATAATAAGTAGGTGAGATAATCAAGAAATCTTACTACATCTTTTATCTTTCTTGCCTTTTGTATTAATGCCCTAAGAAACGCAGAAATCAAGAAATCTTCATATCTTATATCTTTCTTGCCAGTATTAGTAAGCGTTATATTTTTAAAAAATTTAACTTTTTTTATTAAAAATTAAATTTTTTTTGTATGTTTTGGATAATTTTAATTCGATAATTTTAAAAATAATTTTTTTAAAAAAAATTATTTTAATGCATTTTAATATAAAAAAATGCTTTAAAAAGTAACCACAATCACATTTTTAAATAGACTTAACGTGGTTTGAAAATTTAAATTATTTTATTTAAAGTTATTTAAATTTTATATTTTTAGATTGTTTTAATGTATTGACGTGAAACACTTCAAACTATACCTAAAGAAACACAGAACAACACATGATCAGTGACTGCCACTAGCTTTTGGGGGATATATTTTTCATGTACAATGACACTATCTTGTTGTTGTTATTATTATTATATGATAAAATGGGTTCAGAATCCCCATGGCCAAGAAGGGGTCCAACGTCCATAATAGATGAAGTGCATCCAAATAACATATGTTATTAATCAATACATCAGCAAATCTTATACGTTATCAAATCAAATTGATGGGCCATGAAAAGATCACAAGATGCTAATTACACGATCTCAGCAATAATAGTCTTCGAAAGTTCATCTCTCTTTTTCACCACTTCTTACTTGATCCATTGGTTAGTTCTTTGCTCCATTCACCTAAGTCATATATAATTCCTCACCTAAGGCAAAGAGCATCGACGAATCGCTGGTAGCTAGGCTAGATTAGACCCATCACCTAAGTCTAAGGCAAGAGCATGGACAAATCGCTGGTAGCTAGACTAGATTAGACCTATAAAATGGCTAGAGCCTACTTTTCTATTTTGAAAGTCACCACACCACACCACTTTTCTACTTTAGACCTACAAATCGCTGGTAGCTAGGCTAGATTAGACCTATCACCTAGGAGTATATTTTCAAGCAAAAAAGAAAAAGAAAAAAACCCTTTTTCATCTGATAATGTACAGTGAAGAAATCAACCATATCTTTTATTGCAATGATATTGTTGGCAACTCTTAGTTAGAAATGGATTGGAGGAGATTTGCAGGTAAGAAACCAAAATACAATGACAGTCATGTGATCCAAAAGAGCCCAATGTCACATGTCTCAAGTGTTTGCCCTAACCTTTAGATTATGGAAAAGAACTTGCCTCTACCACACTTGCTTATCTTCCTCCCCTCTATTAATACGAACAGCAAAGTTGTAATTGCCATTCCACCTACTCAATCACACACGTCTTAGATCAAGCCATTTCATTGGATTGGATGGTCAAGATTGCCTTGGCCATGCTGTGCTTGTCACCCCCTCCCTTCTTCTTCTCCACTTCCCAGGACCCTTTTTCTTATTTGATTCTGTGAAATGCAGAGGCAGCCATGAGAGCCAAGAGAGACTTGGATTTTTACCATCTTGAACTGAAGAGAATATGTTACTTATTAACTAGCATAGAGCATCCTCACTCCCATCATCTAAATTGCTTGTTTGGTCCATAGCTTGCAAATGATTAAGGATCACAATGATGTATTAGGTGCTAAAACCTTACCAAAACTAGTTTAATACTAATGATTTGCTATAATGGTTAGGGTTTGAGAAAAGTGTTTGCATCTTTATAATCACTCCAATGATCACTTGTAGATTTTTGCTAGTGAATTTTATTGTCATAGATTTAGAACATTTTTGCTTTTGTGGATTATTGTAATAAATAGACAATCTGGATTCTCTTTTTAGATTTAAATAGTGTTTCATTAAAATTTAATGTTTTTTTTAAATTAATTTTTAAATTATTTTGAATTATTTTAATATGATAGTGTTAAAAATAATTTTTAAAAATAAAAAAATTATATTAATACATTTCTAAAAATTAAAAATCCATCATATTCCCGTACAATTCAACCAAATTGATAAGTTTTCACTACTCGACAGGCTGAAATCTTATCAAAGGTCGAAATCTTATAAAAGGTGATTTCCCTTATTAAAGGGACTTGCCGAAATGAATACAGTATCTTTCATTTCATACAAGGAGGCTACAGCACTAAGTGAGCCCATACAATTTTTCTCACACAAGGTTCATCACTCCCCAGCAATCTGTAAGCAAAGTATAGCCTTTAGATGTTTACAATTTTAGTTCAAGTTTTGAAGAAGAAGACCAAAGGTAAGTGGACTTCTGCTCTCTTGTCTCTTTTAATAATAATAATAATTTAAAAACAGAGAAGTAGGCGAAGAAGAGAGAAAAAAACAAACAAAAAAAAACAAACCCATTGTCAACTTTCCCCTCTGCAACTCTCTCCTTTTCGTCTTAACTGCCCAAAGTCCAGATCTTTCTCCAGTCTCTCTCTCTCTCTCTCTCTCTCAGAGCCAAAGTCTGCAAATTTTTTCACTCTTCACTCTCACTCCCAGTCTCCCCAACATGAACCATCAATCTTTTATAGTTTCTTGTTCTTGAATTATTAAAATCTCAGAGTTGTCTTTACATTGCCTTGCTTTGACCCCTTTCTTTCGAGGTTTCTATCTCGAAGCTCGAATCTTTATTGACCCAAATCTTGAAAACTCTCAATCTATACAATATCAAGGCCAAACGGTTTATTTTTATTTATTTAAAAAAGTGGGTTTTGTTTTGTTTCTCAACAGGAAATGAGGGATGTTGTCGTGGCTAACAAGAATAGCAATGGCTTGTTGGAGACCGGGGAGGCAATATGCACGTATGAGCAAGGATGACATTTTAAATGATGATGATGATTCTACTACTGGCGACTCTCTTCTATGGTCTAGAGACCTTGAGAAACACTCTTTTGGAGAGTTCTCTTTTGCTGTGGTTCAAGCCAATGAGGTTATTGAAGATCATAGTCAAGTAGAGAGTGGTCGTGATGCTACTTTTATTGGTGTTTATGATGGTCATGGTGGACCTGATGCGTCTCGGTTCATATCTGACCATTTGTTCTTAAATCTCATGAGTGAGTTTTTTCTTCTTCTTTTTTTTGTTAATTTTCAGGTTTGTTCATGTGCTTGGTTGTTGAGTTGAATTGACTTTTGTTGTATGATTAGTAGTTTTACGTGTGATGCTAATGTGAATGTGAATTGATTTTATATGCTTTAGAACACGTTTGGATTTTGCATGTTAGTTTTATTGGCTTTTTGGTGGAATTGAGTGTAAGTATGGGGTTTGACTAGGTGAATCTGTTTACTTTTGTAGCTGGTGCTAATTTGAAGGAATTTGGACATCTCTTTGATACAATCTGATTGGATTCTCTATGAATCTAATTATTGTTTTCTTGTGAGTCGAATTGATTTCTTGTGAGTGATTGTTGCCAATGTCAACTACTTCTAGTGTTGCTGTTTTTACATTAGTTTGTGTGGTTAAGTTTAGTATTGTAAGGCAAACTCTTGAAGATCTATGGTAACTGGTAAGAGTGGTTTTCATTATGATGGTTATGTGGATTGATGCTTCTTCAGCCTGCTCTGTAGTTTTGTGCATGTCTGTTTCTCTGTTTGCTTGATTTGCTAGATGATGGTTGATTACCAAAATTGAACATAGTCCATTGTGTGGTAGCTCGTCACCCATTATTTGTTTTTGGGAAAAGAATTACGGAAAAGGAAGTAAATGATGCTTTCAGTGTAGAAACTCTTACGACATGTATTCTATTTAATGCTTTTCCAGACAACATTCTCTATGTGATGAACCATAAGCAATTATTGCTTTGTAGGGCATGCCAGAGAAAGAGGAACCATCTCTGAAGAAATCCTTAGAAGTGCCGTCTCTTCAACTGAGGATGGGTTTCTTACTCTTGTCCGTAGGTCATGTGGAATAAAACCATTGATTGCAGCAGTTGGATCTTGTTGCTTGGTTGGAGTCATCTGGAGAGGGACATTATTTGTTGCTAATCTCGGTGATTCTCGAGCTGTAATTGGCTCTTTAGGTAGATCAAATAAGATAGTTGCCGAGCAGTTGACCAGGGATCATAATGCTAGTATGGAAGAGGTTAGACAAGAACTAAAATCCTTGCATCCAGATGATTCACATATTGTTGTTATGAAGCATGGAGTGTGGCGAATCAAAGGCATTATTCAGGTTTGCTTCTATTCTTATGATGTTAACTGCCTTCTCACTTTGAAATTATGATGCATATTCACTGTCTCTTCAATTCATTCTCTCTTAAAGTTGTACTTCAATCTGGAAAATGCCCTGCTTCCTTAAGCAAGTGGATACAAATTTTGGTGTTTATAATTTTTCATTGTCTAGCTGAGGGTTTCACATTTTTTTACATAATGCAGAATAACATATGCTAGAAAAAAAGTCACCATATTTTAATTACCTAGGATTGCATTCATGAACAATTCTGATTCATGATTGCTTAACTAATGCTTCTGAAAAAGTTTGGAAAATGATATAGAGATACTGGCACAAATAGAAGTTTGGAATTCTCATCTTTATCAAAATCCCTCCCTCCCTCTCACTTCCTTTTTCAGTTTTCCAGCAATTCATTTATCTGGGATATTCAGATTCATACACGTGTAGCATTTTTTTAAGATACTGGGCTATATGGTTATTCCAAATGGATTGAATAGGAAAATTTCATAAGGCTCTGCAGGATATGGTTTATCTAGTAGATTTCTATGCCTCACTGTCTTTTCAGTGTTAAATGTTTAACCTGTGTTGCATATGGAAAACTAATTCTAGAAGATTATGAGTCTTTATGTGCAATGTCTAGTCACTTGTTACAGTTATGATTTTTTATTTTCTACATTTACCTAGTTCACGACACTTCAAAGAGGAAAATTACCTGGTTAGCTGATGTTTACCTGTGAAGGTTTGCTGCCTGGAAGCATCCTCATAATGAGACAATCTGAATCTGAATATGGTAGCCCCTTTTTCTGGAATTCCCCCTTCCGGGGAGCTGTAGAATAAAAGAGCAATATCAGATTTTCTTTTACCATTTCACTATCATCTAAATGAAACTCAACCTTTCAGAGTATATATGTTGCATGTGTACGTGTACCTTACGTGCTATGCTCATTCTGCAAGCTACTTAAGATAAGGGACCTGTTTTCCAAGATTCAAATTTATTTATCTTGAAGTTAATATCTTTTTTAGTTTCCTGTTTGTTTTTCTGTTTACCCCATGCATATCAGTCAATTTCCCCCAGTGTTAATTAGTTATATTTCCTTATGGTTTCTCTTGTTGAATTGCGTAGGTATCTAGATCTATAGGTGATGCATACTTGAAGCGGCCTGAGTTTTCTCTTGATCCTTCTTTTCCACGATTTCACCTCCCTGAACCCATTCGTCGGCCTGTGCTAACATCGGAACCATCTATATACTCAAGGGTTTTACGACCCAATGATAAATTTGTCATATTTGCATCCGATGGGCTGTGGGAACACCTAACAAACCAGGAGGCAGTGGAGATTGTGTACAATAATCCACGAGCTGTATGTATTCTCTCACTGCACCCAGTTTCTTTTTGGCCTTTTACTTCAAGACCCTGATATTTTGCTCCTATTTTCTTTAAATGTTAGGGAATTGCAAGGAGACTAGTAAGAGCAGCTCTAAATATGGCAGCTAGGAAGAGGGTGATGAGGTATGATGATCTTAAGAAGGTTGATAGGGGGGTCAGGCGTTTTTTTCATGATGATATAACGGTAGTTGTGATCTTTATAGACCATGAGTTGCTAGGAAATAGTACGCCTGTGCCAGAGATGTCAGTGCGAGGGTTTATCGACACTGTTGGACCATCAAACTTTAACTTTCTTCAAGGAGTTGACGCTAATGCCCGGTCCATCATCTAAACGAGCATCTGGGCACTTGAAATGGGGCAGTCTAGTAGCCTAGTTAAAGGAGCAAACTTGGCAAGTTTCTGCTGTCAGTTCCTTTTTTTTTTTTTTTTGCAACATCTTATATCTTATAGTGCTGGTACTCCCCCTTCTCTTTTCCAAGTTTTTGCGGGCCGTCGAGCCTGATTTCCTTCGCTCTGATACTGTGCTCCATGTTGAAATTCTTACGAGGGAAGTTACAGATTTTTGGGTTTGACATGTGGGCTCTGTATACACCTGAAGTTTGTACTATTCACACGCCATGATTCAATAAAAAAGTGTGTTCGTCTGGTTAATTTCTTTGCTTCTATTGATGTAGAAGTATGGCAACCTAATGGAGCAAAATGATTGGATTCGTATTGTTTCAAACCAATAGTAATGAATGATTATACAGCATGATCCGCGGACATAATTAAGAATGAAGTTAACAATTCTCCAAGCCTACCTTTGTACCATTCAACTAACAGTAACATTTAAGCTTCAAAACATTTCCATGCAAATTGAGTTCTGCCCAAAATTCACTCGTGCTGCAATGGCTCCATCTGGTATGGTTGTGTGATTTTCGAGTCACTCCATGTACTGACAAGAAGCCAAGTACCACTGAATATTTTTCTACAGGAATAGCTTTCATTTCAATTGCACAGGTAGATAAATCTTGCTAGCATCGCACTCTTGTTGAGCCTTATATTGAGAGATGCTACAGAAACGCCCGTTCTCCATGCACCACTTTTGCTGGGTCTATCGCCATTAACGTATGATCAACAAGCTGCTATATTCGAAGTTCCAGCAATTGATTTTTTTATGAAAAACGCAGAAACACTTCATAGTGACCAACAACAGCTGAGGACATTCGCTTTCTCAGAATAACAATTCCTTCTCCTCCTACCCTTGAGAAGACTTTAACATGTCATCAATAAAAACCCTGCTTGTTTTGTGTGTATTCACTCGGGCATTTGTTGGTACATTGACCAGAAAGTGAATAACAAAACACACAAAAAATTCTCATCCACCAAAGGTAATCATGCAATGATGCAGAGAGAACATTTGAGTTGCAAGTACACATGTATATGAATATAAATACTGGTTTTATTTCATAAAAATTTCTTAAAGAAACAATAAAGTAATGAATCCGAAATTAACCCAAACCAAATCAGTTAGATTCCACAACTCTTCTACAAATCAAATAACAAAGTAAAAAATCAAATCTTGAAGTTTCCACTCGACCTCATTTTTTTTTGTCCAGACTTTGACAGAGCAAAACACAAGATGAAAGAGCAAAAGAGGTAACGAAATGCAGAAGATAATTTTGCAACCACTTGATTAGAAGCCTTTTGTACTACAAAGTGTATAAAGTATGTGTTTGACCAATAGCCTCTTGCTTTGCATGATTAGAAGCACTTCCTGTGGACAATTGATGGACCGGACTCATCATACTCTGCCTTTGCAATCCACATCTGCACTCAAAAGAAAGCAAGTTTCTCCAACCATATTAGAAAAGCACAGTCCAAAAGTGTCGTCCCTGATCATGAATTCAGATATAACTTCTAACTGCTTAATGTCCATCTGAAGCTTCACTATTATTCTAGTAACTCCTTCCAATCATTGCAATTAAAATTTCATATTGTTAAGCATTTAACATATAATGATGCTAAACAATACAACACAGGCATAACAAAGAAGACATCTAAATGTGCAGAATCAGGTTTAAAGTCCGCTTCTGTTTACTGCCCAAATATATAAGAAATAGACACAGTACCTGCTGGAAGGTGCTGAGGGATGCCAAAATGGATCCTCCTATCCAGACACTGTACTTCCTTTCTGGTGGTGCAACCACCTTAATCTTCATGCTACTGGGAGCCAATGCTGTAATTTCCTTGCTCATCCTATCAGCAATGCCTGGGAACATAGTAGAGCCACCACTGAGAACAATATTGCCATAGAGATCCTTCCTAATATCGACATCACACTTCATGATAGAATTGTATGTTGTTTCATGTATGCCAGCAGCTTCCATCCCTATCATGGATGGTTGGAAGAGGACCTCTGGACAACGGAATCTTTCAGCTCCAATGGTGATAACCTGCCCATCTGGAAGTTCATAGCTCTTCTCAACAGATGAGCTGGTCTTTGCTGTCTCCAGCTCTTGCTCATAATCAAGAGCAATGTAGGCTAGTTTCTCCTTCATGTCCCTTACAATTTCACGCTCTGCAGTGGTGGTGAAGGAGTAGCCACGTTCAGTCAAGATTTTCATTAGGGCATCAGTGAGATCACGGCCTGCCAGGTCAAGACGCAGAATGGCATGTGGGAGGGCATAGCCTTCATAGATGGGAACTGTGTGACTCACACCATCTCCAGAGTCCAGAACAATACCTAGCCAAAACACATTGATAGTGAAAAATATCAATTCATATCATTTATCTATATAATTAAGCGGTCCAGATGTAAATCACCAAGCTGGATAAACTATATGCTTGTTGAAGAAACTTATTTGGTTTTCGTTGTTAAAGGAACTTCTTTGGTTTTCATGATCATGATCCCAGCAGATATCATATAAAATTTCCAAAACGAACTGTGGTTGTGACAAAGGGTGAAATACGTTGTGCCAACTTACAAGTTAGAAATATTGAGGGCTTGACCAGTTCAACACATTTCATTTTTTTTCATGATCTAGATGTGTTTCTTTCCCAAATATTTTGTTTATCAATCAATTAGTACAACTCCATTTTATTTTGAAAACTTGCAATGCAATAAGCCAATAACAACGTTTTAACATGAATGAATTTGAACAAAAAGCAGATACATAATGGATTGTATCACTTACCAGTTGTACGACCACTGGCATAAAGGGAAAGGACAGCCTGGATAGCAACGTACATTGCGGGAGTGTTGAAGGTCTCAAACATGATCTGGGTCATTTTCTCACGATTGGCTTTGGGGTTAAGAGGAGCTTCTGTAAGGAGAACCGGATGCTCTTCAGGAGCCACACGGAGCTCATTGTAGAAGGTGTGATGCCAAATCTTCTCCATATCATCCCAATTGCTAACAATACCATGCTCAATTGGGTATTTCAAAGTCAAAATACCTCTCTTTGATTGTGCCTCATCCCCAACATACGCATCCTTTTGACCCATACCAACCATCACACCGGTGTGGCGTGGGCGACCCACAATGCTAGGAAAAACAGCCCTTGGTGCATCATCTCCGGCAAACCCAGCCTAAAAAATTTCCAGCCCAAATCAGCAATCACTACCAATATCGCTTTAAGAATCGAATCTTTAAACTCCAAAATAGATCACAAATGAATCTAGCTTAATACCTTGACCATTCCGGTACCATTGTCGCAAACAAGAGGCTGAATATCTTCACTTTCTGCCATTTCCTCTCACCTGCCACATTAAAAATGCCAACTTTACATTAAAATGCTATAAAAATAGGGAATCACAACAATCTAATGTACTATTTTGACAAAAACAAATCCAAATGATAAAATCACATCAAAGATCAAGACCTTAGCAATGCTGAATTACAAAACTGAATTAGCCCACATTTAAAGATAAAGTCTTTTAATTGTTTGAATCGATAATGCTGGATTCTAAGCTAACCCCAGATTAACAAAGAAAATAATGAAACTCAAATGAGATACCGTTTAGAAATCTGGATTCGATCTCTGTGTGGGCGTCTGTTCAAGGTACCCGCCCTCTAGTTTTAAAAAAGGGGAAGATGTGAAATGAAATTTCAGCCTCAAATGAAATTCAGCTTAAATGAACCTCAAATTCTCTTTGAAATGATCTTGGCCGTTGGTTCTCGGTATCTGATCTACGGACCCCATGACGCGTCACGCTCATTGTGTAAACAGCTGGCTCACTTTCAGTTGTTTTGTTCGTATGGACAGATTTGCTCTTGGGATTGTTGTAAACTTGTAATGCCTCCTCTAACCTTGGATCATAAAACAAGGGCATTTCGGGTATTGCAAGCCTTTAATTGTGGGTTTTTGTTTAATTTTTTTGACCACTCTCTCAAATCTCAATTTGACCGTTTCATTGCTTATCTCATTTTGGTGTCTAATTTTCTTCTCTTTTCACGGGTAGTTCGTTGATATTGAGGTTTTTTTTAAAATAAAAATATTATGTTACAAAGCCTAAAACTCAATCATATATGAATATTATTTATTTAACTTACATATTTCAAGAAATATAATTTTTAAATATTTATTACATATCATGATTTCATAAAAAGTATTCTAGAAAATCATAAAATATCTTATTTTAACAAAAACTCAATTATTCTACTATTCGAGATCCATCATACGGATAGTATAAAAATTAATAATATAATTTTTTATTAAAATTTGAAATTTTAAGCTGAAATTCTATGTTTTTTTCTCGTTCTCGAACCATTATATTGTTTTTGTTAGTGTTTGTCTCTTTTTTCTTTTATTATAAGTAGTAAATTGAGTTTAGGATCCCTGAAAATTCCCTTTCAATTAGAACACAAGAGTTTTTAAAATTACATTTTTAATGGCATTTCTAAAAATATTAATTTTTTAAAAAATTATTATTTATATTTTTATTATTTTAATATGTTAATATTAAAAATAATTTTAAAAATAAAAAAATTATTTAAATATACTTCTATAAATAATATTTTTAAAAAATAATTATTATTCCACCCTCAAACGTTACTGTATCACGAAGCAAGTTAGTCTCTGTTAAAGGACTAAAAAAACCCTAAAAAAGAAAAAACATTAATTGCCAACTCAGCATTCCGTTTCCAACTGTCTGGAGATCATGTCGGTCTGTGTTTTCAGGTGGTGTCATGGCCATCATCACCTGTCTGTTATACCCTCGATTGTCGCCTTCAATGCAACGGAGTCGTCATTGATTAGAGGAATCAGTCAAGGATCTGACGGTTGACATTGTATCATGCTAAATGAAGCGTATGACGTGCCATGCATAACAAACACAACGTGGGACGGATTATTTGTGGCTGATCACTTTTGGATTAATCGACCGCTAATTGTGGTTCTATTTTTCTTTTTAATGTAGAAGGCGAGCTTTAACCATCGTAAGCCACCAACGGATGTCTTAAAATAGTTGCCAAGAATGATTAAAAACATTTAATTAGTCTCTACAATTCTGTTTTGTAATTCATGGTGTTCTAAAATTTAATATACTTAGGGATAAGATTTTTTGGTGTTTAGATAATATATAATCATATTTTTATGTCAATATTACATTTTCCAGAGCTTAAAAAGTTGATGATTGATTATAGAAAACCTAACACTTGTTAAACAAAATAAAATTGGTGGGGTTTAAAGACTTTTAGATAATAAAATCGGTAACTTTTAAGTAAGAAATTGCAATAAACGAGATAATAAACTTTAAATTACAAGAACAAAAGTGTTTTTTTTTCTTATTTTTTGTATGATAAATGCTATGAGATTTAAAAGAATTAATGTCTAAAGAATAGAAATTGTGAATCCTTTACCTAGAGTTTAGGGAGGTATTTATTGCCTCTAAACCTTGTCGATTTTGTCGGAATAGAGGGATTAGAGAGTCATTTTCTTCTGATAGCATTAATGAGGGATGCATATCATTTACACAACATGAATGAGAAACCAATATTCCTTACATAATATTAATAGTGATGGAAATATAGTATATCCTTAGAAGACTTTTATACATGGGTGTAGGGAGATGAATATTCTTAACATTAAATTTTTATGTTAAAAGTTATAAGAATAAACAAACAAACTCTTATGGCCCAACATAAAGTCTATAATGATCTCAAAACCTTTATCCTTTCATGTTTAGCATACTGTCAAGCCCAAAGATGATGGGTTTGACAGATTGTAAGACTCATGCCCAATTAGGCTCAGTGTGCAGCCAAGTCCAAGGGTGCTATCATGCCTAGCCCACGGGCAGTGGGTTTAGTAGCTTGCTAGACTCATGTTCACCTGAACTCAGTATGTAGCTGATCTCAATGATATTGGATCTAGCAACTCACCAGACCTATACTAATTTGGGTTCAGCATGTAACTCAACCTAAAGATGTTGGGTCTGACAGGTGGCTAGACTCATACCTGTTTGGGATCAGCATATTGCTAAACCTAAGAATGTTGGGTCTGACAGCTCGCTAGACTCATACATGTTTGGGATAAGCATATTGCTAAACTTAAAAATGTTGGATTTGACAACTTATCAGACCCATGTCTTTTTGGACTCAACACATAGTCGAACCCAGGGATGTTGGGTCTGACAGCTTACTAGACTCATGTCCACTTGAGCTTAGCACGTAGCTAAACTCAAGAATATTGGTTCTGAGAGCTTGCTAGACCCAAGAATTTCAACTATTTTGGTTCAATAGCAACCTTTTCTCTCTACGTCGGAATCCAGTGAGCCTCTCTATTCTCTCACAAGAAAGGATTGAAAAATGAGGGAAATGAATTTTGATACAAAAATTATTTTTTTGACAATTAAAAGGACCGATAACTTATAAACTAAAAAAAATAAAGGACTAAAATAAACTTTTATATGAAATTTAAAGTCAGCCTATTTTATCCACTCTTTTCAGTTTGATCTTTTATTTTTCATTTCAACCTTTTTTTTCCAAAAAAAAGAATATACAATTTAATGCTAATTTGAATTAAAAAACTAAATTATGCAAAAACAAAGCTAGGAGAGAGCACAATGCATCTTCAATAGTAATAGTAATATCACCACTCGGCTTAGTTTTTTTTTAATAGAACAAACAAGCATCATTAAACGAGCAAGTGAGATGTGATGATTTGGATGCTTTGTACATGTGTATAATCGCCCTTTTCCAATCGATCTCATTATTGCAAGTATTTGGCCCCGCCATGAAAAATTACATCATCTTCTATTTCGAGCATGGTCACCTGTGATCCAGCTATACGTTGCAGGAAGATAGAGCTTTTTCTTCAAAGTTGACGACAGCAAACCTCTTTTTTTTCGCACATGGATGTTAAGAAATTGAGTGCTTTCATGTACCTTCTCCCATGGCATGTTTGCATTTACAGTTTTACTTGTGTACCTTCAAATCTAGTTCATGTGATACGGAGAATGATTGGGAATGCGGTGCAAATCATGTTTTTTAAAAATTTAATTTTTTTATAAAAAATTAATTTTTTACATTTTAAATTATTTTGATATGCTAATCTCAAAAATGATTTTTAAAAAATTAAAAAAATTATTTTGAAGTATTTCGACACGAAAAGTTTTTTGAAAAGCAACCGCAACCACATTCTCAAACAGACTCACGAGGAACCAATCTCATAACCTCACGACCCTGCTCTGCTCTAGCTAGCCTTGCAACAAATTGTTTTTTAGAAATTTTAGAATGTATTAACATTTATTTTTCAAAGTGTTTTTCACTTGAAAATATATTAAATATTTTTTAAAATTATTTTTTATATGAGTACATTAAAATGATCTGAAAATATATAAAAAAATTATTTTTAAACCAAAAAAAATTAAATTTTACACCACTCCCGTTGAATGTTTAAAAGTATTCACTTTAGGGAGAACGATATGATTTTTTGGGTTTAATTTTCGAGATTTTAATAAATATTTTCCTTTCTTTAGCAAATGCAGAATTGTTAACTTTTATTGTATGATCCTTCTCCCTTTACCTAGTTACCATCCGAAAAAACCCTTAAAATCGTACCCCCCTGCAATTCATAAATCCTGGGTTGTTTAGACTTTAGAATAAGTAGATTAGTAATTACAATCGTTTAGTTTATTATGCAATTATATATATTAATACAAAATCTTAGCATATATATCGTTAGCTTACATTAGAGTTTAAAAGAAAATCCTAGTATATATGTTGGAAATTTATTTAATTGGCACGATTTAAATAAATTATGGGTGAATGAGAACTTAATTTTAAAAAACTTTTGTATTTTCTACTAAAAAAACTATTGAGTTTTTCATATTTAATTCCTGATTTATGGTGGCTAATCAAAAGTGTGAAATTTATATAAAATTAAAATTTACAAAACCTTATTTTCAAACAATTAAAAAAAAATAGTGAACCTCTAAACTTAATTCACTAAGATATTGGTGATTCAAAATTTATGCAAACTTAAGGTGGAAAAAAATATTATATTATTTTTATAGATGATTTCACAAGGTATTGTTACTCTTATCTACTTAAAAGCAATGATGGAGCTTTTCGGAATGTTTATACATTACAAGAATCAAGTTCAAAATCAACTTAAAAAGAAAATAAATGTAATAAGAGATAAATATGGAGAATACAAAGCACCATTTGATAAATTCTGTTTTCAAAATAGTATTATTAACCAAATTACTTCTTCTTATTCACCATAATAAAATGATATTGTAGAATATAAGAACCAAACATTAAAAGATATGATGAATAACATGTTGATAAGTTTAGAAGCAAATTAGAACTTGTAAAGGGATGCAATTCTAATTGTCAATTACATACTTAACAAAATACTCAATAAAAAGTTTGAAAATACATTATATAAATTGTAGAAAAGTAGAAGACCTTTGTATAAATACCTCAAAATATAAGATTGTCTTATGAATGTAGCAATACTTGATCATAAAAAAGTAATGATGAAATCCTAAATTGTGGATTATGCATTTATTAGATATGAATACAATAGTAGTGCATAATGACTTTTTATAAACAAATCAAGTATTGAGGATATTCATTCTAATACTATTATAGAATTAAAAAATGCTATATTTTTTGAAGATATTTTTCCATAGAAAAAAGCACGAGAAAATCATTCATTTAAAGGTTATGACTCAAGTAATTATCACCAATAAAAAAATAATGAGGTTTATATTAGAAGGAGAAAAAAGAAAAAAACAACCAAAAGATTTGGTTTTGATTTTTTAACATAGTTGTTAGAAAATAAATCTCGAATCTACTTCAAAACAATGTCCTATCTAGAAGCTTTTTATCGGAAGAAGACAATTAATAGTGAAATTAAATCCATTATAAATAATCATATATGAAAACTAGTGGAAGAAAGCACAAGAAAAGCATTCACTTAAAAGAACTATTGAGGTTATAGCTCAAGTAATTATCACCGATCAAAAAAAGATGAGGTTGATATTAGAAGGAGCAAAAAGGAAAAAAACAACTAAAATATTTGGTTATGAATTTTTAACATACTTGTTAGAAAATAGTTCTCGAACCTACTCCAAAATATTGTCCTGTCTAGAACCTTTCTATTGAAAGAAAGTAGTTAATAGTGAAATTAAATCTGTTATGAATAATCATACATGAAAACTAGTGGATCTTCTTCCCGGAAGTAAACTATTAGGCCATAAGTAGATAGTTAAAAAAGAAGAAGATGAAAGCTGATGACACAATTGACAAATATAAAACTAGAATTGTTATTAAAGGTTTTAGACAACAAAAAAATGAGTTATTTTAATATATATTCACTTGTGTTAAGAATAACTTTCATACAAATATTAATAGTTACTAAAATAAATAAATAAATTAATAGTCTTTTTGGGGAAGTACTTATATATTAATATAAATTTATAAACTCGGTTTGATTTGATTGATTTTATCCATTTTACACTAGTCAAATCTAATTTTATTAATTTTTAAGTTTTTAATTTAATTTTATACATTAAATATATGATTTTATGAGTGATTTTAACAACAATTCTTTATAAAAAATAAGTTAGCAGTTACTGAATATTTTTTTATGTTAAAAAATCCAACCAATAACATAGCTTGGACTAATGATCCAGTGCAATTCTATAACCGAGGAGAAACTTATTCCATGCAAGCAACTATAGGTTAAAAAAACACATTAACACGTGGCTTGCAGACATAGGAGAATGTCACTCAACAAAACAAATGTAAATCAAATTTTGCAGCACCAAAATGAAATTCTCTTATCTGGATTCTCTACTGTACTTAAAAACACACCAAACGCAACTGAGTTAACGCGGGTTCTGAGTTCTGATTCGCATTTCCACCACCAAACAGAATCATTCATACTTGCTAAACAATTCTTACCGAACATCAAGATTCTTTGTCACAAATACAAGAAATTGGTGAGTTTTTCAATGCTAAAAGCAATACAGAATCTTGGTTCATCAACAACAACAACCACAACAACAACAACAGGGTTTGTGGCATCTTTTTATAGATTGAAACCACCACATGCCACCACAACTAGTGCTTTTGTCTCAATTTCTTCCAGCCTATTATTCTATTATTCTCCAAGAACCAGACCCACAAAGCCTCTTCTGTTTTTGACTCGAAAGACTCGATCTTTGGAACCTGTTCGTGCTCACTTAACTCGGTCTGAGTCTAAGATGGATGACACTTCTTCTTCTTCATCAGTTGCTGTTCAGTCATCCGTGAGTTTCTTTTATTTGAGTTCTTGTTCTGTATTGTTGACATCCTGATACTCTCTTATTGAATTTGTAGATAAATTAGATAATTAGTTATGAATATTGGGCTGTTGGGTTTATGATTGTCATTTTCTTGATTGTGTGGTAGAAATTTCTCTTTATTTATTCAGTCCATTTTTTTGGGTCATCTTCATGCTTTAATTGAAGTTTTATCTTAGTTTTATGCCTCCATTGTTGTGGAATTTGATCATGTTTTACTTGTTTTCATTTATTGTAAATGTTGAGTTGCTTATTTGATCGACTTGGAAGCTACTTAATCTTGGTTGACACACAAGCTAGGTCGAAGATACTTGAATGACACAAATAAGAGGAACCTTATAACTAATCTCATATCACATAGTATTCTTTTTTGAACATCACTGATATATTTTTTTTTTCTTATTCAAGTTTTGTCAGTGCTTGTATCCACAGCTAGGTTTAGAAAGAGACGGTGTGAATTAGATTAATTGGTTCAGGATATCATTGATTGTTGATGCCAGTGGTTTTTTACTTTTCTTCCCTTTTTGTCTCATTCGGGACACTTGCATTCACATAATCCTGTATGGTGCTCATTGTTTTTCTTTTCCAATGCCCCCAACGTTGTTCTCTGCTGATGATAATCTGTTTTTCAGGGAAGTGTACGCAAGATCAATTTCTGTCAGTGGTGTGGTGGCCAGACAAAACATGATATACCTGATGGGGAGGAAAAGATGAGAGCTATTTGCACAGTTTGTGGGAAAATTACCTATCAAAACCCAAAAATGGTATGGTCATTCATTATTACAATCAACTATGTCATGTATGTTTCTGCTGTCTTGTCTGATTACATGTGTCATGTATGTTTCTTCTAAAATTGATTTTAGCATCCTGGTTCTCACCACAGCTGGTCAGGTATCTCCATTTAATGTGAAGTGCATGAACTAGCTAGCTTCATTTATTCTTTCGGCAACTATTAAAATACAAATCATGGGAGGACTTGTTGTGAAATAGAGATTGTATGCAAAAAAGGTTTTTAGGGAGCATAAGCTGTTGGACTCTGAGTCATCTAATAGTGGAATTGCGTGTGGATTATTTTAATTCTACTGGTTGTTTTAACGAGTACTGAAAACAAGGAAAACATTGTAGGCATGAAGCCAAAAACCTTGCAATGTGTTTATATCATTCTGTTCTTGGTTTTCTCTCCAGTTTGTTTGATACTGCATTTTCAATGAAGGCAATGGAAATATTGTTATCTTTTGTAAACTGGTTTGAATAGGTGGTGGGATGCCTCATTGAGCATGATAACAAGGTCCTACTCTGCAAGCGAAACATCCAACCATCATTTGGCCTCTGGTATGCGTCTGAAATTGGAATTTTGGTACAGAATGGAACCACTGCGTGCTTTTTCTAATATAAACTCTCAAATAGTAGTTAAAAAGAAAAAAAATGCATTTACTCCATATGGTACTTGGTCCTTTCTTCTTTGCATTTTAACTAGTTTTTCTTATCTTCATTATCCATGATGGATAACCCAGATAATTGTATTGTGCTGATGTAGGACCCTTCCTGCTGGTTACTTGGAAATTGGTGAGTCTGCTGCAGAAGGGGCAATCAGGGAAACCTGGGAGGAAGCACACGCAGAAGTGGAAGTCGTGTCACCCTTTGCTCATTTGGACATCCCTCTTATTGGCCAAGTAAGGGAGAGATGCCTCTCATTTCTCATATTGATTTTTCTATGAACTTGCTTAAGGTTTTGAAGTTTGTTGTTGTTGTTTGGAGCAGACTTACATAATTTTCTTGGCAAAGCTGAGGAAGCCCCACTTTTCACCTGGTCCAGAGTCATTGGAGTGCCAACTTTTTTCGCTAGATGATATACCTTTTGATTCTTTGGCATTTTCATCGATGGCGGTTACTTTAAAGTTGGTAAGAGCCTGTTTTAGCGATATACAGTTTGTTAATTTACTTGCTTTTGTTACTCATATATATAATCTCCTGTTGTTGCAGTACATTGAAGATGTTAAAGCTGGAAGTCGAAAATTTCACTATGGCACAATTAACAAAAGGTACTTTACAATGCATTTTTTGTATTAGAAGCTCAAGTGAACTCCTGTGAGAATGGATCATCCACTTCTAATCTCAAAACCAGACAGCTTTGGATTGTCTATTGTCTCAATAAAATGCGTTGGCTATTTGACTTATTTCTTGCCATTTTGCTGTGTTGTAAATGGTTTTGCGAAAGGAAATGACCATTTGATAAAAGTAGTGTTCATTTCAGTCTCAGAGGTGTCTATTTTGAATTGTTATGATGGTGGTGGTTGTGGTATTGGAGGCAGGCAGGTGCTTGCGGGCAGTTTTAGGTGACTGCCAGTGCTTCTACCTTTT
This sequence comes from Populus simonii, assembly GCA_007827005.2. NCBI lineage: Eukaryota > Viridiplantae > Streptophyta > Magnoliopsida > Malpighiales > Salicaceae > Populus > Populus simonii. Next base: position 20,680,502 of record CM017469.2, read on the forward strand.
CCAATGTTTACGAAAGAAAAGAAATAATTGAATAACAGAACACCTTTCTTTCTTTCTTTCTGCTGTCATGATAAAATTTGGCTGCTGATCTTGAGCTTGGGAATGAGGCTGAATTTAACATGACCAACTTCTTTTTCGCAAAATTAGCACCAAAAGTGAGTCCTTTTCTTTTCAGTTCGCTGTAATTCACATTGATTCACTCCCTACACCTTTATTTTGAAGGCCGTGTTTGCTTGGCGCTGTAGGGTTTGTTCCATTTGTTGGCTGTGGCTTTCACGGGGTGGAATTTACTGTCTTGACCCTTGATTTTTTTATACCATTCTTTATTGTCAGTGTTATTAATATTCTAGACCTGATTGTTTAACCAAAATGAAAAAGTTGATCAATGAAAAATAATTTTCAATCAAAGAAAAATTTAGGTTGGTTTTTAGAAAAATATTTTTCTTTTATTTTGGGTGGAAAACTCTTTTTAAAAATTGTAAAAAATTCAAAAATATCTTGTTATTTGTTGAATATATTAAATGTGGTTTCCAATCTTTTAATTGCTATATATTTTATTTTGATTTTTGTTTTTAATTTCATTCTTTAAAATATGATTTTTATATTAATTTTGATATTTATTCTTTTGATTATTATTTATTTTTTTCTTATCTTGATTTTTTTTTATCTATCAATAGAGATTGTTCTTTCTTTGTTTAATACTTGCTTGTTAAGCTACCTGGTTAATTATTATTTTTTCATGTTTGTTGAAGTCTTTTCTGATACTTACTTGCAGGCCTGGCTCGAGCCCTTCTGATACCCATGCCTATACTCTCGATAATCATTTGCAGTCTTGAGAAACGGGGATCCATTTTCCTTCTCACATGAGGTTTTTAATAGCTGGGATTGACCTTCTTTGATTTTTCAAATCCATGGCGGAAGCTGAGGATGGTGATGGGACCAGCATTCTGATGCATTGAAGCCATCGAAGACCATTGAGCGGATGTATTCTGTAACGACCGAGTGCGTGGAAGAGGCAGCCATTTCTCTGATGAGCCATTTCATCGTACAACTTGTGTTTAATTGTTAGCTTCACCCTACTTTCCATCCAAAATGTACAGAAATTTACTTCACTCTTTTGCATTGAATAAAGACCTGTTAGCGAGGCTTCCTCTGAGTTTCTCATGTTTGAAAACACTTCGAACCTCATTTTATTTTTATAAATTGAAAATGATTATGAAATTAAAAAGAAATTATTTTATTTTTTATAAATTGTTTTTAAAAAATACTTCGATGGAAATAAAAAAAAATCAATTTAAAAAATCAGAAAAAAACTCAATAAAGAATAATCAATGTTATTTTGAAGGCAAGCAAAAAATTATACATGAAGCAAGAATGGAACTTAGTCTCCAAATAAATAAATGCTAAGGGGTGAGAAAAAATAGCTTAAAAATAACAAAAATAAAACAAGCAAACATGAGATAAATTTTCTAAACCGAAGTTACACAGCATAGCACCACAAAATCACCTAGCAATCTCAAGTCAATAAAGCTCTATATCAAGGTAAAACACACATATGCATTATTACCATACAATCACCTAGTAATCTTAAGTCACAAGCTCTATATCAAAGTCAGGAAACACGTGATCTCTAAAACTCATAATCTATGATATCCTAAATCTAAATTTAATTCAGAAATTTAATTCTCAACCAATTTAATATTAAAAAATAAAATCATAAAAAAATATTAATTTAAATCAACTTGCTAAAGGATGAAATGTAAAAAAACCAAAAATTTAAAAATTTATCTAAAATAAAACAAATATTAATCAACTAAGAAACAAATTTGAAAGATAAAAAAAATAAAAAGGGTGAAATTAAAATATAATTTTATAGATTATTTAAAATAAAAAATAATAATAAAAGGATATGAATTGAATGTTATGGAAATTTTAAATGGCTAACATGACATTTAAAATGAATAGAGAAGATGGAAAATAAAAAGAGGCTGCCACACCAAACCGGAGGTAAGTTTTACACACATGATGCCCCATTGCAGTGAGGTGCTTAGACCTTTCAAACACTGATCAGCAGAACTGCTCGTGCAACTTCGTTGGCAATCATAAACTTTAAAGCACAATGAATAGGTTGATGGCTTGCATAACGGTGGATATGATCGCCCGATACTAGAGTACCATGAGCTTGGATTGTGCAGGATCCGATAGTATAGGATCTTACAGTGCAAACCAATTATGACAGAAATTCTTCCATTTTAGATTGAGTGAAGTCCATCATTTATATTTGCAAATATACATATAAACAATTCACACCAGCGTTACTCTGCTCTTTTCATTCCTTATCTTAGCTTTATCCATAATCTCCAAGCCAAATGAAACAAAAGCAATAATGAACATGAAAATAGAAAACTGAAAATCCAGTCCTTGTAACCACAGAAAATCTAGAAATTAAAGTCACACGATGGTCTTTAAAAATCAAGGACCCTGAACTGGTGAATCAACCTGGACAGCTTGAACATGCCAGTAATCAGCTTTCATTTTCATAGCTATCAACATGAATTACCTAAAAACAAAAAGGAACATGGGGTTTTGCTTTATCTTCGTTTCACACAAGAAGCATTAAGATTGCCTAACATTAACTAAGTTACACAACATAGCACCACAAAATCAACTAGCAATCTTAAGTCAATAAAGCTCTATATCAAAGTAAAACACACATATGCATTATTACCATACAATCACCTAGTAATCTTAAGTCACAAGCTCTATATCAAAGTCAGGAAACACGTGATCATCCAAAATGAAAACCCATTCAACGCAAAAGATGTCATCCAGTGGCGTGCAAACTGGAGAAAGTCAAGACACTTTCTAACAGCTACAACAGAGTACAGGACATAGTAGATGTGTGTAGGTGCTTTGACTATCAACGTAAGTAAAACTCAAAACTAAAACTCCAAGATTATGGAATTAGCGTGCAAGAAGGACAAGTATTCATTGCCCTCGTCAACACAGAATGCCCAAAAAATTAAGTGCTCAACTAATAATAATAGCATAATACGGGGTAGCTATGCATCGACATTCACTGCTGTACCATCAATTAATTTTGACAAATTAGCAGATAAAAGCTTGAAATGCATAATGCAGGTAAGAACTTGAATCCCCCCAGACCCACAAATGAGGCATAAACTACAATCAACTACAACATAATCAAAGGCAGTAACTACATAACAATAGACCTGGGTTGATATTCAAAACCTTTCTCACTGAATAAAATCCAAAATCTTATATAATATATATAGTCATAGAGAGCCTATAACAATTAAAAATCAAAATTATCAAAACAAGTTTGTTCAATTCATCACCATCGTGCCTAAAAAAGAACTCTAGAACAATTTACCAAACAGGGCAAAAAGATATAAAGAGAGTAAATTATCGTAATCTTCACTCGCTCTTCTTCCTGAAGGAGCAACCCTCTGTAAGCTTGGCACGACCCCCTGTTGGCTGACACAACACTGTCTGGCAGTTCCCACAAACCACAACAGTTTGCGAGTGACTAAAAACAGTGGTTCTGCACACAACATATTCATTTAACTAAATAAATAAAACCATCTACGATCCCTTTTCAAACCAAACAGCTAAGAAGGAATGCTTAAATTCATCAAGAAAAATATACAAAGGTCATGGCATGACTTACATGTTGAAGCAGCCCTGGCACTTCACATCCTGCAAGTTTTTACAAGAAAATATGATAAAAACATAATCAGAAGGGAAAATAATAGAAAGAAAGGCAGGAAAATGTATGGTATTTGTAATTACCATAAAAAAAGAGTTCGGGGACTGAACAAGACGCTTGAGCTTATGCTTCCTTTTCTCAAGCTCTGCTGGTGGGTTGAGCAAATCGATATCGTTTTGAAGAACCTTTCATTAACAAACAGATCAGCTAATGAGCGAAACAGATCATAACAGATAACGAAACCAATTCACATCAACTCACTCACCATTGGAAAATTTTATTTTATCTTTGAAACCGCTTCTTTCTTTCTTTTGGGAATACGCCAACCTAGACTAGAAAGAAACCCTAGAGCGCCGAGAAAGACAGGACGTACATTTATGCAAAGGGCTGAATGGGGCTTATAAGCCGTTGATTTCGAGCAATGTCACATCCTGGCCTTTCATCTCGAAGGGTCTAGGGTATCATTAAAAACAGGGGTATAATCGTCCATTTGGTCAAACAAAAAAAAGTTGAAAATGCAAGGGATTATTACTAACAATACTCTAAAAAAGAAAAGTGCTGTAACTTTCTCATCACATGTTTTTTTATTTTTTTTTAAGTTTTATATATTTTTTTTAAGATTATTTTTTTTTTCATATTTTTTGGTTTGTTCATTTTCATTTGTCTTTTTTTCCTCTTTTTTTTTGGCTTTACATTTTCTCCCCAAGATTGTCTTTTTTTTTTCTTTTTTGTTTTTGTGTTTTTTTTTAAATTTTTTTTATCGATTTTTTTTAATATTGAATTGGTTGAAAATTTAGTTATGTATTTTTTTTCTTTAAAACATTATGAATTACTACAATGTTTCCCTACATGGTTTTTTTATTTATTTTTTATGATTTTTTTTTTTAAAAATGGTCTTTGTCGATTTTGCTTCGTAGTTTTTTTCTTTAAAACACTATAGATTGTTACAATATTTCCTCACATGATTTTTGTTTTGTTACAGTGTTTCCCCATATGTTTTTTTTTAAATTATCTTTGTCGAATTTTTTTTAATATTGAGCTGGTTGAGAATTCAGCTTTAACATTCCTTGCATGTTTTTTTTCTATTTTTTTGTGTTTTTTTTCCAAAACTTTTTTTGTTGATTTTTTTTTCTTTAAACACTGTGGATTGCTACAATGTTACCCCACATGGTTTTTTATGATTTTTTTTTCCAGAATTGTCTTTGTCGATTTTATTTTTTTCATATTGAGCTGGTTGAGAATTTAGTTTCGTAGTTTTTTTTCTTTAAAACACTGTGTATTGCTACAGTGTTACCCCACATGATTTTTTTATGATTTTTTTCAAAATTATCTTTATCGATTTTATTATTTTTAATATTGAGCTGGTTGAAAATAACAACTGTAAATTTCGTTGATTTTGCTTCGTAGTTCTTTTCTTTAAAACACTATGGATTGTTACAATCTTTCCTCACATTATTTTTGTTTTGCTTCAATGTTTCGCCATATTTTTTTTAAAAAAATTATCTTTGTCGATTTTTTTTTCTAATATTGATCTAGTTGAAAATTTAGCTTTAACTTTCCCCGCATGTTTTTTTTTCCATTTTTCAATTTTTTATGCTTTTTTTCTTCCAAAATTGTCTTCTTCTTCTTTTTTTCTTCTTTTTTTAAAAATTGTTTTTGTTGATTTGTTTTCTTTAAAAATATTGTGGATTGCTACAGTATTACCCCACATAGGTTTTTTTTTATGATTTTTTTGTTTTTTTTTCAGAATTGTCTTTGTCGATTTTATTTTTTTCATATTGAGCTGGTTGAGAATTTAGCTTCGTAGTTTTTTTTTTAAAAAAAACACTGTGGATTGCTATAGTGTGACCCCACATGATTTTTTTTATGATTTTTTTCAGAATTCTCTTTATCGATTTTATTATTTTTAATATTGAGCTGGTTGAGAATAACAAATGTAAATTTCCTCATGAAACACTATAGATTGCTACAGTGTTTCCCTACATAGTTTTTTTTCCTTTCGGTTTTTTTTGTTATGATTTTTTTAAATTTTATTTATTTATTTTATTTTTAAAATATTAATCTGGTTAAGAATTTAGTTTTGTAGTTTTTTCCTTAAAAATATTATGAATTGCAATAATTTTTATTTTATTTTTTCTACAAATCCACGACAACGCACAAGTATATCACAAGCCTGCAGCATTGCGCGTACATGGCATCTAGTAACAGAACATTAAAGCGTGTAGATGTTTTACTGTTTGGACCACTGTGCTTTTACTGTGGACAGTGATAATGTGCTGGCAAAATTATCCTTGATCTGTGGTTATTCGGGGTTGGTTTTTAGAGTTGCCTTCAAAAATTTTATTGGCTTATTTGCCATTAAAAAAATTGCTTGGGGATATTTTATTTTTCTTACAATAAAAATATGAATTTACCTTTATAGACAACAAAAATTAAAGCTATTCATCAAAGAATTTATTGACAGTGTATAGTCTTCATCAAAATCTAGGCAACACAAATAAGTTTTTCATTTGATGATATTTTTGTATTTTTATTCAGGTATTTAGTGTAATTATCAAGGTTATAGAAAGAAATTTTAGTATTTTCACATTGTTTATTATTTTTTAAAAGAGAAAAGTTGTGAGCTTGTGCTAAAAAACATCAATGAGTGAGTGACGTTTGCACCATTTAGACAGCACATGAGATGTTATACGATAACCAAAAACAACCTTCCTCCATCTCTTTGGATACGCTGTCATGTCCTCTTCAATATGCAATAGCATATGATGTCTAAAGATAGTTAGATTGTCACCTATAATCATTTGATTTTATCCTCTTCTTTTTTTTTTCTTCATGGGTAATGTACATTATTGTCTTTGTAGAAGTTTTTTTTTATGGGTATCCAATGAGAATCCATTATCTACTATCATTTATTAATCAATAAAAACTAAAATAGTTAATATGTATATATCACTATTAATTTTATAGGTTTTATAGTTAATTTTTAATTTGTTTAGTTAGGGTTAGATTATTGTTTAGAGTTAGTTTGAAATTAAGATTTGTTGAATTTTTAATAAATTAGCTATGAATTTATATAATTAAGATTAATTTCATACAATTGAGTATAAAAATAACATGAATTATAACTTATGTGGTAACCATTCTTTTTTGTATTAGCATACTTGCCTCCTATTAAGGAGTGTGGTAGCAGTTGTTTTTTAAAGTGTTTTTCATTTCAAAATAATTATTTTTAAAAAATTATTTTTGATATTAGTAATCAAAATAATCTGAAAACATAAAAAAATATTAATTTAAAGCAAAAAAAAAAATAAAAAATTTTCAAATTTTTTCAAAAGCGTTTCCGAAACGCAATGCCAAACATAGTATTAATTGAAACCCTGATGAGTAATTCAACTGGTTAGACCTTGGATTTGCTCCCTAATGGTCATGAGTTCGAGTCCTCTTAAGGTCACTGGAGACTTATATAATTATTAATTTTAGAGCTCGTAGGACTAGATGAAATGTGCGGAAGCTGACTCGAAGACCTACATTACTAATAATAATAAAAAGAGTAATGATCGAAGCAAGTTTGACTTGTTAACTGACACTGGTCTAAGGAAAAAAAGCTTCTTTCTCATATGCAGGCAGGAGTGGCATGCTTAGCATGGATTGGTGCATCGAGGTAGCTGGCATAGGATGCAGTGATGGGAAAATATTTACAATGTGCAAGATCCCTCCAGCTCCAGGGGCACTGCAGTAGCATCCATTCACTAAGCTACCGCACAAGGTTTTACATAAACACCAAAGACATCCCATCAAATTCGCCTTTTATCACAATAAATATGATCTTGATGAAAAAAAATTAATGGGGTGAAAAATAAACTGGAGGAGCTTGGTCTAGTATTTTGCAGAATGCCACTAGATGTTGCTGATAACAAATGCCTGCCTTTTTGACATATTCTAACAGTCTGGATTCGAGACATTGCACAAGCCACAATATTATCAACATAATTGACTTCTCTCTGCGATGAAAGCTGCTTTCTTTAGCAAGAAACAACTTAGCATGAAAAGCTTCTGCTTACAGATATGCAATCTGGAAAAAGAATGAAGATGTATTATGAACAAACTAACCATCAAGAAAATTCTAGTAATGAAATATTTCAAAGAATTCCATCTTCTAGTTTTCTTATTATTGTTTTCCATGATAGATAATTGTATTATCCGTAGAGAGGGATTTTGAATCTTTATTCCCCGTACAGAACGATGAATTTCTGCAGAATCTCTGATGATCTTTACTGTTTAGTCTTTAATCATTTTCGCTACTGAGTCTATGATATTGATTGCCTTGTAGTAACGGGTACCATCTCATTGTCTTTTGACAGTTAATTAAACTTTCTTTTTCCCACAGCCTTTGTTCATTCTGTCAGTAGAGGTGAGCAGAAGGCCAGCTGGGTCTCATCAATGAGAATAGTTCTCTGAAATTCTTGATATAAAAATAAATTAATCTGAACTAAAAATCCTTAAATTTTAGCAACTGGAATGTATTAAACTCAACTAAAAGACTCAGTCTTGTTTGGTTAATTCAGTTGGTTTGGTTCTTTGACCTTTCCACCGTCTGAAAGGATACCAAGCTTTCTTAAACACAGCAAGTCAGAACTCTTCATTCATTGTCCTAGCTCGCCAATAATCTCCCAATTAAATTAAGCAAGAATTTTTTTATTTTGAAAAATCCAATAATTATACTCAGAAAATCCACTAACTAAAGTTACATATTGGCTTGCTACTTAAAATCAAGGACTTGATAATGGTTAAACATCTTGGACAGCCTTCGACATGACAATCAGCTTAATTTCTATTTTAAAAAAATCACAGCAAATTTCTTTGAAATAGTATCTACAAATTACAAGCATAACACCGATCACCTGGATAATCATAGTTGGCCAAAAGGTTTCAATTCAGAGAACATATTCCTTCTAGTTTTCATGAACCTGCAGCTAGTTTTCCAGCGCTATATATGTACATGATTTGACGAATAAGAAAAAAAATAAAATTATTGAAGTGTTACTCTTTTTCGATAATCACTTCCTGGAACACGGCAACGTTATATCTATACACACGTACTTATATAATTGGTTAAAACCAAATCATACTGATGGACATACGACATTCTGCTTCAAACCCTGGTATTTGATTCATCTCCCTGAGAGTCCTGAAAACGGAGAGAGTTGGCCGCCAACAAGAGAGTTGTCCCATTCATTGAAGGATGGAGGCATGGGTGGCCACATAAAAGCAGGTCTTTCAGCTGGCACTTCTGGTGGTGGCGCTTCCCCTGTAAGAACCTGCAAAACAGTTTTCATGGAGGGCCTATTTTTTGGGTTTGGATGGCAGCAGGCCAACCCCAGAATAAGCACACACTCCATCTCTTCCTTTATGAATATTCCATTCAATCTGGGGTCTGCACCTTCGAGGATTGTTCCCCTCCTGTAAAGTTCCCATAGCCCATGCACAATGTTACAAATGTAGTCATCCCGCTCAGCCTGCCCTCCAGGCTTCCTTCCACAAGCAACTTCCAGAACAAGAACACCAAAAGCATAAACATCTGTTTCGGCCGTTGCCCTTCCTGTAAGAATACTCTCCGGAGCCATGTAGCCAGGTGTTCCTGCAAGCTCTTTTGTTGAGTGGTGAGTTTGTTCATTATGAATAATGGTGCGAGCCAAGCCGAAATCTCCGAGTTTTGCATTGAAATCTAAATCCAACATTACGTTACTGGCCTTTATGTCTCGGTGAAGTACCCTGTTCATACATCCATTATGCAGATAATCCAATGCCTGTGCCACTCCTGAAATCACACTCAGCCTTCTTCCCCAGCTCAGTGTTTCTTCCTGCGTGCCTGACTTTTCATCCCAAAATATATATTTATCCAGGCTACCATTAGGCAAGTACTCGTAAACCAAGAGGTACTCACGCTTTTCGTGGCACCATCCAATCAGCTTAACAAGATTTCGGTGATGGATGTGGCCTATTGTAGTGACTTCGGCAATGAACTCTTGCTTTCCTTGGGTTGATTTCTTTGAGACTCTTTTGACGGCAACTTCCTTTTTTCCCAAGATTCCCTTGTAGACTGTCCCGAAGCCACCTTTCCCGAGCTTGTTTTTAGGGTTGAATTTGCCTGTTGCTTTGCTAAGTTCTTTGAATTTGAACTTCTTCGGAGCAGTTGAGAAGCCTAGGATTGCCTCTTCAATATTTGGACAAGTATTCTCCACCCTATTTCCTTCATATCCCCTTTTCCTGTACAAGAACAAGGCGATACCAATACCAATCAACAGGATTAGCACTGATCCTACAGCAACCAAAATCCAAACCCACCGCAACTTTGAATCTTTTACCTCAGAATGGTTAAACTCCCACGACTTTACACAATTTAATTGAGTGTTATTACTTGTTGAACCCGAAAATCCCACATACACCATTTCTGGAAGATAGGCTGAGAGATCGAGAGGCTCAGAGAGAACTGGATTCTTCATGTCGTCACCGACAAAAACAATCAAATTCTTGCCGTCATATTGAACAACTACCTTGATATCCGTGGCCGCAGAAATATAAATACCTCTATCATTTAACGAAACCGATCTTTTTGAGTAGACACTGTTTATATCCAATCCAATATGGTTATCGTCAAGATCTTCTGGGAAGCTTTTTCTAGTGTCAAATTCTATCGCCACTGTCTTCGCTTCAGTGGTTCCATTTAACCTGGAATTTACAATCCCAAGCCATTGTCCATCGCTTCCACCTGGAACGTCAGGATCTCCTGTTAATATAAAGGCCAAGCCTTCACCACTTGAAGCTGTCATGTTTTTGACATTGAGAACGAAGGTCGTATTGAAATTTGCTTTCTTCCCCTTCTTGCTCCACAGCCTGAATGGCCGTCTGTACAGGGTCCTTCCAGCCCTGTTTTCCATGCTAGCTCCATTAACATCTGGTGTGACTTGGATGGCGCCGAGGGCTATAGAAGAATTGCCACTCAAAATAAGTTCAGACTGATCTGAAGTCGTGAAGTTTGGAAACTGAAAACCAAGGCTCTGTACTTGAGCCAGAGCCAAGACCACAGCTAGGATTGCAGAAGTGGTTGCCAGGGGAAAGCGCATCTCAGCAATACTGTCGAATAACCTTTTCAGATTTTCTTGAGCAACTTTCTGGCAACTTTAAATGATAATGAATGAGATAACAATTACACAGAAGACAGATTCTTATCAGCTTAAATTAAAAAAAAAAAGTTTGGCAGAACTAATGACTTGTATTAGGGAGTGAATTTCCTTGCATTTTCTGATCTTATATTTTATTCCCTTTGAAAGCTTAGAATTGTAGTTATCACTATAGTGGAATAGAATATGAATAATGTCTGGTTGACTATTATGCAGGTTGTTGTCATCAAATGTATTGTCATTTCTGCTAGCTCTGCTTAATTAGTCCTGTAGTTGCATTAAACATAATCATTGGAGTGGTTTATAATTGTTTTCTCACGCAATCTTACATCTGCTCCTCCTGCTAATTGCCCTTTGCAATTAATAAAGGGGTAAAATACATGAGATTTTACAGATTCTTTGAAGAGCAAGTCTAACGGTATATCTTGCTTGCGCCTCCTTTTATCATTATTCAATAACCCAGCCAGGCAAGGCAAGTTATTGTCCATTGCAACTACCATTCCTAATTCCATAGTCAAATATGGAATCCATATTGCTTTTCTCATTGCAATTTCTTCTTGTACCTTTGTGTGCTTCTAGACTTCGTATGCCCTGGAAGGTGCAAGGAAACTTCATTGATACAAAGAGAAAATAAAAAGCACCATTGACATTCATAAACATTCACAGATAAAATCTTGAATTTAGTGCTGAAGTGATTTCTTTGAAGACGAAACTTCTGTTATTGGGAAAATTGAAGAGGTTTTTCCTTGCAGGCGGGTGTGGTTCGGTCGGTGGTTATGGTTACCACTTTCGGTGCATGATTAATTTCCGAGAAGCTGAAAAGAGGACAACTTCTGTACTTCGGCAGTCTTACTCATAATAATGAACCCGTATATTCCTTCGTCTGACCAAGTAACTATCACGCCCAACAAAAAAGACCATCCACATAGTTGAAAAAAGAGAAGCATATACCCGAAAGTTTGGATTTTGATTCCATCCTCCAAGCAGGTAGGTATATACAGAAAGATCTATAAAACCATCTTTTCAAAATTATTTTGAGCTCCATTCAATAGTCCTCAGTCCTTGTATACGTGTGGAAGAATTTATGCATAGTAGGAGAAAAGATTGCATGCATCCAACTACAATTGGTTTTGTCAAGCTCCCTTCCAAGGTTCTTCTTGGATACGATGTGCAGCATTACTTTGAATTAATACAGTTATCGTGGGTTATATGATATAATTTATATTATTTAAAATTTTAATATTTTATTAAAAAAATATTTCAATATAAATATTTAAATTATTAAATAAAATTATTAAATATAATTTATATTATTCTATAACAAGAAATTAACAATATTCACATTCACATGTCATCATGACACAAGTATAGGATGGGAAGGTACATGTTGCAAGAAGAATACTGGGTTTAAGTTTTGAAGAGAAGGTGTGAATTTAAATTAAGGGATGCTATAGGCTTTCAATATGGACTTGAGTATATAAAACTTGACTCAGTTAGATTCCGAAGCTCCCTTCATCCTTCCTTTTCTTTTATCAATTTTCATAGTTGAGAGGGATCAAAGAAGTTTAAATTTTGGCTTAAAAGACTCAGTCAGCTTAAATATTTTTAATTATCTGTTTTTGATTACATCAGAATCAAGTTCGAAGTATCTGTCAAGATAATAATAAAGATTTGTAACCAATGATTTCAATATATTTAATTCATGATATATCACCAGTCCTTGTATGAACTGACATATCCTTCGAAGTTCGGATTGATATATTCTTAAAATCCCCAGAAACACGGTTTATATGTGCTGGAGGAAGGATTTTTTTGTTTTGAAAAAACATTTTCCATGCTGTCTATTGACTTTGGGTAGTTAATGTCAACATTTTTGAAGTCGCTTGCCAATTTCATCATGTCTATGTCTCTCCCTCTCCCTCTCCCTCTTTGTTTTTCCTTCTTAATGGAAATTGAACACATGGGATCATGAGTCAAGGCTGAATGCGTAGACACCAGTAGCGCGCTAGATATGATGATTGCAGGTCGTCAGCTGACGCGAAGATGACAAACGGTGGCGCGTTTAACAGCACCACTGGGCTCCTTTATTTGGAGCCATTCTAAAATGAGCTTACGTCTGGCCTAATACTAACAACTTGTTTTATTTCTTTTTAATGATAAAATAATTATATGATAGGCCCACTTTTTGTGTCTCGGAATGAACTTTATTCACATTCACCATCTTGCTACGGTATATTCAAATATTAGGAAAAATAGTTATTTTTATAGAAAATAACGATGCTTCAAAATCAAATATGATTCTAATCGAGGTTATTTGATACTTGGATAGTGATTAATTACATGTTTAAATCAATATTCTTTTTTCAAGAGCTCACGAAGTAGATAGCTGGTGGTAAAAAACTTGACATCTACAAAATAATCTCTTTTGGTGGAGTTAAGGGGTTATTTGATAATAAAGTCAATGAAGTAAAATATTGTAATAAATAAGAGAATGAACTTTAAATTCTAACAACTAGTGTGTTTGTTCTTGTTTTTGTATGGTAAATGCTTTGAGAATAAAAATACAAATACTTAGAGAATAGAAATTGAAACCTTTTACCTGAATGGTTCATGAGATATTTATAATCTCTAAACCTTGTCATTTTGATAGAGTAGAAGGGATGAAGAATTATTTTCTCCTAATAAAATTAATGAGGGATAAATATTCATTACATAACATTAATAAGGGACAAAAATTCCTTACACATCATTACTGAGATGGAAATATGGTAAGCATTTAGGAGAGTTTTTATACACCTATAGATGCAGGAAGATAAAAATCCTTAATATGAACATTTCATGTTAAAAGTTTAAGGAATGAATAAACGGAGTCTTATGGACTTAACATGGGCCTATAAAGGCCTCTAGACCGATTAGCTTGGTGCGTATCCAAATCCATGGGCGATGTGTCTAGCAGCTTGCTAAACTCACGTCCACTTGGACTCAACACGTGCTAACTCAAGGATATTGAGTTTGGCAGCTCGTCAAGCCCATATTTAATTAGGCTTAGCACATGTTTGAACCCAAGGATGTTAGATCTGTCAGCTCGCCAGACTCATGTTCTTTTGGGCTCAACATTTGGTTGAACCCAAGTATATTGGGTCTGGCAGCTCGTCAGACCCATGTCTTATTGGACTCATCACGTGGCTGAAACTAAGGATATTAGACTCACATTCACTTGGACTCGACTCGTGGCTGACCCAAAGATGTTAGATTTGACAGCTTGCCAATCCCATATTCATTTGGGCTCAGCATATGACTGAACCCAAGTATGTTGGGCTAGGAAATAAGCAAACCTGTGTCATCTAGGCTTGGCATTCTACCAAGCTTAAGGATGTTGGCATGGATGCAAGCCTCACCCACCTATCAATGGGTTACCACCCCGTTATTGAACCTTTTTAAACAGGGACTTAGGCTTTTTTACAGTGCATAAAAAATATCGATTCATCAATTCCCCCTCAAGTCTTTATACATTTCATGCGAAACCTTTTGGGAGACAATTGATCAGATTCGTCCTGTCATCCTTATAAATTTGACAGCTCCCTATATTGATTACAAATATTGTCAGGGGGGTTGTCCCAAATCTCTTTGAAAAAACCATTCAACAACGTGTAATTAAAGCAACAGGTGTTTAGTCTTCCTAGAGTTATGGGATGGAACCACATATCTTTCATTTATTGGCGGGAATGAGAGGCGGTGGCCTATATAAACCCTTTTTTTTTTCTATGCCATAAGTTTTTTACTTTTGCTAAAAACTCTATCTAAACTTTCTGCAATAAGAGCCCTAAAAGAGAAGATCAAGTTTCTCTAACATTTGAAAACTAGTCTTTTCTAGGTAAACACAAAAAAAATTCTATTTTGTTCTTCCTTTCACATTTTATTCTTATAAAAAATGAGTTCTAGAAAGGGTAAGACGATTGTATCCTCTAAAGGAGATTTTAGTTTCAAACCTGAAACTAAAATCGCTCACTAGGGGTCAACTGCCATTAGAATAGGCCAAATACTAAAATGTGATTCTACTCAACCCTTCTCTATTAGGAGAGGGGATAAGATTATCCCTAAAAAAGCTTCAGACCTTAGGGGACAAGTAAGGTTACTTAGGGCTCTTTAGGATAAGGAATAAAGCACAATATCATATGATCAAGTGTGTTTTTGCTAACTCTAGAAAACCAGGGGAATTTACAATAATGTTGCTTGAGATGGATGACCAGGTTAGCTAAGTCATTAGCAAAAAATTAGGGGTAATTTTATCATTATAAAAAATTCCTTTATAAAAACGATTGAGAACCAAATAAGGCCTTACCCATCTAACCTAAATTTAACCCAATCAGGTTGACCTGAAATCCTTAGTTTGACCGTAAACTGAACAAAAAACCATTGGTTTGATAAAAAAACAAACTAAAACCAAAACCAAAACTTAAAACGAATCAAGCTTACTGAAAACACAAAATCTCAAATACTTTCGATCAAAACCGAGAAAAAACTAAGAACACGAAAAACAAATGAAGAACATGCCCAACAACATGAATCAAAATCCAGACTAGTTACAAACAATCTAAGGACATAGGCATGTTGGAAATCAATCACTAACTGATAATCTAGCTTTCATTCATATCGATTATCCATGAATTAACATGATTTAATCAAAATGAGTTTGTTATTGATGTAAATAAACCCTCGATTATTGATTAATCATGTCATATCAAGATGCTAATGCAAAAATTAGGATCAAAACGGGTCTAAAACATGCAGCTAAGGGAATGTTCTTGTGAAGAACATTGCCTAGAAAATTTTCAGGAAATCTAGAAAACACATTTTAAGTTCCAAAATCATGCTTTCTTGGTTCACACACATCACACCACCACATTTACACATACTCAAATCAAAACAAGTAACAAAAAGTAATACTTGGATAGTGGTTAATTACACGTTCAAGTCAATATTCTTTTCTCTAGAGTTCACGAAGTAGATGGTTGGTGGTAGAAGGTCTAACATTTATAAAATAATCTCTTTTAGTGGGGTTCAAGGACTATTTGAAGATAAAGTCAATGAGTTTTAGTAAAAGATTGTAATCAATGAGAGAATGAGCTTTAAATTTTAACAACAAGTGTGTTTGTTCTTGTTTTTGTATGGTAAATGCTTTTAGAATAAAAATACAAATACTTAGAGAATAGAAATTATAAACCTTTTACCTAAATGGTTCATGAGATATTTATAATATCTAAACCTTGTCTTTCTGATGGAGTAAAAGGGATGGAGAGTTATTTTCTCCTAATGAAATTTATGAGGGATAAATATTCATTACACAACATTAACGAGGGACAAATATTCCTTACACATCATTAATGAGATGGAAATATAGTAAACATTTGGGAGAGTTTTTATACACCTATAGATGTAGGAAGACAAATATCCCTAATATGAATATTTCATGTTAAAAGTCTTAGGAATAAATAAACAGAGCCTTATGGACTTAACATAGCCTTATGGACCTAACATGGGCCTATAAAGGCCTCTAGACCAATTAGCTTGGTGCGTATCCAAGCCCATAGGCGATGCATCTAGCAGCTCGTTAGACCTATATCCACTTGGACTCAACACATGACTAAACCAAGGATATTGAGTTTGGCAGTTCGCTAGACCCATATTTATTTAGGCTTAGCACATGTCTGAATCCAAGGATGTTAGGTCTATCAGCTCACCAGACCCATGTTTTTTTGGGCTCAGCATGTGGTTGAACCCAAGTATATTGGGTTTGGCAGCTTGCAAGACCCACGTTTTATTGGACTCATCATGTGGTTGAAACTAAAGATGTTGGGTCTGGTAACTCACCAGACCCACATTCACTTGGACTCGACTCATGGTTGACCCAAAGTATTGGGTCTGACAGCTTGCCAATCCCATATCCGTTTGGGTTTAGCATATGGTTGAACCCAAATATGTTAGGTCAGGAAACAAACAAACCTATGTCATCTAAGCTTGGCATTCTGCCAAGCCTAAGGATGTTGGCATGGACGCAAGCCTCACCCACCTGTCAATGGGTTACCACCCCGTTATTGGACCTTTTTAAATAGGGACTTATGCTTTTTTACAGTGCATAAAAAATATCGATTCATCAATTCCCCCTCAAGTCTTTATGCATTTCATGCGAAAAGACTTAAAAAACCTTTTGGGAGACAATTGATCAGATTCGTCTTGCCATCCCTATAAATTTGGCACCTCCCTATATTGATTACAAATGCTGTCAGAGGGGCTGTCACAAATCTCTTTGAAAAGACCATTCAACAACGTGTAATTAAAGTAATAGGTGTTTAGCCTTCTTAGAGTTATGGGATGGAGCCACATATCTTACAATTAGGGGTGATTAAGAGGTGGTGACCTATATAAACCATCTTTTCTCTATGCCATAAGTTTTTTACTTTTGCTAAAACTCTATTTAAACTTTCTACAATAAAAGCCCTAAACGAGAAGATCAAGTTTCTCTATCATATGAAAAAGGGTTTTTTTTCTAAGTAAACATAAAAAAAAATCTATTTTGTTCTTTTTTTCACATTTTATTCTTATAAAAAATGAGTTATAGAAAGGGTAAGAAGATTGCATCATCTGAGGGAGATTTCAGTTTCAAACCTGAAACTAAAATTGCTCACTAGGGGTCAACTGCCATTAGAATAGGCCCTATACTAAAACGTGATTCTGCTCAGCCCTTCTCTATTAGGAGAGGGGACAAGATTATCCCTCAAAAGGCTTCAGACCTCAGGTGACAAATAAGGTTATTTAGGGCTCTTTAGGATAGGAGCAAAGCGCAATATCATACGAGCAAGTGTTTTTTTGCCAACTTTAGACAACCAAGAGATTTCATGGTAATGTTGTTTGAGATGGATGACCAGGTTACCCAAGTCACTAGCAAAAAAATAGGGGTAATTTTATTATTATAAAAAATTCTTTTATAATAAAGATTGAGAACCAAACAAGACCTTACCTATCTGACCTAAATTTAACCCAATCAAGTTGACCAGAATTCTTTAGTTTGATCGTAAACCAAATAAAAAACCATTGGTTTGACTGAAAAACAAACCAAAACCAAAACCAAAACCAAAACTTAAAACAAATCAAGCTTGCTGAAAACATAAAATCTCAAAGATTTTCGATCAAAACCGGGAAAAGGCTAAGAACATGAAGAACATGAAGAACATGCCTAACAACATGAATCAAAATCTAGACCAGTTACAAACAATCCAAGGACATAGGCATGTTGAAAATCAATCACCAACCGATAATCTAGCTTTCATTCATATCGATTATCCACGAATCAATATGATTTAATCAAAATGAGTTTAGTTTGAAAAAACAAACCCTAGAATTAAAAGTTATGGATGCAAATAAACCCAAGATTATTGATTAATCATGTCATATCAAGATGCTAATGCAAAAATTAGGATCAAAACGGGTCTAAAACATGCAGCTAAGGGAATGTTCTTGTGAAGAACATTACCTATAAATTTTCCAGGAAATCTAGAAAACATATTTTAAGCTCCAAAATCATGCTTTCTTGGTTCACACACATCACACGACCACATTTACATATACTTAAATCAAAACAAGTAACAAAAAACTATCAAACTAAAACAGCAAACAAACTCGAGAATTTAAAGCTCAAAACTAACATTTTAACATCCAATAGGCCTCAACCAAAACCATAAGATAAGAACATGTATTAGCCAACACAAAAAAACATCACAAACCTTACTGCCATTGGCAGATTTTAAAACCACCTTTTCTTTCATCAAAATCAATCCAACAAATACCATTTATGTATTTAGAAACATCAATAACCAACTCAAAGCAACATTTAAACAATAAATACAACTTTTTTACATATTAATTGGAACCAAAACCAAAATCAATACAACACCAAAAATGCTTAGAAACATCATAAAACATGCCTGCACAAGCTACAGATATGCCTCATGAACATTATATATTAGATTAAATTAAGGTTTTATACCTTCCAAGCTCAAATAATGGTTGTTACCCTTTTATTCTTTTTTTTTTTCAAGCTTACTACTTTCTCTCAAAGTTGAAGAAATCCTTGTGCTAGGCTCTTGAACCTTCACACTTAGAGTTTTTTTTTAAGATTTTTCTTCAGTTTTTTCTCTTTTTATTTTTTTATTTGCTTTTTTTTTATTTTCAGTGGGTATTTATAGGTTTTTAGTAGGATTTCTTGATTGCCTCGATCAAGGATTGATCAATACTTGACCCTTCGATAGAAATGGGAGAGTTTTGGACGGGTTTTAAAAGTTGGAATCTATGTACTTTGTTGGTGTTGCTATGATGATTTTATAACAAACTTGGTTTTGGAGATTTTGATAGTTTTGCTAAACTTGGAGGCCAAATAGTTGTTTTTGGTCCTTTGATCTTATGAAAAATATTTCCAGCTAGTGATAAGAACCTATTTAAGAACTATCAAGTGTGTACATACAAAAAAATAGTGGTTTTTGTACAATGGGTATCACAGTCAAGACAAATTGAGTTGATCACTTTCAAGGTTTTGTTGGAGCAACTACAATGTAAACGTCATCAAAGATCTTGAAGTTGGTAGAGGAGGTGCATAAATTTCATTTGGATCCAAACTTGCTCAATTTGGAGGCCTGTAATTTCATATTCATTTGCTTGAAGATGCCAACTCGATTAACCTAAAATTGTCCATAGAGGTGCGTTTTTAACATAAACCAGATAACGTGTCATCTAGGTTAAATATAAAAGATTAGGGTTTTTAATTTGTGATTTGTCTAAAATTAAATTTAGTTCTCAATCTCCTAATTTTTTTTAATTATACATGTAATTGTCTTTAAACTTTCAATTACATGCAATTTTATCCCTGATTAAACCAATTTGAGTCCCTGAAGTTCAGCTCCCTTTTCAATCCAGTCATTGATTATCAATTTATGCATTTTGACTCTCAATTAATCAATAACTTCTAATTTTCTTCAATTTAACCCCTGATTAAACTAATGGCAGTCTTTGAAGTCTCGCGCCTTTTACAAATTGATCATTGGTTTTGAATTTATTCAACCAAGTCCCTAATTGCTATAAAACTTCAATATTTATGCAATTAAGCTCCTGATTTGACCACATTAACTTTTCAAAATTGCAATTTAACCCTAGACTTCAATTTCTTCAAATTAAAGTTCAAATTGAAATCAAAAACCATTTTTTCTTTCAATTAATCCCTTAATAAACTCAATTAAACCTTGGAAAATTTCAATTAAGTTCTTAAACATCCAATTTTGAATTTTCTTTCCAAATTAAAATTTTCTTGTCAATAGAACCTTCATAAGTCTAAATTGAACTATCAATTTTAGCCATCTCTTTTCAAAATGGTCTTAAATTCCTCCCTCATACAACTCGATCCAAAACTCAATTGTTGTTAATTTTTGTACCATCCCACTAAGATACTCTTTCCAACTCTTGGATGTCAATCCAAAACTTTATGTATTTTTTTGTGGGCCCTAAAATAGATAACAACATTTTTCATTCATTTTTAACACATTTTTTTCTTCCTTAATTTTTGTGCTCTCCCCCACCATACTATTCATCTACAACATATATATCTTTCTTTTCGTATTATCTTCTTTCACCTTCTACAAATATCCACACCCTTCTCCTCTTTTCTTTTATTTATTATTATCTTTTTATTTTTTTAGTTGCTTTGGAAGGGGGTTTGTAATGTTCACATTAATCTCATATCCCCTTCTCAATTATCACTATGCTCATTAAATATTTTTTAGATTTTTTCCCTAAATCTAAAAAATTTGTTAACATGAAAAATGATATATGAAAAGGTCAGAAATCATGAAATGACCGAGAATTAGCTGTTACATCGAGAATACATTTTATTAAAATTTTTTATTTTTATGTTGTTTTTTTTTAAATTTGATCAAAATGGTGGCTCAAAATTGAGTTACTTTACAACATTGTGGTTATAGTGGTAATTTTAATTTATCAACAATATGATTGCTACTAATAGTTTCACAACTATTATCAGTAATTAAGTCAAACATGTTATTATTTATGGTGTATCCATTATGAGATAACTTATTTTGCTGCAAATCCTTCACAACCTTTGGCATTAATAACATCTTCTTATCTTCTTAAACACATAGGCCTAAGCCTAGTCATCATATCTATACAAATCTTCCATATCATCTTTGTCATGCTCACACAACTCGCCTTCAACTTTAGAATGTTCTTGCACGTACTACCTCTTGATCATGTTGACTGATTTTTATCTTCTACAATCACTGAAACAATGTCCTACTTCCTCCTATTTAAAGCATTAACCTATAATTAGTTAGGTGTAGGGGTTGTTTGGCTTCTTCACTTTAACTTTCCTTTATAGAGTTCTGTGAAACCTAATACCATTTTATTTAATAGGTGGTTATTATGATGTTTGAATTGCCTTTTCATTACCAGCGATATTGAATTTACTTGCGCCATTGCTTGATCTCTTGGAAGGATCAAATTTTCCACCACTACTAGCCTTTTCTTTCATTGCTATATTCCTTGACTCTATAAACATAAATAATATCTGCACTGTAATCTTATCACAACGTTTTAAATAACCTCCACCTTTGCATTGCAAGGTGGGAAGATGATGCTATCATCTCTATCCATAAAAGAGATCAACTTGTTTTGATACCAATTGACCAATGTAGGGGTTTTTAAGCTATATGTTACAACTCTAAATTGTGAAGAAAATCTGTTTAATTTATTATGAAATTCAATAACTCATAAAACTAACTTGAAAAATAACAAATTAATAGTTAGCAAAACCAACCTAACCTATGTAAGAAAAAAAGAAAATTAAAATTAACTTGAAAAAATAATAAAAATCTAAAAATAATAAAAATTAATAAACATCTTTCAAGCCTAATTAGAGAGCCTTCCCACTCTTAGCTAGTTATAGCTAGTCAATCTCTTAAAAACCTGGGTTTGTAGAAACTCTTGACAGTTATAACTATTTTTGTTAGATTGGCTATTTAGCATGTTTCACGAGCATTCCCATGTCTATTTGGTATATAAACCCATCAGTTGTGCGTTCCTAATATACCAAGCCAACTCTAGTTTCTTGTTCTTCCCATAAAAGAAAATTTCAGAAATCATCTTTGTCATGAGAAAACGGGAGGCTGAAGGGATGTGATTGATGTTTCCTGTATAACGTAGCAAATTGCTTGCTCCGAGGCAGGCTTCTGGAAATGGAATCGAAGCACATTTAAGTCTGAAGTTATGGAAAAGCAACTACTGTCGCAGACATTACATTCACGGGAAGTAGGTTAGTTGTGAGAATACTTGACAAGTTATTTGCATTGCTGTAAAACCGAGCTCACAATTTGTGGAAGAAAAATCCGCGATGGGTAGATCAAGCTTGAGACTGGTAATTTTTTATTTATTAATAAATTCTTTCCTCTCTCAAAGTTAAAAAAAAAAGAAGAAACTTTTTCTTGTCTACCTAGTAACATAACAACAGGATGGGTTGCATAACTATGTTATAAGGAAGACTGCTATTCTTTTGAGCAGTCTTTGGCAAATCATTTACCTTCCTCTGATTTCTGAAAATGAAGCAAGTTGGCTTTCACTGAGAGAGCATTCTGACTCTTTTGAAGATGAAGGAAGAGCTGGCCATATGATAGCAGGACTTTCAGGAGGTACTAGTGGAGCTGCTTCCCCTGAAAGAACCTGAAAAACAGTTCTCATGGAGGGCCTTTGGTGTGGGTTGGATGGCAACAGGCTACCCCTAGAAGAAGTAAACACTCCAATCCATCCTTTGCAAACTCCCCATTCAATTTGTGATCGGCTGCATCTAGGAGTCGTCCCATCCTGTGGAATTCCCATAGCCAATAAGAAATCCCATTGTTATAGTCGTTCTCCTCATCTGGATTTCCAGGCTTCCTTCCACAAACAACTTCCATCATGAGAACACCAAACGCATAAACATCTGTTTCAACAGTTGCCCTTCCGGTAGGAGAACTCTATGGTGCCATGTAACCACTCTTAATTTGTTTAACTAAGTTAATGATTCCAATTATATATGTTTATTGATAAAATCAAGTAGAAAAATCACACAAATCCTTCCCCTCTCTTTGTTTCAAACCATTGGTAAAGAGAGAAAAATAAGTCATTTATAGTCTAGTTTTTCTTGTATTTACACATTGGCCCTTATTACTTTTTATTTTTATTTTTGTCCCATAATTGTTTTTTACTTAATTTACACCATAACACCTTTTTTTTATTCTATCGTATCCCTTCACAATACTTGAAATATTTTTATTTAATCTATTCAATATTTTATTTATTTTGTTAGGATTATAATTTATCGGATTTTCACACTGACAGTAGTAATCCAAAATCCAAGTTTGACAAAACAAATGTTAAATGCTATAATTGTCAAAATATAGGTCATTATACCAGGGATTACTAGAATCCAACCAGAAGGGTTGAGGAGAATGCCAATCTTGTTGTAGAAGAGGAGAAAAAGCCATCTTATTACTAGTTCATGATGAACAAATACAAGCCAAATAGAACATATGGTATCTATACAATAGTGCAAGCAATCACATATATGGAGATAGAGACAAGTTTATGGAGCTTGATGAATCAATTAAAGGTAATGTCATATTCGTAGATCATTCATAGGTTTCCAACAAAGAAAATGGTATGATTCTCATAAAATTAAAAAATAAAAGTCATTAATTAATTGGTGACATCTATTATCTCTTTACTATAAAAAGCAATATACTGAGTTTGGGACAATTATTAGAGAAGAGTTATGAGATTAAGATGAAAGATTGTGCCTTGACATTACTTGATACTCATGGAGCTATGATTGCAAAGATAACCATGATAAAAAACATAATGTTTTGCTAAACATAGAGACGGATGTGCCTATATAATTAAATATATGTGTGAAAGATAAGACTTAGGTTTGATATAAAAGACATGAGCATGTAAACTTTGATAACTTGAAGATGATGACACAAAAGGAGATGTTGAAAGGTTTACCATCCATTATATATCCAAATTAGTTGTGTGAAGGATGTTTAGTAGGCAAACAATCCAACAAGATCTTTCTAAAGAAGTTTACATCTAGAGCAAATCAACCTTTTCAAGAGATACATATAGATGTTTGTGTTTCTATCAAACCATGTTTGTTTGATTAAAATTTGTATTTTCTACTTTTTGTTAATGATTGTAGTGGAAAAACTTGGGTATACTTTTTAAAAGAAAAGTGTAATGTGTTTAGTTGTTTTAAGAAGTTTAAGGCATTAGTTGAAAAAGAAAGTGGTTATTCTATAAAATCATTTAGGATGAATAAGGAGTGAATTTTGTTCTAATAATTTTAATGAGTTTTGTGAAGAACATGGAATAAAAAGACTCTTAACGATGCCTAGATCCCCATAATAAAATGGCGTGGTGGAGAGAAAGAATAGAAGCATCCTAAATATGACAAGAAGCATGTTCAAAACCAAGAAGATGTCTAAAGAGTTTTGGGCCGAAATTGTAAATTATGCTATCTAGTTGTCAAATAAGTGTCCTACTAAAGGTTTGAATGGAATGACTCCACAAGAGGCATGAAATGAAAGAAAGCCAAATGCTACTTACTTGAAAGTATTTGAAAGCATTAGCTATGTGCTTATAGATGATCAAGTAAGGACCAAGCTAGATGACAAGAGCAAAAGGATGATCTTTGTGGGTTATGACTAAAAGTCTAAAGGATATAATCTCTACAACCCCAATGAAAGAAAGATAATGATTAATAGAGATATTTAGTTCGATGAAGAAGGAGTATGAGATTAGAAAGTAGATGATGGTGAGAAATATAATTTTCTACCGGTTCTTGATGAATGATAGGAGAGCTATGAAAATCATGAACAATAAGCTATACCTTTACAATTACCAATGATGTCATCTTTAACTTTATATTCTTCTTTTTTTAGTGGAAGTTCAAGTAGTGGTAGCCCATCAAGTCCACCAAGAAGGATTAGTAGTCTTGATGAGCTATATGAGGTAACTACTTCTATTGATAATGACATAACACTATATTTTCAACTTGTTTTATGTGATTCTATAGTGTTTGAAGAAACAATAAAGGATGCAAAATGGAGAATTGATATGGATGAAGAGATTGCATCAATCGAGAAGAATGACATATAAATTGCTTCCTAGACCAAATGGAAAAAAACCAACAAGTGTCAAGTGGATCTATAAAGAAAAGAAGAATGCAAAAGAGGAGGTTGAGAGATGCAAGGCAAGGTTAGTGGAAAAAGGCTATAATTAAAAGCATGAGATTGACTATGATGAGGTTTTTGCTCCTGTTGCTAGATTGAAGACCATTTGATTAACCATTGCCACAAATGCCCAACAGGAATGAAGAATCTATCAAATGAATGTCAAATTAGTTTTTCTTAATGGTTTTCTTGAGGAGGGGATCTACATTGAGCAACCCATGAGTTATGAAGTGAAGTGATATGAATACAAGGTATTAAAGTTAAACAAAGCCTTGTATGGATATAACAAGCCCTAAGGGCTTGATACAATTGTATTAATGGCTATTTATTAAAGAATAGATTTGTCAAATGCCCCCATGAATATGCTATCTATGTAAAGATCAAAGAGAGTGGTGATACTCTCATTGTATGTTTGTATATGGATGACTTCATCTTTATAGGAAATAATCCAAAGAAGTTTGGAGACTTCAAACAAGCAATGATCAAAGAGTTTGAGATGTCGGATATTAGTCTTATGACATACTACTAAAGGACTAAGATCAAACAAGGAGATGATAAAATCTTTATAAATCAAGCAAAGTTTGCAAAGGAGATACTCAAGAAGTTCAAGATGAAGGATTGTGCAAAAATGAATACTCTAGTTGAGTGTAGAGTGAAGACGTCAAAGAATGATAAAGGGGAGAAGATAAATCTTCAACATTTAATAACCTATTTAGGAGTTTAAGATATTTGACAAGCACCCATCCATATATTCTTTTTGAAGTAGGGATTGTGAGCATGTTTATGAAGACACCAATCATGACATATTTCAAAACTTTGAAGTGAATTTTTTAGTATATCAAAGGTACTGTTAATTTTGGCTTGTTTTAAAGATACTCTAATAGCTTTAAAGTTGTGGGTTATAGTAATAGTAATTGAGCTGGAGATATGGATGATAGAAATAACACTACTAGTTTTGTTTTCTACATCGGAGACATAACATTCATATAGAGTTCAAAAAAGCAATCTATAGTCACTTTATCAACATGTGAACCTGAATATGTAGCTAATACATCATGTGTATGTCATTCCATATATAGCTAAGAAGATTATTGAAAGAATTTTGAAAGCTACAAGAGATCGAAGCCTACGAAGATTTATGTGGATAATTCATTAGCCATTGCCTTAGCTAAAAATCCAGTTTTACACAAGATTTCATTACCTAAGAGATTGCATTACAAACAAAGAAGTTGAAATCAAGTATGTAAAGACACAAGATCAAGTTCGGGATATTTTCACAAAGCTACTCAAATATAATGTTTTTACCAAGATAAGAGATTTGCTGGGAGTTATGAAGAAATCAAGTTTAAAAGAGGGTGTTAAAAATTAAACTTGATTTCTGGTTTTTTTGAAGAACAGAAAAATCGGTAAACCGATTGAATTAAATGAATTAGTCAACCGGTTCAGAAACGGTCAACCGGTTTAGTCGGCATAATATAATTCTTATTTAGATTATGATTTCTTATATTAGTTTTAATTCCTTAATTGTCTAGGACTTTATACCTTTAAAAAAGGCTTGTAATTAAACATTATAAAGGCATTACAAAAGAGAGAAAATAATTAAAAGAGTTTAGAAAGAAACACTTAATAAAAGTTTGCATTGCTCTCAATCTTCTTCTTAAGTTTTTGACTTTGCATTATTATTATTTTTTTTTTGATAATAGTCGAAAGTTTTATTAAGAAAAAGACAAAAATAATAGCCTAACTTATATTAGATGACCAAGCATGAAAAGGAAAGCACAAAAACTGTCAATATACATATATATTGCAATATTATTTTTTATTTTACACCACACCAATCTTTCTTCCATAAGTTACTGTCAGTATCTCCTTTATAACTTTTCCTTGTGTCAAATTCTACTGCAACTATCTTTGCTTGATATGCCCCATTAGTAGTCGCGTTTACGATACCAAGCCATCGCCATTGGCAGTTTTCTGGGAGACCAGAATCTGCAATTAATATAAATGTCATACCTTCACCGCCTGGTTTTGTTTGAGGACTAATATCAAGTACAAAGGTGGAATTGAAAGTAGCTCTAACTCGACCTTTGCCTGCCCACAGCTTGAATTGCTTTCTGTACAAGGCACATCCGGAAATAATGGTGATCGAATCTCCTTTAACATTAGGAGTAGCTTGGATGGCATTCAGAACTATAGCTGAATTGTGGCTGATGAAATCAGTCTGACTGTCTTCATGGAATGTTGGATAACTAAAACTATGGCCTCCTACTTCAATGAACGCACAACTCAAAAGGGCTACCAGCAGCAAAAACTTAATTACCTGGGAAAGATTCACGATGGAGCACAATGCAATGGTTCTAACAGGAATGCAGCATTGCAAAATCTGCCAAGATGGGGATGAGACGAAATTTCAAACTTCATGCACTGAAATTTCAAACTTCTGCCATATTTCCTAATCACAGGATTTGCATTAATGAAACGCAAGTTTCATTGCATGTTAAAGGAAGAAAATCTACACTTACGACCTTCTCTTGACAAGATCAACAGGGAAATTGCATTGATATTGATTTCTTGATCTAATATCCACATAATTAGTAGAGCCAAATGGATCTTTTGGTAAAATTAATGAAAAAGGAAGATGATCTGGCTCGGCTAGGTTAGATCGATGCACTCGAAAGAGAGTTTAGCTTGTGCCTGGTCTTGCTACGTTGTCCTGTACCCTGGCAGTTCAATATCAATACTCCATTTTACCAAATGTAGTGACAGATTTGGTGGAAAGCATAAGATGCGGACACAATAGTTTGGTCATTATGTTTCACCAAACTTAATTAGCAGATCAGTAATTATGATTCATGAAGATGCCTCGTCTGAATGATAGCATTAAGGAAAAAGCCTTGTATCTTATCAAACCAAATCAGTATCCTAATCAAGCTGTTGAGCAATTCGAGCTGCTGAGTTTGCTGATTCAAAAGTCCAAACTCTGTTGTCCTGTACTATGGAGCTGCCATTCAGTGGAAATAACTAAAGATCGCAATGGATGGTTAAGAAACGAGAAGCTAGAAAAATTGGCCCCTAGGATACCATGATAAAGAGACTTAGTCACTTAGACGACAGCATATTTTGAATGACAGTAGCATAATTTATATAGATAGAATAGAGCTGACTGAGTTTTGGAGCTAAACAGCTTGCATTGGAACGACTTGATTTGAAGAGTAAGTGTGGAAAATATGTTTACTGATCACTAAGAAAGAATAAAACTTCAATTTTCATAAACCTAACTGCTGCATGCGGCCCTGTTTCTTTGCTCAACTTAGGATTTTTACGTGTCTGACAAAAACAAAAATGGTTTAAATGATTTTATTTATTTTCCTCCTTTACTATATTTCGAGTGACCTTTTCATTTAAGGTTTTTTTTTCCTGTCTGTCTGTCTCTCTTAGCTGCAATTTTTTTTTTTTTTGAAATCAGAAAAATAAATATCACATTTGATTTTTTTTTGAAAGGCTAACAATTTTTTAATGTTTCGCTTAAACAATGACTCTTAATTTTTAATAATCTTAAAATAAATAAAATAGTTTTAAAATTGTTATGTACTAAGAATAGTACAATAATGACTAAAAAAATGCTGCATGACTATTAATTTTACAATTGGTGAGTACATAGTCTGATTACATATTAATTAGGAATGCACAATGAAAGCTAATAAGACATCTACAACTGGTTAATGACTCAAAGCCTATGCATTGGATTGTTAGGATATAGGAGTTCATCCTTGGTGAACAAGCGATTGACTGATTTATTTAATATCACTAAGCGATTGATCGATTTATTTGGTATCACCAAGTGATCGACTGGTTCATGTAAAATTCTAGTTTTGACGGTTTTTAAACACCATACCAAGTGAAAAGAAAATGGCTCTAATATTGCATACCAAGCCTTTTGAATGAATTTTTTTTAAAAAGCTAATATAATAGTTATTCAAGTTTTTACTTATAGTAATACAAACTGGTCGACTACTTGTTTATTAGGGATAAACACCTGAGAATCTATAGAAACCAGTCGACCGATTGGCTTGACCAATCTGAATCGGTCTACTGATTTAAAAGAATTTCAATATATATATATGTGTTGTTTTAATAGCAAAAACTAACTTCAAATCATACTCATATTTGTGCATTAAAATCTTCATATTCTTATACAAGAGTATAAATTCCCACACTCACTACACTTAAACATCTTCATACATTCTAATTGCTATTGAGTGAGCTACAGAGATATAAGCTTTAATTGTATTATCTACACTTTGAGAGAGTGTTGCTACATTTCAAATAATTATAATCCTTCAAGAGTTTAAGTGAAAAACTCTTGGTCATTGGTGAGAGACATCACCATGGTGAAAAATCTTAAAGAAGGTATTTCTTCAAGTGGTGAAAAAAGGCTTGGAAAGGA
This sequence comes from Populus simonii, assembly GCA_007827005.2. NCBI lineage: Eukaryota > Viridiplantae > Streptophyta > Magnoliopsida > Malpighiales > Salicaceae > Populus > Populus simonii. The sequence continues at coordinate 20,710,184 of CM017469.2, forward strand.
TTCATCAAGGACATTGTAATCTTTGGCTTGAATTAGTAAAGAATACAATACTTAAGACCAGTTTAGTATATGAGGTGTGAATATAGGCTTGTCAAACCACGTTAAAAATCAAGTTTGTAATTTCTATCTTTATACTCTTTACTTTAAGCACTTTAATTTTATTGTTCGTTAATTGTGTTTAATTGAGTTAATTGTAATATTTGTTATTATTAGTGGGACACCTAATTCCCTCTTAAATATTATTGTTGTCTTAATCCTAGAACAACAATAAGATATAAAGATTTATACATTTAGCACTAAAATGAATACTTAAAAACTAAGTCTTCACTTGCTTTGCATTTTGGACTTGTTGATTTATTTCTCTATTCAATTCTTCATGCTTGTTGATGTGATTTTCATATAAACTTATTTAAATTTATTTTCAACCAAGCATATTATTAGTTTATTTTTTATTTAATTGTTATATTAAAAAAATATATAAAAAATATTAATATATTACCCAAAGGTCAACATAGTGTACCTTGAGTGTCACACACTATATTAAATTTGTTCAAAGTAAAAGTATGATGAAATAAGATAAGGAAAAGACAACTTGTAAATTTTTTTTTTCCATTTTTCGCGTACCTAATTAGAAATAGTAAAATTGCAAAAAAAAAGAAGTTATGGATTGTTTCAGTTTTTGTCAAGTGTTAGTAATTTTTTCTTAAGATTTTATTGCTCCTCACTTGATAAAAAATGATATTTGCAATAAGCTTCTGAAGATTTCAACAACACCATTTTATTTAGATATACTTCCAAATAATGTCAACAAACCAAAAGAATTTGCAACTCATATGCCTCTCTACTAAGATTGAACTTAGTTCTACATTGGAAGGAAAACAAAGAAGAAACTTAGCTTAAAAAGAAGAGAGTATATTAAACATAGAGGGTTGATTGCGCGTGTTGGTTGAGTATACTAAGGTTTATTTGTGATTCTTCAACTTTCCATTATATAAATTAAAACAAAAATCTCTTTTCTTTTCTATGTGAGATAGACGATATTGAGTTTCACAAAAACATGTCAATTAACAATTATTTGAGATCAATTTCTCATTCATTTATAATTTATTTTAATCGTGTTAATGTTTTATGTTAATGAATTTTTATTAGAGAATAATTTTCAATAAATTTTTAACCCTAAAAATGAGTGGAACTCATTTTAATTTGACATAAGAATGCTTATTAATCATATTTTTATTAAAAAAATTCCAACAAAAACAATTTAATTAAATATTTCAATCAATTTAGTGGTGTTGAGTGGTTAATCCTAACTTGTTTTTGATAATATTGGTTAATCCAAATCCAATATATGATTTCTTACTCCATCCTTTATTATTTAACTCAGAGTTTCAAATACAATGTTATTAATATCTTGTTTTAATTGGATGATGGTGTTTCTTGTACAATTTTGAAACTAGAACAAAATAAAGAAACTATCAAATATAAATATTTTTTTATACAATTTGTAATAATTTCAAAACATAACACCAAAACATTCTAATATCAAAGTATCTTGTACACATTAAAAATTCGATTTACTACCAAAATGGCAAAAAATACATTTACACAAATTCAAGTTTAAATTAATCAAAACTATGCGATTGGTTGATCGATAAATTGGACTTCAATATTATTATCAATAATAATCAGCAGTTAAACTTGAGGACTTGAGAGCAAAGGGGAAAGAATCTTGACCGTTGTTAATAAGGGCGTCTGTGTGAGTGAGGGACCCTCTCTCCTCTCTTCTATAAAGTATAAACGATAAAACTACTTACTACCCACTCCCATCATTTTGTGTTCTCTCTCTTTTCTTTTTCTTTTAATCTTCCTCTGTCATTCCACTCTGGCAATCCTCGTCACTGCCCTGTTTTCCTCTTCCCTCTTACCGGCCACCTCTTCAACCAGTGCCCCACACGTGCAAACATTACCTCCGTATACACGAAGATACTTACTTCTATTCCCATTCCTAACCTTCGTGTGGTGCAACGAATAGAGGTTGGAGAGAGAAAGAAGGGGTAAGAGAAAGACAAGGGGAGAGAGAGTGCTGTTGTGTTATTAAAGCATATCATAATAATAATTATAATTATAATTAAAAAAAAAATCATTTTGTTGGTCTTATATTTGTTGTCGTTGTTGTTGTATTTTGGGTAGTTTTGCACTCTCTTTCTCTAGTTTTATTGTATATGAAATCTGACCTTCAAAGATCACTACTTTCTACTTCTTTGAGCTGTATTTTTGTTAAGGCCTTTCTCTCTTTCAAGAATCAAATCTTTCTTTTCTTGCACCGATGAGGATTAGAAACAGAAAGGTTCCTTTGCCTCTTTCCTCTCTATCACCGATACCTCTCTCAGATCCCCAGCTTAGCCGGTCTCCGGTGGTGCAACTTCAATTGCACAACATCCCACATCAAAATCTCTTTCAAGAACCTCAAAAGGATGAATACTTCGATCTTCAGCTGCCTTCTAATCAGCTAAATCAACCGATCGGAGGTGGAAGCAAAGGTCATGCTGATTGCTCCCATGATGCTGGACCACAAGAAGAGAACAAGGTAAGCAGTTATAGTGGCTGTCAATTTGGTTGGTTAAAAAAAAAAGTTACCACAACACTTTTATCCAAGTTTAGTGGGGTGTTTATACATGAGGGTGCACTTCGCTTCAATGTGACTTGAAGAGTCAATTTTGCTGGATCTACTTTTTATATGGTCAATTTGCACCCATCAAGGTTACGTTATGATTTAGTATTATCCATATTTCTTGGGATTTTACTGTAGGTTTTGTTGCAAGAGGGTGATGGGATTAAGGGGGGAGAAGTAGGAGAGAAGAGTAATGATGCCAGGTAAGGAAGTAGTGAAAAAAGTTAAATCCATGTTCTTCTCTTCTTTCATGAATTCTTGTATTGAAAAAGGTGAAAATAAGGAGACCTGTGAATTGATTTTTTTTTGTTTTTGGCTACAGAAAAGAAAGTAAAAATACTGCAAGTGGAAATACTGTTTGTAAGTGTTTTTATATGAACTTTGGCTAGCCACCATACCTTCTTCCATCTAATCTAATCTAATCCATTTAGCCTCTCTATTTTGTCTAAACTAATATGCCCATGAGGTGCACGTTAGCATGGGTGGACGCAGCTGGTCCCCCCATCCACAGTATATGCTTACACATCTTCCTCTATTTTGCACTCATTTTATTAACTGGTTTCTCTTTGTTTTTCTTATCGTTGTAAATTACGAAGATTTGGATTTCTGTGTTTGGTTTATTTTCAGGAAGGGAAGTTTCTTGAGCGAAGGAGTGCACGTCACAGTTCTTCAACAATCTTGTTCTTCCCATCAAGGTAGATATTTAATTATGTTCGAAACCCATTTCAAAAGTACACAGAAAATTAATAAAAATTATTTTTAGTGTTCATGTTGTTGTTTGGTTGCACTATAGGAGTTGGGAGATGGGGTGAGGGAGACAGGGCATTTCCATTAAAGAAGAGAAGAGGGAGCTTTGAAAGGAGATCGAACGAGGAAACGATAATGGATACAAGTAAGAAAATGAAAACCAAAATGGAAAAGAAATGTTTGCAACACAATGGTGATAGTGAAGAAGATGACAAGGAAACAAAAGAAGGTGCTAGCTCCAAAGTAAAAACGAAGGCTAGGGGTGGTGCACTTTTGGAGGGATCACGGTGCAGTCGTGTTAATGGAAGAGGATGGAGATGTTGCCAGCAAACCCTTGTGGGATACTCTCTTTGCGAACATCATTTGGGTAAAGGAAGGTTAAGAAGTATGAATAGTGTTCGAAGCCGATCTATTGCTACAACTTTACCAAAGAAGGACGAGTATGGGGCATTATCGAGCCCTTCATTATTATTGTCGCTGAAGAAAGAAGAGACTAAGGGGGATTCTTTAGATGATAAAGTTAGTGGTACTGCATATAATGAAGATGATAAGGAGAAGCCATTAATGATCTCAAGGAGGAAGATGAAGTTTGGTATGGTAAAAGCTCGATCAATAAGCAGCTTGTTGGGCCAAGCAAACAATGCAATTGGAGTGGCTGAGGATAACGAGTAGGGAAGACCTTCAGATCGTGTCGGGTTCTACCTAATTAATGCTATATAGCAAGTTCCTTTTCTTTTTGAGAGTCCTGGTGAAGAACGGAAGGGTAAATGCTTTGTAACATCTTTTCTTTCTCTTGTAATGCTTTAATAATCGTTTTCTTTTTCTTTTTTACATTTTGTTTCTAAAACAGTTTTATCTTTTTGTTTAATGCTTTTGTATGATGAGTGCTGGGTTTATGTATTAATGAAAATGAAGGAGGTGGTCAAATGGAGTTTATTTTCTGTTTAAGTCATATTTTCCTGCCAATATTTTAATTGTATTAAGTGGGGAACCACCTCAGAAGACCCTAGTTTAGTTGTTTACGTATTCTGTGCAGGTGTTGACCACGAAAACCGGTACTGAAAATTGATCAGGGAAACTATATTGGTTTTATTTGACTAGTTTTTTCGAAGATATAATGAAAATCAACTGTTGACTAAAAATAATTAAATTAAGAGGTTAATTACAAATACATGTGGAACTCAAATCAATTCATAATTTTGCGTGAATTTAGGGATTAAAACTAATCAAATAAGGGGTCTACTTGAAAAAAATTAGAAGTTTAATGGTTGATAGGGTAAAATTGCATAACTTGGAAGCCAAAGACCAAAGAGCAAAATCAAATCAAATTAAAGGACTTAAATCAAGGTTTTCAGGGGTCAATTGCTAGAGTTGAGAAGTTTCAGGGTTAAATGAGGATTCATATGCTTAAATTGGAAGGACAGGGACTTAATTGGATTTTTCCTAAAATCTTATTTAAAAACCCTAATTTTTAGGGTTTAAACGAACGACGCATCCCTTAGACTTTAATGAATAAATGAGTGACACGTCATCTGATCCATTTATCATCTCCTTCAGCCAAGAAGGCTGATTGAGTTGCCATTTTGAAACGAATGAATGTAGCATCTCTGACCATCTTACAGGTTCAAACCACCACCACTCAACTTAGAGACATCTCTATAAGGATCCTCTATCCTCATCACATGTTTGTACCTTATTCGGCTCAATGAACTCGACAACATCTTATCCTTGATCAGCCACCTTTGCAATGGCAAATTCAAGCTGATCGAGAGCTCATTTTCTAATAAATTAATGTGGAGTTTTAGACCTTTAAATCTAGTATGGTTTGTTTCTAATGATAAATCTACATACCCTCTACAAGGTTTGGGTAAATAAATATACATTTATGGCTAAATCTTCACAATGATCTTAACAAAGTATCAAGCCTAATCATCTATGATTGAAGAAAAACTCACCATGACATAAAAGACTCCCAAGCTATTCTCCCATGTGTGATTTTGATTTACAAAAGTGCAAAGGAGGACTAGACACCACCTATTTTGGCAAGGAAGGTTTTGTAAGAGAAAGAATAAGAATCTTCCCTAACAACCTCTTGGAAAAAACCACTATAGTTTTGAGATTTCTAATATTTTTATTTATCAAAATGCAAGTATGTATTAAGATCAAGCAACCATGTTGGAAGACCAGTGAGTACAAAATATACATGAATTAAATATATACAAAATATACAGGAAGCAATAAGGGAACATACTCCCAAATAAACAGAAACAGAAACAACCAAGGGGAACATGCTCCCAAAGACAAGCCATGCAAGGCCTAACAACCCAGAGAAAGGGAGCGGTTAAGGGAGAAACCAAACAAGATTGCTGGTGTCAAAGTTAACCAACTAGCGTCTCAAGATTTCTAATATAGTTTGCTTATAAAAGGGCATATGATCTTGAGCAGAGGGGGAGGTGGATTTTTTAAGAAGAAATTACAGAGAAAAGGGAGGAAACATATAAAGATTGAGAGGAAAAACCCTAGAGTTGATTAAGAGAGAAGCTATAATAATTATGTGCTAAGTTGAGAAAGAAGGAAGGGAAAAAGTCAACATCAATCCTAGATTGAAAATAAGCTATAATTTAGATGAAAAAAGCAAATAATCTAGAGAAGGAATCAATATTCCCTTTACAAAGGTATACCTTCAAACTTTGATAGGGGGTGTAGCTCAATGGTCATACCCACTCTCCCTCTTTCAATGCTTTATTGAATTATTGTTTGACTGTTGGTTAATACATTATGCTTTGGTTGTTAATATTTTTGATAACTATGGTGATTAAGTGCATTTGTTCATATTTAAACTAATATACATATATGTGTTCAAGTTTGGATTTGAGGCATATATTGTTGTTTTAAGGTTGTAATTTGATGTTATTAATGATGTTTAAATGGCAGTCCATCATGTTTTAATACTTTGTTTTGTAAGCAAATCTGTTTACTGATAAGGATCTACCTTAAATCCCTAAGATAATGATCTCCTTACTGAGGATGACATTTCATAAATCTTAGATAGACTAACAAATAGAAATATGACTTAAAAGAAAACAATAAATCAATAATACAGCTTACCATAGGTGGGGTGCATTATGGGTGACGCGTCTTCCCCATGCATAATTAGTCTCCTTACCTAGACTTTTGTAGACCAGTAGATTTTCTATTGACCATAATATTAGGTGTCGGCTCATCAACTTTTCAAATCATGATTTCATGATTAATCCCAACACATCCAAAACACCCTTGATCTAGGAGGATGATCTGTCATTCGACATCGTGCATGTCATGACAGGATGACGACTCCATTTGGGACATCTTTGGTTGGACTAAACTTTATTGATTATTTATTTGTTATATGCCATTTATTTATTGGTCTAGGTGATTTAATTTTAGCATGTATTTTTTTACATATTATCCATGCATAAATACATCCAACTATGTTAATTTTGTTATATGCCATTCTTTCATGCTTTTTAATTTTGAGAGTATAAACTCGATTCTATGTTAGGTGAGGGATTATTATCTGCCTTATAACTTAGTTGGGGTTCAGATTCGTGAAACACCTAACTATGATTTGAGTGTTTACTTTGTAATGACAATCATGTTATACCCCAAGGAATGCCAAACAAGCTTACAACTAATGGAGAAGAATACCAAGGAATCAATAAAAAAAATATGATCAGTATTAGCAAGAAACTGTATCTCAGATCTAACCTGCTTTTCTAAAAAAGAGTCAGTCACTCTCTTCATCAACACTTTTGGGAGCTCGTTCTATAAGTACCTATTAGGAAACAAGTCTGCAAGTTTTGTGGACATTGTATTTGTAGCTTAACAAGTGGAGTAGGCCATCAAGGCTAGAAGATAAAGGGAAGAAATTGAATAATTGGAAAAAAGAATGATATGCAAGTGCAACAAGTTGATGATTACTCCTATTAGTCAAATAATTATAGAGATAATTGAAATACATCTTTTTCCCTCTAATTATCCTAAAATAAAACAAATAATTCTATCCAGCCATTGTATTTGCCATCATGTCCCACATATTATCCATCATATCATATGCCATAAAAAATACCAACCATGACCATGGTTAGCATATTCTCTCAAAACCCATAATTCCTATAATACCAAAACATTTAACCTTTTGATTGTAACCACAACATTGCTACTAAAATTCTTGACCTTACTATAATAATTAATCATGTAATCAAAATATAAATAGATACCAAGAGCAATTACCATCCATTTTCATGCCTTTAAAATAGTTATACCAACACATGATCAAGTAAAGAAAAATTTCTTTAATGCCTTATAGTCTAATACAACCACCTTACCTATACTAGTACAAGCCAAAGGAGAAATGTGATTACCATCTAGAAACGATGATCCATAGTATTAAGACTTGCAATGCATTCATGAAATGAGTTGGTCTACTTATTAAACAATGGTGGATAGCTTTTAAAGCTGACTCAAATTCACCTAATATAAAAACCAACCCCCTTCTAAATCATATGGACCAAAATAATAAGAGTGTATATATATTGATATTTAAAGATACAATGATCAATCAAGACAAAACAATTATGAACATACCAATGACCACTTTGTTTTATATATTGAACATCATCAATTATGCTAACAACTCAAAAGCAATACAACATGCATTGTATTCAAAACATTTTTGCAAATTTCACCATTGTATGGGCATGATATTAATACTTGTGAAGAATTTTCACCTAAAGGTTAAGACCTTGATAATGATCAAGGTATTCAGGTTTGAAAATGGTAAAGAAGTATAATAAATTAATATGGTAGTTACTAAGAAGGTTGAGTATGCTTCTTATCGATACCAATCTTGTAAAGATAAACCACCTAAGTTGATTTTAAAGAAGACAATGTCTCATAATTATGATAATTATCAAGCATTCCCCCATGATTATATATATCATTTCCATATAGACCAGACCTTATAATCATACAAACTTCTATGGCTAAAATGAAAGAAGTGGACTGCTTAACTTGAAATGGATGATGATACACCCTAAGAGAGATTGAAAAGCAAAAAGAAAAGGAATAAGGTTGAATGTTCAACTGATAGAACTTAAGATGAAGAAACTGGTGGATGAGAATGAGGCTGAATGTTCAACTGATAGAACTTAAGATGAAGAAACTGGTGGATGAGAATGAGGCTACCAAGTTTCTCAAGATGATAAAGTATGGTAAATATAGTATGGTTGGTTAGTTAAGAAGAACCGAACCATAATCTCATTGCTTTCACTAATCTTGAGCTCAAAACCATACCATAAACATTATAAAAGTTCTTAAACAAAACCCATGTTCCTCGAGACATTACTTTCAAAACCATAAAGCATTTGGAAAGCAAGATTGAGACCACCAATTACTTGTACTTTAAAGAAGATGAGTTGGGTCTGAAAGGTACTAGGCATAACAAGGCATTGTACATCACAATCAAGTGCAAGAACTATATGATTACCAAAGTCTTTATTGATAATGACTCATTTCTCAATCTCCTTTAAAGTGTAGTTTTGAAAGGTTACTGATGGATGCATATACGAACTAATAAGATGATGGCTTAGGCTTATGATGGGACACAAAGGCAAGTTATTGGTGATATTGACATTGTTTGGAAATCAAGCCACAATAATTCCAAGTCTTTTTACAGGTTACGAGAAAGGATACTGCTAACTCTTATCTTTGAGAATGGGTTACGAGAAAGGATGATCTATATAAAGTTAAAGAACACAGATCAATATTTTGTCTTCGGTTTCAAACCTAATCAAAAGGACAACTAGAGGATGACAGAGTTGAAAAGAGAAAACATAATGGCTTGGATTGGAGGAAGCAAGGCTAATGATGAGAAAATGAATATTCCTTACATCCATAAGACCTTTCTTCACAATGTATACATCATCAATCCGTTAGAAAAATATACAAGTTTGAATAAGTTGTTTCAAGATATGATAATCGGTATTTTTTTGGAGGATGATGCTAAGAATATGGTGAAACTTCTCATACCTACCTTAATGAATGCCAAGATTCTAATTCTTCCACAGCCAACCATCAACACATTAAGCAAAGATATAGATATAGCCCAATTTATTAAGAAATGTCATGAAGTTAATGAACTCAATAATTGGTTCACCAAACAAATCCATATTGTTTTTAAATAATTATCATTTGCTTTATTTTTGCATTCGTCTTATGATGCTGGAAATAAAATTTTACTTGTTGACTTAAATAATTTATTCATTTAATATTAATAAAAGATCATGTAATTCATTTATTTGCACATATTATTTGCTTCTTTTACCATCTTTTTATTTATAAGACATATTTTATAGGAATGTCTAAAATGACCATTATGTAAAAATAAAGAGTAACTATTTTGAAAAGATTTGGCCTAATTTCGATGAAAATTTACAATGGATGAGGAAAAGAGGGGTTAGCAAGACATGCATGGATTTTCCAAATTAATTGAATAAAATGAGTGGCCTATAAAAAAATATCAAGAAGAGTTGGGGTTAGTAAATATAGACATTGAGGATAATGAAAAATAACTAAAGTTTGGGACATTGATCATTAAAGAAGAAAGAAGCAACTTTATAACTTTGGTAAAAGAATATACAAATGTATGTCCATGGTTTTATATGGATGTACCAGGGTTGGACACTAATATCATGGTACACAAATTACCATTAATTCCAAATTACAAGCCAATGAAGCAGAAATTAAAAAGAACGATACCATATATTATGATCAAAGTAAAGGAAGATGTATGCAAGCAATGGGAAGCAAGATTATTAGAAGTGGTTGAATACCATCAGTTGGTATCAAATATTTTAACAATTCTAAAATAAAGATGAGAAGTTCAAAATATGTGTAGATTTCAAATATATGAATAGGGCGAGCCCTAATGATGATTTTTTGCTACCCCATTATGATATACTTATGGACAATATTGCCAAGAATTCCATATAATTATTCATGGATGAATTTTCAGGGTACAACCAAATTAAGATGGTGGAGAAAGACAACGAGAAGACCACTTTCATCACATTATGGAGAACCTTTTATTACAAAGTTATGCCTTTTGCGTTGAAGAATATGAGGGCAACATATTAGTGAGTAGTGATGACTTTATTCCATAACATGATTAACAAAGAGATCGAAGTATATGTAGATGACATGGTCTACAAGTCAAGAAAACAAGAATATTATGTCCAAATATTGAGAAAAGCTTTTTTGAGAGGTTAAGGAAGTATAGGCTCAAGTTGAATCTATCAAAGTGCACATTTGGGGTGAAGACAAGAAAATTATTAGGGTTTATGGTGAGCCATAAAGGTATTAAAATTGATCCCAACAAAGTTAAAGCAATATAGAATATGTTATATCCTAGGATAAAAAAAAGGAAGTACGAAGCTTTCGAGGGTATTTGAACTACAAAACTCGGTTCATCTCATAATTATCATTGACTTATAAGTTGATCTTCTACTTGTTTTGAAAGAATAATTCAAGAGTATAGGATGAAGACTATCAATGAGCCTTTGAAAAGATAAGACAATATCTATAAAATTCATTTTTTTCCACCAATATTAGGAAGACCGTTAATCATGTATTTGACTAGAAAAAAATTATTATAAGATGTCTTTTGGGTCAATATGATGAATATAGAAGGAAAACACAAGAAATTTTAATACTTGATCAAGAAGTTTGCTTATTGTGAATCTCAATACACTTTCATTGGAAATATTTGTTATGGCTAAAGATAGAGAGCATAAAACATTTAGGCAATATATGCTCTATTACACAATTTGGTTGATATCCAATATGGATCTAGTCAAGTATATCTTTGAAAACACAATTTATCCAATAAAATTGCATGGTGGTAAGTCATGCTGGTAGAATTTGATATAGTTTACATGACTAGAGATTAGTGAATAAGAGTGCCATAGTGAATCATTTAGCAGATAATACAATTGATGGCCATTATAACGTAAATTCTTGAATAAAGGGATAATCTTGATTAAAATTAAGAAGATTTAGTTAAAGATACTTTGACGGGTTATTAAACATTTATGGTAACAGTGTGGGTGCTATATTTATTTCACCAATAGATGATTAGTACCTAGTGGCGATCATATTATAGTTTGAATGCACTAATAACCTAGCAAAGTATAAAGGCATTTATCCATAGGCTTAAGGCTGTTTTGGAAATGAAGTTAGAAAAGCTTAACATATATGGTGATTCTCTATTGATAATCTGCTAGGTGAAATGGGAGTAATAAATAAAAGACGAGAAAATAAAGGTGTACCATGAATATCTCATCTGAGTAGAGTGAAGAATCGGTTTACCGATGCCCTTATCATATTAGCATAATTGATCCAAATAAGTTACGATGAAAAGGTATAACTTGTATCCATTAAGATAAAAAATGATTCTGCTTACTATTGTTCAGTCGATGAGGAAGTAGAAGGAAAACTTAATACCATAAAATAAAATAGTTTATTATAAGTCGAGAATGTATGTCCAATATAAATAAGATTGACATCAAGACTCTAAGAATATTAGTAATGGACTACTTCATAAATGAAGAGATACTATACAAAAGAGGATTCAATGAGATTTTATTAAGATGCTTAAATGAGAAAGAAATGAAGAAGGCTAATATAATGTGTTTATGCTACACGTGTCAATGTGCACATGATGATATGATAAATGCAAATGAGTGGATACTTCTTGACAATAATGGAGAAAGATTGCAATATGGGAATTAGATGTGATTGGCCTAATAAATCCAAAGGCAAGTAATGGACATAGAATCATCTTTGTGGCAACCGATTATTTCATAAAATAGGTTGAAACAACTTCCTACGCCTATGTTATTTATAAACTAGTCTAAAGATTTATCGAGAGAGACTTATTTGCTGATATTATTTGTCATAAGTGATAGTGATTGAAACACTTATAATTTTAATAGGAAGATGATTCAGGATTTATGCCAATAGTGGAAGATCAAACATCTCAATTCATCGCCTTATCATCCTAAAATGAATGGAACGGTATAAATAACGAACAATAATATAAAGAAAATTATGCATAAGATGGTCATCACCTATAAAAGTTGGCATGAAATGCTTTCTTATGCATTGCATGGTTATTGAACTGTAGTGAAAACATCTATAAGACCAAATCTTTTCTCTAGTATACAGAATGAAGGTGGTGATGCCCTTTAAAGTAAAGATACCTTCTCTAAGGATACTAAAAGAAATAGAGTTAGAAGAGTGATAATAGCCTATTATTTAGTATAAATAGTTGAACTTGATTAGTGAGAACAAGTTACCGTAATTTATCATGGATATCTATATCAAAAGGGAATAGTTACAGCCTACAACAAGATCATATGTCCATTAGAGTTTTATAAAAAAGATATTGCCTATCCTTAAGGAAGATTGAAGTAAATGGGAACTTAACTATGATGGCTTATATTTAGTCAAGAAGGTATTTGCAAGAGGAGCTCTTATCTTATCAGTGATAGATGGGAAATAATTGTCAAAGCCCATAAATTTAGATGTTATGAAGAAGTATTATGCTTGAGATTATACTTTTCTCATCCAATGCAAATACAAAAGTTAAAATTTGGCCAAATGTTATGTAAAATGTTTATTTTTATCATGTTCTTTCATTTTTTTAATACAACTATTACTTTGACTTTTCGCTTTAGATTTCTAAAATGCTCATGTTTCTTGGTCCACTACATAACCAATGTTGACATTAGTTGCATAAACTTGATAGATTGTTTTTGAAAGAAAGGTATGAATTTCATTTCTCGGCTAAAAAGAAGATAATTACGATTGAAGCATCGAAAGATCACATGGAATAAAGGAAACTGAATTATAAAAAGTAAACTTTTGGGTGATACTAGGCAGATAGGGTTCTACAACATATATTTCTAAATAAATGATAGAATTAGGAATAAGGAATATGAGAACCTAAAGCAGAATAGAGTTTAGAATCATATGACCTCATCAAAAGCCAAAATTGAGTGAATTAGAAAGCCTAATATCATGACGGTCAGAAGCTAGATGATGCAAGAAAGTTTGCATATTTCATGGACAACTATATTTACTATGATGATAGTCGCTTTGCAATAAGACTACTTATTTAATCATTTAAATTGATGGTAGTTACCTCCCAACGAGACTATTTATTTTATTATTGGATCATAAGAGTAGTCACCTCTCAATGAGATTATGGTTATTTATTTGATGTGAGGGTAATCGTCTCTCGATGATACTATGTTTTGTTTTATTTACTTTGATAATGGTCACCCTCCAATGAGATTATTTAATTATTAGGGTAGTCATCTTCTAATGAGACTATTTATTTGATGATTTGATTATGAGGGTAGTCGCCTCTCGATGAGGCTATATGATAAGATTTGTTTTATTTTTAATCATTTTAAGGGTAGTCACCCCTTGATGAGACTTGTTTTGATTTTTTTTAATTGTTTTGAGGGTAATCACCTCTCAATGAGACATATTCTGGTTTTTTTTTAATTGTTTCGAAAATTTTTGCCTCTTAACAAGACAATTTCATTTTGAAAAACATTTCTAATATTATTGTTTTTTTTTTATAAACTTACTATAAAAACTTAAAAAAAATAGATTTTTCAATGATTTTATGCCATAAATATTGTAAAGGAAAGGATACTATCATAACCTATTTTTGACCATTAAATTTTCTATGTGAAAAATTATAATAATAAAAAAATAAAAAATATTTTAGGAAGAGAAATAAGAAGAAGAGAATAAGGAACTAAGAAAAGTAGGGACTAAAATAATAATAGGGGAAGAGTATAAAAAAGGGAAAATAAAAATAAATAGAAGAATCGAGCAAAATTTTAAAATTATTGAAAGAGATTCTACAAATTAAGAATAGAAAATTTAATTAATTAGAAATTCATTGTCAAGAAGGAAGTGATACAATTGTCTAACATAATTTTTTTTTTCAGTTTAGTTTTTCCTATTTTGCAGAGGATCCCATACACTGAAAAAAAAAAACTATTGCAAAGAATTTTATATATTAACCTAAGATAAGATTAAGCCATATTTTTTAAATAAGATTAGAGCCTTAAATGATAATATTACCATTTGCCTTATGAATTTTATATATTAATCTAAGATGTATATTTTTTTAAAAATTGCTTATAAATATTTAATGAGAATAAAATATTTATTTTTTATTGTAAATTTCTTATACACTTCTCTCAATTTGTTTTTCATATAGCTACATGTAAATTAAGACCCCTTTTTTAATTGATGCTTGCTTCTAGATCATGACAAATCTTAATCTAACAAATCATGCTTCAAAGAAAAACAAATACAAAAATTAAAAAGGGAGTTTTGATTATAAAATAATTTTTTTTCCTTCTTAATTCATATAATTGGAATTCCTATGAAATTTATTTTAATTGCTTTAAGTTTTTATTAAAAAAATCAGGTTGTTAAGAAAAAGACATGTTTTTTTTTCAAAAATAATTATGAATAAAAAATTTAATTAAGAAATACATTTTTTGCTAGAATTTAAGTAGTTAGAATTCTTATAAATATATATTTTATTCATTAGAAAATTAAATAAAAATAGATTTGTGAGATGGTCTTGTAGCATCGTGCTAGTACTAAGTGAAGTGTATGGAACATGTTATTTTTAATGTTCTTTGTTGACGAAATTATATCCAGTGCTCAGAGAATCTTCCGAAGATGTGGTCTCGAAATGTGAGTCCCTCCCACCACAACTCTCTCTCTCTCTCTTACTTGTGGGTCGAATTATCTGTTTTTCAATACAAAAAATGTTTTGGCATTACTCATATTTCTTCTGGTGAATAAAAAGGCATTGGAGCTGAACTGAAATAACTTGATTATGTTTAAAAATAATTAATGTAATTAATCACTATCAGAAAAATAATAAATACAAACATAAATATCAAGGGAATATTTTCGTCAGTAAATTTTCAAAAGATTTTACCAACAAAAATATTTTCTCAGTATATACCGAGGGAATTATAGTAAGAAAAAAATTTAAAACAAAGCAAAAAAAAAAGATAACGTGTTATTTTTACCAACGAAATTACTGACGGAAAATCGTTGGTAAACTGTGAACATTGTTCATCATGTCAATTACAAAGGGAATCACTGACGGAAAATTCCTTCGGTTTTTTCCAGAAAGCTCCAGAACTGTTTACTTTCCAATTGCACTGTTAATTGTTGTTCTTTATGGACAAAATCACTGATGGATTGAAAAGTCGTTGGTGTTATTTGGTGATTTTTTGAAAAAATTCAATTAATTTAAAATTTTTATTTAAATATTACAGACAGAATCACCGACAGATTGAAAAATCGTCTATGATTGTTGGTGGTTTCTGAAAACGTTTTATGAAATTGAAAATTTAAATTAAATATTACAGATGAAATTACCGACGGAATAATTAAAAAATATTAATATTTAATTATCCGTCGGTAAAACCGTCGCTAACGCGCTCTAATAAAAAGCTTGAATTCCCTTATTTCACAAGAGACAAACTCATTTCTTATTCATCTTCTTCTTCTTCTTCTTCTTTTTCCCTATATGTAAAAAACATCAATATCTATTTCTTTCTCTTTTCTTCTCTCCCCATCTCCTTCTCTTCTCCTCCATGCTCAGGTATGTCTTCTTCTTTTTTCTTCTTTTATCCTCTTAGTTTTTTTTTTAATTAATATGCTTTACAAAAATTGTTTCTCTCCTTAGCTTCACTTGCAACTACGTTAAGGTAAGATTTTTCTTTTTTCATGATTTTTTTCACTATATTTGTTTTTATTTTATTTATAATTGTTTTTGTTCTTAATAATTGTATGAATGTTGTTGTAAGATTTTTTTTTTCATATGAGATCAATTTTTAGTTGATTTATTTATAGGATTTTTAAATTTTTAGCAATCGCCACTTCATTTTTTTCATATGAATTTTTTTAGTTGAATTTATTTTTTTGTTTTATTTATTTGTTGTAAATTTGTTTGAGTTGATTTTCTTCTTCTTTTTTCCAAGCATTTTGAATATATATTATAGAGTGTTGATTTATTTTAATTTAATTATTTATAATTTTATAAAATGGATTTTTTTTATTTTTTTAAATAATTACAGACGGAATTACTGATGGTATTTTTTTAGGGATATATCGACGGAATGAAGCGAATAATTTTTTTTTACGCGTCTTTTTTGTCAGTAAATCCGTCGGTAATAATATTTTTTATTACCAATAGATTTACCGACGGATAAAAAATTATCGATAAAAGATTCACCGACAGAGCATTTTCGTCAGTGATTTCGTTGGTAAATTAATTACCGACGGAATATGTGTCTTACGCCGACGGAAAAATTCTATCGGTAAAACTGTTAAATGTTGTAGTGAATAAAGTTATAGTTTGATTTAAAATAAGTATTTAAAATTATTATTTTTAATAATATTAAGAAGATATTATATTGGATCGATTCGGGTCAACCTTCTACATATTAAGTAATGATAACATCATAGAAAGTAAATCAAAATAAATTAGAAAATTTAATTTTCAATAAACTCAATGTTGAAGAATAAAGTTGAAAAAAAATTTATAGAAAAAGATCCAAAAAAAACTTGAGTAATCTCGGGTTAATCTGTCAAACTCACGACTCAGGTCATGAGACCAGAATACCCTAATAGAAAACAAATTAAAATAAATTATGAAGTTCAGTTTTTAACCAATTCAGTGTTAAAAAATAAAATTAAAAAAAAATTGATTGAAAAAAGCATAGAAAAAACCAAATCAGGTCGACTAGGGTTAACCTGCTAAATTTATGACATGAGTAATGAAATAGAGATAACATCATAGAAATCATGATAAAATCAATCAAGGAATGAGAAAAAACACTCGAGTCAATCGAGTTAATTCGTTAAATTTGAGGTCCAAATCATGAGTTAGAAATGACTTAATAAAAAATAAATTGAAAAATTAAAAGTTTAATTTTTAATAAATATAATATTAAAAAAATGCAATCAAAATTAAAAAAAAATAGATGACAACATTATTTAGATGAAAAGTGTTATGTTAGGATGGTTACATAACACCCCCCTAGTTTTTTTTTGTTTTGTTAATATTGTAGTTTCCTTTTTGTTTTATTTAATAAGAGACTCGATGGGTATTGGACTTCAAAATAAACATGATAGTAGGAGAATAACATAATGTTTAGCGAGACAGCTTTTTAGCACAAAGGGCCTTCTGGGGCTAAAGTTGAATCAATCATCAAATGATTATGATTTTAATCATGATTAACGGACCGATGTCAGTTTCAGTTGTGATGGGATCTCCTGTGATGTCCAGACTGGCTCCACGTCTCAACTTCTCAAGAGCACCCCCACTTTGTAAAACTTCTGTACTTTATGCTGGCTGGTAGCTTAATTAATAATGCAAATAGCTAGTAAGATGATTTTCTCTGCATAAAGAAACTTGCAAGCTGAGAAAACTCATTATCTTGGCTTTCCGCTGTAAATGAAGTTTGAATATGTATTTTATGAAAAATTATTATTTTATTTAAAATTATCTTTTAATATTTTTAGATTATTTTGATGTGCTGATATTAAAAATAATTTTAAAAAATAAAAATAATTTTATTTCAATATATTTCCCAACAAAGAATACTATAAAAAAAATCACCACCACACCTCCTCCTTGAAAATACATATATTTATGTTTAATTATATCAGCTTATTGATATCTGATTGGCAGCCTGTTAATTATGTGGCCAAATGACATTGATTTTGGATCTAATAGTGGGTATAGATGCCCACAATTGCTAGCTGTTGGGACCGACCCCTCAGCCCTGGCTTTACAAATGGTGATACCGCCCCACGCCAAGTAATTAACAACAAATTTAGGTTATGTTTGTTTGTTTATTTGTGGAAAGTAATTGTTTTTTTTAAATGAATTTTTAAAAGGTAAATTCTAAAAAGTAAATTGTTTTTCGATGTTTGGTAGTATAATAAAAAATAAGTTGGAAAACACTTTCCAGTGTTTGGTTATGTCATGGAAAATGAGTTTAAAAATAACTTATTAATGCTTTATTTTTTTCAAGTTTGTTAAAATAATAAAAAACAAATCTTACAAATTAAAAAGTTAAATGAGAATGAAATTAAAAAAAATATAATTTCATAAATTATCTCAAATAAAAAAAAAAAAATAAAGATCAAATCTAACAAATAAAAAAATTAAAAGATGAAGAAATTAAAATAATAATAATAACCATTTCATAAATTATTTCAAATAAAATAAGTAACAATCAAAAGAATGAGAACCAAATTTGATAGATAAAAAATTTCAATTAAAAAATGATAAGAAAAAAGCAAATAACAATTATAAAAATGAAGATCAAAGTTAATATAAAAATCAAATTCTAAGGGATGAAATTGAAAAAAAATATTCAAAAAAAAAATATATAACAATCAAAAGTTTGAGGACCAAATTTGATATAATCAGCAAATAATATGACATTTCTAAAATTTTCATAACTTTCAGAAAGTGTTTTCCGCTCAAAATAAAAGGAAAACACTTTCTTGTAAACTAAGTCAAATTTTTCTTTGACTGGAAAGTGTTTTCCGTTGACAAACTTTTCTAATGACAAACAAACACAGAAAAGTTTGAAAAGTGGTTCCTAGAAAACCACTTTCTGTCAAACAAACATGGTCTTAATTTCTTCCTCATTCAATTGATCAAGAAACATATGTTAAATTAACTAGTATTTTTTTGGGCAATGTTTGTCAATGAATAATAGTATTGTTCATAGTGATAGATTCAAAGAAGCACTAAATTAAATTTTAATTGAGCTAATAGGTTTTATGCCTTACATGCATTACAATAGGATTTAAAGTTCATTGTATCGAAAGGGAAAAAAAGAAGTAATAATATATGTATTCAATTTTATATTATACCAAATCAAATGAGTATTAGGTATTGTAAGAACCATTCAATGCTTTCACTTTGCCAAACCTTAAACTTTTAGAAAACGACCAAAGTTTTAGCATTCAAACTTTGTTGTTAATTTCTTCGAGTTTTCTTAAACTTTTTATTACAAGTCATGCAGTCGATCCCCTTTGCGTAAGCTCTTGTTGTATTGACTAATAAGAATTTGTGATATACTTTTTTAACCCATCTTTCTCTAAAATCTTTGTTAAAGAATATCTGAACAAGTGAAAAAATATCGAAAAATATCTTTGATTTACAACAACTAAATCAACAGGTAAACCTAATTACAGGTTAGGGATTAGTTTTGATATGATGGATGCATCGTTCATGAAAGCAGAACGAAAATCATATAGACACAATTGTAAGGTGGATATGACCTAAATTTCCTTTAAATTGAAGTTTCAAATTAAGCGTAAAAACATGGACAAATGATGAGCTGCTTCATTTTGAGTTTCCTAAAAACATTTTAAAATATATAAAAAATGTCTAGCCCACAAAATGTTCTTGGCATTATCAACAAAACCTAGCCACCATGCAACTTTGAAAGCTTTCGACCTGACCTTTTTTTTTAGCTCGGGTTTTGAAAACGAATCATGTGGGAGTGGTCCTGGAATAATTCAGTCGACTTGGTAGGTCTAAAGATAACCTGGATGACTAGTAAAAATATAACTTGACTTAAAAAAAACAAGTCAAGATGATACTTTGTTTCAAAAAAATATTAAGACAATAACATATTGTTTCAAAAAAAATATTAAGACAACAACATATTAAATTAACCTAACTTCCTGGCTTATTCAGCCAAGCCCATAATCCAGGTCATGAATTTCATTTTGTTTAATAACTTTGTTTTTTTAAAACTACTTTTTTGCTTAATTATATAAGAAAAAAAATAAACTTTTATAAAATTGAGTACCAAACCCATGCCGGTACTGTGTTTGTTTGAGATCGTAATAATCTCATATACAAAGCAAATAAAAAATAGCTATGAAGGTTAACTCGTGATCTAAATTATGAACTTAACTAGAGTTAATAATAATTTTTGAAAATTATTTTTTATTTAATTATATGATAACAAAACTAAACGAGTGAAATTAAGCACTAATTACATATTAAAATATTTATTTAAGACTACAATAATTTTATTAAAAACTTATAAAAAAATCAAACAAATTATGATATCAGAATATCTTAGACCACACAAGGGAAGACGAAAAAAAGACAAATATTAACAATTCTGTTGTTGTCATCGGGCATATATATATATTTGAAAGAAAGTGGCTAAATACATCTTTTTTTAAAATCAATGTTCGTCTTCGTTGATTGTTTATGCAGTTCTTGCCTTATCTTAAAAATTGCAAGTTGTCGATAATTATTTATGCAGATCTTACCGCGTAATTGTACGATCTTCACCTTTAAACTGCTTAAGTTGAATATCTACCCAGCCAGCTAGGTCGAGGGGATGAGTCTATCAATTTGTGGAAATGGGATCGGCTATGGTCTCTATCTTGGGGTCTCCATCGAGAAAAATCTGTCACATTTAATGGCTTAGGCACAAAAGCAACTATTTTGACAATTCAAACAGCAAAAGTTCTGGAAAGTTCAGCTAAAATTGATGCTCGATCAAACTGGGTATCTGGATCACTTCCATTGAGCTATATATATCGCCTGGTGCCGCTTGTGGTATGTGTAGGCTAATTTCTTGCTAGGGAATTCCTATAAATCATACCTAGCTATCGGGCTTTGGGAGGGAAAACCTAGCTACTTCCATGAATCATATATTTGCACCATAGGGAAAAAAGAAAAAAAGAAAAGATAAAAGAGTTATAGCTGAAGGGCATCCAGGTTAGGAGAGTTTTCCCTTACAATTTAACGTGATAAAAAAGATTCAATATAACATGGATTTTACCGTAAATAAATAAACAAATATTAGCTTGTCTAATTAAATGGTGGAATATTAAAGAGATGGTTGTCGAGTCTTCACCATGCATGTGTTCTTGGATTGGCTGTCCGTCCTTGTGATAGAAACCTGTAATCCATGGGATGGGAAAACAACGGCTCAACTACAATGCTGACCTCCACTCATCTAAACACATAAAATGCCTAAAATGTATTCCACAGCGTTTTGCCCATATGAAGAAGCAATTCACTAGCAGTCTCTTTCCCTTTTAATTAATGCTTTAGGTCATGAACATGCCCATTTTAAGCTGAACACACACCTTTTTACCCAAACAAACGATCAAGAAAAAAAGTGCAAAAGTAATCCTATATGGCATTAATTCAGCTAGGCCCCATGGATGGGACCCTAAATTCAAATGGATACAGGAAAGTATCCTTAGCCGGCACTCCACGTTATTGCCACTAATCAGCAGATATTAACTAGTGTTTAATTATTGGAGTGATTTTTTTAAAAATATATATATTTTTTTAAAAAAAACTTATTTTTAATACTATTATATCAAAATAATTTAAAATTATAAACAAAATTTAAAAACATTTTTTAAATGGAAAAACAATCTAATCCTAAGTTATTTTTAACCTGTCTTGTCATCAAGCTCAGTACTTTACCAGACAAGTTACTGAAACTTGATTATGAAATAAACTGATTTCATCTGAAGCAAAGATTTGAGTGAAATGTAATTATTCAGTATTTCAGGAATTGGGTAAAAAAAATGGGACCTCTTGATTAATCATTAGCAAGTTTATGATCATCTGCTAGCTGATGTGATCTAATTAAAAGTAGGAGAGAAGCCAAGATTTAACTCCTCAAATCAACAAATATAATTTTTCGAGTTATTAATTAGTTTCTTGTATATATATAGACTAGGAAACAATGGTTATCATGAAAATGGTAGAAGGAAAAACATAATCAATAATATATATTGTGACAATTTATGAAGACAAAGGATTCCATGGCCGGCTGGGGTTTTAGTGTGCGTTAATATGTATTTTTTAAAAATATATTAAAATATTTTTTTAATTTTTAACATCATTATATCATAATTATTAAATTAAAATCATTTCAAAAACATCAAGCAGAATTTTCTTCGGACAAGAAGAAATTTAAAACATAAACACGCCCTTAATTAGCAAACACAAAATAGTTTGGATTTTTATAATATACATAGGCTCCGATAATATTTATTTTGTTATGAATTATATTGATAATTCCCAGCAGATTTTGAATTAAAAATAAAAAACTCTGGATAACTTTTCTCCTATAACACTTTAAATGATCATATATATCTAGAATATTTAAACTAAGCTTAATTTCAAATGAAACAGTGTTTTGGGCAACGTACCTATATATCAACAAATATGTCCTCAGTGCAAGGTAGTGCCCTCCAGTTTTGGGCAACTGTACCTTTCATTTACAATCGATTCCATAATAGAGAATTAATGCATAAATTTTCAATAAATGCTCATCTGCACAGGATTAAAAATTATACATGATCTATACAACAGTGAAGACTACAATGCCTTGGATGAAGCTGCGTGGCAAAACTAGAAAAGTGGAGGCGCCTGCCCAAGTGGCCTGTGCATATAGTTAGGAAAACTTGGTATGTTTTGTGATTGGCATTCATGTTTTTACTTCAATTTTGTGTTAGTAATATTTTGGGTATGAAACAAATAAAGAATAAAATTAATTGGCTTATAATTAAGTGTGAAAATATGATTTTTAAAGTGTTTATTTGTCTTATAAAGAGACAATACCTTCAAGATATAATTACTAAACCCTCTAAACTTCTAAAAAAATAAAATAAAAGACAAAAAAAATAAAAAATATATTTTTTTTGTGTATATTTCTCTTTGTATAATAACATATTTATAGAAAGTTGAAATATTTTAATGTGATTATATAACTATATATTAATAAGACAAATATATTTTGAATTAAACTGAATAGTTGTTATTCAGTTTTATCTTAACAATAACAAATATCAAAATTAAAAATGATAGATATTATCTTTCAATATTATAAATATATATATATAATAGTATTAGAAAACTCATTAGTAGAATTGAGTCACCCTAAGTTTCACTTAATATTATAAATACTTAGAAGGAAGGAAGTATTTCTTTTCAATATATATGAAATAAAAACAATTTATTTATTTATAAACTACACCAATATTTTTATATGTTTTACCCATCATTATTCTTGGTTTGCATTCAGCAGAATATTGTTCAAGCTTGGTTGGGATAGAAGGTGGTGCTTAGCTAGATTCACAAACTTCTGTCCTCGTAGTCGTAGAGCTTAAAGATCAAACATTAACAATGAACCAGTGGGATCGGAGGGAACTTAAACAGTTGCACTCTTTATAATGTTTGATTTTTTGTCATGTTAGATATCTATAATAGATACCATGTAAGAAAAGGAAACTGGTATAAATTCTAAATCCTTATTCCTGCCTCGTTCTCCATACAGATCAAATTGGGACAAAAACCTGGAATATATAACTTAGATTTGAGAATCGGGAGAGAAAAGAATGCGTTCCCTCCTTTTAAATCACCCAATTTTCAATATTGTTGTTATATTTTCCACTGTTACCGATACATTTTACTAAAACTCAGATTAGGTATTTTCAAGAACTTTCTCGTTTCATCCAGTAAATTAATTTTTATATTAAATGACAATAAAGTTATATAACAATTAAGAGTTTAATGAGACTTTTATTATTTTAATTCCTAGACTTATACTTTAATATATAAACTTTTACCTATAAAAAATATACTATTAAATTTGAGAGTGTCCAAGCTTATAATTATCAAAACTATATAAAAAATTATTATGTGAGTATTTTTCATCAATAATAAAATATATATTTTCAATCTATTTATTTTTCCATTTCATATCCAAATGTTAATCTGTTTTAGAATCACATTTTGATATATAAAGTCTAACAATTGGTATTAAAGACAGTAATAATTAATACCTCTATCTTGATTAAAAAAAATATTATGGATGAATGAGATTTTTAAACAATTGGGGTTTTTGTTTTATGGATTTCTTTGATGCTTCATATGGTTATAATCATTAGAAAAATTAATTTCTAATCATTTTGGGCTGTCCATTTTATTTTGTTTTAGGCTGTGTAATTTTAATTCACATGGCCATCACTTTGATTTGCTACATGATTTATTTTCATGGTTTTATTTTGTTTTCTTTGTTGTTTCTTTTGTGAATTAAAAAAAAGGACATCATGTTATTTTATGTTATATAAATTATATCTTAACTTAATGTCTAGTGATCTATGTAACATTTAATTAATGAAGGTTTAGCCACAACATCTTTAATTAATTAAATAAGATTATAAATTATGAAATGTTAGGATCACTTAAATAATTATAGATATTAGTTTTAATTCGTTATACTAAATATAATAAATATGACCCCACATGAATTTTTCATTATATTTATTTAATTAATTAGGATAAAATATCAAATTATTTTTTGTAATAAACTCATAAGAATTATAAATTAAGTACATAATTTGATAGTTTTATCGTAAGGTTTAGGATACAATATCAAATTATTCTCATAATATATACCCATAAATTTATGAATTAAGTACATAATTTGATAATTCTATCATGCTATATATATATATATATATATATATATATATATATATATATATATATATATATTTTAATTTGCTTGAATTAAGAACTTAGCCCACAAGCAACTTTTATGTCATTAGATTCAATTTTAGCATGATTTATATTGGTATAGCATGAAATCTTGTTTATTCCTTAATTTTGACACTTTAAATTTATTTTTTTAGTTATACAACCTTCTAATTTCTCTCATATTTGTTGTGATTTTCCTAGTGATAACTATAAGTATGGAAGGAAATAATTCTATTTTATTTGGGGTGGATGAACATAGATTATGGAATTAGAAAAAACAAATCACTTGTAGTTATTAATACCAGCACTTTAAAGAATATTCAGCTTTATGAATGATATGAGCGATCTACTCGCCTTGTTATGATGTTCATAAAAGCTAGAATATTCGCTATCATACATAGTTTGATCAATCAACATAAAAAAGTATGTGATTTGCTAAAAACAATTGATGATCAATTCATCACTTTAGATAAAGCACTAACAAACACCCTAATCATGAAGTTTTCATCTATATGGCTCAGTATTGTGAGATGTGTGTTAGCACATCATGTAGATGAAGGACATTACGACTCAATTGAAAAATCTTGAGGTTGAGATGTTAGAACCCTTCCTTGTTCACTATATCCTAAATAATCTCCCACAATAATATGGTCCCTTTAAAATATCACACAACACATAGAAAGATAAATGGGCAATCAATAAACTTATGATCATATGTGTTCAAAAGGAAAGGAGGTTGGTATGGAATTGGAAGAAAGTGCAATGCTGACAATGTGGGGGAAGGACAAGACTCAAACTAATAAGAAGAAGAAAGGTAAAATGCCTCCCCAACTTAATATTAAGATGGAATCCACATATTTCTTCTTTAAAATAAAGGACACATGAAAAAGAAATATGCCAAATTTCAAAAATAGCTTGAAAAGAAAAGTATTCCAATCTCATCTGCTTGTTATGAATCTATTATGGTTGATATTAATTATAACACATGGTGGATTGATTCTAGTTCTACAATCCATATTTCAATAACTTTGCAAGGTATGCAAAACCAAAGGAAAGTAGTGGCAAATGAGCAAAATATCTATCCAAGAAACAAGATGTGTTCACATGTTAAGGCATAGGAACATGTTATTTAACTTTAAGTAATATTTTTGTTTTCAAGTTGGAAAGGACTTTTGATGTTATTCTTTTTCTAGAAACTATACCTTTTGGATATTCCATTAAGTCTTAGAAAACTTTTAATTTATCTTATAAATCTGATTGTATTGGAAATAGTATTTTGCCTAATGGTCTTTACTATATTATTTACAAAACAATGTCATTTATAGTTCAATGCATGTTCACACTAGAATTAAAAGATGTGTAATTAGTGAGGATTTCTCTATAACATTGCATCAAAGATTAAGACATATCCACACAAGTTTCAAAGTCAATAAAATAGGAGTACCAAGTGTCTACTTAGCATTCCTAATTTTATTGACTTTTAAACTTGTGTGGATTGTATTAAGAGAAACAAACCAACAAGTTAAAGAAATGTGCCAATAGGAGTTCAAACATATTAGAAATCATTCATGTTGATATATGTAGTCTAGACATTGACTTATATAGTAAAAAATACATCATCTCTTTTATAGATGAATACTCATGTTACATATATCTTTACTTGCTTTATAACAAGAACGAGGCATTAGATGCCTTTAAGATTTTTAAGGTTGAAATAGAGAAACAATGTGGGAAATATTAAGATTATGAGATGAGATAAAGGTGAAGAATATTATGAAAGATACATAAAGGATAGACAAGCACTTGGTCCATTCACAAAGTTTTTTCAAGAGAATGTGATAGCTGCTCAATACACTATCCCTAGTTTACCCGACCAAATGGTATAATGGAAAGAATAAAATGAATATTATTGGACATGATATAAAGTATGCTTAGCAACATCAATCTTTCTAAATCCTTGTGGACTGAAGCACTAAACACGACAGTGTACATATTAAATCAATTTTCAATAAAGGCTATTCCAAAAATGCTATTTGATTATTAAAAGGTTGGAAGCTGAGTTTGCAACATATGCGTATTTGGGGATGCCCATCTAAAGTAAGAATTTATAATCCATAAGAAAATAAGTTGGATCTAAGGACCATTAGTAGGTATTTTACTAGATATGCTGAAAGGTCTAAAAGGTATAAATTTTATTTTCCATCTCAAAACACTAGGATTATGGAATCAAGAAATGTAGAGTTTCTTGAAAATGATTTGTTTAGTGGGAACAATCAAAGTAGGAACATAGTTTTTGATAAGGATCATTCAGAATCATAATCTTCCACATCAAGTGATAGATTGATTATTGTTCACAATATCCCTTAAGTACAAACTGATATTGAACAACTAATCATTGAAGTTCCACAAGCTGTTGGCAACATTTTAGTAGATTATATAGTTTAAGAATTACCAAGAATTTCTAAAAAACTAGTTCAAACAAATACTTCTCAAGAAGATGATGGTACAACATAAAAATATCAATTATAATCAAAAGATCAATAATTTATATGATTATATTATGTATCTATAAGAATTTGACTATAGCATTGGAGCAAAAAATGATCTTGAATCTTTTTCACAAGCCATAAGTTGTAAAGAGTTAGAATTATAGTACAATCCCATGAAAAACAAAGATGAATTCTATGAATAGTAATAGAGTTTTGGATCTTATTGAGTTGCCTAATGATGCAAGAGACATTGGATGTAAATGGGTCTTTAAGACAAAGATAGACTCATTAAGCAACATTGAAATATACAAGGTAATACTCTTTGCTAAGGGATTCACTTAAAAAGATGCAAATAATTACACATTGACTTTCTCCCAATTGTATCTAAGAAATATTCTTTGTGTATTATTTTGGCATTAGTGATATATGTTCACGTAGAAATATAATAAATTGATGTGAAAACTTCATTTCTCAATGAAGATCTAGAGGAGGCGGTTTACACAAAATAACCTAAAGGATTCTCCTCTAGTGATGGTGAGCATTTGATCTACAAGCTTAATAAATCTATATATAATTTAAAACAAGTGTCCTAACAATGGTATTTTAATTTCAATGATGTAATTTCTTCATTTGGATTTGTAGAAAACATCATGGATTAATATATTTACCAAAAACTTAATGGAAGTAAGATTTATTTTCTTGTTTTATATATGGATGATACTCTACTTGCAACAAATCATAAAAGTTTGTTATATAAGGTGAAACAATCTCTCCAAAGATTTGACATGAAAGATATGGGTGAGGCATCTTATGTCATTGACATTAAGATTCATAGGGATAAATTGAAAGGCATTTTAGGTTTATCTCAAGAAACCTATATCAACAAAGTTTTAGAGAGATTTTGAGTTAAAGATTGTTCATCAAATGTAGCTCTCATTGTGAAATGGTGATTGTTCATCAAATGTAGCTCTCATTATGAAGGGTAACAAGTTCAATATTAACCAATGCCCAAAAAATGATCTTGAAAATGAACAAATGAAGAACATTTCATATGCTTTTACTATAGAAAACCCGATGTATGCTCATGTCTATACAAGACATGACATTGTATTTGTTATAGGAATGTTAGGATGATATCAGAGTAATCCAGGTACCACTAAAAAGCTGTAGATAAAATAATGAGATACCTTTAAGGGACCAAAACTATATGCTTATGTATAAAAAAGAATCTAAAAGCAATAGGGTACTAAAATTTAGACTTTGTTGGTGTGTTGATTCACCCAAATTAATATCATGATATATTTTTAAAATGGTACGTGGAATTGTATCTTAGAGAAATGCTAAGTAGACTTTAACTGTTACTTCCACTATGAAAGCTAAGTTTGTTTTTTATTTTAAAGCTATTGGACATGATGTATGGTTATAGAGTTTCATATATGGGTTTAGAATCACATATTCTATTTCTAGGTCATTAAGAATATATTGCGACAATTCAGTTGTTGTTTTTATGGATAAGAACAACAAAAATGGTAGTCAAAGTACACATATCGACATCAAGTATTTAGCCATAAGAGAACATATTAAGAAAAAGAAAGTGGTCATTGAGCACATTAGAAATGAATTGATGATCACAAATCCTTTGACTAAGGGTATGCCACCATTTAAATTCAAGGATCATATAGTGAAAATGGAACTTGGTTTCATTTTTTGATGTTTTAAAATTCAAGGCTCAACTTAGGTATATGAACTATATTATTTTTAAAGAAATTCTATTCATTGTGATGTTTTCTTATATTTATATGCATCTTAATTTATTTTAGAAAAATTATCCGTATAGGACCAAGAATAAATATAGGGCTTATTCGTTAAATGAGGTTGCCACATATAGAATAATACTTGGAAAATTATATGCATTATAATACATGAAATGTAATACTCGTTGTTAGAGGAATTATTGCCATGATTCATACATTGTTTTCATAAAAAAGATTAAATATGAGATTAAGTTAAGACATTGAGTTAAGTGTATGGACCAAATGGAAGAATTTTAAAATTATATTTTACTAAATCCCTGTTAATGTGGGATTTGCTTTTCAAAAACATTAACTTTTGATCCAATAAATTAACTCTCATATTAAATGGCAACAAAGTTATATATCAATTGAGAGTTTAATGAGACTCTTGTTATATAAATAAAGTATTTTAGTCGCTAGGTTACACATTAATATACATACAGACTTTTACCTATAAAAATACACTATTAAGCTAAGAAGTATCAAAATCTTTTTTTTTTTAAAGGAAGCATTTTATAAGTGCTTTTCATCAATAGCAAGAAGTCACTATCTAAAAATTGCATAACATCGATGAAATATTTTGTCAATATTTAAACATTGATTCTAGGAAAAAAATATGTTGTTGGAGTCACGAATGGTAATTGGTCATCAAAAAATTATCATCAATGATTTAATTTTTTGGTCATTCTATTGGTAATACAATTATCGATGAGTTACATAAAAAAAAAACACACCAAACAAAAAAATTATCGGCATCATTCTAAAGTAATTCCATCTGTGATCAAATGCAAACAACTTTAAACTGTCATAGATTTACATATTGTTAGTGGCAAGTCCTGTAATTTTTTTCAAACTCTTTGGGACTTTCCAAAGGACTTAGTCTGCTGGTAATTTCGTCTGTAATTGTTAGTGGAAAAGTCTAGTAATTTTTTTCCAACTCTTTGAAATTTTTTGATGGACTTATTCCATCAATCATTCTATCTATGATACAAATTATATTGTTAATTCCATCAGTATTGTATTTAATATACTTTTTTTAAAATAAAATAAAGAAAACAAGGGAAAATAAAAAAAGGAATAAAACTAAAATAAAAAAGTAAATTTTTATTATTAATTTAAAAAATCTTATGAATACAATTTGTCTAGTGGACAGAAGCTAAAAGAGAAGAAAAAGGTAGAGGTGGATCTTCGTCGAAACCAGGTGGGCGACGAGGTAAACCACATATACCAATGAGGGTTGACAACAATTGCTTAAGGATATTTGCTTTATCCTTTAGGCCAGCCATCTCAGACCTAAGTTGGACCGTCTTAACACTAATCTAAGAAGCCTGAGCTTCAACTTGTTCTTATACAATCACCTGGACAACCAGATATTGTTGGTCGAACCCGATTGTGAGGAACCAACAGTTGATACACTACAACCCATCCGCATATCCTCGGCCATAGTATTTGAGATACCTAAACCCAATTTCTATTGAGTCCATCAGATGATCCAGCATCTAACCACAAATTCAAATCGAGTTCTAATGGGTCAAAGGATCATCCTCATATCTCTTCTGCAATCAGGTATTATATGCTTTATGAAATGAAAAACAAGTCATCAATTTTTTTAAAAAATAATAACTTAAGAAAAAAATTGTTGAAATCCAACTTACTATGAACTTCTAAGCTCATCTATCTATAAGCTATTGCAACCCTCTTAAATGATCCTCATTTCACATATATATGAGTTTTAACTTAAAGCTCCATTAATCTTGGGTCACGTTCAAGAACCGTAGCCTGCAAAAGAAAGCTATTGTTAATTAAATATTTTTAAATAATAAAATTTTTTACAAAAGATATATGTAATAAAATAGAATCTTATCATCCGCCTTACATACAAAATGAACAGAAGGGATTTGCAAGTCTGCGTGGTAATTGAGCTATGAATCTCATTGTTTTGGTTCTTTATATTGAACTATGACCACCACATGAAAAACTCAGATGTAACATGCTGGATATGAGCGTTTTAGATAGCCTCCAAGATATGCGGAGGTCTGAAATCCCTTAACACGACCACATCTTCCCAGCATATTTCTTTGATTTTTTTGTGTCGTGTACCAGAAATCATGCAACTTGGTACATAGAAATAAATTATCGGTTAAGATAATGAAAAATAAATTTGCATATTTTAAAAAATATCACATTTTGAATTCAATCTTACCTAATGACGTTGTGATTCTCCCATACCCTATCGGTAACAATGTTGTCAGCCTCCTCCCAGTAAAAATTTTCTTTGTATGTCAATATCATAAAATAATTAGTTTATTAAAATAAAAAACATATTGGAATTAAATAATAATAAAATATTTATGTATTTACTAACATTGAACTTTTCGAACTGAACATCAATCATAGACTTCCATTCAGGATTATTGGAATCTCGACTCCATTAAAACAAAGGCATTTCAATCAATGATTTCATCACCGATGTTATCATGTGAGCAGCCTTTATATTTGAAAACCTTAAATTCTATTCATTCATTGAAATTATTTATTCAAAAATTATCCATTGTTGTTTATTTTTAATAGTGTTGAAAAGGAAAACATATATGTTGTGGTTGGGTTTTCATTAAGCAATGTATTTCCTAGTGTATACATCCTACTCAGAAGGGACACTCCATTTGCGAGGAGACCTCACATTCAACGAGCATGTGTCGAGAGAGGGTGTCTGTGCCATAGGTACCTGGTCATGGTCAACACCTAGTGATTCATGGTCATTAGGAGCGTTGCTAGAAGAACCAGCAACGCTTTTATCCGTATTATTCACTAATGACTTTCTTTTCATCTTCTAAACAAACTAAGTATAAAAAGGTAATAATATTATCATTATATTATATTTTTAAAATAAAAATTAGCAACACCTATTTTATAAGGGAGATTACCCGAAAACATTTATCCGCAAATTCCCATCAATAAATAAAGCCACAAACTAATTTATTTTATTTATGACTAATGTTTTTAAGGAAACCGTAAAATTTATTGTCTCTCATAATTTTCTCATTCTATGCTCTACATGCATCTGAACGAACTAAGTGACATGTACTTTGAAACTACTCACAATTGTTTTTTAAACCATGTTATCTAACCTAAAACTAACCAATATTTCAAACACATTTATACGCAAACCCTAATTGCCTAAATTTGGAAGTAACTTAACAATTAGGAAAAAGAATAGTAAACAAATATATTGCCATGGAAGGATAACTCTCAAATTATCCACTCAAAGTATTATTAGCCAATAAGAATATGATGCGGCAAATGACCCAAATGAATTGAATCTATTTTTACATAACCCAATACGTACATTTTGTGGTTATATTGAAAATTAAGGTGCGCCTTATTAAAGTACTTTCAGGTTTCACCATCGGAAGAGTGCACCATAACTCCATCCATCGTAACATGTGAATGATGTCATATCATGTGCTTAACAGTCTTTGGAGACATGAATAAAGTTTGCAGTCTAAAAGTAATAGGGAAGCATCTTAGTTTTCTATGTACAATAAAAGTTTTTTCCCTATCAGTTTGGGGTTTATACCGAGCATGCCCACAAGTTCTTCGCTCAGTCATATCTGCATTTTCAAGGTAGTATAACTTCCAAAAGTTTGGACACATATTAATAATCTAGTATCTTAGGCTAGAGGGTTTGATCATGGATTTAGCAATATAGAAGTTATTTTTTAGCCCATTTAAAGATTAAGTTGTAACTGATCTCACTAAACTTATGATCTGACTTGATGGTGAACACTTGTGTAATGACCGATAATTTATTGTGAATTGTGCACACATCCTATAATGGTTTGTCAGAATCTTTTAAAAAATCAAAAGACCTGGTTGCGTCTACATTTGGTTCTTCATCTATAATTAAACATTCACCAGTATAATCATGATTCATTCCTATTACATCGATAACCATACTCATATAACGATTACTATTATCATCTACAACTCCATGTGCGTTGCTAGACTTAAAAGTTGACCCAACCATCATTCTACAATAATCTCGTAAGGAATATATGGTTCTCCATGTGCAAACCAACACAAGTATTTGTAGAAGATGCATTATAATAACATTTGAATCGAGAAATTTTTTATTTTTACACCTCATACATGGATATTTAACACCGCCTTTACTAATATTTTTTAGATTAGATAGTGCGTAAGTAATAAAACTCTCAATCTCATTATAATAATTCATCATGTGCAACCCTTCAGGTGAAACTCGACACACCTAAGAACGATCATCCATTACTTTTATGAAACCTATATAGAATATTGATGACAACATGTATTAATTAATAATGTGAACTATATAAATTATCGATACCTAACTATTAGCTATCATTGGTTTAACTCAAATTTATTCAATCTATTTTAATATTACCCTTAAATCATTATCAATTTACTCCAAAAATTCAAATTCCTTCAAATTTACTGAAATTTTTAACATAATAATAAAATTGATTAAAAGTGAAACATACCCATTAAATAGGTCATTATTTATTTCATTATAAAACATCTAAGTTACAAAATAAAACTAAATTTTATCAAATGAAAAACAAATACAATTTTTCAAAATCTCAAACAAGCCCTAACATGTACAAATCATACATTCATACAATAAATTTTTATAGGAAAAAACTATAAAACAAGTAAACACATAAACAAACTATATATGCTACATAAAAATGCAAGTGAAAAAAAACATTTTAAAAACGAGTTACAACAAAAAAATTGATAGTTTTTCTTATTTAATGTGGCAAATCTTAAAAAAAAAAAAACAAAATAAACCATAATAGGAATACTGACAAACTAAGTGTTGGGGTGGTTATATTTGTTATGATTGGAGTTTGATTTGTGAAAAATGATGGGAGTAAGGATGTTGTGTGTTGTTTTCTGCAGAATAAAAAGGAAGAAAAAGAAAAAGAAATGGGGGAGGGGAAGAGGGGGGTTATTTGTCAGGTTGTAACTTAAATATTATTGATGAATTCACCGATAAGTATTAGCAACAAACATATTTCATCAGTAATTCTATCTGTAATACTGACACATTATTTTTCTATTTTTTCATTTCTTGATTTTCAACTGTAATTCCTTTGCTATTCACCAATAGAAAATTTTTGTCGGTGAATACTGAAGGAAAAAATGATGTCATGTTTTGTCAGTAAATGTCATTATAATTTACTGATAATATTATTTTTATTGATATTTTTATTTGTATTTTATAATTTTATAATGGTGACTATATTTTCAATCTTTTCCGTATCTAATTTAAATATGAATTTGTTTTAGAATTATATTTAGATATCAAACCTTCCTTCAGGATGGATATATCCAACGCTCAACTGCTGTTTAATTACCATGGCCAAAAGCCATACAGTTGCCATTTTATTGAGCTAGAATCATATAATACTCTCTTGCAGGTGGGGTTCCCCATATGATATAAAATTGTCAACAAAAAGTATTCTGCATCTACGGCAATTTATATACATTGAACCCAAAAATAAACATCTATCTAGCTACTTGATTTAATACAAAATATGTTTTGGTTAATCACTTGTTTATTTTTATAAATATCGTGCTTACAGCATAAACATTAAAATGAAAATGGTACAAGATAAACAGTACTTCATCAAACATCCTTTAATTCTTCTTCATTGAGAGACTCAAACAGAGAAGAGAAGGAACCAAAAACTGCACTCAACATAAACTCATCTCTCAACTTTCATTTCAAGAACATGAATTGATGCAGATTCTGCCTTCTTTATGTATCCTCTACTTGCTATCCTCTGATACTGCAATGCCATAATTTGCTTGACCCAACAAACTGCTAATTGATCGAGCTTTGACCATACCAAGCTTCACCTTCTTCTTTGCAATCATTAAAGGTTTCTTGTGATCTCCATCTTCATTTGGATTACCATCAAGTTTAGTATGATCAGATGATACACGTTTTGTTTCCTTTTCCTCTAATGACAATGAGGAGCTTGATAATGGCTTGGACTCGGCCTTCTTTGGTGCAGTGCGAGCCATGGAACGGCTTCGAACGCTACTCATGCTTCTCAGCCTTCCTTTTCCCAAGTGATGCTCACAAAGTGAGTATCCCACAAGAGTTTGTTGGCAACATCTCCATCCTCTCCCATTTACGCGACTGCATCTCGATCCTTCCATAAGTGCACCACCTCTAGCTTTCTTTCTTGCACTAGTATTATTGGTAGTATCATCAGCACCCTCTTTGATGATTTCCTTACTTTCTTCTTCTTCTTCTTCTTCATCATCATCTTCTTCTTCTTTGTTATTGCCTTTTTGCTGCACACACATCTTGTTCATCTTTATCTTCATTTTCTTTTCTTTCACCATCATTATTTCATCATCATCTGATCGTCTTTCGAAGCTTCCTCTTCTCTTCTTTAACGGAAATGCTTTCTCTCCCTCACCCCACATCCCAACTCCTATATTGCAATCAAACAACAACAACAACAAAATAAATAGCAAAATATAACTTCCATGCGTTTCGGAAATGGGAGGATTTTTACCTTGACGGGAAGAACTTGATGGTGTAAGATTCATAGTTTCAATTTCTGCACCCATTAAACTTCCCTTCCTAAAAGCAATAACCAGATCAAGAAGATCCACAACCACACACATGAAATTTACAGCTAGAGAAAACAAATGCTAGTAGCCAGTAAGGAAAAAAAAATGAGTGCAAAAATGTGTATATATATTAGAGACGGGGACCAGCATCCCATGCTAACATGCACCGCATAGGCATATTAGTTGGCCAAAATAGAGCGAGAAAAAGAAGAAGAAGAAGAAGAAGACTACCTAGATTGGATAATTTAGATTAGATGGTAAGGAATGGTTGCTAGCCAAAGCTGATAAAAGAAAGAATAAAACACTTGAACAGTATTTCCACTAATTATTAGTCACAGTATATCTTTTATTTATTTATTTTTCTGGTAAAACAAATACGGGGTCCTCTCTCTCTTTTCACCCTCTTTTACTACAAGATTTCATGAAAGAAGAGAACAACATGGACTTTTAACTTTATGTCTTCTTTCTTACCTGGTATCATTACTCCTCTCTCCTTCTCTCCCCCTCTCATCTTTCTCCAACATAATCTACACAAAGAAATCACAACAAATAGAGGATCCAGTCAATCAAACTTTATTGTCTAATGTAACTCTTATCGGGTGCAAAATTAACCACGCAAGGTAAATCCAACAAATTGCCTTTTTTACGTTATACTGAACACAAGTGCACTCCTATATTACAAGACCTACCAAATGAACTCAAGAACAAGAAATATTAAAAAGGGTATAGAATTTTTCTTTTTTCCACCTACCAAAAATTAAGAATCACCGCTTACCTTCTTTTCTTGTTGTGCTACAGCCGCATCCGAGCAATCTAGGCCACTACTTCCACCTCCGATCGGTTGATTTGGTTGATGAGGTGGGTGGGAATCAAAACAAGCAAGTGTATGAGGTTCTTGAGGGAGATTTTGAAGTGGGTTGTTGTGTAGTTGAAGTTGCACCACAGGAGACTGGCTAAACTGGGGATCTGAGAGAGGTACAGGAGAAAGAGAAGATAGAGGTAAGGGAACCTGTCTTTTCCTGATCCTCATAGCTAGGTGCAAGATAAGATTTTGCTATCTGTCTCCTTGCCTTAAGAAGATTTGATCAGACAAAGAAACCAGACTAACCCACAACCAAGAAGTGAATTTTCAAGGGAAGGTCAGAATTTTACAAATATGGAGAGAGAGAGAGAGAATTAATAAAGATAGTGCAAAGACCCCAATACTACTTGCTATATACCACTACAAAAACCAAGAACAAGGAAAAAAATAAAAAGTAAATGCTTTATTAATTAATAATAACACATATTAGTTTCTCTCTCTCTCTCTCTAACTTTTTTTTTTATTATTATTTATTTTGTTGCACCCACAAAGCAAAGGGAATAGGAAGGGTAGTCGTCGTGATACTTATGGAGTTAGAGGGGATATGCAGGTGGGGAGGCACGTGCGAGTGACTGGCGAAAAGGGTTGCAGGTAAGTGGGGGATCACGGAGGAGAAGGGGACAGGGTACGGACGAGAACTGCCAGGATGGAAGCGAGAGGGACACAGAATACAAAATGATGGGAGTGGGTAGTCTGAATTTTTTTTTAAAAAATCCTTTATTTATACCAGTAGCTACCATACATTACTTTTCTAGGTAAACGATATATATATATATATATATATATATATATATATACCTACTAATATTTCACTTTCCCTTTTATTAACAATTTCATTATATCAATTACTTAACTTGAACTATACCTAATTTGAGATTTTGAGAAGCAATGATAAAAGTAAGAGAAGAGATAAAAGAAAACGGATTTTATCAATTGCTATGGTAATTGTAAGCCCTACGGTACGGTGTTACAATACCGTTATACTGACACTTTAGTAAGCTTGCTGGCATGAAGATAACCAAGTCAATATATTAACTACCATGTCAATAAATGATCGACGACAATCTGATCTCTTATCACCACACATGTTTATCAATGGATGTGCAGAATATTCATCTTTTAATTAATATTCATCTATATATGGATCTACATGGACTAAAATGTGTGTTGATTATCAAAAAAACATGGACTAAAATGTGGCCGTTTCTTCACTTTCGAAGGGAAGAGGCAATGGGTCCCCTGAAGCCTACACGGCTCTCCTCTCTTCCCCTTAACATCAACGGAGATGCTCCTTTCTCTGTGTATATGTGTGGATTAGCTCCGCATTATTATCAGAGTGGAAGTTTGTGACTGTGGGGTATATGTAAGTAGTGTTGTGCTGTCTTTGTGTGGGACTGCTTCTCTGTGTGGATTTGCATGTTTTTGACCCACCCACAAGGGTTAACAGAAATGCATGCTGATACTGTTGGACCATATGATCTTGTCTGTGCTTTTGAACCTTCGTCTTCCCTACAAAAATAGATGGAAGTCGAGATAAAAAATTTCTTACCAATTTGATTTTGTATTTTTGAGTTTTTTTTGGGTTAATAATATTCTAAGTGTGTTTATTAGTTTCTTTAGATTAAAATTGATTAAAATAGATTTTTAGAAAAAAAAATTGTTCCTTTTATTTTCCGGCCACTATTATAGTGGCCAAATTTTAGGTTAGTAAACGACGCATCATTTACATCTTTTTTTTAGGGGTCCTTTAAAAAAGATTAAAAAAAAAGGTCTTAAGCCTGGGTGCCTAGAATTTTTTGTTTTTCAATTTGGGTTTTTATTGTGTATTTTTTTTTAATTTATTCTTCAATATTTAGTTGATTTTGAATTGGTCTTTATAATTTGTTTTGGTTTTTTTTTATGTTATTATTGTGATCTCGAACAAACATCCTGAGATTTGGTTGGTACTCAATTTTGCGATTTATTTTTTATTGTATTATTAAAAACAAAATAGTTCTAGTATTATTAAACCAAGTTGAGTTCATGACTTGGCTTGCTAGTTATCTTGAGTTGCTTGGAAATTGAATTTCATAATTTATTTCGGTTTGCCTTTTATTAGGTTTTTATAATTTCAAGAAAACTTCTCGGCATTGGGTTAATGCTTGATTTTATGATTTTGTTATCATATAATGAAAAAAAAAAGTTAAAAAAACAAAGTTATTAAACCTAATGGAGTCCATGACTAGAGTCACAGGTTCGGTAGGATAAGTCACAAAACCCGAGTCGATCTAATATGTTGTCGTCTCAATATTATTTTTAAAAAGCATCATCTTGAATTTTTTTTAAAAGTCAAATCATGTTTTTGTCAATTATCTTGTTACCTTTGAATTCACCAAGTTAATTGAATCATGTTAGGACAACTTTTAGATAATTTAATTTAAAACTCAAGCTGGATAAAAAGTCGAGTTGAGAGGTTATAAGGTTGACTAGCTGGGTTAAGTTCAATGACGCTACCAAAAAATATTTTATGGCATTGATATTCTTTTATATATTTATAAAAACTTTGATCTAATTCGTAGA
Source organism: Populus simonii (assembly GCA_007827005.2). Taxonomy (NCBI): domain Eukaryota; kingdom Viridiplantae; phylum Streptophyta; class Magnoliopsida; order Malpighiales; family Salicaceae; genus Populus; species Populus simonii. Next base: position 20,749,650 of record CM017469.2, read on the forward strand.
GTAGTGAAACGGATCATCTAGTATTCTCTAAAAGATTCTTTTATTATTTTTATGATGGAAATACCTTTAAATATATAGAGTAATTGCAATTAATTGAAAAACAAAAGGTTCTTTTCAATATAAATTCGTGCTGGATTCTCAAGAGCGAGCTTCGATTAATGGCATGTGCAGATATTAAAGTTTTACACACACACACACTTTGGAATAAAACGAATTTTTTATTCTTCAAAATTAATTTTCAAATTCTGTGTCTTAAAAGGTAATTTTGTTACATGAAGTGACTAAAGGACTCGTCGTTAAAACTATATATTGGAATATATGGATTTAGGAAATTGTTTTTTAATGTATAAGAACATGTTTTAGCATATGTTCCGTAAATGAAGTCCATTGTGATGAAATCAATGAAAATGGTTAAATAAAAATAGGGGATCTAACTAAACATACTCTCATCTAGATCCCAAAACAAAAATAATTCCCAATTAGATCCCTTCTCTCACAACATTATTATCTAACTAAACCACGTCATTACAATTTACGATTAAAGGAGGCATCTCTTGCAAGACCAAAGAATCCTTCAATCTTGATGATTTTAAATTAAAAAAAATATTGGAGGCATGGCGTTAATTTGATAGTGACCAACAGATAATTGGAATCGATTTTGTTTTAGTGATCTAAATGCGAAGCAGTTAATACTTGGGGGATAAATATATCCTTTATGCCTGAAGAGTGATGTGTTTTAACGAATGACATTCGGGCAATATGTCAGGAGAGATGTATATTATTCTTGCTATTAAGAATAGGTCTTCGAAAGGGATATTGTCGAATGGCTTGAATTTCTAAGAATTTAAATTTGATAGGTTTATATATATATATATTAAGAATTTTAGATCCAAACTCTTTGGGATAGACAAGGACTTGTTTTCCTTGACAAATAAATAACAGGGGCTGTAAGAACCAAGATTTACCCTTTCTTCTACCTTCATCTGTAGCGTGTGAAGAGAGTTTTTCATTGCTTGTAATTTTTTTTTCCCCACCATAATTGGGCAATTTGCATCTCAAAAAATCCATGTTAGCCCACCATATAGGCCTATGTTAGCCCACATCTGACCCCAGATAGGCCCAGCTCATTGGATATCTAAGAAAAAAGAAAAAGAAAAAGAAAAGAGAGTGATTTTAAGGTCAATTTAATTGATAATATTTCTAATCTCTCAACTTCTATAGATGATAACTTTTCTAATTGTTTTAAATTAAAAGGGAACGTTCCATATCAAGAAAGCGACATGGAGAGCAAAAGCCATTGCTGCAAGAGTATAATGCTATAAATAATTAGTGCATCATTGCAATTTTGAACCATAAGCATATCATTTGTGAACCGTAATTCAACAAAATATAAAGTTTATACTCCATTTTACCTTTAGTTCTCATTGGATTCCAGTGGTTTAGGGGGGCAAGTTGATTAGATTAGATTCTCTTAAGGAAGATTGTGTTGGATTTATTATGCTTCAACGTAATTAAGTACATAATCAAATTAGAGGAATCTTTTTCACACCTAGAATAGTGATTTAGGATGTTAGCTTATGAGCTGACCTATGAAATTTTATATGTATTTTCTTGTTTTTCTTCTCCTTCTTATTGTGAAAGAAAAAGAAAACAAGGTGACCGGCTTCTCCCTTGACAATTATATATGCCTCCACTGATCATTGCTCGATTATGCTTAGCAGCATAAACTATTTGCAAAACCCTGTGTAATTACTGCACTAAAAGCTATGGTTTTTTATTATTATTAATGTGGATATTTAAATCAACTTGTACCCATCTCGATTAATATCATTAGCCTTTAAAAAAAAACCCAGGTTTTGTTGTAGCAGTGGTTGCAATACCGTCTGTTTTCAAAGCTTTACTTGTAGTACAAAAATTATCAATAATCACACTGCATATAATGCGATCTCTATTTATAATGTCCTGGTTTAGCGAATCTCATAAAATATAAGACTGACATGAAAATGCCAGCAGCTTCCTCTGATAGTCTTAATGCATTCATAATTGGATCAAAAGAAAGTAGGGCATAGATGCACCAATGTTGGCAAATGTGAAGTGCACCGGGGACCAGCCTCATGCATGTGCTAGTCTAGTCTGTAGAACCTGGGATGATTCAAAACTATATGGAACTTTAAAATGGGACAGGTGAGTATTTATGAAATAATAATAATAATAATGCAAGGAAAGTAAATAAATATTTTATATATAGAAGGAGAAAAAGTTTTTTTTTTAACAATTAGATGAAATTATTCGTATAAAATTATACGAAAAATTATGAATAGTTACCTGAAATAAAAAAAAGTAATGAAATAAGAGAGTCTAAATGAGTAATAAACCATATAAAAAAAAAATCCCCTCTCCATCTTTTTAAAGCCGACGATGCAGTCAAGAGAGGGAGATAGTGTTTTATCTTCTTCTTCTGTCTTCCTTCCTTTCACTATTGAAGGGTTAGAGAAGTGATATATAGGAGTGGAAAGAGAGGGTTTTGAGAGAAAATAACACATCACACTAGAAATTAAAAAAGATCAAATAGAGAGAAAGTGAAGAAAGAAAAGAAAAAAAGGGAGAGGCGTTAGAAAATTTTAACTGGTTAATTTTCAAAATACATTTTGTAATCAGGTAAGGTGTTTGGAACCCCTTTATATCAAATTAAATAATAATTATTTATTTTAAGCAAAATTTAGCTAAATTGAATTAGGGTGCTTGAGATGAAATTGAGGGAAAGTGGATTCCTTAGAAATTGAGTTTCTAGGATACTTATAGATTGTTAAGGAAATGAAATAATGGAAAAATGATGAAGAAAAGTGGTAGGTAGAAAACTCATGGGGTCGGCCATATAGGGAATAAAATAGGAAATTATGTATTTATGATATTATTCATTAATTGTGTTATAAATGTATTTATGATCATGTGAATGATGATTTTAATTGAGTAGAATTAATTAGATAATGAAGTATTGAGTAATGGAATGGTTGGCCAAGAGGAATGAAATTCTAAAATTTTAGAGAATTTATAAATTGTATGGAATAGTGTAAAACTGATATGGTTGACATATGATGGAGAGGAATTTGTCAAATAATGGATAATCCTAGGGTAATGAATAAAGTTAGTGTCGGCCAAGGTTAAAGAAAAGGGAAGGAATTTGAAATTTATGAATTAATTGACAAATTACTATGTAAACAATATATATATATATATATATATATATATAAGTGCTGCAAGAAGGATTTTTGAATCTATAAGAGTTTCCATGATTTTTAGTAATGAAAACCTTTTTGAAAATTAAATGAGAATATTGTAGAATTGAGGTGAAGAATTGAAGGAATTATTAACTTGTTTTATAATTAAATTGATTTTCTTGTGTAGCTAATGGTTAGAACATATTGATGAAAAAATTGAATAGAATTACGATAGATGTTACAATGAATAAGGAGTATGTCAATATACGATAATAATAATTAATTGAAAACTTGTTGATGTAAGGGAAATCGTTGGGGTGAATTAGCGGCAAATGAAGCTGCTCATAGTCAAATTGTAGGTAGGTACTTTATACCTTGTAGTAATTTTCTTTAAAAAATTTCTCGCTATTTTATTTGTGAAATTGTTAATCCATGAAAGTATGGATAGAAATATTGACATTATATATGGAAGAAGAACAATGTATATGTAAATCATGAGGATTGATTGGTAATCAAGACGAGTTTTTTGGAGAAATTGGTATTTGTTAGAGAATACTGGATTATTGGCTTCTGAATGAGAATGTCAAATTGATTGGCAACCAAGATGAGTTTGTTGGAGAAATTAGTATCTGTTAACGAATACTGGATTATTGGTTTCTGAATTGGAATGCAGGATTCATTGGCAACCAAGATGGGTTTGTCAGAGAAATTGGTATTCGTCAAAGAATACTAAATTATTGGGTTCTAAATGGGAATGCCACATTAATTGACAACCAAGATGAGTATGCTAAAGTAATGAGTACTCAAGAAGGAGTACTGGATTGTTGGTTTCAATATGGGAATGTGGGGATGATTAATTGTCTCATTAATATTAAGAGATTTATTTTGGGTTGAATAAATTTATGTAAATAGAAATTTAAAATGACTATAAAGAATGGTTTTAAATATTGTTTAGATGAAAAGTTTGGATATTCCTTAAAGTTTTAAATAAACAATTAACCTTGAGACTTAATAAATGTTATTGATTTTCATTACAGGTACCTCACAGACTTGCGAGGAGTAATTAGTAGTTATTAATTTTGTGTAGATTTAGGTAAATATGGACTATTAGGTTGTAATATCAAGTTTGTTTATTGTAATTTTAGACACTTTATTCTATTATGTAACTAAGATATTATCTAATTAAATTAAAAATTATCAATTATTAGATTTAGGTAAATATTGACTATTAGGTTGTAATATCAAGTTTGTTTATTGTAATTTCAGACACTTTATTCTGTTATGTAACTAAGATATTATCGAATTAAATTAACAATTATCAATTACTAGTTATAGCGATGTAAATGTGTATGTTATTTGAAACTTGGTAAAGTTGAAGTCTTATATGTTTATTATACATGTCATTGTATTTTGTGTAGTAACTATACAATTAGTCTATATATATATTCAAGTGTTAGTTGATGTACAATTTGTTGTAAATGTCTTGATGTTTTATTTATTATAATGTATGTGAAACTAATAAATGTTATTAGTGTTATAAATTAATGAGAATGGATTATGGAATGCTGGATATAATGAGATGGGATTCAGGATGATTGGATCGGAAGTTAGGGTTATAAGTTTGTGTGGTTTATGGATAAGAAGTGTGATTAATTGTGATATGAATTGATGTTGACCCTTGGGATGTTCAAAATATAAAGGAGACTTTGCCGAAACTTGGTATAAATATTGTTGATTTACAAGGATTATAAGTAATACTCAAGATTAGGGATTGATAAAAAATTTAGAATTCCATAAGGATTTATAATAATCAGGTGATTGTTTTAGAAATCAAAGACATGTATTTCTCGAGGTATAATTGGAAGGATAAGAAGTAGGAGTTTCTAGCATTAAGGTAGGATGATATGACAGGTTTTTAGTATGAGAGGAGGCAAGGTTGTCAATTCCGTTTCGGTAGGTGTTTCGTTTTTTCAATTGGAATAGAATGTTTCAGTTTCGGAGTGTTTCGGCGTGCCGTTTCGGGGTTGTACTATATATATATATATTCAACAAACATAATTCAAATTCAAGATAAATTAATTATAAATTATACAATACAAACACAATGCCAAACAAATATAATTTCAAAATTTAAAATATTTTTAAATAGTCAAGATTAAATAAATCTTTAACTTAAAGTAATTCAACTTAAACAAAATATCAAAATATTATGAAAGTAAAATGTTTTAACATAAATATTTTAAATATAAAGTTAGGTCAATGTTATCAAGGCTAATGGAATCTAAAGCATCCTTTGTTTTGCTCAAATTCCTACAAAGTATAAACATGAAAAAAATAACATGAATATAAACCATATATATTAGTGATAAATCTAATTTTAAAAAATTAATATCATTGTTAATGAAAATAGTAATAATAATTTTCAATATTATTATTAATATCATTATTATTGAAAATAGTAATGAAAAAGAGCTTTTTATACTTGGGTGGTTTAATTAATTGAATTGAACAAGGTTCAATTTGATTCAATGGCTTTTCAAGAGCGGAACGGAACATGTGGAATGAAACCAGAACGTTCTGGCTGAAATTTAGCCGAAAAATCCGGAACAGATCGAGATTTAAAATGAGATGAAAATTGTTCCGTTTTGTTCTGTTTTTTGAATTGGTATGAAATGTTTCGGCCATTCCGGGCAAAACGAAACGGAACGGAATTAACAACCTTGAGAGGAGGTTCTAGGATCTCTCTATGTTTGTATTTGTCTTTTTTCCTACCAAGCAACACTAGGTAGAGATATTTAAGGATGGATTGAGACAAAAGTTCCAGATAGGATTAGTGGCATACAATTCAAGATAGTTATTTGGTAGAGGTTGTAGTATCACTTAAGAAGGTGATGAATCCAGGACAACCTGGGTTTGGAAAGAGAAAGGAGCCTGCTTTTACATCAGGAAAACCCTCTCTTCGAAGAAAAGGAAAAGGAATACAATATGGTTAGTTCAAAAAGAGAGGAGGAAACTAGGGATTAGGAAGTGTGATGAGTTGGTCTCCTCAGGTAAAGAGTGGCAGGATCTTCGCCTCTCACTGAGAAAATGGGCTTCGAAGGAAAGAAGAAGGATTTCAATCACATCGAGGGTGGCTACAAAGATAAGAAAAATCACTTCTAAAACTACAATACTCTGTCCTTTTATCCCAGATTCTCAACATCAATTTTAACTCTTTATTTCCCACCAAAAAACCTAAGACTTAAACCAACCAAGTCAATAATCAAACCGATAACATAGTAAAGAAAAATTACCAAAAAATCTAAAAACACCACTCCCCATTACTACTACCCTTGAACGAGATGTACCAAAAGTTGTTGAGCATCGAACAATTAGCTCTGGTACTACTTGCGCCTCTGCAGCCACCATTTCCTAACTGGTATAAACCATACCTCACCTGTGAGTACCACGCTAGCATTGCAAGACATAAAATCCATACCTGGAATGCCTTCAAGAAAAAGCCCTTGCAGTTAATTAAAGTCAGGTGGGTAACATTTAAGCAAACCCCGAGTGTAAATGTAAACCCTTTACCCAATCATGCCTCTGATAGTGGGTCGATAAACATACTAAAGGTGGAAGGCCCAAGGAGTTTAAAGGTGTTGCTAGATAAAGTTTAGAAAATGGTGGTCAAAGTCGAGTATAATAAGGGTAGTTGTGAAAAAGGACCAAAGCGCAGGAATTTTTATAAGTATTACTGTGAAAAAAGACACATGATCAACCAGTGTGAAGGTTTTTGCAATAAGGTGATACAAATGCTGACCCGATGAACTCTTAAAATTGAAGGGGTAATAAATAGAGAAGTGTCCATGGTAGATGAACCCAACAAAAACAAGAAGGTCTGTTAGGTATAATTCACTGTAGAAGGATTGCCCAAACTGATTATGTCAAAACCTACAGTAGCAGGTAAGGGAAACTATAGTGCATTAGTGCATAACTACAGATACTCCTTCTAGAGTGCACAAGCAACACCCATTTTTTAGGCAGAAGTTTAAGGCCTAACCTGTAACAGAAGATGCTTCACCCCGGAAGAACTCAAGAAAAAAAAATAAAGGGGAAAAAATGGTTAACCTGACCGAGGAGGTGAGCAAACCTATCACTAAAGAAGGGATCAATGAGTTCCTAAAGCTGATAAAATATAGTGAATACAGTGTTGTTGAGCAACTTAAAAAGACTCTTGCTAAAATATCATTGTTGTCATTGACTCCGAGCCATATAGAAAGGCTTTGCAAAAGATGTTGAATGAGGCTTACATGGCTCAAGATATCAACCAAGAAACTATGGAACATCTAGTAGAAAGGATCCAGGCTTCAAGTTATTTATACTTCATTGAAGATGAATTGAATCCTGATAGTATTAGGCATAACAAGTCACTATACATTGCAATGCAATATAAAGATATCCTGATCAGGAAGGTATTGGTCGATAATGATTCTGCATTGAATGTGCTGCCAAGGCACATATTGAAAGAAATGCATATCGATGAGTCACACATGAAACCCAGTGTAACGCCCCACACTTTTATATGTGGTTATAGTTACTTTCCTACGATTTGGTATGTAAAAATACAGGTAATTTTTTTTCCAGTTCTCATATACAAGTCTACTGAAATTTCCAATAAAATTTCGGAAGAGTCTCCCCTATACCGGAAGGTCCCAAGTTATCGACATATATCCTGTTTACACTTATAATATCTTACATCTCATAACTCAATCACGACCGAATCTTCATAGGTCTCAATCCCACAAACATCATCATCAACATCACAACCACAACATATATAACATACATTGAACAACAAATATCATTATAGGGGAATAAACGGGATAAACACGCATACATGAAACATGATTATATGAATTTCAAAATTAAGTTCATTTATTCAAGTTTAAACATCAATTATATAAATTAAGTTATATAAAAGTTGTAATATTACAAAATACAAGGGTATACTCCCTATAACCTAGACTACAAAAAGTGAACATTAGTTAGGATCTACTTTTGTCATGCATGTGATGGTCCTGGAACAAAAATACATATTATTGAAACATGAAAATCATAATAATATAGCAACACAAATATCCAACAATTTAAAAAGACAATCATGCATTCATATTTTATTCATTTCTCCCTTCTGGTTTCCATTGGAAACTTTCTCCTTCAATTACTAAAAACTGTTTCCTCTTTCATTATCAACCTCCATTCAAGATTTCATAAGATCAACCATGATCATTTTCGCTTAACATATTACCGATACCAATTTCACTGTTATCATCATCACCTCATTGGAATCGATGCAAGGTGATCCCCTTACCTGGGATCCTACATACACTAAATGTATGTTAACCAATACGTGATGATCCCCTTACCCGAGATCCTAACATACACTAAATGTATGGCTAAACATGTTGATCCCCTTACCCGGGATCCTAACATACACTAAATGTATGCTAGTCAACACATGTTGATCCCCTTACCCGGGTTCCTAACATACACTAAATGTATGCTAGCCAACACATGCTGATCCCCTTACCCGGGATCCTAACATACATTAAATGTATGCTAGTCGAAACACATATTACACTTCTCATATTTTCTTTGTTAGTGGTACTCCCATCACTTAGCAATGCATACAAGGGTAGTTCCCCTCGAACACACACATACATTTAAAATATTATCCAAAATAACATCATTACACCAACTTCCATCATTTCACATAATATCCAATGTTGCACATTTACATCTCACATTATTAACTTATTAAATTCTTGAATTTAACTAAAAATCTTAAGTGAGGATCACCTACCTGCAATAGAAGCTATACTCGTGCTCCCCTGCTGCTGTTGTTGCACCATGTTTGTGGTCCCTTCTGCAAATCACAGGTTTATCTTATAATTTTTCCTCACTTAAGGATATGTTTTATAATAACCATATCAATAGCCAATAAGTCTTTCTTTTAGTCATTTCTTAATATTTGAACTGTTACTGTCTAAACCTCGAACTGTTACTGTTCGACCTCTCGGATTTTTAACTATATCTAGAGTTATAGAATCCATTTCAAGCGAGATTGGTCTCGTTGGAAAGCTAAGACACGAGGTTACAAGTTCTTTGAAGGAAGGAGAACACAGTTCTGCCTCTAAGACAGTCAAAATTGCTCATCAACAAACATTGGACTGTTACTGTCCAACTGTTACTGTCTTGATATTGAACTGTTACTATCCAACCTCTCCTTATATTTTTAACTATATCTAGAGTTATTAAACTATATTTCAAGTGCGATTGGTCTCGTTGGAAAGTTGAGACACGAGGATAAAAGTTCTCTGAAGGAAGGAGAACCCATTTCTGCCTGTAAGACAGTCAAAATTGCTCATTAACAAACATTTGATTGTTATTGTCCAACTGTTACTGTCTTGATATTGAACTGTTACTATCCAACCTCTCCTCATATTTTAACTATATCTAGAGTTATAGTACTCTGTTTCAAGCGAGATTGGTCTCGTTGAAAAGATAAGACACGAGGCTACAAGTTCTCTTAAGGAAGGAGAACCCAATTCTGCCTCTAAGATAGTCAAAATTGCTTATTAACAAACCATACCTACTGCCCTACAGGGTCTGTCATGACCCAATCTTGGTTGGTGGCCTATAGCTGGAGTTCTACAGCTCCAAATTGAGCAACACCAATTTCCTTAGCTAGCTAACATCCAAAACTACAATTACTATAAAGAAACGTGATCCTAATTCCCTCATTCTCCTACTCGAATTCTCTCCAAAAGTCAAGAGATGAATCTGTCCAGATTCATCAACCTTTCTATTTACACACAACATCCACAATTTAACTTTTTCTCTTTTATCTCAACCCCTTGCCATATCATTTAAGAGTGTCAAACATATCTTTTTAAGAGCCAATTATCTTCTTTATTTCAATCTTCTCTCTTAAAGTCAAAATAAAACATTCTTATCGATTTTACAAACTTTTCGAACAATATTCTTCTAAACACAATCCTTGACAACAGTTTCAATCAACCATAAATAACAAATAAATAATATTTCAAAAAATCCATAAGGTCAAGTTATAATGCATTATTATGAGTATAACATATCCAAATATCAACTTCATCGAATGGTGAAATTTCTAGAAATATGGGTTTAACCGAACTGACCTCAAACTTGCAGACCTACTGTGCGAGAAGCACAACTTCTATACCGAGTGTTTGTTTTGGATCTCCACCATTCAGAATCTAGACAGTATCAAGAAGAACAATATTTCAAATTGTAGCCTGATCCAACGGTGGCCGGAGGAGAAAACAGTCAGCGAAGAAGACTGTCCAAAAGTGTATTTTCCCAGAAATTTTCCTCCTGCGATATCTCTTAAATGGGGACTGATATAGAGAATCCCTCTGGTGAGAATATACATGACATAGAGGAGAACAACATATCCAAATATCGTTCTGATCCAACGGTGGAAGGTGGAGTTATAGCTATTGGATGTTCTGCCATCAATATGTCTTCTCTCCAGCCTCTCTCTAAACTCTCTCTTGCTCTTGCAAGTCACTTCAAGAGAGAAAATAGAATGATATTTATAGTTTTATCATCTTGTTAGTTGCACATTTATCCCCACCCCTTTTTATCATATGTACATAAACTCCCAACCTTCTGTTATTTGAAAATTGACCTCTCTTAGTCTTACGTATTCATTTTATCCTCATAAATGTTTTTCTTTTCAACAATTTAGTACTATATTCACTTTTCATTTCATTAATTTCACTATTTTTATCTAGATTTAGGTTTCTTTACTTTAATTTAACCCATTTTACTATTGGTTAAATTTCTCTTATTTTAATAACCCAGAAAAAATATAATCGGGGATTTACACCCAGTGCCATGATGGCAAGAGCATATGATGGCTCGTTGAGACAAATAATTGGTACCTTAGAAGTGGAATTTTATGTGGGGCCACAAATGTTTCTTATAATAGTACAAGTGATGGATATCCATCCATCTTACAACATATTGTTAGGAAAATCATGGATCCATGCGGGCGGAGTAGTAGCCTTCTCATTATATATATGTCTGAAATATATCATAAATGGGATGTTGATAATTGTCAAGGTTGAAGAGACAGTTTCCATGATCAAGAATATGGTTGTACCATTCATTAAGGTGGAATATTGTAGAGATGGGAACATTCACACTTTTGAAATAGTGAATGTCGAATGGGTTCCTGAGTGTGCAGTGCTAAGAAAACTGAAAGTTTTGGAAGTTGCAAGAATAACTGCCAATTTTTTTGAAGCACATGGTTCCTTTCCAGTATGATCCTAAAACTGGGATGCATGAGCGAGTCAATTTGAGGAAATTAAAATGTATGAACCAAAGGTTTTGGTCTCAAGTATAAGCCTAAGAGATATGACTACAAATGGGTCGGTAGTTGTAAAAGGGAAGCTAGAATGGCGAAGATTAAAGGATGAGAGCCAGAAGAGGAAAAGCTTGCCATCCTGCCACTCCGAATGACCTTTTTAAGGTATGTAGAGGTGATAAGATTTGGCATGGCATACCTTCACGTCGGTATTTTAGAATGTCAAGATAAGGAACAGATTGATGAAGTGAAGATCAAAGCAGAAAATAAGATGTTGTCATAAGTATCTGTGCACACTGCTAACAACGTCCCTGCAAAAGCCTTTGTGAAGAAATTGGTTAAGGGAGAGGCATACCAGAATTAGAAGATAGAGTATACTCTTATTTTGTTTAAAAAGTAATTGTTCTTGTTTGATTATGTCTGCTGAAATGTTTTGCCTTGTTTTGATGTTTTACCTCTCTCTAGATGTCTTGTTATGTTCTGTTATTTCTACCTACCTTTAATCTTGATGGCAATTTGGCTCATAATGCCACAAGATCTTATTTGTCAAATGAGTTTATTTTTATTTTAATGAGATCATGCACTTTCTTATGTCCAAATTTGTTTTTTTATCTTTCATGTAAATAACACACTTACACGAGCACACCTTACACTTTCAGGAACCCTGAAAGTTCCATTAATTCATGAACCCACTGCATTTAAAATAATTGGTCAAACTTTGATAATACAATTGCAATGGGTGATGAAGACCAGGAAAAAGAGGAAATAAAAGAGTTTAGTAGGTTGGTGGAAAATTTTTAAGAAAACTTAGAAACTCGTAAATGAAGAGCTAGAAGTTATAAATTTGGATACTAAACAAGAAAAGAAAGAATTGAAGATTGGCTCATTTTGGGTGATTTTAATTCCTTGCTCTCTCAAGATGATAAGCATAATGGAGTAGCAGTCTCTTCCTATGAAGTTGTTGATTGCAGGAATTGTTACTCTAACCTTGGATTATATGATTTAAATTACACTGGTTGTCATTTCTCTTGGACTAACGGCAGAGTTTGGAGTAAAATTGATAGAGTCGTAGCCAATCCCCTTTGGTCTTCATTTCAATCCCAGGTGCATGTTCATTTTGGCAACTCTAAAGCCTTCTCATACCACTCTCCTACCACTATTCGGCTAGCCTACTAGCATGTTAGAGGTAAGCGATGTTTCAAATTCTTTAATATGTGGGCTAATCATGACAGCTTTCTGGAGCTAGTGGCAGATAAATCGAATCTATATGTCCAAGGATCTCCCATGTTTATTCTCTGCAAGAAACTCAAGCACTTGAAAGGATACTTGAAGGAACTTAATAAGCTTCACTTCTGCTGAAAGATTGTTTTTTGCTCAAAAGCTTAAATGTAACTTTTGCAAAGATTGTGACAAAGGCTCCTCTGTTTTTTTTTCTCTCATGCGTCAGCAACATCGAAAGAACTTTATCTCTGTTTTTCAGGCTAAGATGGTTTGGGAATCTTGGTCTATTCCTAGATATAACTTCATTTTGTGGCTGATCGTTTTAGGCAAGCTTTGCACCTGATGCAACCATATTATTCAATAGTTTCACCCACATTTAACTAGTGTTTTGCCTATGTTTTATATATAAAATGCCTTGATATTCTTTGTTTATGTTTTGAAGGCACTTTTGGATGAAAGATGCAAAAAAGAGTAAATTGGAGATAATTGGCAGATTTGACCTTCAGTCAATGTTTTGTGCAGAGCATGAGTTCTAGAGGTTGAAATGAAGTGATTCTAGTGGCATTAAAAAGCTAACATCCATACCTTTCTGGACATCTAAGACAAGAAAATAAAATAAGGAAGAGCATGGAAATCGCAGCCTTCAAAGTCAAATCTCGCAATCTGCCAGTGTTGACCTTCGGCCATTCCAACTTGAATATCTGGATCTACAGAAGTCCAATTGATGCAAACTCAATTGTTTTGGATTCATGACTCAAAGGTCTATAAACGCTCCAAATTTCAGCCAAAAACGATGTCATATGAGGGAGATATGATTTTTCAAAGATGACATCTGAATTCTGCCAGCAAACAAGTTTCGTGAAGAAACGAGTCCAAATTACGTTCCGAAGCATCTAAACCGATATCCAAGTTTTTATTTCAGCAATTTAGCTCCTCTAAGTCAAAGCTTGAAGATTTCATGCAAGGCTATTTCTCCTTTTTTAGGAAAATAGTTATTGAAGTACTTAAATGTAAACAGTCTACTTAATGGAGGACTATTTTGTAAAATAGAGACCTAGGGTTTCCTAGGATATAAAAAGAATGAGAGAAGAGAAGGGGGGCAGCCAGCCAAGGAAAGAAAAACGCCCCCTTCCTCTAAGAAACCCTAAATTATGCATTCTTCCTTCTTTTTGATTAGTTATTCAACAAACATGCAAGGCTAAACACTTTTTCTTGGTTGCAAGGAAACGGAAACCTTCGGATTTCAAGAACTGTGAGATTTATTTTACCTTTTCTTTTCAGTTTATATGATGAATATGTTTGTTCTCCTATGCTTATTTTTCCTATGATTGTTTATTTTAATTGCTAGAGCGGACTCTTAGTTATTATTGTAGACAATCTATTGTTAAGTTTGATATCAAAACCGGAGTTGTGGTATATGAACTTGTGAAGCAACTGAGTTTAATAATTGTGGCGGATCTACGTTATTAATCTTAGGGAGAACATTCAATCAAATCAAACATAGACTGCGGACAGTTATGTTTTCTTGATTAATCAACTTATCTAGTTCTTAAGGCTGCCATTGAATTAAATTACTAGTGCGGACACTGTGGTTGTTTGATGGTTAGGGCTAGTTATACGGCGGATCCGTTAACTAACCAATGTTAAGAAGAGATAAATATTCAGAATATAAATTGATGTTTCGTTTCCATGATCAGTTCTGATTTCTGTAGGTGGATGTGTGCTTGTGACCAAGGTTTGTTCTCTTGATAATTTTCTGATTTTATTAAATTTAGTTTGATAGTTTTCTGTTTTCTTTTGCTTTAGCCTAGATAACGTCCAACCCCCCCCCCCCCAAATTGCATATCATCTAGCATAAAAATCTGACTTGAATCTTCCTCGTGGGATCGACCCCTTGCTTGCTCTATACTATCTTGTGTGTTGTGTTTGAAGCTAGGGTAATTAATTTGTGCGACCGCGACATCGCAACAAATTTTGGCGCCGTTGCCGGGGAGGTAATTTTAGTTGATTTTTGTGCTTGTACTGTTATTTTTATTTGCTGTGATTCAAAAAAAAAAAAAAAAAAAAAAAACAGAATTTTTGCTTGCGACGGTACTGTTCACTTGCGGCAGCGGTACTGTTCAAAACAGAGTTTTTGGTGGAATTAGGTATCGGCCTTTTGTTTCCTGAAGGAAAACGACGTTCTGAACAGGACTAGTGATAAATCACTAGCCCCACCCTATTGAGGCCAAATTCCGCTGTTTTCTAGTGTTTTTAGGCAGTTTTAGGTTTCTACCGTAGGATTTTCGTACAATTTGCATTGTTTTCAATCTCTTGTGTGGTTACTTTCTTTTGAGTTTTCTTAGCAATTTATGCCTGTGACCCGTTCTACTAATCAAATTCAAGTGCAGGTTGATCTTGAAATAGAAAGTACTTTACACAGATTAAGAAAGGAAGCTCGCCTAAACACCATGGCTATTGCACGACAACAAACACTCAAAGAGCTTGCTGCTCCTAACGTGGAAAATCAACCATTGTGCATTAACATTGACAATAATGTAAACTTTGAGCTCAAATCTGGTTTTATACATTTGCTACCAACTTTCAATGGTCTTGCAGGAGAAGATCCTCATACTCATCTCAAGGAATTCCATATGGTTTGCGTTGGCATGAAACCGAATGAAGTTGACGAAGAACAGGTTAAGTTGAAAGCTTTTCCTTTCTCTTTAAAAGGGGCAGCAAAGGCATGGTTTTTCTCTATTCTCCCAAGTTCCATTGGAACTTGGAATGCCATGAAGAAGATTTTCCTTGAAAAATATTTCCCAGCATCTCGAGTTGCCAATATAAGGAAAGAAATATGTGGGATTCGACAATCTCATGGAGAGACACTTTCCGAGTATTGGGAAAGATTTGAGCAACTGTGCATTCAATGCCCTCATCATCAAATACCCGATCAGCTGCTCATTCAATATTTCTATGAAGGATTGATGCCTACTGACCGTAGTATCATTGATGCTGCAAGTGGAGGGGCATTGGTAGATAAGACACCCGAGGCTGCACGCCAATTGATCTCAAACATGGCAGCCAACTCGAAACAGTTTGGCACTCGTGGAGACTTCGCAAATAAACGAGTAAATGAGGTAAGTATTTCTAACCTTGAGAATAAAGTTAATGATCTTACTTCTCTTGTGCGTTCTTTGGCTTGTGGCAATGTACAGCAGGTGAAAGTTTGTAGCATATGCTCCTTACAAGGACATGCTTCAGATATGTGCCCAACAATGCAAGAAGATTACATTGAACAAGCTAATGCAGTTGATGGAGCATTCAATGGACAGTCCCAGCGTAAATATGATCCCTTTTCCAACACGTACAATCCTGCATGGAGAGATCATCCCAACTTATGCTATGGGAACCCACCTCAACAAGGCAATCAAGGCCGACAGTTCCATCCCCATGGATTTCAATCCCAACAGAATTATCAAGCAAGACAGCCCCCTCCATTCACAAACTCTAATGTTATGGGGTCATCATCCAATGATGATCTTCGTGAGATGATGAAAACTTTGGCTTCTAACACTGTGACCTTGCAACAAAATGTCATGTCTTTTCAACAAGAAACAAGGTCAAGTATTCACAACTTGGAGAAGCAAATGGGGCAAGTAGCTTCAAGTGTGGGGAAATTGGAAGCACAAATGAATGGAAAATTGCCCTCCCAAGCATTGAATCCAATAGAGAATGTTAGTGTGATCATGCTACGAAGTGGGAAAGAACTTGAAGAGAAAAGGTCAAAACAAATTGAGATGGAGGAAGAAGAAGAGATAGAAACTGAATTGAGTACAAAGAAGGAACATCCTCTTCCTCTACAAACTGAAATATTGACCAACACTCCAAAGGTAACTCCTCATTCAATGAATTCCAGTTTTAAAATAATTCCACCCTTTCCTGTGAGTTCTTCTAGGTCAAAGAAAGAGGATAAAGAAAAAGAGATTTTAGAGGTTTTCAAGAAAGTAGAACTCAACATTCCTTTGCTTGATGTTATCAAGCGAATTCCCAAGTATGCCAAATTCTTGAAGGAGTTGTGTACTACCAAGAGAGCTTTCAAACTAAAAGGTCATGAAATGGTAAGTATGGGTGAAGTTGTATCTGCTATTGTTCAAAAGAATATGCCTTTGAAGCAAAAAGACCCAGGAGTCATTTACCTCATCATGGACAGTGAATGGGTGGCGCCTATCCTTTTGGTGCCTAAAAAGATTGGAATTACGTTGGAAGAGATTCGAAATGATTCTTACGAGAATGCAAGGATTTATAAAGAAAAGACTAAGAGTCTCCATGACCAAATGATTACAAGAAAAGAGTTTAATGTTGGAGACAAAGTCCTCTTTTATCATTCGTGTTTGAAACTTTTTCCTGGAAAGTTGCGCTCTCGTTGGATTGGACCCTTTGTTGTTTCTAATGTTTTTCCTTATGGTGCAGTTGAAATTACAAGTTTAGAAACCAACAAAGTACTCAAGGTCAATAGGCATCGCTTGAAACCTTTCTATGAAGGTTGGACGACAGAACTCACCGCTTTTGTGGAGTTAGCTGAACCAATCTATGAAGAATGAGCATGCAACATGTCGAGCCAATGACATAAAACAAAAGCGCTTACTGGGAGGCAACCCAACACAAAAAGAAAAAAAAAAACAGATTTGCTTTCTTTTCCCTTATCTTTTTTTTTTCGCATTTTACTTTATTTTTGTCATTCTCCTATATTCCTTTTCTTTTATTTCAACATTGAGGACAATGTTGTGTTTTAAGTGTGGGGGTATTGGGAGAATGTTGGTTTTCTAATTTTGGTTTTCTTTGTTATTTTTTTTTAAAAAAAAATTATGTTTGATCTTTTGAACTCCCATTGGTTTTTGAGAATATGAGTATTATGTATGAGAATTAGTTGAGATAGATGAAGATATAAATCAAATGAATGAGTGTGCATGCAAGTTTTAATGTTTAATTGGTTTAGGGATTGACTTTGAGAATATGCCATGTTGACTTTATAGTGTTATACCAATGCAAGTTTTTGAGCCTTCAACATTATATTCTTTGAGTGTGCATTCTTTCAATGATATGTATCTCTAGAACTTGCTTCATATCTTGTTGAGATTACATTCGCATTACATATATACATGAAGATGATAAAGGTATTAGGAATTTTAACCACTTGAGCCAAAAAGCCAACCTAAAGCATATTATCCTTAGTGAGCCCTTTTGAGCTTGTTTATCTTTTCTTTGCTTTATCCATGTATAAGCCTTAACTTTTTATATGTTTTTCTTTTCCCCTGGCCAAGGATTAGTAGAGCATATACTTATGATATCTCATGGAATTATGGTTGGAAATTATGTGAAAAGAAAGGAGAAATGATGTTTGATGAAAAGATGGGCAAAGTTGCCAAAGGTAAAAAAAAAAAAAAAAGGAAAGAAAAAAAAAAGAAAAGAAAAGGAAAAAAGTGTTCCTTTATGTTCTTAAGATTTTATATTGAAAAAGCTTGAAATCAAAAGAAGTTAAGCATTGGTGATTAAAGATGGAAAATTTATGTGCTTTGATGGAATATCTTGTTTGAAATATCATTTTTCAGAATGCTCTACTTTCTTTGGTTTGAACCTTTTCTTTTACTCTATTTTACCTCACCTTTACCTTAGCCCCATTACAACCAGAAAATAAGACCTTTTGATTCATGCATTGTTTGTAATATGTTATTAATGGAGATGAGATTGAAGAGCAAGTTTGTGGTAGAACATATTCATTGATTGAATTTGAGAGATTTAAACACATAAGCCCTAAACACATGAGTGTAGGAGTGTATATCAATGAGAGGACCTATCACTTTGGCATGACATAGATTTCATTTAAATCTCGATGATTAATTGAATTTTGAAGTTTTCATGTAAATAAATTCATGAAAATTTATACTCTTTATCCTTTTTATTTGTGTTCTTGTTTATAATGCATATATTCTTAGATATTGATGGGAGATTAGAAGATTATTCATAGTGATTTCATTTAATTTAACTTCAATTTGATTTTACCTATCCTTTCTCGAGGACGAGCAAGAGCTAAGTGTGGGGGTATTTGATGCAACCATATTATTCAATAGTTTCACCCACATTTAACTAGTGTTTTGCCTATGTTTTATATATAAAATGCCTTGATATTCTTTGTTTATGTTTTGAAGGCACTTTTGGATGAAAGATGCAAAAAAGAGTAAATTGGAGATAATTGGCAGATTTGACCTTCAGTCAATGTTTTGTGCAGAGCATGAGTTCTAGAGGTTGAAATGAAGTGATTCTAGTGGCATTAAAAAGCTAACATCCATACCTTTCTGGACATCTAAGACAAGAAAATAAAATAAGGAAGAGCATGGAAATCGCAGCCTTCAAAGTCAAATCTCGCAATCTGCCAGTGTTGACCTTCGGCCATTCCAACTTGAATATCTGGATCTACAGAAGTCCAATTGATGCAAACTCAATTGTTTTGGATTCATGACTCAAAGGTCTATAAACGCTCCAAATTTCAGCCAAAAACGATGTCATATGAGGGAGATATGATTTTTCAAAGATGACATCTGAATTCTGCCAGCAAACAAGTTTCGTGAAGAAACGAGTCCAAATTACGTTCCGAAGCATCTAAACCGATATCCAAGTTTTTATTTCAGCAATTTAGCTCCTCTAAGTCAAAGCTTGAAGATTTCATGCAAGGCTATTTCTCCTTTTTTAGGAAAATAGTTATTGAAGTACTTAAATGTAAATAGTCTACTTAATGGAGGACTATTTTGTAAAATAGAGACCTAGGGTTTCCTAGGATATAAAAAGAATGAGAGAAGAGAAGGGGGGCAGCCAGCCAAGGAAAGAAAAACGCCCCCTTCCTCTAAGAAACCCTAAATTATGCATTCTTCCTTCTTTTTGATTAGTTATTCAACAAACATGCAAGGCTAAACACTTTTTCTTGGTTGCAAGGAAACGGAAACCTTCGGATTTCAAGAACTGTGAGATTTATTTTACCTTTTCTTTTCAGTTTATATGATGAATATGTTTGTTCTCCTATGCTTATTTTTCCTATGATTGTTTATTTTAATTGCTAGAGCGGACTCTTAGTTATTATTGTAGACAATCTATTGTTAAGTTTGATATCAAAACCGGAGTTGTGGTATATGAACTTGTGAAGCAACTGAGTTTAATAATTGTGGCGGATCTACGTTATTAATCTTAGGGAGAACATTCAATCAAATCAAACATAGACTGCGGACAGTTATGTTTTCTTGATTAATCAACTTATCTAGTTCTTAAGGCTGCCATTGAATTAAATTACTAGTGCGGACACTGTGGTTGTTTGATGGTTAGGGCTAGTTATACGGCGGATCCGTTAACTAACCAATGTTAAGAAGAGATAAATATTCAGAATATAAATTGATGTTTCGTTTCCATGATCAGTTCTGATTTCTGTAGGTGGATGTGTGCTTGTGACCAAGGTTTGTTCTCTTGATAATTTTCTGATTTTATTAAATTTAGTTTGATAGTTTTCTGTTTTCTTTTGCTTTAGCCTAGATAACGTCCAACCCCCCCCCCCCCCAAATTGCATATCATCTAGCATAAAAATCTGACTTGAATCTTCCTCGTGGGATCGACCCCTTGCTTGCTCTATACTATCTTGTGTGTTGTGTTTGAAGCTAGGGTAATTAATTTGTGCGACCGCGACATCGCAACAGCACCCGTGACAGGTTTTGGTTTCTACAAATTGACCCTTTGTGTGTGTTTTATCGAGTTGATAAAGAGTCTCACAATCATCTATTTTTCAGTTGTCCATAGGCCTCTCTTTTTTGGAGGATGATAAAATCTTGGCTTCATCTCCATAAAAGAATGTCAACCATTAATAGTGCAATTCATGGTCTTCTTTCTAGTAGGAACAATATTGATAACAGAATGCGAAGAGTTTCCCTTGGTATTCTTATCTATTTGATTTGGGAAGAGAGAAACAAGAGAGTCTTTCATAACTCTTGCAATCTAGTATCTTTTGTTTTTTGCAGATTGTAGATTCTCTTATATATGGTTTTGCACTTCCATGAATAGATTATTCATCATTCAGGATGGCTGCTGGTGTTTATATGGTGGATTCTATCTTTGAGCGATTCTCTCGGATTTGGTTAGCTTTGATCTCTTTGGTTTGCTGGATTGATGTTCTGTTGTGGTTTCATAAGATTGTTCTTCTTTCTTTGCTTTAGGAGCTGCTAACTTTTCTTTGTTGTTGGTGATGCATTTCTCGAGCGGGGATACATGGTTCACTAAATGTTGTCCACTCTTCAGTTGTAGCTGCTTGTGATGCTGTGCATTTGCTATTGAAGATTCTTTGTTGATGGGTGTCTTGTTGGAGAGCCTGCTTTATTTGGTTGCTATTCATTTCCTTGTTGTGGTTGATAAGGCTGTTGATTCTTCTCTTGTTATGGTGCTGGGTCTCTCTTTTTTTATCTGGCAGCTGCTTATTTTGTCCACCCTGTTTTTGTTTTGTGCTTTGTGTTAGGTTGGGCACCTTGTCTTAGATTTGGTTCCTCATATAACCATTGTCAGCTAATCCTTTTTAGTTTGATAGCTTTTTTTTATTGGCTTTGATGTATATGTCTTCAGGGATTCTGTCTTTTTTTGTAAATCATGTATATGATCTTGCTGGTTCTCTAGCCATGTATATTTTTTAATCTAATATATATACTTACTTTTGATAAAAAAAAAAAAAAAGAATTGAAGATTGATACCATTATTACAACAGAGGAAAAAGATGTCCTAATTTCTATATTATATAAATATATGGATGTCTTTGCCTGGACTTGTATAAATATGCCTGATTTAGATACTAATATAGTGGTATATAGAATTCCCTTAGTGGAAGAAAGTAAGCCAGTTAAACAAAAGACTAGACACATGTGCCTGGATTGTTGTTTAAGGTGAAAATGGAAATACATAAACAATAGGATATAAGATTCCTAGATGTGGTCCACTATCCTTAATGGGTGGTTAATGTAGTTGTAGTTTCCAAAAAGAATGGCAAGATTATAGTGTGTATGGATTATAAATATTTGAATAAAGCAAGCCTGAAGGACAACTTTCCTCTACCCTACATAGACGTCTCAGTCAACAATGCTGCGAAGAGTATCATATACTCGTTTTTGGATGGGTTCTCAAGATAGAACCAGATTAAAATGGCATCGGAAGACAAGGAGAAAACTACCTTTGCCATGCCTTGGGAAACCTTTTGATATAAAGTGATATCGTTCGGATTGAGAAATGCTGGCCCAACACGTATCAAAGAGCATTGGTTACTTTATTCCATGACATGATGAACCGAAAAGTGAAAGTCTATGTGGAAGAAGATCACAAAAAAGTATTGAAGAAATTGTTCAAAAGGCTGTGAAAATTCAAATTAAGATTGAATCCCGCAAAGTGCTCATTTAAGGTAAGGACTGGAAAATTGTTAGGTTTTATAGTAAGTAGTCGAGGAATAGAAGTTGATCCAGAAAAAGTAAAGGCAATCAAGGATATTTCAACGCCCAAGACAGAGAAATAAGTAAGAATTTTTCTTCAGTATTTGAACTGTATAGCCTGATTCATATCTCAGCTTACGATAACGTGCAAGTTAACTTTCTATTTACTTAGAAAGAAAAATCCTAGGGTATAGGACAATGATTGCTAAAAAAACCTTTGATAAGATCTAAAGGTATTTGCAAAACTCATCATTGATAGTGCCTTATATACCTAGAAGACCCTCAATTCTATATTTTATGGTGACACAAATAGTCATAGGATATGTGCTGGGCCAACACGAGGAGTCGGGGAAGAAAGAACAAGTTATCTACTATTTAAGTAAGAAGTTCAATGATTGTGAATCCCGATATACTGCCATTAAAAGTTTATGTTATGCCTTGGTTTAGAGTATAAAAAGGCTCATACAATATATTTTGTACTACATGACCTAATTGATCTCAAAATTGGATCCACTCAAATACATCTATGAAAAGCCTTACTTGTCAAGCTGGATGGCAAGATGGCAAGTGTTATTAGCAGATTACGAGATTGTTTATATGACAAAGAAGGTTGTAAAAGGAAGCGTGATTGACCATTTGGTAGATCATGCTGTGGAAGATTATGAGTCATTGAATTTTGACCTTCCCGATAAAGATATGCCAATAATTTCCCCAGAAAAAAAAAACAGTACCCTGTTTTGATAAGGTTGCAATTTAAACGCACCAATAATACGACCGAGTATATAGCCTAAATCATTGGTATAAAAGCTATTTTAAAACTAAAAGTTGGGAAACTTGATGTTTATAGAAATTCACTGCTAATTATTTATCAAGTGAAGGGAGAATGACAAATCAAAGATGAGAAGCTAAAGTCATATAAGGATTATCTCTTGATGTTAGCTAATGAGTTCGAGGAGATAGAATTCACTCATATGAGTAGAGATAAGAATCAGTTTACTAATGTTTTTGCAACCCTAGCTTCGTTGACACAGATCAATATTGGGAGCAGGATCCAACCAATAAACATTAAAATCAGAAATCTTCAAGCTCATTGTTATTCACTAAAAGAGTCATCAAATGGAAAACCATGATATAATGACATCAAAAGGCTTATCCAACACCTGGAATATCCTCCAGGAGCCTTCAAGATGGATGAAAAGACTTTGAGGGGAATGACCATGGATTATTACTTGGATAAAGATGTATTTTATAAGAGGTCATTTTACGGGACTTTACTTAGGTGTCTAAATGAGAAAAAGGTTGTGAAAGCATTATAGGAAATCCATGGGGAAGTCTGTGTCATTAATGCTAACAGGCATACAAGGCAGATGCAAAGATCTGGGTACTTCTAGTTGACCATGAAGAGGGAATGTGTAGACTATGTCAAAAAATACCACAAGTGTTAGATATAAGGAGATAATATAAATGCACCTCCAACATCATTGTTCAATATGACATCGCGTTGGCCTTTTGATATGTAGGGATTGGATGTTATAAGACCAATCAATTTGAAGGGTAACAATGGGCATAGTCATCTTTGTGGCCATCAATTACTTTACTAAATGGGTAGAAACCAACTCTTACGCATATGTGACACAAAGTAATCACAAGGTTCATTAAAAAAGATATGATTGGTCGTTATAGCATGCCAGTAAGATTAGTACTAACAATGCTCAGAATTTCAATTAGAAGTTGATTGTTGAGCTATACACTAAATGAAAGATTAAGTATCTCAATTATTCTCCCTACAAACCCAAGATGAATGGTGTTGTTGAGGCAGCCAATAAAAATCTTAAAATGATCATCTAGAAAATAGTGGTCTCTTATAAAGATTGGAATGAGATGCTTCCACACGCATTTCATACGTATCACACCACAATCAGAACTTCTATGGGTGCAACCCTTTACTCTCTAGTATACGAGGTGGAAGCAATGATGCCTTTAGAAGTGAAAATTTCATCATTAAGGGTTCTAATGGATGCAGAACTAGAAGAATCAGAGTAGGCAAAGCTAAAATTTAAGTAGTTGAATCTTATCAATGAAAAGAGGTTGACAACCATCTATCATCACCAGTTGTACCAAAACAGAATGGCTAAAGCATACAACAAGAAGGTCAGGCTAAGAGTGTTTAAAGAGGGAGATCTGGTATTGAAGAAAATCTTGCCAACATCGAGAGAAGATCAGAGTAAATGGGCACTGAACTACGAAGGACCATACATGGTAAAGAAAGATGTCTTTGAAGGAGCCTTAATTTCAACCAAGATGGATGGGGGTGATCTCCCAAAACTTATAAAGTTTGATATCATAAAGAAGTACTATGGATAATGTACTTTGTCTATCAATCAATAAAAATTATAGTTTGACTAAGAATTCTTTGATATATTTTCCTTTTCTCTAAAAACTCTACACGATCTCATAAGCTTAAAAACTTTGTTTTCATAAAGGCTTTTTGGAAATCAAAGTTATTAGTACAAATATAGATGTTAAATTGGTGTTCGTTTTTAATAAACGAGTTTTAAAAATTCAAATGATCCCATAGTGAGGTGGTTAAACACTTAAAAACCTGAAAAACAAACTAAAATGTCATAAAATAACTTTGAAGCTGAGTTTTAGTTAAATGGATAATAATTCATAATCATATGGAAAAATCATTTTTGAATGTCTAATTTAACCACAATGAAGGAAAGCAAAGCTTGCTAATCCTAAACGCATGTGTTTGAAATGAGAAAAGGTTGTCCTTGATAATCCATTCACAATACTCAAAAAATATCATTTGCAGTCCCCGTTTGAGCTTAGTAAATTTTCCTTGAAAATTAACCCTAACTAGGATCATAACCCATACTAGAGGTAAGTATGAGGACTAGAAAAGAAGTTTAACCCCAAGGATACATAAAATAATACTCAATGATCAAAGGTGCGCAAACAAAGCTAGGGTATGAAAAAATTTACAAAGTTTGAGCATGGTGTAAAAAATAATGAATATGATAATGGTGTTTAAAACCAAATGAAAAAAAGAGACAAGAAGTCCAAGCCCATTACTAGGGGCACGAAAAACCATTTGGCAAAGTCAACCCTAAGATCCAAGAATTCCTCGACCAAAAAGAAGGTCTGGGAATGAACACTAGTGATCCTTAGTCTTGAGATCCCTTAAACACCTTTTAAGCCTACAAATACCCTTTTCTTTCATAGCCAAGAAAAGATGATGATCTTTGAGACAAAGGTTTTCAAACAATGAGGTATGCCATTATCATCTAAGATTATCCCTTCTTAAAAGTCTATATCGTAAGTTGTGGCCCTGGTAAGTGAAAGCGAAAAAGCCATGAAAGCTTGCAACGAGGATCAAAACTTTGAAAAAAAAAGTCCATAAAAGAAAGGGACTTGTATTTCCCAGGTAAGAATACATGCATATTAATCACAATGCATTGCATTTTGAACTTTTAAAGGGAGTCCAAGTAAAGAATCCTTGATGGACTCGAGCATTTCCAACAAGAAATACCCAAGATGCTAAGCTCAACAACCCTCCTGTTATTTAAAAATCAACAAAGTTTTTGGCAACATTTTTACACTTTTGAGTGCGCTTTCTAACCCTCACATACCGAATAATGCACTTTATAGCACTGTCCATTTTTCTTTTGAGTGTGCATTCTAGCTCTATCTCTTTTCTTTTGAGTGTGCTTTCTAGCTCTCATCCATCATATAATATATTTTTTAGCCCTCACATATTGGATAGTGCATATACTATCCATATCCATTTTCTTTCTGAGTGCACTTTCAAACCCTTAATTGACTCTATTTTAATTCTTAATGTTAGAGGACTAGATTTCATTAGGGACTTAATTGATGAAAGCTTAAGTTTGGAAGCTTAATTTGGGTTTAATTGAGAATATTGGATTTTAGAGGACTGGATTTCATTATTTTAAAGCTCAATTAGATGAAATCATGGATATATTTGCAAGAAAATCAAAGTTTAGGGGTCAATTAAAGGTTAAATTTAAATAATTCAAGACCAAGGATCTTTTTGCAAAAGACACATGAATTCAAGGGATAAATTCGGATGAAAACAGGGGTGAAATTGAAGAAATTAGAAGTTTAAAGGTAATTAAAGATAAAATTAAAAATACCCAAAACCAAGAATCAAAATGAAAAACACACTGGAATCAGGGGGTGCTTTTAAAACTTGTTAATGGTGAAATTGAATTGATTCTTAGAATCAAAATTCAATTGACTTATTTGAATAATTAAAAGTTTAAGAGCTGGAATTAAAAGAGGAAGTTTAAAACCTAATTTTACCCTAAACACCAAAACGACATTGTTTCATTTAAATGAAGCTATGTATTTTGGTTATGTTTTTATCAACACCAAGTCAAAAAAATAATAGGCAGACGACACATCGTCTGACTATTGTTCATCATCTTCCCTAATGAACTTGAAAATGACAGCTCTAATGCCACCATTCCAGGTTCCTCTCTCTCTCATACCTTCAGCATACAAGAAAAGAAACATACCACCTTCGTGACCTAACAATGTACTACACCCTCAACTCGAAAACCATTGATTTATCACCTAGAAAATCAATGAAAAAATGGCTTGAATCTTATAACCTGATCAGCCTTACAACCTAGTTTTGCAGGACCAGGTTATTGGTTTGTGGCCAGCAGATGGGATCTTTCCCAAACGAATCAACAGCCACAAATCATGCTCATGAGAGCCCCCGTACTCTTCTCTCAACCCATATAAATAGGGGTAGATTTAATGTAAGAGGAGAAGAGAAAAAACCAAAGAAAAATCATCCCAACACCAACTTTCTTTTTTTTTTTAAAAAAAAAAAAGACAAACCTTCTCTTACAAGACCAGAAATAAACCAGCCCCTAAACTACCTGTTATACAGCCTTTCACCCGATATTCTAGCCACATACCACCCCTACCATACCCCCACATAACCAACGGTTCACCCTAGCCAAAAAGAATCCTAAAAAAACCAACCCAATAGCCATCCTCATCATTGTTTTTCTTTCTTCTCCAATAATATCAACATGGTACAGTCACTACCTCCCAAACACAACAGCTACCGTGAGCTCCACCAAGTCACTAACTACTCCAGCAACGCTACCAACCAGCCAACAGACTACCCCTAAGCCAAGTAATATCACTTCTCTGTTTTCTTTTCTTAAAGTGTCTTGTTGCATGCAGAACATGAATTAATTCACGTCCTATAGCTGCTGGAATTTGCTAGCAAAGAAGGGAGAATGGGTTGGACTTTTGTTTTAGCCAGCCCGTATAGTTGGGATGGGTCCAACCTATAAAAAAAAGAAAAGAAATGGCCTTGTTGGGCCATCTGTTGGTCTAATAAAACTAGGTTAGGCTTGAGCCTATCTCGTATATGTGGGCTTGGGCCTCTGGCCTAATAGGCCCAAACCTATACATAAAAGCATGTTTGTCCCAGCCCGTTTTTCCTTAAAAAATAAGGTCATGTTTGGCTCCTAAGAGTATGTTTGCCAAACACACCTTTAAGATATTTTTATGCCTATGATTTTAGGCTAATGGCCCATTTGGCAAACACACCTTAAGCTTGTTCTTTTAGTTTTAATTTGTCTTATATTTGTGTGTTTAGTCAAACAGACCCTTAAATTTTTCAAAAAAAGTATGAAAAAATTCAGGGAATATTTTGAAATTATTTATGGGTCCCTCGTGTGTTTTTAAAATATTTTTGTTTAATATCAGGCTGTAGACTTCACATTATAAGATACGGGTCTGATATTAAAAATACTTGATTTTTCTCAAAAAATTCAAAAACAATTTCCTTGTTTTAGAAAACACAAAAAAACATGTTCTTCAAGAATTTCATTTAATATTGGGTTGTAGACTTACATTGTAAGATAAAGAGCGATATTAAAAATACGTGGTTTTTTCTGGAATTTCAAAAAAATATAATAAAAAATTAAAAAAAAATTCCTCATTTCAAAACACAAAAATATGTTTTGTTTTTGTGCATACGACTAAATTTTAAAGGTTTCGTACATATATTCTAAAAAACAAAATCGCATTTTATTATGCAAAATGAATATCGTAACTAGTTTATGATTATCCATTAAGATTTGGTTAAAATACCAAAACTCCCACAATAATTAATTTGTTTAATTAATATTCGGAGTGTTAGGATTTAGTTGTAGACTTTAATATTTGGAGGTATAAAATTACACTGTAAAGTATACACTCAATTATTAAAGATATAAAAATAGGAAATTAATGCAATGATAAAATTTGGGTCTTAGAACGGTTAGGTTTTAACTTAATAAGGTAGAGACTTACTCACGAAGAGAGATTTGCCTTGAACATTAGGCAAGACCAACGAATGAAAATATGACCTAGAAAAATAATCAATCAATAATGCAGTTTACCTTAGGTAGGGTGCATTGGGGATAATGCATCTTCCCTTTAAACAACTAGTCCCCTTACAAAGACTCTCGTAGACCATAGGTTTCCGAGTGACCATGATACTATGTAACGACTCTCTCAAATCATAACTTTATGATTAAACAAAAAACCTCTTTCAATCTAGAAAGTAGCTTCGTTATTCAACGTCATGCATGTCATGACAGTAGTAATACGAAGACAAGTGTATTTGCTTGATGATAAGAACCTGAATGGTGAAGTGTTGAGCGAGGCTCATGAATCCAAACTTGTAATGTGATTTGAAAGAGTTTTATTGGTGGCAAAAAATGAAGAGAGAAATTGCAGAATATATGGCTAAGTATGGAGTGTGCCATCAGTGAAAGTAGAACATCAAAAGATTATAAGACAATTATAACCACTTTTTATACTTAAGTGGAAGCAAGAGAATATTACTATGGAATTTATTTTTGGGTTACCTAAAGGAAAGAGAGATGATGATGAAATTTGGTTTATTGAGGATAAGTTAACAAAATCTTCTTTATTCCTTCCTATGAAAATGATAGATTCAGTTGATAAGCTGACAAAATTGTATATGAATGAAGTAGTGAATTATATAGGGTTCTAGTATCTATAGTTTCTTATCAAGATCCTAGGTTTACATCCAGGTTATGGCCACGTATTTAGCTTGTTCTAAGGATCAAGTTGAATATGAGTACTATATTTCATCCCCAAACGGATGGGCGATCAGAAAGAACCATTCAGGCCTTGGAAGATTTGTTGATGTTATGTGTATTGGAGTTTGGAGGGAATTGAGAAGATCATCTACCATTAGTAGAGATCACTTATAACAACAGTTATCATGTTACCATGAGAATGCCTCCTTATAAAGCTTTGTATGGAAAAAGGTGTCGAACTCTAGTCTATTATGAATAAGTGGGGGTAGGAGGTTGATTGGCCCGAAGCTAGTGCAAATTACCACTAAAAAGGTGAAAATCATAAAAAAAAATAGAATGAAGGCAATTAAGGATAGACAGAAAAGTTATGCAGATAACAAAAAAAGCCCCTCGAGTTTGAGGTGGGGGATCAACTATTTTTAAAGGTCTCACCTTGGAAACATATTATATTGTTTCGAATGAAAGGGAAGTTGGCTCCAAAGTATATTGGTCCTTTTGAGATAGTTCAAAAAATAGGTCCAGTTGCATATAAATTGACCTTACCACCACACTTGTCAAAGATGCATGATGTATTCCATATATTATTACTTAGAAAGGCTAAGTTGGATCCCACTCGAGTATTATCCCAAGTTCCGCTAGAGATTAAGGAAGATTTGACCTTGAAAGTATAACCAATCAGAATCTTGGATAGGAGTGAAAAGGAACTCGAAAATAAAAGCATTTTGATGGTGAAGATACTTTAGAAAAGTTCTCAAGTTGAGGAGGTAACTTGGGAAAGAGAGTTAAAAATAAAGAAAAAAATATCCAGAATTATTTTTTAAGCAGTATTATTTTTATTAAGAGGGAAGAATATAAATCCCGAGATGATTCAAAACTATATGGAACTTTAAAATGGGATAAGTGAGTATTTATGACAAAATTAAAATAAAAAAAAGTAAGGTAAGTAAATAAATATTTTAGAGAAATGGAAAATGATTGTTTTAACAATTATATGAGATTATTGGTATAAAGTTATAAAAGAAATTATGAATGGTTACCTGAAATAAATTAATTGATGGAATAAAGGAGGGTAAATAAGTAATTAGCCAAAAAATAAGAATTCTCCCCTCTCTTTTCTTAAAGCCGATAATGCAGCCAAAAGAGTGAGAGAGTGTTTTCTCTTTTTCTTCTTTCCTTTCACCACTGAAAGGTTAGAGAATTGTTAGATATGAGTGAAAATAGAGGGTTTTTTAGAGAGAAGAATACATCCACACTAAAAATTAAAAAAGATCAAAAGGAGATAAAATTGAGTTAAAGGAGAAAGTGAAGAAAGAAGAGAGAAACAAGGGAGAGACATATTAAAATTTCAACTTGTTGATTTTAAAAATATATTTTATAACCAGGTAAGATATTTGGAACCCCTTTACATCAATTTGAACAAAAGTTAATTAATTTTGAACAAAATTGAATTAGGGTTCTTGAGATGAAATTGGAGAAAAAATGAATTTCTTAGAAATTAAATTTTTAAGATCCTTGTAGGTTGATGTGGCAGTGAAATCATGGAAGAATGATGAATAAAAGTGATAGGTATAAAACTTATAGGGGCCAATCATGTAAGGAATAAAATGGAAAATTATGCATTTATGATATTGTTCATTAATTGTGCTATAATTGTATGTATGATATGTGAATGATGATTTTAATTGAGTAGAATTAATTAGATAATGAAGTATTGAGTGATTGAATAGTTGGCCTAGAGGGATGAAATTGTAAATTTTTAGAGAATTTGTAAATTGTATGGAATTGTGTAAAATTGATATGGTTGACATGTGATATGAAGAGAAATTTGCCAAATAATGGATAATCAAGGTAAAATAATCATAAGGAAATTATTAAAGCTAGTGTCGGCCAAGGTGAAAGAAAAGGGAAGGAATTTAAATTTATGGATTAATTGACAAATTACTTCATGCCAAAATATTAATGCACAAAGAAGTGTTATTAGTGTTATGCATTAATGAGAATGTATTTTGTATCATCTTATACATATGAGCGGCATCTTTTGGGTCATCTTATATGTATGCAAAAGAGTGGGTTCAAAGTTCAATTCTCACCATCCATACAAGTCCAACACTCGTTTCAAATCCCAAATCGATGAAATATCTTTTTTAGGGATTAACATCATTTTTTAAAAATAACTAACAATCCATTTTTAAAAGGGATCTATGTCAAAATTTTCCTTAAATTGATGAAATTTCCTTTTTTATGGATTAAAATCAATATTTTTCAAAATAACCTAAGAGTCTCGCTTTTTTTAAATGAGCTGACGTCAAATTTTTTCTTAAATTGATGAAATCTTCTTTTTAGAAATTAACATCAATATTTTTAAAAAAATAATCAACAAGTCTCCTTTTTTAAAAGGGACCGATGTCAACTTTTTGTCCAAAACCGATCAAATTTTCTTTTTAGAGAATAACATCAATATTTTTCAAAATAATCGATAAGTCTCCCTTTAAAAGGGGCCAATATTAAAATTTCCCTAAAATTGATGAAATTTTCTTTTTAGTGATTAATGTTAACATATTTCAAAATATCAACAATTCTCCTTTTTTAAAAGAAAAGGACTTATATCAATTTTCATCAAAATTCTCAAGCTGATAAGTCTTTTATTTTTTGGGACAGACATCATTTTTCAACGAGTCTTTTATTTTTAAGAATCGACATCATATTCCAAGTAAATCATGAATAATCTTGGAATATTATAGCATAGAGTAAATTTAGAAAAACACAAGCAACGGTAACCTTTCATTTGAAAGGATACAATAAAGGTGGTGTCTACCTCTTTTTAACATAACTAACCCAATACCTAAATCTTTGAAACCATTATCAATTTTAGGATTCACAGTTTCTTTTAATTACTAGGTGGAGACTCTAGTTCTTTCATTTTTCCCATATTTTTCAATAAATATTGCATCTCACAAGGTATGCCACAGTGCAACACGAGTCATGGACTCCTCTGGGTTAGATTATAAATTTTTATTTTATTATATAATAAAAAAAATATAAAACTTGATCTATCATCAATTCAATACTGAAGCATAAATTAAATAAAAAAATGTATATTAGTTTAAGGGTATTAACAAATTAATAAATTTTATTACATAATAACCCAAATGGCTTACTACAACAAAGCCCAAATGTGTCGGCCTGAGGGAGGCCCGTGAATTTTATTAGATAATAAACCAGAGGATTTTATTGCTACTAGTGGGAATCAAGCCCACGACCTTAACCTTGTCCCGTGCTCTTCAACCAACTCAGCTACGACACAAATTTTTTATAAAACAGTTAAAAAATATATTAATTTGCTTTACTGTTCATATGAATATTTAAACCAATAACATGTTTTTTAGTTATATTTATAATCATTGTCGCATGTGTGCAGCGTCGCGACGATTACCCTTTCGGGTCGGGATAGTCTGGAATGATGGGTGGAAAAGGACAATGAATTCTTGTCCATTTTCAATATATAAAGAAAATGGGAGTCGCCACCTGGTATTTTGGTTACTGGAAACCCTAACTGATCTCAGAGTTCGGGTAAACGGACTGATTGCGTAAAGGGAAGGTATTAACACCCCTAATACGCATTACTTGAGGTAAGTTGCATTGTTTTTTATTGTTTATTATGGTATGATTATGTCTATCTCTACAGGCTTACTATGACAGGTTTGATACGATGAACAATATTTTAGGTCAAAAACTTAGTACAGGAATGTGAACTATCCTCAATTATTGTTGAGATTTCTTTTGGGGTAAAACTAGAATTTTTGCTCCTGCGTTATTCCAAATAATATTTCAGATAAAATTCCTTGCGAATTTTATCCTTATATTAGAAGTGAATGAGTTGCATTATTCACAATAATATTTTGGATATTAACCTTATATAGGTTTTTATTCTTATATTAAAGTAAGAAATAAAATTATTATCCCTAATTATATTTTGGATATTAACCCCTTTTAGATTTTTTATCCTTATAATAAAAGTAAATAATATAATTATTATCCCTAATAATATTTTGGATATTAACCCCTTTTAGGTTTTTTATCCTTATATTAAAAGTAAATTATATTTTCTTGCCAAAAATAATTTTTAAAAATAAGCAAAAATCCTTTGGAATTTTACAAAATTGTTGTAAAATTCATGCAATATTTTTTTTCAAACAAATGCCAATGTGTTTTAAATTTTCTTGAAAAAAAAAGGTCAAATAAATTTAGGATTTTTGGTCATATGCAAGAAAAACTAAATATTTATTATTATTTTTTTAGGCTTTGTTTGGTAAAAACCCATTTTGTTTTGTAATAAAACTAACCAAAATAGATCTAAAGGGTGTTTGTCAAACACACCCTTTAACCAATAGACCCTTAACAAAAAAAAAAATGGCAAACCAAATAAGGTATAAACCCTTTGACCCATATTTGTTTTACCCAACCGAGTTGACCCGATTAGGTTGATCCGAAATCATTGGTTTGACAATAAACCGAACCAAAAATCCTGGTTTGACCCGAAAACAAACCAAAAACAAAACCAAAACCAAAAAACAAATTAAACTTACCAAAAACACAAAAACTCAAAAAAACTTGAACAAAACAGATCAAACACAAAAAAAAATAAAGAACAACGAAGAACACCAAAAAACCAAAATGAAACCCATAAACATGGAACTCAACACAAACTAGATTCGGTCAAAACAAAAGCACATACATGTTGGAAATTATGTAAGAAACAATAATCTAGCATCTAATCACTTCAATTTTCACTTAAAATTCATGATTTTGTCAAAATAGGCTTCGCTTTAAAACCAAAACCCAATGATTAAAATCTATTGTAAACATGTTATTGTTGCAAATAAACAACAACTTAACACATCCTATATGTTCATGCAACATGGATTCAAAATTAGCTTTTTTTAACCCATTTTGTGCATGAACAAGCTTAGCAAAACTAGGGTAAACACTCTTGCATTAATATGCATAGCTTAAGTCAAACACAAAGTAAAAACAACAATATATATATATATATATATATATATATATATATATATATATATATATATATAAAACTTAAAACAACAACTTTATATATCAAAAACATTAAAAAAAAAAAACTTTAAAATAGCATCATTAAATGAAAAACACAACAACAAAGAGGTGAATGCACAATCATTTGTTAAGTATTCCAAACCTCTTTTCTATGCTTGTAAACATAAATATAGAAAAAAAACGAATAAAAACCAACTAAAGTAGACCACAAGGGCATGCTTTTGGATTAGAAGGATACCTAGAACAACTACTCGCTTCTTTTGTTTTCTTTTGGAAACTTTTGCCTCTCTCGAACTTGTTATCCTTTTCAAGCTTAGGAAAACCTTTTCTTAGGTTTTTGGACCCTCTTTTCTTATGCTATTAGATTAATATTTTCCCTCTTTCTTATCCTTTTCTCCTTCTTTTTTTCTTCCTAACCCCTTCTCTTTGATCTTAGAGGGGTATTTATAGGGTTTTTATGAGGGGGTTTAAATCCATTCTTAACCTTTTGATCTTAAGGGAAAGTTTAAGAACCCTTAATAAGAACCCATGAGAAGAGTTTTAGTGTGAACACATAAAAAAAAAGTTGGTTTTTACACAATTATGTTTCAAACATGGTTGACTGAGTTGCTTACTTTTGAGGCTTTGTCAAAGTAATTCAAAGACCACCTGAAGTTGGTAGAGAGGATGTACACCTTTTATTTGAATCCAATCTTCATCAATTTGGAGGTCTAGAGCTCCACACCCAGTCATTTGAAGTTGCCAACACGATCAGCCAAAACTTTAGAGCTGACTGGGTTACCTACTTTCCAGGTCTCGTTGGGGTAATTCTAATGTCATCCTCACCTGAGACCACCTGAAGTTGGTAGATAGGATGCACAACTTTATTTAAGTCCAATTCTGCTCAATTTAGAGATATATAACTTCACATTCAATTGTTTGAAGTTTCTAACTCAATTAACCAAAACTGTCAAAAATAAAGGTTAAATCAATCGAACGAATTGTCACTCACCTTCTTTTCTTTATGTCTGAATGATGCATCGTCTGGGTGAGATTAGGGTTTTTAATTTAGGATTTAACAAAGTTCGATTGAGTCCATATTCTTCTAATTATGGCACATGCATCCTTCATTGCCTCTAAACTTTTAATTTATTGCAATTTCACCCCGCCAAACTCATTTGTCAGCTTTTAAGTTGGTTGCCTTTTTCATTTCGGTCTTTGGTTCTGAATTTGTGAATTTAGACCCTCAATTGACTGACAAACTTTCAATTTCTTCAATTTAGCCCTTGATTTGGTCAATTTCAGCCCCTACATTCACGCGTCTTTTCCAGTTTGATTCTTGGTTTTGGATTTGTGCATTTTAACCCTCAATTGACTAGCAAACTTTAAATTTCTTTAATTTGACCCCTGATTTAGTCAATTTCAACCCCTACATCCACACGTCTTTTCTAGTTTGGTTCTTAATTCTGTATTTCTTCAATCAAGTTCCTAATTACTCATCAAACTTCAATATTTATGCAATTAATCCCCTAATATGACCAAACTAACTCTTAAAAATTATAATTTGACCCTTCAGACTTGAATTTCTTCAAATTAAAGCCTAAAATGACTTCAAAAATCATTTTTCTTTCAATTAAGCCCTTAATAAATTCAACTAAACCTTGAAAATTTCTAATTGAGTCCTTAAGCATTCAATTTTGAATTTCTCTCCTCAAATTGAATTTTCTTTGCCAATAAAGCCTTCAACAGTCGAAAATACACTGTCAAAATTTTCAATCTTGTATATTTGATCCTCCTCAACCAATCTTTGATGATTTTCTAGTTATTCTAATATACTTTTCTCACTGATATATTCTTTTTTATTTTCTTCCAATATTTTTATTATTATTTTGTATTTTCTCTATACCTTTTTTTATTTTTTTATATAGGTCCCAAAAAATGGGTAACAATAATCATTATCCTTATAAATTAATTTTATTTGAAAGTAACTTCAAATTACCTTAAAAATCATACTGGTATAAAAAGAGAAGAAAATTAAACAATAATTTGCACGGGTTCTTGATGATGTTTTTTAAAAACATTTTCTAAAAACCTTTTTTTTATATACTTCATTCCTTTTTTGTTTTTGTTAAATTTTATTTTTACACATACAATCTCTTTAATACTTCACATGCACCCCTATCTTTAATTGTTTTTCTTTAAAACATTGTTGATTGCTACAGTGTTTCTCCACATGTTTTTTTTTAATGATTTTCTCCAAAATTATCTTTTTCGATTTTAATTTTAATATTGATCTTATTAGGAATTACAGTTACAATATGTCAGGAAAGTACTGTAGCTTTCCTCGCAAATTAATGTGGATTGCTACAATGTGTTTTTCCCACATGGTTTTTTTTATGTTTTTTTTCTAAAATTGTCTTTGTCAATTTTATTTTTTAAATATTAAGCTGGTAAGAATTACAATTACAAGTAAGGCTAAATCATGTGGGGGAAAAAACTATAACTTTCCTCACAAAACATTATGGATTGATACAATTTTTTCTCATATGGTTTTTTTTCAGTTTCTTTTGTGTTTTCTTTTTTTGCCATATTTTTTTTTCAAAATTATGTTTTTTGATTTTATTTTTTTAATATTGAGCTAGTTAGAATTTAACTTTGTAATAAAACTTAATCATGTGGAGAAAGTACTGTAGCTTTCCTCACAAAATATTGTGGATTTCTCTATACCTTTTTTTTTAAAATTTTTTATATAGGTCCTAAAAAATGGATAACAATAATCATTATCCTTATAAATTAATTTTATTTGAAAGTAACTTTATATTACCTTAAAAATCATACTGGTATAAAAAGAGAAGAAAATTAAACAATAATTTGCACGGGTTCAAGTCTTGATGATGTTTTTTAAAAACATTTTCTAAAAACCTTTTTTTATATACTTCATTCCTTTTTTGTTTTTGTTAAATTTTATTTTTACACATAAAATCTCTTTAATACTTCACATGCACCCCTATCTTTTTTATTTTTTAAATATAAGAACTCAAAATGTTTGCATATAATTTCAAATTCATGAAATGATATTGTGACCCATGTTTTAAGGTTTTTTTTTTTTAAAAAAAAGTGTTTGGGATTATCATGTTACCATACAATTAGGTAGTGAAATAGATTTTATAATTCCATGAAATATTTTTATTTAGTCCCAACTTTATTCTTTAAATTTGATTTTTTATTGATTTTTATTTTCATTTTTATCTTTCAATATTTGATTGATTTTAAATTGATCCTCATACTTTTTATAATATAATTAAAATAAAAATTATTATTGAACCTAGTGGAGTCCATGACCTCTATCATAATTTTTATAGGTTGACTCAAATTGATTTAATATATCTTCGTCCAAGTTGTCTCTGGATACATATTTTTAGCTCATTTATTGTTTTGTTCTCTTTTTTCCTTTGTTTTTTCCCCTCTTGAATACCATTAAAAAATTAGAATCTACTAAACTTATGTATAAAGATAATTTAGTTTTAAAAGGAAAAAAACAAATTCAGTTGTTTTTTTAAAATAATATGGTTTTATTAGTTTAGACTTTTTTTTATTTTTTTATTACATTATATGTTTTCAGTCTTTTTTTCAGTTCTTTATATATAATTAGATATTTTTTTGGATTATTTATTTGAATTTTTATATTTTTTTATATTTTTTTTTCAAGTAATGATCTTAGTCAATATATAGGTTTTTTACAACATTCATCTGATATTTTTATTCTCTCTTTTTCTTTTTCTTTTTGCACTAAAAATGCTAATTCACTTACTCTTTAATTTTGATATGTTTTTTAAATAATATTATAATTTTTCTGTTGAATTGTTATTGTTGTTGTTATTATTGTTGTTGTTGTTGTTGTTGTTATTGTTATGATCATCTCATAAAACAATAATAAATTACTCATGAGAATTCAGTTAAAATCACTTTTTTTATTATTAAAATTTATTAAATAGATTTTAAATATGATTTTATCGTATTTATATTTTTTTTAGATTTAAATCACATAAAAGAATATAGATATACTATTTTGATAACATTTCTTAGCTTGCTTCTACAATTATAAATTATTTTTAATAATGATTCTAGTTTAGAAACATGCTCTCAATGAGATAAACAAGAGCTAAGAAATATATTTTTTTTGTATTTATTTCAAATAACTTATATAGTTAATAGAAAAAAAAATGTTTCTATTTAAGTTAGGAAAGCTTGTGTTTTCTGTCTGACTCATTCTTAATATGTATATTCATCTCAAATTTTTGGCACAATCTTTGGTTTAGATCAATATATTTATTATCATGTATTGATACATATAATTTTCAATTTATTTTATCGAATACACAAAATAAATTTTTATTTTGCAATGAAAAATTTTCTTGATGGAAAATATTAAAAAAAAAACCGACTGCATTTCAGGTTTAATAACAATGTCAATTGAGTTCTTGTGACTTGAACATTCTTTTTTTTATGAAAACAAATTGAGTCCCTAACGGCATAACATGATTTGTTTTTTACAATTTTATCATTTACTTTTTTTTATTTGTTTTTTATTATAAATTTTGGTAAAAATAAAAACTCAATGAAATTCATGATTCGTATTACAGAGTTGATAGATTAAGTTGTTAAACTCATGTCAATCCAATATGTTATTTGTTTCAATATTGTTTTATAAAACAAATGTCATATTGAATTTTTTTAAAGCATTTAATTTATTTTGAATTGATCTTTGTGATACATTTCATTTTAGAATATGTAGGATTAATTTGTTCCAAATTGTTTTTTACATAATTATAATGATCTCATGATCTAAGTCATGAGTTTAATATGTTAATCCAAATTAATCCAATTTGATTTAATATGTCACCATGCCATTTTTTAATTTAAAAAAGTGATCTAATTGTTTTTCAATATCATTCTTTTAATTTTTATTTTTTATTTTTTACCATATATTTACAAACAAAATTATTACGGGTTTCTTTTTTGTTATCTTTAATTTTTTTGAAAATCAAAACCAAATTATTATTAATCATCCATGTTTCCTTTTATCAATGTGCTCGAGTTTCTTTTTATTATTATCTATGCTTATTCCTTTTTTTATTTATTGTTTGTACATATACAATTTTGCCTTACCATTACAATATAACTAAAAGGTGTGGGGAAAGCATTATAGTTTTCCACACATTTTACTGTGGTTTGCTATAGTGTTATCCTTTTTTTTTTCTAAAATTATCTTTGTTGATTTTATTTTTTTAATATTAAGCTGGTTAAAAATTTAGCTTTGTAATTTTTTTTCTTTAAACACTGTGATTTGCTACAGTGTTTCCCCATATAATTTTTTTTTTTATGATTTTTTAAAACATGTGGGGGAAGCACTGTAACTTTCCTCACATTTACTATGGATTGCTACAATACTTTTTTTTTTTCCAAAATTTTCTTTGTCAATTTTATTTTTGTAATATTAAGTTGGTTAAAAATCTAGCTTTCTAATTTTTTTCTTTAAAACACTGTGAATTGCTATAGTGTTTCCCCACATAGTTTTTTTGTTATGATTTTTGTCAAAATTGTTTGTCAATTTTATTTTTTTAATATTGAGCTGGTTAAGAATTATAGCTGTGACTTTTCTCACAAAACAATGTGGATTGCTGTAGTGTTTCCCCTCTTAAGTTTTTGTATTTTATTTTTTTATGATTTTTTTTAAATTGTATTTGTTGATTTTATTTTTTTAATATTGAGCTATTTAAGAATTTAACTTTGTAATTTTTTTTTAAAAACATTGTGGATGCTACAGTGTTTCCCCACATAGTTTTTTTTCTTTTTTTTTTATTTTCTTTTTGCATGATTTTTTTCAAAATTATCTTTATTGATTTTATTTTTTTAATATTGAGCTTGTTAGAATTTAGCTTTGTAATTTTATTTTTCTTTAAAACACCGTAGATTACTATAGTGTTTCCTCACATGGTTTTTTTTGTTATGATTTTTTTCAAAATTATCTTTGGTAATTTTTTTTTAATATTGAGTTGGTTGAGAATTACAATTATAATAAAGCTAAATCATGTGGGGAAGCACTGTAGCTTCCTCACAAAACACTGTAGATCGCTACAGTGCTTCCCCTCATGAGTTTTTTATCCAAAATTGTCTTTATCAATTTTTTTTTTTAATATTGAGCTGGTAGAAAATTTATCTTTGTAATTTTCTTTCTTTTTATTAACAGAAAAGCTAAATCATGTGGGGAAAATATTGTATCTTTACTCACAAAACACTGTGGATTGCTACAAATAATTCTATTCAACCTCTAAATTATTTTTTTTTATCACCAACACAACTTTTTTTTCCGTGATAGAATATTGGCTCTATCGCACCTTTAGTTTCTATTACTTATCTAGTACTGGTTCGTAATTATAACACTATCAAGCATATTTTTTTCATAACTAGTGACAACGCGAGGACAGGTCATCTCGTACATTATGCTAAAGGGTGTGGGGAAATCACTGTTCACCCACACCTATTGCACTATGGATTACAATAGTAATCCACAATATATTACTTTCTTTTTTTTGCACTTTTTTTCTTTTGTTTTTTTTTTCACTCACAATGTATTACTTTCATTTTTTTTTCTACAGTATTTTCCCTTTTTTTCTTTTTTTTTTCCAAAATTATCTTTGTTAATTGTACTTTTTTAATATTGAACTGATTAAAAATTTCGCTTTGTAATTTTTTTCCTTTAAAATACTTTGGATTGCTACGGTGTTTTTCCACATGGTTTTCCTATTTGATTTTTCTATTTTTCAAAATTATATTTGTCGATTTTACTTTTTTAATATTGAGCTGATTGAGAATTTAGTTTTGTAATTTTTTTTCTTTAAAACATTATTGATTGCTACAGTGTTTCTCCACATGTTTTTTTTTTAATGATTTTCTCCAAAATTATCTTTTTTGATTTTATTTTTTAATATTGATATTATTAGGAATTACAGTTACAATATGTCAGGAAAGTACTGTAGCTTTCCTCGCAAATTAATGTGGATTGCTACAATGTGTTTTTCCCACATGGTTTTTTTTATGTTTTTTTTCTAAAATTATCTTTGTCAATTTTATTTTTTAAATATTAAGCTGGTTAAGAATTACAATTACAAGTAAGGCTAAATCATGTGGGGGAAAACACTATAACTTTCCTCGCAAAAGGATTGATACAATTTTTCCTCATATGGTTTTTTTCGTGTTTTCTTTTTTTGCCATATTTTTTTCCAAAATTATCTTTTTTGATTTTATTTTTTTAATATTGAGCTAGTTAGAATTTAACTTTGTAATAAAACTAAATCATGTGGAGAAAGTACTGTAGTTTTCCTCACAAAACATTGTGGATTGCTATAATGTCTCTTCACATAATTTTTTTTTCTTATGATTTTTTTTAAAATTATCTTTGTCAATTTTATTTTTTTAATATTGAGCTGGTTGACAATTACAATTACAAGTCATTACAAATAAGGCTAAATCATGTGGGGAAGCACTGTAACTTTCATCACAAAACACTATGAATTGCTATAGTGTTTCCAATATGGTTTTTTTTTCCCTGTTTTTTGTGTTATATTTTTTTTTCTAAAATTGTCTCTGTCGATTTTATTTTTTTAATATTGAGTTGATTGAGAATTTAACTTTGTAATTGTTTTTTCCTTTAAAACATTGTGAATTGCTGTAGATTGTAGTGTTTTCCCACATGATTGTTTTTTATGATTTTTTCTAAAATTATCTTTGTCGATTTGTTTTTAATATTAATTTGGTTAAGAATTATAATTACAATAAAACTAAATCATATGGTGAAAGCGTTGTTATTTTCCTTACAAAACACTGTAGATTGCTACAATATTTTTCTAAATGGTTTTTTTTATGATTTTTTTACAAAATTATCTTTGTCAATTTTATTGGGGAAAGCACTATAGTTTTCTTCACAAAACATTGTCAATTGCTACAATATTATTCCTCATGGGTTTTTTTCCTTCTAAAATTATCTTTGTCAATTTTTTTTAATATTAAGTTGGTAGAGAATTTAACTTTGTAATTTTTTTTCTTT
Organism: Populus simonii; assembly: GCA_007827005.2. Classification (NCBI taxonomy): domain Eukaryota; kingdom Viridiplantae; phylum Streptophyta; class Magnoliopsida; order Malpighiales; family Salicaceae; genus Populus; species Populus simonii. Next base: position 20,792,225 of record CM017469.2, read on the forward strand.
TTATTAACAGAAAAGCTAAATCATGTGGTGAAAGTATTGTATCTTTCCTCACAAAACACTGTGGATTGCTACAAATTGTTTTGTTCAACCTCTAAGTTTTTTATCACCAACATAACTTTTTTTTATCATGAAATATTAACTCTATCATACATTTAATTTCTATTATTTATCTTATATTAATTTATAATTATAATACTATCAAATATATTTATTTTATAAACCCGCGGCAGCACGTAAGTGTCATCTTGTTAAAAAAAAAAAAAAAAAAAACAGCATATACATAGTTGATACACCTCAGTAATAAGCCATCAAATGGCATCTACCATTCAATTCTTCTACGCCAATCCCCCACAGTCAATCTGAGCCATCCGCTATATCCCCAACTTGGTGGTAAAGTGGCCCCATTTTACTCTCCACCGTCCGATTTACACCATCAATGTTACAAAACATCACTCTCACCTAAACTCTTAAGCACATACAATCCTTCTTCCTCTCTCTCTCTTTGAAAACTTTAACTCGATTTCACAACTCACACGCTCGCTCTCTATCTGAGTAGATGAGAATTTCAATTTACTAATCGAGATGAGGGAAACAACAGCACATAGCGGGTCAACTCGGAGCCAACTCAGCACCGAGTCTAGAAAGAATCTCAATCTAATTTATCAAGATCGTCTCTTTTAGTATCATCAGGTCTTTCAATCTTCTCTTTTCGGCTCTCTTTTTTCTTAATAAATTGCTCCTTTTTAGCTTATTAATTTGTAATTTTCTTTTGTATTCTTTCGTCTTGTTAAATATTGTAAATCCCGTTAGGTTAAAGTTGCAATCTTGGTGACCTTTAACCAAGGTTTTGTTGGTGAAAGTAAATTGGGATTTTTTCTTTGAAGTTTTGATTAATTTGAGGTTTTTTTTATGAATTCATGGGGTTTCTTAACTGGTTTGTGTAATTTGTGGTGAATGATGGATTTTATGATATGGCTTTCTTAAATTTTGTGGTTATATGATATGGGTTTGTTTGTTGGTATTGTGACGTTAGGGTTTTTATCCTGGTTTGTTGAATCGGTGATGAAGTGAACTTTGTCTGCTTATTTTTTTAGAAAGTTGGGATTTTGATTTGACCTTCTTGTGTTTTTGAAAATTCTAGGGTGTTTGATCAAGAATTGTTGAATTTGGGATGGGTGAGGCGACATCTGATACTATGAATCTTGATTTGAATCTCGGTCCTGGTCCTGAGGCTGGGTCAGAATTAGAAGCATCTAATGAAGCCATGATTTTAGATGACTGGGTTGATGACCCTATTATGAGAATTAGGGAAGCTGTCAGAATTGGGGCTCGAGATGCTCGAGAGCACAGGAGATGGAGACACTTTCAAGTTCCACAACAAACTCAAAGCCTTTCGGTGGAATTGAATCAACTGATGGCTAATTCTGGCCATGTGGGCACATTACAGGCTGGTGAGGGAAGTGTTGCTGCTGAAGAAAGAACAAATGAAGTGCCTAAAATGTGCGAAAATAACAATGGATTTTTGGAAGATGAGGTGTCACAGAAAAAAGATGATGTTGAGAAGGCCAGTGGTAATGACGGGAGCTTCTATGATTGCAATATTTGTTTGGATTTGGCTACAGACCCTGTTGTTACTTGCTGTGGTCACCTGTTTTGTTGGCCATGCCTCTACCAATGGTTGCATGTGCATTCCGATGCAAAAGAATGCCCAGTCTGCAAGGGAGAGGTGACCATGAAGAATGTGACCCCGATTTATGGCCGTGGTTGTACCACCCGTGAGCCCGAGGAGGATACAAATCTGGAGATCCCTGTTAGGCCTCATGCACGGCGGGTTGAGAGTTTGAGACAAACTGCTTCAAGGCATCTTTCCAGCTTCCCAGTAGAGGAGATGATTAGACGACTTGGAAGACGATTTGATTTACCCCGGGACTTATCTCCTCCACAGGATTCAAATGGTTCTCGTGGAGCTGCTGATAGGACCCAATCCATTCTGAATAGGATTATGACATATAGGGGAATGCGTGCTGAGCAAAATCCTATTGCACCTCCTGATGAGATGGTGGATTTAACTCAGACCAGACCAACAAGCCCTGTGGGAGGGTATACCCGTCGGCTTCATGACATAGTGGATTTAATACATTCTGGGACAGCCGGCACAGAGACAGGACCAACTCGTCGGGCAAATGGGCTCCTACTTCGAAGATCTCAAGCACAATCTCTAAGATCTTCAACCCACACTGCATTTTCTTCTGCTTTGAATTCAACTGAAAGGATAGCTGAAACATATTTTCGAAACCATCCTACAGGGAGGAATCAGGAGCAGCCCCAACCTGTTGACGATAGAGATTCTTTCTCAAGCATTGCTGCAGTTATAAACTCAGGGAGTCAAATGGACACTGCCGTGGATTCTATGGTCTCCCTTTCAACTTCTTCTTCCAGGAGAAGAAATGATGCTTCGAGAATCTCTGATGTGGACAGTGGGGATTCTCGTGCACCTAGGAGGCGGCGATTGAACTAGTAAGGGTCCATCTAATTATTCTCATCCTCTGGGTAGTTGCCCTAGATGCAACATCCAAACCCACATGTAAGTGCTACCTGATTATAGTGCTTTCACAGCATAAAGTTTTCACCTTCTGCCACAGTTTTGGACTTTTCATAAGGTGATTATAATTCTTCCAGTGCTTTGCTGCTCACTGTACTTTGTATGAGATATTGATATATTGATGTAGTCATTTTAAGCGCTTGCGCTTCCAAATTTGTACCGGAGCATGTAGGCCAATTTACCCAGTGTACATAAAACCTTTCAAGCTTCTTATTGATGAAAAACTGTTAAATTTTCCAATATTAATTTTGTTGCCGCGGGGCTTTAGTTATCTAGAGGGTGTTTGGTGTTGTTGATCTGTAGTTTTGCAAATTTTTGATATTTTTTATGTTTTTGATAGTTTTGAATTAAAAAAATATTATTTTAATATATTTTTAAACGAAAATTATTTTTTAAAAAAAACATCCATTTAGCGACCAAGTCCCATTCAATACCTAACCTAACATGTGGGAAATCAAAAACTGCATAATGGTGTGGCTGTTGGTAACAAAGTGGTCACAGTCTCAATCTTCCGCAGAAACATGGGTTCCTATTGCTCTCCCTTCCAGACTGTCTCCAAGTGATAGGCCTCTTTCATTCCTTTTCAGTTTCTAGCGCTTCAATTAGCACAGAAGAATCATAGTATGTCAATGTGCATTCTAAATTAAAAGGAAAAATAAAAAAATATTTTCCATACCATTATAAATCAGAGAAATAACATCGCAAGTAACTATTTGACCTGCATTTTGTTACAAGTTCAAAGGGTAAGGTAACAGCTGTGGGTTCTTTTGTTTTAACCTTTTCTGCTGGTGTTTTGTGACGCCACAGTAAAACGTATCTCACCTATATAAAATCCTTGCTTCTGGAATCTTTTAATTTTGGCTGTAGTCTTAGAGATTGAACGGAATGCTTTATCGCTTGTTCCCGTTTCTGGTTGAAGACTTGGAGAAGATTACAATGGTGCTTGGATGGTAGTACTGTGGTTTGCTTTGCTCTTGCAGGGCACTTGTTCTTGCTCTTAATTAAAAGTAAGGTTGTTTACGAGTGGAACTCTTTTTACATATAATTAAATTGACGCCTTTTTGTTTTTTTTTGCCATAAATATGATTATGTTAGTTGCTGGTGTTAGAGCATGTAAACAAGTTCAATGTTTTCAACTCTGCTATGAATTCAACTCGTGATCTTTTTTGATAATATCAAGAGACCACCATCACTTGAGCGAGAACATTATCGGATTTTTATTGATATTATTGAAATAATGTGTTTATATTATCATTCTTTTTATTTTTATTATTTTTTAAAACTTAACAATTACCCTCATAAAAAAAACATGGGAACATGTTTAACAAGTTACAAATAATTTAAAATAAATAAGATATATCTGTTAAAATATTTTAAATACATTAAAGTTATTTCTCTTACTATGCAATTTTTTGTGAACGTAAAAAATATATATGTTCAAGTTGTGGAGAATTTTTTTGGCGATTTCAATTTAAACTGGTCTAACATGTTAAACTTGAACCGTGAAGGAGTTTTCTTGAAGTGCAAAAAATCAAAGAAAAAAAATAGAGACCAAACGTGTAAATCCAAAGACAACTTGAATAATTAGTAAAAATATAATTTGATTTAAAAAAAATTTAAGATGCTATTTAAAAAAAAAACAATAAGATAGCAACATATTGGATCGATCTAGATTGATTTACTAAACTCGTGACCCAATTCATAAACTCCATTGCGTTCAATAATATTTTTTATTTAATTATATGTTAAAAAAATAATGAAAACCAATGCAAAATCAACTAAATATTAAAGAATGAAGTTAAAAATTAAAATTAAAAATTAAAAAAAAATCAATATTAAATGATGAACTAGAAAAAAAAAACAAAAAAAATTAATGGACAAAAAAGTCCAAGGGAATGAAGATCTATATAGAATATCTCATGGAATTATAAAATCTCTATAACATTATATTTCTAAACATTTTTAAATTAAAAAAATATAAAAAAGGATCAAGGTATCATTTAATGAATTTAAAATTATATGAAACCTTTTGAATTCTTGACTTAATATTGAAAAAGTAAAAAGAGATAATGCTTAAAGCCGGCCTGTTGTCTTAGGAAGCTTATGTGCTCTTATTTATTTATAAAACTGAAGCTTATGCTTTGGACTATACAAAAATAATGTTCTTTATTTCGTTTATGAAGTTCCCAGTAATCAAAGTCGGTGCTTCTATAATGGGTGAAGAAATTGAAAAAAAGAAAAAGAAAAGAAAAGAAAAGGTGATGGGAATATGAAAACGAAATAGGACAGGCCCATAACTAAGTCCTGTCCATTTATGATAAGATTTCCTGAGTCCTAGCAGTGCTCAGTCCAGGTCCATGCTCTAACAATCGTCGTCCATAATGTGGTCAGGAGTGGTTGTGACCTGTGCTTGGTAAGCCTTTTCCTTTGAATTATCAAGTTCTTGATGGGTGGGGTATGGCCCCTCATGATGCCCTTGCATTTATTTCTTTTTAACTATATAGTCATTGTCCTAAATGGGATCACTCATCTACAATGCATGATCGCGGTAAGAGTACTGCAAAAGTTATACCTGTGGGGTGCTTTTGGTCAGTACGTGGTCCCTTGCAATCTGCTTGAGGATTTCGAGGGCATGTCATACATATTGTTATCCTATATATATATATATATATATATAACATCAGTGTAATCATTGTGTTTAAAACGCAAAACCTGTAATCTGATCATGACAGTATTAGCCAGGGTCTGAATTTGATCGAGCTAGACCAACGAAAAACTAGCAAATGTGAGAGGTATAGGCGGTTAAATGAGCTTAAAGCTTAAAACCAAAGTACAGTTTTCTGGTCAAACAAACTGTTTATGATCACAAAGGACCACTTTGTCATAAACCATGTGATTCTACGTGGAGATGAGATGAACAAAACGTATGTTATGCAGTCCTACCAGTGTGGGTACGTAATCATACAAGAGTGATAATGTTGGCTCAAATCCATTACGTGGCCGACTCTTTAAGAAGTGTGTTTCATATCCTGGCTTATAGCCTCATTGTGCGTTTTATCATAAAAATGCATGTCTTGAGAAGAGAGGTGGAACCTGGATCGAACAAGCTGCCTAGTCTCTCGACTCTTAGTTGATATGGAATATTGATATAACCATAGCCCTCTAGTCGAGAGGTATTGTGTCACGTTTAGGCTCACATCCCCGTGATGAATTTGTTTTTTTTTTTTAAATGCCTTCTAAAATAAAAAGGTTATACTTGGAGCTTTTAAGCTTTCTAGACCATCGACTCCTAGCCAATGTAGAATATTGATATCATCACCATCCTCCTAGTCAAGAAGATTGGGAGTCGAGAGTGCATAACTCTTGTTTTCATAGAGGATGTCATTGATGATATTAGCCAAAATTCGTTATATAATTGGATTCTTAAGAGATGTTATCCTATATTTGTGTTCCTATCTCATGATGATTTTTGACCTGAAAAGACACATTATGATGAGAGTGGTAATACCTGAAATTTATAAGTTACCTAAGACCTTAACTGCTAGTCGATGTAGAATATTGGTATGTCATAACCCTCTAGTAGAAGAGCTTAAGTGCTAGAATCATATAGCGCATGTTTCTATAGACGACGATAATGATTATATTTGCCCAAATTACTACTCGACAGGCTCTTTAATAGTTATTATTATACTTTCAAGCTCATAACCTTATATTGATTTTTTTTTTCTTAAAAGGAAATCTCTTGAGGAGATAGGTGGTACTTAAAGCTTATAAAATGCATAGGCCCTTGACTCTTAGCCAATGTAAAATACTAGAATTATGTAATGAAAAATACGAAGGTCATGTGTGGTTTTGAAAACTACCATAAATGAACTATTTAAATGATTTTTATCTTAAAAGTAAATATCAACAACTATTAGACATATTTTATTATGAAAAAGAATTTATATTTAATATCTTAACATCTATAACCTTTTTGGTTTATAAAAACAAACATAACATAAAAAAGAATTAAAGTTGATGAATCTGGAGATTTCTCAAGACTAGATGATTTTATGGTTGAGAAGATTTTTCAGTTGGTTATGAAAAAGAGGCTTGAGGACTTTAACTTGATCAAGAAAATACAATTTCACTCTAGGAAATTCTTTGCATAAATTTTATTAGTCAATGATGATTGATTAAATTTAAGATCCCTTATAGAACTCATTAGATTAGACTCAAGGTGTTTATATATACCAACAAGACAATACCCTTGTACTGACCTTATATCTCTTTTGAGAGAACTAGTCATGTGTCTCACTTAACCTTGTGTTCCTCCTTGATAGACTAACCACGCGTCCTCCTAGATAAAGCTTATACCCTCAAATATATCTCATACCCCTTGAATAGGCTCATACCTTTAAATCCAATTGCTACATTTAGATGCACTATTTTTTAGGAGCATCCAAACTACTCCATCTACCCGTTGTATGATTGCTCCCAAACATTAAATGTTCACGTGTCCTTCTTCCATAATTAGGCCTGGAGAATGATGTTATGACATGTCTATGTCTTGTCAATAATTATAATGGCATCTTCCTTTGAACTTAATAATAAAATGCTAACTATTAAGGATTGTTATCCCAAATGATGACCTCTAAGATAGGTGCCACAATGGTTTTTATTTTTTTTATTCTTAGCTTCATACAAGTTGATGTTGGCTTATAGCTAGATAAACATAAATAAAATATTAGGTTAAGGGTTAATGTATCCATCTACTCTTATATATTATAATGTAATGTTCTCTCTTATATCCTTTGAAGTATTTTTCTTTCTCAGATAATTAACAAAATAAAAGGATGGATATAAAAGAAGATAATCTAGAGAATCTTATCTTAGGTAACTTATCAAGTGTGTATATTTCCTTTCTTTCTTGCTCTAGTTTTATTTCTTTTTTTACGAACTGATAGAGGTAACCTTTGATAATTAATCTTTTTATCTCTTTTTTCAGAGTATGACATTCCTCAATGCCATACTCATGATCATGATAAAAAAGGAAGAACTTATTAAGGTTTCTTGTGTTCACGTCACTTTAAAAGAAGAAGGATATTACATAAATTCTCTCCCTCTGATAGTAGCTAACACCTTGATGCATGTGGGTAATCAAAGGTGTAGTTATAAGCTATAACAATATTGATATGCCTCTTGATGCTTATTTTAGATGCTCTTATTAGATATTGATGACATTAAAGACACTCTATTATTTGGAAATATAGATGTCCTAATTTGGTCATGTTGGCATCTTCTAGCCTAATATAACTTTGCATCGCTTGTTTTATGCTGAGAAATTTTTTATTAGAGAGACTGTACAGCCTTTCTTATAATAAATAGTTGTAGACTCCATTAATCAGATCTTTTTTTGCAATGGGTTCAAGGAGTCTTTTCACGGTGAGAAATTATTTATTGAACCTTTAAAGATATGCTCTAGTGCTCTCGTCTTTATATTGTGTGATGGAAAAGAACTTGGTGGTGCTTCTTTTTTTTTATCCATGATTCTAAACCCTTAAATGCTCTTTGTTAAAAAAAAAATTGTTTTTAACAACATTGCACACATATATTAATACACTTTAAATATAATCTTATAATTAATTACCACTTTTAAATACATGTTATGAATTTTTTCTAAGTCACCTAAAGCCTACTAATCAAGTTTTCATGGTTTAGTGACAAGGCTAATGGCACAAGGGCCACCACTAGCTTGCATAGTGGTATGTTCACGAATCATAGACTACTTTTATGCTTGAGTTCATAAGAGACACAAAATAGCTCTTGTATGTAAAAGTTTTGGTGGCTAGAAGAAGCAAAAGCAGAAATCTTAGTGGAAAAGAGAGTTGCGGCAGCAAAACTTATTCAATATTATCATTTTCATAAATAAAGACTTTGATGAATAAGAATTGAATATTTTGAGTGTCTCCTCATAGTTATGATGTTCTTGGTCTTTGAAGATTTTGACTTGTAACAAGCCTCATTATCCTTTACTCCAATATCAATTGTTTTTGGTTTAAAGTCGTAAAGGATGTGGCTGGAAAATGTTGTAGCCAAATAACAAGATACTAAAAATTTTCTTGCATAGATCCCTGCGAAAAAAAGCTTCTTTAAAAGAAAAAAAAAGATAATGTATTGAGTTTGGAATAACTCTATTTGAACCTCCACTACCCCTAAAATTCTTCCATACATAAGATCAAATAGGTTGAACATTAGTTTGAAGACTTAACTTCAAAGCTAAATAGCAAAACTTAACAAAAAAAAAAAAATGTCTCATAGACTCATAGGACAAAAATAAAAAAAAAATCAAAGATTACTTGACAAATATTCACACCAGAAACAATATTCAAAATATCATCTTTTAAGTGAAGCTCATGATCTCTCAATATTCTTGTCCATTTACACCTCCAATTCTAACAGTTAACAACCCACTTCTATATCTCTAAAACTAAGGAATTTTTTTCACTTTCTAATCTGCACAAAAAATGATAATTTTTTTTTTGTAAAGGCAACTCATTGGACCAAACATCATGCCAAAAAGCATAAATGACCAAGGCCTATAAATACCTCTAGTCACTTGGTAAAACATTCAGGCCATACAATTTAATTCACAAATAAGAACATAATATAAAAATAAGTCCTTACAAGTCTCCATTTATAAACAACAACATTGTCACAAAGCCACTACAACTCATGCTTTTCTCTCTACACATTTCACAAATAGAAAATTAAAAAAAAGCAATGAAAACATTTATAGAAAATATTACATCATGATTTATTAATACAAATACTCCATCAATAATTTCAAATGAAAACAGTGATGGAATTAAAAAAAAAAATTCCATGTGGAATTCTGTTGGCATTGATGACATGTTAAATTATCAATGGAATTGCCTATAGAAATTTCATTAGTGATTTTAAAAGAAATTAATACCTGACAGTGGCTCTACTCAACTAATTTTTATCTTCTTCTTTCAATAAAAAACAAAACTTCTTTCTTCTCTTCCTAAAAAAAAGTCTGACATCCCCCTCTTGGTTTCATTTTTTATCAGGCTTCACTCCACCAAGTAAGCAAACTTACTCATTTATGTTTTAATTTAATTTATTGAAATTTATTTATAGTGTTTGTGATTTTCTTGTATATTTAAGTGTTTTACTTGTTTTATTATGATAATTTTATTGTATTGATGTATGATTTGTGTTTTAGGGTTAGTTTGAGATTTGGGAGAAATCGATTTAATTTGTTGCCTAATAAAATTGAGTGTCATTTTATTAATTAAGAGTGTTAGAATTAAAGAAATGATAGGTAATTTAACAGGAATTGATTAATTTTTTTTTTTTTTATCAATCTTATGGTTAGGTTGAAAATTTAGAGAAAATTAATTTTGTGTGGAATTGATAATAATCAAAGTTATTAATTTAGGTTGAATAAGTTTAAATTGAATAAATGTTAGATAATTAGTTAGGTCCCAATTAATTTTAGTCAATTTAGGGTTTTGCTAAAAATTTAGGGTTTAGTTAAATTGATATGTAGTTGATAATAATTATAGTATTAATTGATTTGGGGAAAATTGATTTTGTGTAGAATTGATAACAATTAGGGATTAAGTATGTTTCAACTTATAATGTGTTTGACAGTTATTGTATTATTAATTATATTTTTCTAGATTGAGGGGAATTGAGTTACTTTGGAATTAAAGAAATTATGGGTTGTTAGGTTATTGGTTGGTTTGTGTAGGTTAATTGTGATTTATTTTTAATAAATATTTGAATTTGTTATATTTTGATTTGTTGGGTAATTTTGTTATATGCTTTCTAATTTGTGTTCATTGTTTCCTTTTAGGTACCATGTTTTCAAGAAAGAAACAAGTTCAAGTTCAACAAGAGCGCTCATCCTTCATCAAGTAGTCATATCGGTGATCACATCATGAATCTATAGAAGGATTATGAAGAGACACCTAATATAGAAGTTATCGACTAAGGCTCAACCATTGAGACCAAATCAGAGATCTCTTTATCAATAAAGGCCACCATATGTAAATAGATAACATAATGAAAGGGATACCTTTCAATGTAATTTTTTTATCTCATGATATTATTTATTTTTATTGAGTTATTAAGTTTTATAATTATATGAAAAATGACTTTCTTAAATTAATTTTTATGTTTACCAATATTGAAGTTGCTCGTTTCATCACATATATGATGAAGTGGTTGTTTAAAGAACCATTGTTTCAGTAGAGGTAGCTTGATAACTATCCTGAATAGACGTATATGGTATATGATTGGTGGGAAAAGTTTAAGGTTAGAAAAATAATCTTCAATTCGAGTAACAAGTTTTTTAAATTATGAAAATTAATTCATATATGAAATCAATTAAGATAAAATCTTTATGGAACAAGGGCAATGAAAAACTTATGAGGAGAGTATGGGAAAACCACGGTGTGACTGTGTAAGTTTAAAGAGCTAATATTCAATATGTTCTTATAATTATGTGTTATGTTAATGTTATATTATTTTAAATCTATTTTCTTTTATTGGTTGTACTAGGTTACGGGATTTTTAGTATGATCTCCATACAAGAGCAATGAAGAAGGTTAGGTTAAATGATATAGAGATATGGAAAAGGTATACATTAAAGTATGTCATGGATCATAATTGGCAAATGCATCTTGAATTCATGTTTTTAGAAAATTTTACAAAGCACTTAAAGATTCAATAGACAAAATCAAAATAAAGAAACTCATGGTTCGATAAGCAAGCACACCAGAGAATCGATTCCATTTACCCACCATGCCAAACGCTTAGTAAGAGTTCATTATGATATATTTTAATATTTCTCCTGAAGTTCTAATTATGTGTTTATTAATGAGACTTCTAATTTGCAGGAAAAACAGTTAGGTTGAGAACTGACTCCAATAAAGTTATATGAGAAAACTTGTATCATGAAGAGGGATAGGAGATCAGGAGAAAATGTTTGTCAATAAAAAAAAATGGAAGAGTTTGTTAGAAGTGTTTTGATAGTTATCCTTGATTTAAAATTGTTTATTTGTAATAATAATTTGAAATGTAATTGAATTTTGAAAATTGATTTTGTTTTTTATAGGAGAGATATAATCCAACATGGTTGAGGAATTTGATAAAGGCACTTCCATCCATCCTCTTCAAGTGTGGCTGAAGGTTGCTGCATATATGGACCTGATAGAAATTAGATTTATGGTTTACATGTGGCATCAACTAGAGAATTGAGAAAGGGATGCACTGTTTCAATTATAGGCATACCATATTTTGGCCCAAACTATTCATCAGTAGAATTTGATGAGATTATGCAAAAAATAAGGTTCAAGAACAAATGACTGTTGAGATGGAGAAGATGAGTGCACAACTTCTAGCACAAAATAAGATGTATTAGGTTTAACTAAGTGTAATTATTGGGTGTACCTTTTCTTTCCACTCTTGGACCTTTTGATTTAGCATATTTTCCTCCCCCTCCACATTTAGCACCTTCGATATGATGTACCAGGTATACTTCACCTTATTGATCGATTGTATTTCAAATATAATTTGAATGCTTCATTATTGGTATCTTTTACTATTCATTTCTATTTTTTTTATGTTTGTGTATGAAATTTTGTCTATCTTATTGTTGTGCACTATTTATATGATTTTGCTATTTAAATCTTCTAGTTGTGAAAACTAATAGGTCTACTAAGCTATGTTTATTGCTTTTGCATTTAGTTTGGGAGAGTTATGTATTTTGAGAATGATGGAGCACTTAGTTATGGTTGTTGTTTTTGTGTCTTTTGAGAGATATGTATTTTTAAAATGATGGGACACTTAAATATGTTTGTATGTTTTTGTTGTTCTTGCATTTAGTACGAGGAAGCTATGTATTTTTTGTTCACTTTTGTGGTGTGGGTTTATTGTGACCAAGCAATTGTTGGCTCATAACAAACAAAATTAAAAAAAAAATTGAAATCTCTAATGGAATCACTGACAGAATCAATGTTCAATCTATATTTTTGTTGAAGATTCCATTGAAATGTTCCAAAGCATTTTGGAACTTTTGTTAAAGCTTACATAATGTGTAGAAATTCGGTGATAAAATAGCATATGAAATTTATGTCTGAAAAATGGAATTTTCAACAGAAAATAAGTGATAAAATCTAATTTTTAGGTGCATGTATTCTATAAATAATTACATCGGTATTGAAACATGCCGATAAAATTGTGGATGGAATGGAAAACTCGACAAGTTTTTTTTTTACAATAGTATTTCATTGTTGTTTTCGTCCGTATTTTTTAATTTTCGAATAGTGTTTTTCTACATTACTTCTCACATTATTCTCTTGCTTCACGCACTTCCCTCCCCCTATATTAACTTATTAAGTATCAGATGGTCCCCTATTATAACATAAGACACTCGTGGATTAATAATCAAGCCCAGTCACTCTATCAGCCCAATATTACAACCATAAAAAATTAAATTTAGTCTGAAGTTTTGACAACTGATCGTGGTGGAAGTATAAAACATTGTAAAGACTGAGAGGAAAACGTAGATGAAAACATTATTGAGAAATGCGAAGGCTATGATTGAGCACACGAGAAAGTTGTAGCGGGTTTCAAGCCAATGGATCTCATTGTTCCATGTACTGTAATGAATTGTACAGCCATCATTCTGCATGTTGCCTAGCCACATGCCTTACTGATGTTCTCCCTTCATTATGATGATGTCGATTAACTCATGTACGACCAAGTTATGCTCATAATTCCTGCAATAGATGAAGACACAAACTTTCAATTGCCTATGAACAATTATTTGTTGACAAAATTGGATGGCTATGTAGGCATTAGGCTGTTTAGCACTTGGTTTGTGCAAGTGGATCCGGCAAGTTTCCACCAAAAATAAAAGACACAAATCATCCAGCAACCTTTAGAAGAGAACACCACCACAATCTATTAATGAACAGAAGAAGCTCATCATAATATAGTGGGAGAGTGAACTTGGAAGTATTTGACAGTTTGGTCTTCAATGGGCCTTCCAAAATAATTATAAACATGAAGATTGGTGGGGTTCCAAGTTCTCTTCATTCCAAAACAATTAGTATTGTTTCTGATGCCCTGCTACCTTTTATTCTGTCCTAGAAATGATATGCTAATTGCCAATACTAGCAGTTTGTGCACTAACATTGTTGTGTTTTGCTCATATCGTTTTAGTTTAAGGAAGTTTTGGACTTTTCTGAATTTTTAAAATCAACCAAACTTCTTTGTCATCATACCCTTGAATTCTCGTCAGCCAAATGGTCCTTCTCTTCTTTGAGCCACAAAAAACTTAAAAGAACTGTAGCAATTATTATAAGTGTATCATTATCATCATCCATAAAAAAAAAAAAGCAATTTTTTAGGGTTTGTTGTCCCTTCCTTTCCCAGCATAATACAGCATCCCAGGATGCGGAAAGGGACCAGGGATGATGATGATCATAACGGTGATGATTATGATAATGAAAGAAAGCATGACAAAGTCTTGATAGTGCTGTCTGAAAGGGAACAAAGATCCTTCCATTTCCAGGGTTGCATGCGTGCTAAGGCGTCTTTTAGAGTTCTCATCTTCGTAATCATAAAATAACAATCATTTGCTTAACCAAATGCTTTTTTTAGGCAAAGTTTGCTGTTCATGATGATGGTTTAATTTCTTTTGACTTTTAATTGTGACAACATACTTTTTTTAATAATAAATGGCTAGTGATTCGGAGTGTTAGAACTTTAGTAAAAAAAAAATCATATTGAATTTTATGATTCTGTGCCTCCCCTTTGTTTATTGCAGCAGCCTCCATCAGGGTTTCACCCTCTAACCAAATAAGAATCACACTGGTAGTAATTTGAAACTCATAGGATCCACGTATAGCTAGGATTTCGTTTGTTCATGGACGAAACCCAGCAACGCCCCCCTCCTCTTGTTTACAAATTTATAAATAATTTAGGTATTTATAATTTTGGGGCGATCAGAAGTAGCCCTCGTATCTTAAACCATTTTTTTTTTATTCAGAAAATCAAGAAGAGAAATTTAAGTGCCTGTAGGAATATTTTGATTAACTTTCATAGATCAACGACAGCTGACTATTATTTTCTTTATATATATATATATATATATATATATATATATATATATATATATATATATATATATATATATATATATATATTTGAAATGGTTTACACGTCTCTGGAAATTATCAGATAAATAGTGAGAGGGTCATGATTTCTCGGTTAAATCATCTGTAGGATAGTGCTATGGCAAATTATTCAACAAAAACATGATATAAGTAATGATGCAATGGAAGAAATCATGGCGTTGTATTATTATTAGCTAATAACAGTAAGCAGTATGATGACCTTTATAAATACAAGCTCTCATATTAATATTTACTAATCTAATGGCAATAGAATTACAGCAATTAAGAGTTTCATTCTACTCTTGTTATATAAATACATGCCTCTGATTTTTAGATTCACATAATATATTAAGACTTTTACTTACAGAAATATAGTATTAAATTTAAGTGTGTTAAAATTTAAAAATACTAAAAACCAAAAAAAAATAATCTCGCGGGTGCATTTCATCAATGGTAGGAAGTGTACTTTTTATCAATTTATTTTTCCGCACAAATCTAAATGCTAATTATTTAAAAAGCATGTTTAGATCTATTAAATCTAATTGTTGGTATCAAAGCTAGTAATAACACCTCTATCTTGATGAACTATGATCTTCATGGATGAATAAAAGTTTTTATCTATGTTGATATCTCTATATATTTAGAAATTCTTTTGCTCTAATAAATTAATTGATCTACTTAATTATATCTATAAGAATTTTAGGAATAGCCATGTTCCAAATTGAAATAATGATTTTGACTTTATATATGACTTGAAAGTTTAGTTTATATCTGAATAAGTTTCAATAATTTCCATGAATATAATGCCGGTAGTGAAAGAAATAATTGTCATGGTAGTGTAGAAATAAAATGAAACTCATTTGTGCCAAAAACAATATTTGAAGATTTTATTTTATAGGTTGTTTTGATGATTTATATGGTTATAAATCATTAGAAAATTGAACCACTCAATGTTTAGGTTGTCAATTTTACTTTTCTTTGGGCTGTATAATCTTAACTTGTGTGGCTGACACTTAGATTTTTTTCGTGGTTGAATTCCATGGCTTTATTTTATTTTCTTTGGTGCTTTTTTATGAATTAAAAAAATGGTTTGCATGCTATTTTATGTTATATAAAACTATGCCTTACAAGAATTATAAATTAAGTACATAATTTGATAGTTTTATTGTAAGGTTTGGGATAGAATATTAAATTAATCTCATAATATATAAATACCTATAAAATTATGAATTAAGTATATGATTTGATAATTCTATCATATGATATATTTGGATATGCTTGAATTAAGAATTTAGAACAAAAACAATTTTATGTCATTAGATACCACTACCAGAAAATCGATAAATACAAACATAAATGTTTCCTCGGTATATACCGAGGGAATTACCGTGGGAAACAAAATTAAAACAAAGCAAAAAAAAAATGATGACGTGTTATTTTTACCAACGGAATTACCGACAGAATTTATTCCGTCGGTAAATTCATTGGTAAACTGTGAACACTATTCATCATGTCAATTACAAAGGGAATCACCGACGGAATTTTTCTTCGGTATTTTCCAAAGAGCTCCAGAACTGTTTACTTTTCAATTGCACCGTTAATTGTTATTCTTTACGGACAAAATCACCTACGGATTGAAAAGTCGTCGGTGTTATTTGGCGGTTTTCTGAAAAAAAAAGTCAATTAATTTAAAATTTTCATTTAAATATTACAGACGGAATCACCAACCGATTGAAAAGTCGTCGGTGTTATTTGGCAGTTTTATGAAAAAAAATCAATTAATTTAAAATTTTCATTTAAATATTACAGACGGAATCACCGACGGATTGAAAAATCGTTGGTAATTGTTGGCGGTTTCTAAAAACTTTTTACAGAATTGAAAATTTAAATTAAATATTACCGATGGATTTACTGACGGAATAATTAAAAAATATTAATATTCAATTATCAGTCGGTAAATCCATCGCTAATGCGCCCCAATAAAAAGCCTGAATCCCCTTATTTCACAAGAGACATGCTCATTGCTTATTCTTCTTCTTCTACTACTTCTTCTTCTTCTTCTTCTTCACAATATGTAAAAAACATCAATATCTATTTCTTTCTTTTATTTTCTCTCCTCATCTCCTTCTCTTTTCCTCCATGCTCGGGTATGTCTTCTTCTTCTTTCTTCTTTTATCCTCTTAGTTTTTTTTTAATTAATATGCTTTACAAAAAAAAAATTCTCTCCTTAGCTTCACTTGCAACTACATTAAGGTAAGATTTATCTTTTTTCTTCTTTTTTCATGATTTTGTTCACTATATTTGTTTTTTTATTTTATTTTTAATTGTTTTTGTTCTTAATAATTGTATAAATGTTGTTGTGAGATTTTTTTTTCATATGAGATCAATTTTTAGTTGATTTATTTATAGGATTTTAAAATTTTTAGCAATTGCAACTTCATTTTTTTCATATGAATTTTGCTAGTTGAATTTATTTTTTCGTTTTATTTATTTGTTGCAAATTTGTTTGAGCTGATTTTCTTATTCTTTTTTCCAAGCATTTTGAGTATATATTATAGAGTGTTGATTTATGTTAATTTAATTATTTTATAATTTTATAAAATGAATTTTTTTAAAATGTTTTTAAATAATTACCGACGAAAATGCTTCGTCGGTGAATCTTTCATCGGTAATTTTTTTCCGTTGGTAAAAAAATATTATTACCGACGTGTCTGTTCCGTCAATAAATCCGTCGGTAATAATTTTTTTTATCACCAACGGATTTACCGACGGAAAAAAAATTACCGACAAAAGATTCACCGACGGAGCATTTCCGTCGGTGATTTCATTGGTAAATTAATTATCGATGGAATATGTGTCTTACACTGACGAAAAAATTCCGTCGGTAAAACTGTTAAATGTTGTAGTGTACTATTCTAACATGATCTACATTGGTAAAGCATGAAATTTTATTTAGTTCTTAATTTTGACATAAGGATGTATTTTAAAATTATTTTTATAGTTATAGAACCTGTTAATTTCTCTGATATTCATTGTGATATTCTTGATCAAAAGAGTGATAACTATAAGGTATGGAATGGATTTTCCTTTATTTTGGGTGCATGGACATAGATAATGTAATTAGAAAAGACAAACCACCTACAGTAACTACTATCAACACTTCAAAGAATATTGCACTTTATGAATGGTTAGAGTGATTTAATCGCCTTATTATAATGTTTATAAAAACTAGAATATTAACCGGCATAAGTAGTTCGATTGATCAACAATTGAAAGTCCATGATTTTCTAAAAGCAATTAATGATCAATTTGTCACTTTAAATAAGGCACAAGCAAACACCCTAATCATTTAGTTCTCATCCATTAGGCTTACTAGTGCAAGAGGTGTACACGAGCACATCATGGAGATGAGGAACATTGCGGCTCAATTGAATAATCTTGATGTTGAGATTTCAGAATCCTTTCTTATACACTATATCTTCAATACTCTCCCATAATAACACTGACCCTTGAAGATCTTGTACAACACACATAAACATAAAAATAGTCAATCAATGAACTCATAACCATGTGTGTTTAAGAGGAAGAAAGGCTGGTAATGGAGCTAGGAGAAAGTGTAATGTTAACAACATGAGATGAGGGAAAAACTCAAGCCAATAAGAAAGGGAAAGGTAAAATACCTCTCCAAGTTGACATTAAAAAGGAATCAACGTATTTCTTTTATGAAAAGAAGGGACATATGAAAAATAAATTTGCTAGATTTTTAGAAATTACTTGAGAAGAAAGCTATTCCAATCTCATTTGTTTGTTATGAATCTAATGTGGTTGATGTTAATTATAACATATGGTGGATTTATTCTAGTTCTACAATCCATAGTTCAAATGTCTTATAAGGTATGCAAAACCTAAAAAAGCTAGTGGAAAGAAAGCAAAACATCTATTTAGAAAGCAAAATGTATTCATATGTGAAGGATATAGGAACATGTTATTTAGCTTTAATTAATAGTTTATTTTTAAGTTGAAAATGACCTTTTATGTTCTAAGTTTTTCTATAAACTTGATCTCGATTTCAAGACTTGTATCTTTTGGATATTTCATTAAATTTTTAAAAACTTTTGGCTTATTTTTTTCTGATTATATTGGAAATGATATTTTATATGATGGTCTTGACTACATTAATTTACAAAACGATTTTACTTGTAATTTAATGCATGTTCATACTATTAAAAGATGTGTTATTAATGAGAATTCATCCATGATATAACACCACAGATTAGGACATGTATATCTCCATAGAGAGAATTAATAGATTAGTAAATGATAGGATATTTAGTACTTTTTATTTGAAGGACTTTGAAATTTTTATGGATTGCATTAAGGGAAAGCAGACCAATTCTAAGAAAAATGTCAATATGAGTTCGGACATATTAGAAATCATGCATATATATAGTCAATACATGGAATCGTATCATTAGAAATAATTTATCTCTTTTATATATGATTACTCACAATACATGTATATTTACTTGCTTTATAAATAGAATGATGCATTAGACGTCTTTAAGATTGAGGCTGAAGTAGAAAAACAAATTAAGATTATGAGATCAAATAGAGATGGAGAATATTATGGTAGATACATAAAGGATGGACAAGCTTCTGGTCCGTTAATGAATTTTCATCAAAAGAATAAGATAATTACCCAATACATCTTCCCTGGTTCACCAGTCCAAAATAGTGTAAAAGAAAGAAGAAACCAAACATTATTGAACATTGTATAAAGTATGTTAAGCAACTCCAATCTACCTAAATCATTATGGATTAAAGCATTAAAGACAACATTATAGATGTTAAGTCAAGTTCCAACCAAAGTTGATCTAAAAACACCATTTGAGTTATTGAAAGGTTCAAAACTGAATTTGAGAAATATACATGTTTGAGGATGCATGTCTAAAGTAATAATTTATAATCCATAAAAAAAGTTATTCCCAATGACCATTAGGTATTTTATTGGATATGTTCAAAGTTATAAAAGATATAAATTTTATTATCCATCTCACAACACTAGAATTGTGGAATCAAGCAATGCAAATTATCTTGAAAATGACTTTATCAGTGGGAGAAGTCAAATTAGAAACATAGTTTTTGAGAATATCATTTAGAATCATAACCTTCGACATCAAGTGATATATTGGTTATTGATCACAACATCCTTTAAGTACAAACTAGTGTTGAATGACCAATCATTGAAGTATGGATTCCTCAATGGTTTCACCTCACCCTCCTGAAAAACTTTCTAAGTATGAGTTTCTCTATGGTTCACCTCTATATAATTAGAAATTCTTTTTTTTTTCAAATATAGGGAATAACCCTACACATAGGCTTTTTGGTATATTAACCGGGGCTTTCACCCCACTTCTCATAAAAAAAAAATTAACAAACTTGTTATACTATGTACTTATACAAGTCTTTGTGTATAAATTTCACAAAGACTTAGCAGGCTATTGTTAAATCCGAGTTTAAGAGCCCAAAAATCCCTTATAAAACTCAATCGCTCTTGGGCTTAGCCAAGGGAAGAACCCACCCTCCTTTAGGCTCAGCCGATAGAAGGACTCAACCTCTCTTGGACTCAGCCAATGGAAGGACTCACCTCACTTGAGCTTAGCCAATGGAAAGACCTATCACCCTTGGGCTCAGCCAAGAAAAGTACTCACCACTTTTAGGCACAACTATATTTTAAATTATACTTTCCCTACACCTATTTGGTGTATAAAAATGATCTAAGGACCCATTATATTTCCATCAATATTAATGTTATGTAAGAGATAATATGTAAAAGTCTTTTAAGGACCCAATATATTCTCATCCATATTAATACATATGTCAGTGATATTTCTCTCATTATTATATATATATATATATATATATATATATATATATATATATATATATATATGGATATTATATATATTTCCTTTATAATACTATCAATGAAATATTACATTTTAGCCTCTTATCTCCATAAAAGACTCATAGTTTATAAATAGATCATGAATATTTTAAATAAAGGGTTAGAAATCTTCATTCTCTACTATATATATACTTATTTTCAAAGTATCATTTATCTGTAATATTATTGCATTTTCTCTCAAACAGTCACTACCTTAATTATCAGATAGTTTTTAAATTCACCAAATGAGACCTTTTACAGGTATCAAGCACTCACCTCCAGTCATATTGGCTAGAAAAAATGGATCGACTGAAAATCAAGAGATTAACCGATTATCCAAGACATAAGCATTGCCCCAAAGCTACTTGGATTTTTTAGGACATCATCAATACGTATCTTGTCTTATATTATATCAAGTCTACATAAATTAAATTTCATGATTATTAAAAATTTTAATATGATAACTAGACTATAATAAAACACCTATTATCATAATAAACCAAAATTTGAGATGATATTAATTCACCTTCAATTAAAATAGCATGCTATAATAAATATATTAATATTAAATTGTTATCATATTTTAATAACAATATGGTATTTTTTATTTGATTTTTTTTCGATTTTGTTTTTTAACATTATGTTTATTGAAGATTCATTTTTTTCTTAATTTGTTCGTCCTTGTATTCTATGAAACTATCGTATTCCCAACAAAACATCATGGTATTGCGTCGATACTTGATTTTAAGAAAATATATATGATTTTATTTTTTCTCATGAAATTGCAAGTTAGGTATCAAAATCCAAGAAGAAGAAAAAAGGCATATATATATATATATATACCCCTCCATTTTATTGCTAAATTTTACTTTGGGGTTTTGTCAAAGTTTTGTTTTTGGTCCCTTTAGTTTAGGGGTCATATGTCTGAATTCAAGACTTTATTTTATTCTTATCACGGTCTCTGGTTTGAGAGAAGAGAGAGAGGCATTGAAAAACAATGAAGGATAGAGAAAGTTATTAATTTTCCCCATTGCAGCCACACCAAAAAAAATCATTCTTGATGTCAACGGGTTTTTTTTATGAGATAAGTTCCCTTGAGATGTTCTTTGACCTTCATCTTGCCTAAACATGTAAATCGATGCTCGATAGATTTTTTGAAATCAAGAAGTTGGAACTTGACTTTTTAGGCACCTAATATTGCTAGAGATGAACAAGATACAATAAGTTGTCTTACTCTTTAAAAAAACAAAAAACAACATCGGACAGACAACGCTTTGTCATCAAGTCTGTGAAGAAAAAAAAGCCCAAACATTTTGGTCTGATCTGTCAGGCCCAAGCACTAGGCCACCTAAGCCAACAAGTTTGGCCTTTTTCCTTTTACTAAAAGATTTATATGTAATTTTTAAATTAATTTAAAATATATTGTATTTATAATTTTATTAAAATTCTAAACTAATTAGAAATATGTTTAGATATTATTGTATTTGATATTGTTAATTTGTTATTGTGTTTTTGAATATGATTATATGAGTTTTTTTAATATATAAAAAAACCCCTTCTTTTACAACCCATTGTAATTGTTTTTTTAGTTTATTTTCTGCAAGCTTTAATTTTCATTATTATTTGATTAAATAAAAATAAATTTTAAAAAAATTATTAAAACTAGTCCATGATTTAAATCACGGGTTTGATATGTTAACTCGTGATAACTCGGGTAGCTCCAAGATTCTGTCATCTCAAAATTAAAAAAATAACATCTTGAAATATATATTTTAATTCAAGTCGAGTTTTGATCAGCCTATTTTTGGATTGAATATTGTTATTTATGTCTATCTCTTTAAGTTCACTACTTTGTCTTTGGTTTGCAATGAAATCTTTTTTCTATCATTTATTTACATATATAATCATCAATCTATTTTATTAAATTTATAAACTGAATTTTGAGTACATGATTTATTTATTTTTATCTGCTAAAATAACACATTACCAACTCCTAAACATTTTTTAAGTGACCCACGGGCAAACATGAGCAAATTAACTAGTTAATTGTCATATCTATCATGAATTAGCGGTGAGACATTTATGTCACAATTTTCTTGTGGTGGGAGAAATGACTACCACTCCACCTTATCAAGAGTGGGCAACAATAGCACTTGAGGGTCTAGCTCAGTGGTCAACCGTGTGACTTGTTCCACCCCTGTCCCGAGTTCGATCCTCTATGTGCACGCCTGTCACCCCCGCGGTGCCTTACCTGCTCACTGGGCTTGCAGGATGTTCAGTGGGCCGTGGGGAATAGTCGTGGTGCGCGCAAGCTGGCCCGGACACCCCACGATAATCAAAAAAAAAGAAGAAAGTGGGCAACAATATTCAGAGCATTTTGGAATTCATATATCTTATAGGTTCTTTTAATGTATCCTTAAGAAACGGTGACATTGCATTACCTTTTTTTTTTCAACTCGTTTATATGACACTTTTTAATTAAAATAAGTCTTTTATTTATGAAATTATATAATAATAAAAAGTAAACAAGTAAAAAATTATTTTATTCTTATTAATTAGGTTTATTTAGTTATTTGTTCTCAATTGATTTTTATTCTTTTAATAATTTAATTTCCATTTTAAAAATAAAAAGTTATTGTCTGTTAAAAAATTAAGTTGTTATACATTCAAATCGATAAGTTGTTAAAATAATATTTTATAGATGTATTAATTAATTGAAGAACTTTTACATGACAAAATAATAAGCAAAGGAACTCAAATTAATATAAAAAATAGTAGAAGATTCTAATAAAAATAATTGAAAGAGTACATCCTCTGAATCCTTGTAAAACCTATTCAGATTTTTATAGTTTAGTGAAGTGTGGTTAAAATTATATTTTATCTTAACTATATTTTTAAAAATATTTGATTAATTAATATACACTACAAATTTTCTTTTAGAAATCTAATTACCAAAAAGTTATAATTTATAACTTTAAATAAAGTACTTTTTGTTATAAAAAAAATTATAGTGTAAAACACACACTCAATATGGAATAAAAAAGAGAAGAAATGGGTTTGTTGTTTTGGTTTTTTAGCACAATAACAAATAAATTATAAAATATCATAATTTAAAAGATATTTAAAAAAAATAGCACACTTTCATGGATCGCAAACCAAACCTCATCTGAGACTATGCTAGTTTGCCATTTTTTTCATTGTGATAATATAAAAAATATTTTTTTTGTTTTTAGTATATTTTTTTAAAAAATAATGGTGAGATAACATAGTTGAAATTTATTTTGGCAAAATAGCATAGTTTGTACATGTAACCATTAGAAAACATGATTTTTATATCTTGTCGCTATTTATAATAACAACTTCCAATAAAAAACTATTAAATAGAGAGAAGAGAGAAAAGTAAAAAAAAATGAAGAAAAGACCTTGAAGATCCGACGAGACAAATTCAACGACACCAAGAAAGGTCACCAACATAAACCTGGGTGGGTTACACTTGTCACCAAAAACAAGTGAGTCACCTCCATCTTTGGACAACAAGTGTGGTCCATTTGGGACACTATTGATAATTTTTTTGATATTGTTAGATTCATCTCGTCAAAATATTTCTGAAGATATTTATAGTATCAAGATATTTTCTTCTTTTTTCTCTCTCTCTATCATGTTTCCTCTTTCTTGTTCATTTAATAATTTTTATTGAATGTTGTTATTCTGTATTTTTTTTATTCTGAATAGCAACACATTATAAAAATCACATTTTCTAAACTTTACATGTATAAACCTTACTATTTCACCCATTATGTTATGAGTTATGCTATTGTTACAATATTTTTAATTAACTTTGCTAATTTAAAAAAATCACAAAAACATTCCACGAAATGATTATTCTAACTTGCATAAACAGAAACACTATATTTTTAATTAAATTCTGAATAGCAACATCACGTTTTCCAATCATAATATATATAAACCTTGCTATTTAAAAAAAAAAAAAAAAAATTTTTGAACTATGCTGTTCTTACAATATTTTTAACTAATATTGCTAATTAAAAAAAAAAACACAAAAATTCGACGAAATGATTATTCTGACTTGCATAAAAAGAAAGACTATATATTACACAACCCCACACAATTACAAGGCTGACGAAGGAGGCTCAGAAAAAACATCATTGAAAAACTTTGACCGCGTGGATTTAATGGCCACAAATGGCTCCGACTCCTATAAGACCGCGACCGCTAGGACCGTCACTGGCAAGTAGGGGACCCTTTCTGGCCACCCTTCCCTTGCAATCCTTGATCTCGCCGCTCAAATCTATTCAGTAGACAGCACGCACTCTTTTCCGCTCTGCTCTCGGTTAAGACTTAAGAAATCGCAATATCGTTAATAACATTGTTCGATCGGTCAAAGTTACGAAATCATGCATGGCCAAAGAGCGCATGCAGGAACTATCCACTCCCAGTAGAAATCCTAGTTAATTTTACAGTACATTATAAAATCTTTTATTTGGGTTATTTATATTATTAAGAATGAAGCTTTATTAAAAAAAAAAAAAACTAATATGGCTATGCATTTCACCATAGATTCACACAGTAAAATTATTAATTTGTTTTTGAATTGCAAACTCATTTAGCTTTGATTTTAGAGGTGGAAGGTCTTTTCCACAAAATCCATTAGCCATTACATTAATTAAACAAACGAGGTTAATCAATTTTTCTTTGTTGCTTAGTATAATTACTAAATCATCCATAAAAGAATTTTAAAAAAAATTATGCTTCGATCAAGGAGCATTTTTGGCTTTTTAATTTTTTTTTATAGTGCAATGATTTAAATACCTCTCAAAATCAAACGTTTTTTTATCTTTGGATGCAAAGGCACTTTCATTATTTAGTTTAGTTTTTTTTTTTTTTTTTTTGGCGTTCGAGCTAGCCCAAAAAATCCTTCTTATGTTTAATTTATAATATTGTGTGATATTATACAATTTAACAGAATGAATGTTAAACATTCTTCACAATTTATATTTTTGGGAAAGACAAGGAACTTGTCTAGTGGCAGCATGTTTAACATTAGTCCTATTAAATCGTGAAGTTTTTTATGCAACCTTATGGTAATGGTGATGGTAAGTAGTACGTGGAGATAAGAGTGGTGGTGGAAGGCACTGTTGAGGTTGAGTTTATTGTTGGGTTTTTTAAATCATATATTTTGTGATGAAAATAATAAATTTTAAAAAAATTAGGAGTCTCAAGAATCTCATTACATAGATTTAAAGTTGTTTATGATTTATGTAAATATTACCTGAAAATTAGATGTATATTCTTTTCGGTTTTAAATAATTACTTAAGGTTGGGTTATTGCAAACCATAAGTTGTCTAAATGTTCGACCTTTAACAGTAATCCACACGAATTACCAATGAAAAATCTCTTAAACCATTTTAGAAGAAATAAATTGTTATACCTTAGAGTACTGGTTTTTTTCTCTTTTGTTTTAGGTGTTTTTGTATTGTACTCTACTCACCTTAAAAAATAAGAGGCATAATATTCTATTTATAGGGAAACCTAAAAACCCTATAAATGATAAAATATCAATTTTATCTTAAATAATATCAAATATATTATTTTAGAATAGTTCTAGAAATTTATTCAACCAGACCCCTTCTTGATTTTTTTCTAGGTCTAGAATTGTAATCCCCTGTATTAATTACATTTTAGTCAATTTCTAAAATTTATTTAGAATCAAGTTACATTTGATTAGTCATCTCATTTTAATTTTTGATCAATGATTCTTATGTGTATGACCCATTAGGTTCCCTAATAAGTTGGCTTAAATATAAATCATAATTCTAAATAAAATTAAATAAAATAAATTTAAAATTTTAATTTATTATCAATTTAACAATTGATTGACTTATATTTGAATGTTAAGTATAATGTCTAGCAATCTGTCATAATCCCATAAATATTAAAAAAAATCATAAGTGATTTGGCTTAACATTTAATTGACCAGTTTCTTGGTGTAATTATTATCCATTCGTCATGAATGTTTTGATTTAGACATTATACCATGAAATATGTATGCTTTGTTAAATCTTGTTGCTTCTCATCATTATAGGCATTGATTCTTTGAATAATATTTTGAAACTCTTTTCAAAACTCATTCCACATTGGTCAATGATTTCACAATCAATACTATTTGAGAACAAATAAAACATTTTCTATAATTCACATAGGGTGATGAATCATATCTTGATTACTTAAATATTTTTATATAGTTTATAGTATATTCAATATTTGCTCGTTTGTTATCCTTGATTATGACAACTTTGAATAAGATTTTGAAACTCTTTTCAAAACTCATTCCACATTTGTCAAAGATTTCATAATCAATATTATTTGAGAACTGATGGAACATTTTTACTAATTCATCTAGGGTGATGAATCCTCTATTGATTACTTATTTATCTTCATATAGTTTATGTTATATTTAATATTTGCCCATTTTTTATCATTGATTAAAATGTGTGGTCATGATCAAAGTATAACACTCCTTATATAAGATAATTTAATGATCCCAAATACAAGGATCAATTATATAATTATTACATGGGTCTTTATATAGATATAAATGATTTCTCTATATGGAACTCTTTTAGGGTTTGAACTTAAAACATTTTAGATGATAATGATGAAGGAGGCTGGATTTAATTAAATTAGAAGCAGCAAAGGTATCACTAGTAGTTTGAGGAGCAATAATAAAGGTCGTGGTGAGCAGCAATACTTATTAGAAGAATTGGCTTTGCATTACTTAAGTTTCTCTATTTTACCTTCCTTGTTGTTGTCTGTAAAATCTTGAGTTTCTTTTTTTTTTTCCTGGGTTATAGGTGATAATAGTTTTAGGAAGGGTATAGTTAGCACTCTATAAACGAAGGTTTAGGTTGCAGTTGGCCCATAAAGACCTAGGTGACCTAACGCAACCCGATAGAGACCCGATATTTTTTTTAATTAACAAGAAAATTAGTTTTAAAATACCTATTTGATTGTTATACTAAGCCAAGAAATTAATGTATGTTTACCTAGCACCTAGCCTCACATATTTTGGTGGGTGTTCCCCAAAACAAAGCATCTAAAAAAGGTCAAAAACGAATTACTATTGAAGACTGAAGGGAGGCATTGCCTCACGTGCGTGCCGAGGGGGGATTATAGGTTTTTCTCTTGCTCAGCCCAACCCTATGCAGGAAGCCTACTATTTTTTTCTTGTTGGTTACTAGCCCATATCAAAATTCATTATATAAACACTAGAATAAAGTCTTATTTTTTCAATGTAGAATTAGAAGCTCATTAGTATATATATTTTATATTCAAAAGAAAAAAGTTATATTTTTTCAATATGAGATAAGAAATGTTTTGATTTAAATACTTCAATTTAAAAGAAAAAAATATCTTTCTAATGTGAAACAAAAAAAATATATTTTAAACTTTGTTATTTAAAATATACATAGTCTATATTCTCATGAATTATTTTTTAATTTTTTTATATAAAATATTAAAATTTTAATTTTTTTAAAAAATTTTAGATTAATCCAAGTAAATTCATGTGACTTCAAACTCAGCCTTTTAATCTGGTGAACCTCATGCCAAGTTTAATAAGGATGTTATAATGTTTGTTTAATAATTCCCCTCGAAAGTACAACTTGCTATATGTGCCTCGAAGAAGGAAATTTCTACCCCAAGCCAGTGGATTATAGTTTTGGAGGGTTTTTTTTTTTGGATTTCGAGGGAATAGTTTTGGAGGACAATTGAAGAAGCACGGAAAAATCAACGGTGTTGGAGAAGGGACAAAACCAAAGGTGGAGAGGGAGAGAAGCGCACGCACACAATTACAATCACCTCATGATAATGTCAGTCTGGGCTGCCATACAAATTGAAAGACCCCACAACATGGGCAGTCGTCGTCTACCAATAATGATAAAAAAAAAAAAAAAAACTCGTAAGATCCGATGTACAAATGATTGCTGCTGTGAAGATTGTCTCCTTAAGACGACGCACTGTGACCCATCAAATTTATCCACCATGATTGGCCCTCGCGCCTCCTCCCTCCTCCCCCCTCCTCCCTCCTCCTCCTCTCATCACTATTTTAGTATTTTCTTGCTATCTGTTATTACATAATCTCTCTCTCTCCCCCCTCACTCACGTTATTAATTTGTCCCCTCCACTCACGTGACTTTCCTACCTCTCCTTACATTCTTACGCAATTCAGCAAGCATGGAATGTGTTAGCTGTTACACATAATGGTGTCATTAATGCTTGTCCTCGAGGATAAAATAATAATACTTCTTGTTTTGTTACTGCATTCTATTACATACTTTCGTTTTTTTTACCTGCTTCTATTTAGTTTTTATTCTTCTTCTTCCGGATGAGCTCTACTTGAATATTCAATATGATTAAATTAAGTTTTCATAAAATGAGATATTTTCTTAAATTAAGTTTTCATAATTTAAGTTTTTACCCGCCACATGTGGAGGGCTAGTTGGCTCGTGGGCAGCGCCGACACACTTTAAATGACATCTTCTAATCGTTAAAAATATCTTTCCATCATGTCATTAGAAGCTGTCATATTTTTTTCCTATTGGTATGATACTTGTCAGTGGTAGTGGGGGTGTTTTGTCGATGATGAATCTTTTTTTTCTTTTTCTTTTCTCTTTTCTCCCTTGAAAATTATAATTTGATCTACTTTGTTGTTGGTATTTAAACTTTAATCCTTATTTTTTTATTTATGATTTTTTTCTTTGACCTGTTTGAAAAAGTTTTATTGTTTTTTAATTTCATCATTCAATCCAGATTTATGATATTATTTTTTTTATTCTGTCATTATTGTTTTGATTTTTAATTTTTTTGAGCTCTTTTGTAAAATTCTTATTTGTTTTCAATCTCATCCTTTAGTCCAAATTTGTGGTATATTATTTTTACTATTATGGTTTTCATTCTTTTTATTTTTTTTTCCTTTAGTTAAAAATTATTTATCTTTTCAATTTCACCCTTCAATAAAAAATTTATTTTTATTTTTTATATCAATTTTGATCCTCATTCTTTTGATTGTTTTTTGGTTCCTTTTACTAAATTGATTTTTCTTTTCAATCTCACCTTTCAATCAAATATAAAATTTATTTTGTATTCTAATCTTAATTCTCATTCTTTTAATTCTTTTTTTTTGTTTTAAATTCTTTTATATAATTGAAATTTGTTTTTTAATTTCATTATTCAACATTTGGTTGATTGAAAATTGAGTTTCATGATTTTTTCAAATAGGGTGCTTTGGGTCTAATGACTTGAGTTATGTGTTTGAAAAGTAAACTCATGTTGATATTTGTTTTTTAATTGGGCTTTATAATTTTCTATATTTTTCTCTATCGGGTTATTCCTATCTCATTATATGGATCGCGAATTTGTCGAGATATGATGGGTTGGCTTAACCCTAATTATCAGGGTTGCAGGTTTTTCATGCTAACTCAGGTTGATCAGGGTTAATTTTTTTAGATCATTTTTTATTTCATTTCATTTTGCCATATTAACTGAGCTGTGAATTAAACTACATTATTTATTTTATTTTGATAAAAATATTTTTTTATATAAGTTGTTCCATACACAATCTAAACATATTTTATATATATATAAAAATAATTCGGCCTATAGCGAGCGGAGCATGGTACAAAGGCTAGTTCCTTCTCAATTTGTCTCAGTTTTACCATCATGTCCATTGTCCCTCTTTGTTTTGAAGTGGCAAAGATACAAGTGGAACTAATTGATTACCTCTTAGTTTTGGTTAATTAATCATAAATGTAATAACTTGACGAGACGAGGACATATCATGTTGTTTGTGCACAATTAGTCAACACAAACATTTGTTTCCATGGAGCATTGAAGAAGTAAACAGTATTCAATATTATTTATATATATGTCCTTTAGTACTCCGTAAACAGTATTCAAATTAATATTTGATCATGGCAAATGATCTAAGGACAATATTTGCAACTTTAACCTTCAATATCTCCGCTTGGAGCATTGAAGAAGTAATTATACGTTTATTTGACCACCACAATTGAAGCCAGATGTTCAATAAAGTTTCATATCTTCGTGAAAACGGATATTTGACAGACCAAAGGGAGCCTTTGCAGTCCAATACACATGGGGGTTATGGTCAGTAATCAGGGCTCATCGACAAGCTGTAAAGGTCAAGGCATCCGTGCGCCCATGAGCGACGCACTTCCTCCAAACAAGCATCACGTACTTTTAGCTCTGGCTAAGGTTCGATAAAATATCACAGTTTGGTGCTCAACTGGATGTGTAAACGTGCTGCGCTGCAGGGTTAAAGAAAGCCATGATTGAAGAATAATTTTTAGATCGTTATTTGTTCCAAAAAAAAAATATTATGATTCGAGTGAGTTATAGATGTGACTGACTATGTCAAATAAATTAATTTTATTTTAATTAGATAAAAAAAATTAATAACAATAGACAACAAGCTAAAATTAAAAAAAACGATCTAGACAATTTGAGGAAAAAACCTTTTTTCAAAAAACAAAAATACACTTTAGTTTTCAACCAATTAAATATAGGATGAAATTGGGTAATAAAAGGTAAAAGAAAGGCTTGAGTCAACTTGAATTAATAAGACAAACATAAATCTGTGTAATAAGAGGCGAGCCAACCAGGTTTAACCTTTTAAACCCATAGCCTAAGTTATGAGATTGGGATAACCTGATAGAAAATAAATCAAAGAAAACTACAAAGCTCATTTAAAAAAAAAAAACAATGTTGAACGATGAAAACAAAAGAAAAAATAAGTAAGAAAAAATAAGGATCTCAACTCATTTTAACTGTTCAAACCTGTGACCCAGGTCATTAGACCAGAACCACCATAAATGAAAAAACCGTGAAGCCCAATCTCCAAATAAACTTATGTTGAAGGATGAAATTGAGAAGAAAAAAAATTAAACAAAAGGATACAAAACATAAATAACAATTACAAGAATGAGGATAAAAATTAATAATTTAAAATAAATTAAAGGACAAAATCAAAAAGAAAAAATTCAAAAGAATGAAGAACAAATTAGAAAACAAATAATATGCTATAAATTTGGATTTGATGATGAAATTGAAAACAAATAAAACTTTTACAAAGAGCCAATAAAAAAATTAGAAATAAAAAGAGTAAGGATCAAATTAGAAAAAATAATATATTGCAAATTGGATTGAATGATGAAATTGAAAACAAATAAAACATTTACAAAAAGGCCAAGGAAAAAAATCTAAAGAAAAAAAAAGAATTGAAGTTGAAGTATCAACAACAAATATGACCAACTTGTAATTTTCAAGAGGAGAGAAAAGAAGGAAAAGAAAACGACAGCTTCATCAATGATAAATCGTCTTATCTCCAACGACATGCACCGTACCAACAAGAAGAGAACGTGGTGACGCTTTTAACAACATGATATAAGGGTATATGTGGCCACTAAAAGGCATTTCACATGTTGCCCAAAGCGAGCAAACGCCTCCCACTTGTTGGCATGTGCACCAACAACTTTTCTCATTTAAATAATAATTAATTCTTTTTTTTAAATAGTAATTAATTCTTTTCTCATTTAAATAGTAATTAATTCTTATTAAAGATCAAAGTCGCCCTCGATGAACTTGTTAATAATAAAAAACTAGAGTGAAAAGAACAAAAGGACCCCATGTGTATAATTTTTTTTTTAAAAAAAAAGACAAACTTGCCATTTCATTTTATTTTAAAAAATAAAATGACATAAATACCTTCGTGTGTCATTTTTAAAATTGACTTGAAGGTAATTAGGTCACTTTAATGTACTTAAAAAACTAAAAAAGATACATGTATATAGGAGTAATCATTTTCGGTTCGGTTCAGTTTTTATATACAAAAACAACCAAACTAAAATTTTTTTTTAAAAAAACCCGAATCATAACTGAAACCGGTTCAAATTGACCAGTTTCGGTTTGAATTTTTTGAAAAAAAACCGGTTTGGCTCGGTTTTTTTCCGGTTTGGTTCTGTTTTTTTCGGTTTGGGTTAGGTTTAGTTTGGTTTTTTCGGTTTCAGGCTTATAAAACCGAAACTGAACCGAACCGGTCGGTTTTTTTAAAATTTTAATCGGTTTAATTGTTTTTTTTTCACGGTACGGTTTTTTTGGTTATTTTGTTTTTGATTTTCTTGGTTTAATTGGTTTTTTGTTTTTTTTGCTCACCCCTACTTGTACCCCTATCAATACTTTAATAATGAATGAGTTGTGTGAAAGGATCAAAACAACCCCAACACCGTATTTGATTTTTTTAAAAAATGAAAAGAATAGTAATTAGAAATACGGAGAATAAGGATCAAATTAGAAAAAATAATATATTGAAAATTGAATTGAATGTTGAAATTAAAAATAAAAAAAATATTTATAAAAAAAACCAAGAAAAAAATCAAAAGAAAAAAAAAAGTAATTAGCCTGTAGCACTAAATAGTAAAACGTGTATATAACCGGGATAAATTTACCTTGCGCTCAAGTTTTTTGTTACGAGGGGCGACAAGTTAGAGGATATTCCTTGACCACGGATCCATGGGAGATTAAACAGCTGTTGTTGTGCCTCTACAAGACAGATATGAAAATCAAATGATCAAGAGAACGGCCTCCCTAAATCATGGCCACTTTCTGGAAAAAAGGGCCGTCAAGAATCTACGATAGATATAATTAATAGTCATCAACATGATTTCAGAGTATATCTTCAACACTATCGTATATGAGATTCCCTTGATTGATGGGTTTTGGTTACTTTTATTTAATTCCATTAATTGATAGATATACACATTCTGTAGGATGAAATCTAGATTCTAATAATCTAGATGGTGGTCCAATGATAAAAGTTTGAAACTAAAAAATTTGCTCTTTCTGTGATCTCAGGTTCGAGCCCTGTGATTGCTTATATGATGGCTACTAGAGATTTACATGGTCGTTAACTTCAGGGCTTATAGAATTAGTTGAGGTACGAGCAAGCTGACCTGTACACCCACGTTAAAAAAAAAAAATAATGTAGATTCTATACTCACCATGACTTAGGAACTCCTCCTTTGGCCTCGAAACTGCTTTAGGCATGCCTTAACATTATTTGCATATATAATCTTCGCCAGAAATGATTTGATTCCTTGATATTCACAAGTTAGTCGATGACCATTAATTGCATGATGTATTGTGTTATGCTCGTAAATATATTAAAATAATTTATTTTTTATTTTATAAAAATTATTTTTTATATTAATACATTAAAATGATTCAAAAATATATATAAAATTAATTTTAAAAAATTATTTTTTATATGAAATGCCCTTTAAACCGTGTTACCAAGCCGCGCATAAATTCTATTGTTGGATACATATATTTTTCCGTATCAAGTTATATGCAACACAGCATAAAATGGATAGCGGCCTCTGCATTTTTCTAATCCATTGCCATACATGGGAGGATAAAATAATTCCAATATAAATTATTAACAAAAATTAAAGTATGTAGAAAAGCATTGTACTTAGTTTTTTTCATAAAATAATATGAATTGTTACAATATTTCTTTACATTATTATTTTTTTGTGTGTTGCTTGAACACATGGTTTTCTTTTTCCTTCCTTTTGTTTTTTTTTTTGTTATGATTTTTTAAAAAATTATTTTTGTTGATTTTATTTTTTAATATTGAGATGATTGAGAATTTAGCTTTATAATTTGTTTTTTATAAGATTAGCGTGGTTTGTGGATTTGTCAATGTAACCTAGGTTGCCCCGATTTATGAGTTTGATGGGTTTTTTCTTTTTCTTTTTTTTTTAATTGAACTTGACTTTTTCTATAGTCTATTTTGTTTTCTCATAGAGTTATAAAAAAAAATTAGTTTCAGAGAAAAATTATGTTATTAAACTCTATAAAGTTCATGGACCTATTCACTGGTTTGCAGGTTTGGCAAGTTTAACTTTTTTTTTTAATTAGTTTTTTTTATTATATCCTTAGATATTTAGTTAATTGAGAATTCAGTTTAATAATTTATTTTGTTTCTCCTTTTATGAGGTAATCGTGGTCTAAAAAGAACATCTCGATTTTGGGTTGGTGTTTGATAAAAAAAGGGTAAATAACATTATTAAACTCAATAGAGTTCATTACCCCTAAGGTAGATCCAATCTATTATTATTTCAATATTTTTTTTAAAAAAAAAATCATCTTGAAGTTCTTTTAAAATCTAAGTTATGTGTTTACCGATCATCAATGTTGCATTTAAACCTATGAAATCAATCGATTTAAGTCGAGTTAGCTCCCATACAATTTAATTGGAGTTAGACAAAAGAACTAAATCAAGATATTTTAAAATTAATCCACTTGATCATATTTAATAATACAATAAAAAAATTATCCATGCTCTTAATATTTTGTTTTTTACATAATTTTAAAAAAATTGATCAAATATACTAGTAATGATACTATAATAATATGTTGGTGCTGGCTACTCAACCTTCGCTATCAGCTCCCCACGTGTTCGTAAAATATGCGCATCATGAATCTACAAGTAACAATATTGTTACATGTTCTTCCATGTATATTTTAGTTTCACGCTTAAAGAGCTCCTTAAGTTATTATCCTCACTAGCAACCACATTGACAATACTCATATATATAAACCTTTTTTGTTTTTGACATGCCAAATTGATTCAACATTAATTAAATTAATTAAACAGATAATAAGATATGTATTATCACTATGTGCACTAGCTTAGTAATCATGTAACTCCTATTTGACTTTTCTAGTCCTTTCTATTTGAGTGGCCAGATATGATTGGTTAATCTCAATCCTCTATTTAGTGGGCGTTTTTATTAATTTGATCGGTTTTACTTTGATCCAACAAAATATATATGAAAAATAAAAAATGGAAATGGAAAGTGCCAAAGAAGGAAACAAATCTCAATTTCAGAAAACATTGTCTGTGTTGAGATTTTTTGGTGACAAAAAAAAATAGAGAAAATAGACTCGAGGAACTAGAATATTATTCGAACATGATTAATTTGGGCACAACAT
The DNA here is from genome assembly GCA_007827005.2 of Populus simonii. Classification (NCBI taxonomy): domain Eukaryota; kingdom Viridiplantae; phylum Streptophyta; class Magnoliopsida; order Malpighiales; family Salicaceae; genus Populus; species Populus simonii. Next base: position 20,828,065 of record CM017469.2, read on the forward strand.
GATTATATTGTTCAAAATAGGCCCGGTTAGAACATAAAGCATTAAAATTCTTATTTTGCAGGTAACCCAACCACAAAATTACAAGCCCGGTCCACTACTAGGAAGAAAAAAGCTTAAAGGTTGATTAAAGTTTTTATTGACTTTATCAATGACGTCGTTTGTTAGGACCTAAACAAACAACTTGTTCATTCCCTTTCAATTTTTAACAAAAAACTTACATGGCTTATAGAACTCTAATACATGGAAGAGTAACCGGCCTCCCTACCATAGGAACTCAAATCCCCATAGGAATCCAGTAACTCTTTCAAAGCTCAAGTTCTCAATAATGTTATTTTAGACATACAAAAACAACTTCATTCTCTCCAATACAATCAATAAAACAATTAATCTACAACACTAGGTGCTCAAAGACAACTTCAATTTCAAGAAGAAATTGGACAAAATAACTTGCCAAATAAGCACTATATTCCAACTCATCAAATGAGTCAACACTCCCCAATAAATCCAAGCCATAAGCATGGCTTTTATTATTATAATTAAACTTCTTTTGAGTCTCCTAGTTCGTATGATCCCTATTATAAAAAACCAAGACACCACGATGAGAGTGCACCAACTCCTGCACACAACTCCAACTAGGTAAAAGAATCTTCACTTTGTAACAGAGTGTTCCACACTCACCTCTTCAAAGATTATGTCGTTGCAAAGGCCACTCTTGACAACTATCATGGTCTTACAAACCTTATGGAGCGCACACACAATGTCAGGAGCACCTTGGAGCTTGTGACAATAAAAAGTCACGCCATGTGCAAAGTTTTCCCTACATTTTTTTTATGGATTCGCTATGGTGTTATATCATAGCCTTAAACTTGAATCCATTCTAGGTCTTCATGATCTCTATGTTAAACTCATCTCTCCTTTCAGCTCTAACATCTCTGCTAAAAAGAGCACCATAAAGCTCTTTGTCATTACACAAGGAGATGATGAAAGCACAAGTGCATATCTTTAGAGATTCAATGAGGAAATGTTAAGTGTGGAGAATTTGATTGAACTTATCGCCACTAAAGCCCTGATAAATGGAATCTACAACTATTTGTTATAGGAAAGGTTAGATACACTCACTGAAAAAAAAAAAACTTCTCGGTGCCAAACATGCTATAGAAAATTATATTAGGGTGGAAGAAGCTAGCGTGACCAGATAAGATCACCCATACTACCATATACGGGTAGGGTTTCCACCACACCATCAGTCTCCAACAAAAACATCCAGAAGCTCTTTCTTGAGCTCATGACGAACCCCTCACTGCCACAAGGATAGAGGTGTTTACTACAGTTAAAAGGAAATAATTTTTTTCAATATCCTCTTCCCATGAAAAGCAATGCAACACACAAGGAACCCAAATAAGTTATGTCTCTTTCATCAAGATCATGGACATGATATAAAAGAGTGTCATACACTCATAACAGAGATAGAAAGATTAATTTCCAAAGTGTACCTTCAAGAATTTATGAAGGATGAGGAACACCATGAACAAACAAGAAATAATACTTGTGATTTACTACTTGAGATAAGATAAAATGAATCTTATAAGTGTATCTTTATTGTATTTTAAGTTTTCAAAAAGTGTGTGTCTATAAATATGTATTTCCAAAACTAAGTCTTCATGAAATTTACATGGCCAAGTCTCCATTAATCTTTATGTCCATAGGACCAATTGTCTTCAGGTTCATGTGATCTAGTGTCTCTATTTTCTCTAAGTCCATGTGACCACGTGTTTCAAAATCTCTATGATCATTTATCTTCAAAACATAGATCTTTCTTTTCATGAAATTAAACATTCAAATACATGACCATAAAGGTAAATTTTTACAGTGTAACTGCTTTTTTTCTCTCTCCCTTGTTTACTTGGTTAAAGTCTTATAAACATGAGTTTACAAGATTTGGTAGGAAAATAATATTCCAAGAAAAAAAAAGAGGTCAAAAAGCCTGATCCAGCTCACCTAATCTCAACCTAGGTTATGAATGGGCAACCTTACATGAACAATCAGGTACCGTCCTCTAAACCAACCAATATTATCTACTATTATTTTAGAAGAATTTTTTCACCCGGCGGGTTATGAATGGTTGTGCTGCTTTACATCTAGCCTCTAAAGGTAAATGTGATCTTTTTCTTTATAAAGACTCAAGGAACAGAGCGACGGAGAGGCATTTGAAATCCATACCCAAAAGACACAATTTATCTTATTCATTTTTCTAACCAACTTCATAATTTAACACAAAACTTAAAACTTACTTAGACACTGAAGTTTTTGTTTTCGTAGGTAGTCCCAACCACAAAAATACAAGCCCAAATCCACTTCATAGATGAGAGAACTCAGAGATTCATTGAAGAGTCACTCTATCACAGTGAAACAAGCTTTTAATAGTTAATGGCCGGGTGTTGTCGTAAAAATATTTAAAATAACAAGATTTATACATATCTAGTTTCATGGCTATCCCCAGCCTTGACTTCCTAAGCATAGTCAGAATGGTTGATCTTTGACTTAAGATTAGTGTGGGTGGCAAAGCGGAGGGGGTGGTGGCGCCGGAGGAGTAGGTGGCTGTGCTCCCCAATACATAGATGAGGTGGGAGCCCATCATCCAATAATTCACGCATATCTCCCTCTAACTTATCATTAAAGCCTGCATGACTTCAATTATTGCAATGACCCGAAAAGCATGACATGTCTGACCTGCTCACACCCTCTGGCTGTACATCTCAATTACGACCTTGTGGAAAAGCCACCCCACGCGCAGGGGACCACCGACCCTAAGCTCTTAACTCCTCCTAGCTCTTTCCCTATACATTTATTTGTCAAAACAGAGTGACGGACTCTCATTGGATACCTATGTCTCATGTGGCCCCCCCTTCTTTCTTGATCTAATGCCTGCTTTAGGTACTTAAAAGACACAGAGGAACATTGGCCCTTTTAAAATTATGCAACCAAACCTTTCTCGGAGAAGTAAAAGAGTGGTCTCTTTGTCTGCTTCAGTACAGAAAAAGGAAGGGGCAGTTCTTGGTCAAATCTCGTGCTAATCTGACTAATATCTTCCCGATGTCTTTCCCTCTCTGTTCACACATCACGCTTATTACTTATTTATTTCTTAGGTTTTCTAGCTTGCCCAGTTACTTGTTCACAAGTGTAGCAATTTTTATATATATTTAAAAAGCTGGTAAAGATGCACTGTTTTGGTTGGTGAGTCAGCGGTCTCAAGCCACCAGGAAGTCATTTTATTTCACGATTACTAGGACCAGTGGCAGTAGTATAGTACTATACATAAGATGTTTATTTTTTTGAAGTTTTTTTTAATATTGTTTTTTAGTTTTTAAATTTATTTTTTTACATTAGCATATAAAAAAATAAAAATAAATAAAAAAATAATTTTAAACAAAATAAAATTTTTATACTTTTATGGAATGCTATTTAGTTCGTGTTAGCGAACGACGTTTAAGAGTGTATTTATTTATGAGATCAATTCATATTTTTAAAGATTTTTGAATTTTTAAATATTTAGACTGTTTTAATGTACTAATATTAAAAATAAAAATAAAAATAAATTATTTTAATATATTTTCAATAAAAAATATTTTGTAAAACTATTATTAGTGCCATCCAGAACCAACCATATAACTTGGAAGATGCAAAGTTATGAAATAACTCATTGGTGGGTTATTATCATTAGAAAACAAACAACACAATAGTGCTTTCTTATCTCAAAATTGTGCATGGTAATTTAGTCAAGAAACTGCTTATTTAGTCAAGAAAAAACAGCATGGCTGCATGATCACAACCCTTGGATTACTTCTTAATTATTTCCTCGATCGTATTATTGCAGGTGTGGTGGTTCTTTATTGCTGAAAACCCAATTATTTGAAAGATTAGGAGGTAATAATCGAATTATTTAAGCGTGAAATTTTAACACATAAGAACTTGTATTGATTTAGCTTCTATAGTATTTACTAACATCAAGATAATCTCTGCCTCACGTTGTTAAAATAAAAATATAAGTGCACCAAAGAGGAAAACAGGGAAAAAAAAAGAAAAAAAAAGAATTATGTTGCCTTGTACCTACCACACTACATTTTTTTAAATGCCAATGATTTAGATATTAAATATAATACTACCAATCATATCTTTGCTTCTCAATAACGTCATAATACAACATATTTCCATTTCGTTTCTCCTTAAAATAATCTAGCATATGCTTAAGCTTGATTGCCATATATATATATATATATATATATATATATATATATATATATATATATATATATATATATATATATATATATATAGAAAATCTCTATCTCTCTCTCTCTCGTGTGAACCGTTGTGTATTTATATAGATTCACGTGTGTTTGTCAACCTGGATTTGTCGGTCAATCTTTATACCCACAAGGCAAAAGAAATATAAAGGCACAAGGTTTGGAGAGGGAGATCTGTCATTCTGTGTTCGTTTTCCTTTCAGAAGCGCATTTGATTGTTTTTTTTTTCCTTCTTTGAAAACCGTTGCAACCCCATCTGTGTTCCAAGATATGGAGCTAGCTTTGAGTTTAGGTGATACTTCCAAGCCTTTCAAGTTTCTTGACAAAACTCCAAAGTTGTCAAGCAAAGATCTCGGGTTTTGCATGGGCTTAGGGAGTGGTTTTACTGCATCAACAAGATCGCACGACAAACTAGGTAGCCATGAAAATAATCATCAAGAAGATGAGCGAAGAGTCTCTTCAGATCCGCCACTTCAACTTGTTCTTTTACCTTTCTCTCCTGTTCCTCGCAGGCATCAGCCTCCTTCAAAGACTCGCTTTCCATGGCTGACAGATAACTGTAACGCCACTTTCTTTGAACTAATTTTTTTTTTCAATTCTGTAGCAGTTTTTAGAATTTTGGTTTTGTTTATTTTTCTCATGTGTTGAGTCTCGTGGCTTGGTTTTGAATTTTCAGTGGTGTCTGAACCGGGTTCAACTGAAGGATTAGGGAGAGGGTTTGATGTGAACCGTTTGTCCATGGACGACGCTGATGAAGGAGCGGCGCTTTCGTCGCCAAATAGCGCGGCCTCGTCCTTTCAAATGGATTTTGGGATTAGAAGTGGGAGAGGCAACAAGAGAGATTTAGAGGCTATAGAGGCTTCAAGAGCAAGTGATGATGAAGAGAACGGTTTGACAAGGAAGAAACTAAGGCTCTCTAAAGATCAATCAGCTTTTCTTGAAGAGAGTTTCAAAGAACACAGTACCCTTAATCCTGTAAGTTATAACTTGAATAAAATTAAGTGATTTCTTGATTTTATTTCTCACCAAACCCAAAACTACCAAGTGTTTATTAATTTTATGGAACTTATTTGATTAAAGCTTTTAGTACTCAATGGGGTTTCTCTTTTTTTAAAATCATGCAGAAGCAAAAGCTAGCTTTAGCAAAGCAGTTGAATCTTCGTCCTCGCCAAGTGGAAGTGTGGTTTCAAAACAGAAGGGCAAGGTACTTTTTCTTTACTTGTACTATCTTTTGAGAATTGATTTTTTTTTTTTAAAGATTTAGAATGAATTTGGGATTTTGTTTTTGTTTTGAATTGAATGATATACAGGACAAAATTGAAGCAGACAGAGGTAGATTGTGAGTATTTAAAGAGATGCTGCGAGACACTGACAAAAGAGAACAGGAGGTTACAAAAGGAACTGCAAGAATTAAGAGCTTTGAAAACTTCGCAACCCTTCTACATGCAGCTTCCTGCCACCACTCTCACCATGTGCCCTTCTTGTGAGCGCGTGGCCACCACCACAACCACCACCAATCCATCCACTAGCACCACCACCTCTAAAACATTGTCACTGCCTGCTAAACCTAGGTTATTTCCTTCGTCACATGGCCAAGTCCAAGCTCATCAAGCTGCTTCATGACTCACCATGACTAGTAAAAGAAAAAAGAACACAAAATGAAAGACAGGAGGAACAGTGATCTCCCTTTCCCATTTGTAAATAGCTTTTCTTTGGTGGTTTTGGCTGATAAATTTTGTTGACTGATCATCTGAGATTTGGTTAGGAACTAGACCTCAATTTTGTGAGAAGTTAATTTTACCACCTGATGTATTTAATTGATTTTTGTATTGAATACAGTTTGGAGGTTTATTTATTTCTCATTCTCTTGGACCATTTATCTCTACTTGTTTGGTCGTATTCCTATCATTTATTGCTACATCTCTCTCTCTCCCTCTCTTAAATTCCCTGCCTCTTGCCTGCCATGGGATCAGATAGGTCAGAAACGAGGCTGGATTTTGGGCTCTCCGTTGTCCATTCTTGGCGGAACAAAATAAATTGTATATAAATAAAGAATGTTATTAACAAGCAACAATATGATGAATGAAGGAAGCTCGAAGGTCGTGCTTACAAATCATTTTTTCATTCGTTGATGATGAGTTTGCTCACTGCAAATGATCGTGTTGGGGTAAGCCATTGCCTTGTTCAAAGAAAGGAAATTGGAGAAGTGCTCTTAGTCATTTGTATGATTATCCTCTCCTTTTGCTCCTAAAATTGATTGGAGCGGTCATTTTCCAGGTGTTAAGGTTAGAAAACTCCATGAGCATTACAATTTCTTGAAAGTTCATGGTCTCCTATCGAGTTAAGTCAACAAACTACTCCTACTGGAATTATTTATCGTCTTCAAACTCGTGAAATTGAACCGAAGAATGTCTGGCTTAATGTTCAAAGCATGGACCCATTGACCATGGTACATACTAGCTAGTTGCTTGGGGAGTTCATTTTGCAGTGACCAAAGACTAATAAGCAGCTTTAGCCATGTATAAGCAGTAATGCAGATTTGAGATGTGCTATAATTGATGACCGGTCTTGATCTTCTTTTCCATCGACTTTTGTTGACTTTTTTTTTAAGAGCATCTAAAGTGGTGCTCTGGTATCAAATTACAAGCAGGGAAATGTAATTTTTAAAATTAGAGAAGCAAAATGTTATCTAGGCATCAAATTCCACGAGACGAAGTATAACTTTTTAAACTATAGAGTCAAAACGTTATTCAGGTATCAAACTATAGGAGATGAAGTATTATTTTTTAAACAATGAAGACGAAGTGTTATTCATGTATCAAACTAAAGGACTCAAAACATTATTTTTTAAATTATGAATTCAAAGTGTAATTCAGACTGTATTAACATATTCATTTTTTTTTATGGATTGCAAGAGTAAAATGATGATTTTGCCCCTTAATTAAATAACATTTGGCTTGGTTGATGGGGATAATAAAATCTTTTTATTTTTTTATGAATAATAAAAATACAAAAATGCTTTAAAAAGCGTGTATATATATATATATATATATATATATGTATTCACTTAAAATAGAAAAAGAACTAGAAAAGAATTATAACAAAAAACCAAAGAATAACAAAAAAATATTTATTTTCCTATAAAAAAACTCCTCCATTAATCTCTTAGGGTTCGAATAACTCGTCCTTGAGTTCAATCTTTAGTTAAAAACCGTCATTCATCAAGAATATTCTTTTGTGCACGAGACATCACATTATGGTTCCCCAACATCTTTATGGGTCCAACCTCATTGTAAATTCCTAACACAACACCTTTGTATGACCTGCTTCATCGTGGATCCCTAACACAACACTTTTGTGTGAGCCTTTTCATTGTGGATCCCACTACCAAGGTTTTGAATGACAACAATTGATGCAGATGAAAATAACACACTAGTTCTCAAACATTTTTTTTTCTCGAAGGAAAATCTCCTTATCCTCTCCTAGGTAAGCATAGCATGTTTTATTCTACAACCTTTTGGAGTCATGATTATTTAGTAACACACAATAAAGTAAAATAACCACCAAGGATCATTGAATCTTTAGCCATGGTTGTTCCGCAACACACAGTTAAACAAAATAACCACTAAGGATCGTTGGGTTTTGATACTAATTGAAGTAGAAAAAAGCGAGGGATAATAGAGTTTGTTACAAATCAAAACCCTCAAAGACCGAAAACACCATAAATATGGGGAGACAATCAAAATATTTGATTTTTATTCAATTACGTCTCCATTTGTTAAAAGGATATCACAACTGTTATATAGAAAAAAAATAAAAAAAACCCTAATAATACCGAATAGAAAGAGATAAATTAGGAAAAATATTCTCTTAAAATAGAAAAAAGCTAGAAAAACATCATAATAAAAAATATATAAATAAAAAAAATATTTATTTTTCTAAAAAACTCCTACAACAAACTTTCTTCTATCAACATCCCCAAGTTTTTCTTTGGCAATCTTATGGGTACGTACCTTTTCCTTTCACATTCTTTTGACTATAAAAATAAAACTAATTTATGTAGGGATTAGTCAAACCCTAGGCTGGAGAACTTTGCAACACCTTTTTCATCAATGGTTAAAACATTTGGTCTTGATTCTGGACCTCAACATTAATAAAGTAATCAAAACATTTAGACAAGAAATTGGCTTTCCAGGGTCGAGGCTAGTTGTGAGTTCCATTTGAATGCATGTGACACTTCGATGTATAAATTAGTATAAGAATTGTAAGATAAATTGTATGTTTCTAAGAATTATTGAGTTATTGTTTATACTCTTAGAATTATTGTGTGATTGTTGGTGGTTTTAGGAGTTACTGAATGGTTGTTGGTAATTCATATAATTATTGGGTGATTGATGGTCATGTACAAAATTGCATGACAATTAAGGCCTTCTATACACCGAGTACAAGATTTAGTACCTCATTTATTTTTACATGTGACTGGGTATTTATACTTAATCTTTGAACTACTTCATAATATATATATATATATATATATATATATATATATATATATATATAATTCATTGAAAATTAGGTTATTAGGTGTTGTAGCATGTTGTTTGCTATTGAAGAACATGGTGGTAGCAAATTGCATGTTAGCTGATGTTATGAAAATGTTGGTGATATTTATAGAAATTAGTGTAGAAAAGAATGCCTCCTCATTAAAAAGTTTTTGCGCAAAGAAAAAAAATATTGGTATAGAAAGTGTGTGCACGGGGACCTGAAAAAGTGTACCGAGATAATATTTATTTGAACAACTCGGGGCCTGAAATACCTGAATTCTAGCTATTCGGGGCCAAAGAACATTGATTTCTAGCTGTTCGGCCATCTTCACGCCTAAACAGCTGGAATGCTGGCGCATGCCATCTTCTTCTTCTTCTTCTTTTGTTTTAATTTTTGTGCTCCGTCAACCATAATTCAATTAGGTCTAGTGATCCCTCTCAACCTTCAGAATCAGATATCAATTTCCAATACCAAATATACAAAGAGCAAATAAAAAAATGCGTCCTCACAAGACGACCTGAAGGATACTTTGTTTCCTTCAACTCCGAGGCCGGGTAGAGAACACAAGTCCTCTAAGAAAAAGAGGTAGAGGATGGACACAAAAGCGATACTAGAATTGAATAGCGCTGGTGATCTCACAGAGGCTGTCTACTGTTTTTGCAGTTCTATGAAGTTTATCTTCTTCTCCTTCTTCTGGCAAAAAAGATCAAAAGGAGAAGGAAGGGGCTGGATTGATTAGGATAGATATTGAAAATCTTCAAGATGAGGTAGCAAACATCTCCCCGTACATTGATAGTGTGAATTGTCTATTGTAGCTACTAAATACCAATCCTACGTGACCTCGCATCTGAGTACTAAGTTCTTCATATAAAAGTATATTTTGTTTCCCTCATAGTAGTCAAATTTGATTGAAATTGTTGTTGCATCCCTCTCATGTTAACTCTAATTGAAGAGATATCCGAGTAATGCAAATGGAGACCATTTATTGTTTTTTCATGTGTGCCACTAGCTATAAACTTTAGTGTCAAGAGATTTCTTAGGTTGTTTTTCAACGTATGATGTAGGTTATGCTTTTTTGTTCTATTCAAATGATGGATAATTCAATAAAAAAACTTATCGATTTAGAAATTCAATCATTGTTATCACAGAGCAATATGAGGATGATGTGTTGCCATCAGACAACAATGAAGATGACAGACATACCGGCTTCATGGACTTCTGAAAGCAAGACAAGAAACACAGGAAAATAATTCTCAGGTGTCCGAAATCGGGATGATCTCCTCTTCTGAGGAATAGGCTTATGAATATTACAAAAATTATGCTAATGAAATTGGTTCAACGTAAGAAAAAGAAAGGTACAACAGTTGACTACCAAAACCATTAGAAAACGGTACCTTTTCTGTTCAAAAGAAGGGTTCGATCAAAGAAGAAATTCTCCAAGATTACGAAGTATAGGAGGAAAGCAACCAGAACAGGATGCAATGCCAAGATCCATTGCATGCTGGAAAATGGGAAATAGGTGATCTCCCAAGTTTCTCTGGAGCACAATCATCTCCTTGAAGATCGAGGCATGTGATAGTATCACACACCAAAACCACTGTGTACGAAGTTGAGATGGGGAGAAAAAGGTGTACAATCATCCAATATGGGCTGCACTCTTTGTGTACCTGATAAAAGAATAAATAGTTTGCAACCTCAAGCTGCTCAATTATTAAATTATCGAAGGCATTCGCAGTTCCCGGATCTATCCTTCTTCTATGAAGTTCAACTTGATTCTAATGGTCGCATGACAAATTTCTTCTGGAGGGATGGCAGGTCCAAGGTAGACTATGACTGCTTTGGTGATCTTATTTAGGATTGAGGAATATGACATCATTTGTGCTTCTCTTTTGAGACTGATTCATCATCGGTAACAAGTCCTATCTGGATGTGCTTTCTTGCTTGATGAAAACACCGACTCATTTATTTAGCTGTTTGAGTCTTCTATGGAAGTGATGGGCAGTCATCAACCCAAAATAATTATCACTGACAAGAACAAACTGATGGTTGATGCAATAAAGGCAGTGTTGCCAGATGCAGAGGATCATATATATTGGCATTTCGTATATCCGCCAAAATGCCTTAAAACACCTATCCGCATTGTATATGCAACCTGGTTTTGAGAGTCTCTTCTACAAATGCATTTTTTATTGCCGAACAGAGGAGGAATTTGAGTCAAGGTGGGTATCTTTTGTGAAAACCCATGGCTTAGTAGTCTATACAAGTCAAGAGAAAGATGGGCTTGTGTGCTCGTCAAGAAAAACTTCCATGCAGGACTACAACATGGTGAGGACATCAAAAATATTTTCGAAATTCCGAAGAATGAGAACACGGGTCTATCATAGTTCATCCAAAAATATCTAGAAGTGGCGGAGAGATGGTGTTTAGAAGAGCTATATGAAGATTTTTGTTGCAATGAAGCTGCCCAGGTGAAATTCAAAATAGTAGTGCAATGGAAAGACACGCAGCCGATATATACACTTCCCATTGTTCAAAACATTTCAGGAAGAGTTTCCCAAATGTTTCAGTGACAATAGAAGAAATTGCCAAGAATGAAACAATCACCACAATATTCAAGTTGACAGGGAGGCTATAAAGAGAGCGTTGCGGAATTCAATTGTTTAGATTATAGTGTTGCTTGCAGTTGCAAGAAATACGAGTCTTTAATTTGGCATTTTTTGTGTCCACGCCTTAAAGGTACTGAATGCAAGAAATCTCTTTCATATGCCCTTAAATACATATTAAAGAGGTGGATAAAATCTGCAAAATATGGCATGCCATATGAATATGAACAGGAGATGGCTAACAAGACGAAACGACAGAGTGAGTTTGCTTATGCACAAAACTTTAAATGTCATTACTAAAACTGTGGCAATTGAAGAGAGCAAGAAGATAGCCGAGGACTATCTGGACAAGACATTGGAATATGTAGAAGATGTTCTAAGAGCAACGAAGGCAGATCATCTAGAAATAATAGACATAAGAAAGGGTATGATTCCATTATGTTCAATTCATTATCACTTTCTTTTGACATCATAGCTTTTCCTTGCACTAAATTTCCACTTCCGCAGGATAAAGCAATAGATTGGAAAACAGCTTGTAATTAGTTTGTTTTGATCATGATATGAAACGTCTTATACATTCATTTATGAATAAGATTACCATTGCGAAACTTAAAAACTTATATGCAATGGATCACCTATATCTTATGCTTATAACGAAATGTAAATAAAAAGTATAAATCACAATGAAATTAATCAATCACTCAAGCAAGTTCAATCAAGAACTTAATATAAAAATCACTTAACTATACAAAAATAAACAAAACACATTAAATGATACAACTTTAGAGAAAATTTCATAAACTCAAAAATAATGTAACAATTAGTTTATATAGTAGAAAGTTAACCTTAATTTAACTTAGTGAAACTCAAACTTAATAGATAGACCTTACCATATTAAAAGCTCAAAATAACAAAAATAATAAAATAAAACCTAACACAAATAAATGCATATATACCACAGGCCCTAAAATAAACTAAAAGATAAATAAACAATAGCCTAACTAATTAAAACAAGACCAAAGTCAAATTTTATAATCTGCTAGTAGGATCACATCTCAACTTCAAATGAATGATTTTTCCTCGTCTTGATGAATTATAAGATGTACCATATATCACTGAAAAATTATGAATGTCTAATTTCCAATGCAACTAGAATTGTATCAGAATTCATTCTTTAGCTCTAGTTATGGCCAAAATAGTCAAGAAAGGTCAAAACTGGAAAATTTGAATCTTCTTATTCCAATCTTTCTGTAATGTTTGGATGCTCTCCTACAAGCCCTTCTTGAACATGAATAAAATTAATCAAGGCTTATTCTTTATTCTTTGATATCCTATAGAAGTCCATCTTAGCTCATATATCATAAAGAAGTCCATTAATCGACTACTTGAACCTCTTTGCTCTAAATCTTGTGATTGGACCTATTGGAACTTCTAATGAATCTATTAGTGTTGAAGCTAGGATCGCATCATAAGGACAAAGCTTTTTCCTAGTGGAAGTGTTAGACAAATCTATGTTTAAGGGAGGACAAACAACATATTACATCATCGGAAAGTATGTGACAGATGATATATGATAGAGTTGTTTCTTCTAATTACAAACAATGTTTGTTTTAGCAATATCAGGACTATTGACAAAGAAATAGATATGTTAATAAGTATATTATCGAGTTTCAAAGGCTAATAGAATGCAACCAACTATAAAAGTTCTAAGAGGACTAAGGACAACAATGAGTATTCTATCCATTAGTAAATTTATTTTACTATTATGCTTTTTTTTCTATTTACTAATTTGTTAATTTTATTACACATAATAATCTATTTTATTCTTTCAAACAACTTAAGAATAGAATAATTTTAGTAGCTAATAGGTAGATAGTCTTCGTGGTAACAAAACTCTTACTTACATTATATTACTTGAAGTAATTAGTATACTTGCAATCCAAATTTTGCATCAAGGCTTTACCAAATCCTAATACAAACTAGACTTCTCCATTTTATACTTACATGAGTCCTAAGCTAATTTATGACTTCTGATCAAACTCTTATGATTAGTCACTTTTTCTTGATCAATTATGACTCCTGGTTGTAGTCATTTCTTTAATTCTCATGGTTAATAATAACTCTTCTAACACAGTTAATTCCATTATAATTGATGGATTTTAGCCTTATCCTCCTGTTTTGTCTTGAACAATCATGGTTCTTTTATGATTGATATGTGGATGTATATTTTTGTTTATGTAAACAATGCTCTTATATTCATTTATTTTTTTTAAAAAAAATGAATATTTTCTCATTATAATTGTACTAAAATTGATTTAGTTAACGAAATATGATTGGAAAGTGACACTATTCATCCAAAATGATCTACGATGTTACAAAATATACATGACATGTCAATCATTTTAGCCAATTAATTCAAATTAAAACAACAAGTTTTAAGTATGATACGTGAGCTTTATAAATTATACTTGATCCTTTATTTCTTGTATAAAATAAATCTCCATTTCCTCTTTTAAATTTAAATACTTCTTTTTAAAAATTACTAAGACAGCAGCCTTAAACTTTATTATGATAAAACCTATGTCCATAACTTGTTATAAAATTTCATAGATTGTTTATCTCATTTTAACTTGTTCATTATTAGTGTTACAAAGAATATATAAAGGGATAACTTTAGTCCATTCTTTAAAAAGGTATCTAATAAAAAAGAAGTTCATCCCTTTACTTTGAATATTAAACAAGAAATACTTCCCCTTCAAGACAACTATGCCACTCAAAATACTTTTAAGAAATCCATTCCATTATAGCCAAGTATTTCTTATGCTGATTACATTAGATGGATGGAAAGACTACAACACTACTTTGGAAAATAATGGAGGCTTCAAAAGATTTTTAACATAATTTAATTATCTAAGGTCAATTAAAAACTCAATAAAGAGCTTTTGACTGCCCTTTCTCTATTCTAGTAGAAGTCCAACAACATCTTTGTATTTAGGTAGGGAATGCAAACCATCACTTTACATGATTTTCACCATAATAAATGGCCTTTATCTAGCTAGTGAGAAGCTTTATGATTTCACATAGATTGATATCAGTCCATTTGAGGATTTAGTATGTTGCCTCCAATACTTATGTTAAATAGGTTTATATTTTTGCTAAAAATAAGTATTAAATAGGTTTATATTTTTCAAGACCTCATCTATTTTGCTAAGATTCCTTCTATACTTATATATGTTGCCTCCAATTTAGGAGTGTGGGGGTTAGGAGTATATGAAAGGAGCTATCTGTTAGGGTCTTGTACAAGTTAGAGGCAGAACAAGGTTAAGTATTTGGTTTTGGAAAGTGATGACTTGGGTTTTATTCTAACTTTTTTATTGAAGAAAAAGGATAAAGGAGGTTGCTCCAAGTATTTATATTGTGCCTTTGAAATGACAATGTTGGGCGTGGTGAAAGTTCAAAGCAGTACTTAAAGACTAGCACCTTTTCAATTTTCATCCTCCTATAATTCATATTTCATAATATACAGCCAAATTAATCTTTCAATTAGGCCTAAATGAAATTAAGTGAACTCTTTTATTTTCTTTGTTTTTTTCAAAGTGATAATTGGCTTTACAAAACTTTCAATTGAAATCACAATCAATTATAAAAGTTAGATATTTAACCAATTAAGTCTTGATTGAATTAATAGAACCTCTTAAATTATATCAATTTGTCAAATCTAGTCCTTGATCCTTCAATTATATCTTTTGAATCATTATCTTATCCAATCAAAGCCCGAAAAGAAAATTGTTCAGGCAATTCAAAATATTTTAGTTAGATTTTCTTGTCTTGAGATGCTTCTAAAAGATTTTTTGGTTATTAATTAAAAATAACAAGGAATCAAAACAGGTTATAACATATAGTGAAATTTTATATATTTGACCCCATTCATAAATAAGTCAAAAAGGTTAAACTAGGTAGAGGTAGTGCCTCTACCTTTGATTTGTATTCGGCTAGGCAAAAACTTTTAATGGAGGGTTTTGGCAGTAGAGTGGCTCTGCCAAAGTTATAGAATGATTCGAGGTTCAACTAGCTAAAATCTAAAATGTGGGGACCTCTAATGTAATTTACCCGACTTTAGAAGTGTTAAACAAAGTCCATTTGCGCGTGGACTTGTCTGCCTCAAGACTCAAGGATCTTTGCCCACAGAATTTTATATAATCTTTTCTTTGAGAAGAAGAGAAGTCTTACGTTGCAAAGAGCTGAAGCTAAATAAGTTCCGTCAAAAGTCACTATCTTCTTAACAAAAGAGTTACCCAAAGCAATTATTTCTTATTGGTAAGTTCATTTTTGAGTTTTTTAATCTTTGGTTTGTTCTTTTTCTCTGTTTAAGTTGAGATTTCTGCTGCTTTTGGTTTGTATTATTTGATTATTGTTACAGCTCCCAATTCTAGTTGATTTCTCAGCTGGTTTTTTGTTGGCTATTAGTTTTTGTGTCGTGTTAGGTGTTAGCTTAGTGAATTGAGCTTTTCTTGTTCTGGGGTATTGAATTTTGGTAATTGTCGTTCAAGAGACATGACTTTTAGAGTGCTATTTGGTATCTTAATTGATGGAAGTGGTGATAGGAAAAAACAGTGGGTTTGGTAGACTTTCTAAAGTAACAAGCTTTGGTGTATATGAGTTTGAATTTGGACTTTTTTCTTTGAGGGTTTAGGGTGTGGTATGTATCATCTTTCATTATTATAACAAGGAATTTGTAAAGGAGGAATTTTTGGTTTACTTTTTAAAATTTCATAAATGGGGGAGTTCCTTTCTATTGTGATACAATTGTAAAGGAATAAGAATCGGAGAAAGAAAAATCCTTGCGCTGTTTATCGTTATTCTGCTGTATGGTTATCAATTTGGTGAGATAGCACAGATAGGGAATCTCGTAGTTCAACAAGGGCCTGATCGGGTGTTATTTGGAAGGGTTTTTTTTCATTTTGTCTTCAGACAGAAAGATGCAAAGAGTTCGATTATCGTCTCAACAGGCACTGGTACATAAACTAGGGGACTCCCAGATTACATTATCCCCCAAATTTAGAGTGGGTGTGATCCAATCTTCTTTGTTAAACCCAGAGTTTGAGTCATCTCTGCAATGTGAGCCCCTTATTCCTGGGCTTCCTGATGATATTGCACTCAATTGTCTTCTCCGGGTTCCAGTCCAGAGCCATGCAGCCTGCAAAGCTGTTTGTAAGAGATGGCATTTATTGCTTGGTAATAAGGAGCGGTTCTTCACCCGTAGAAAGGAATTGGGGTTCAAGGATCCTTGGCTCTTTGTCTTTTCTTTCCACAAGTGCACTGGAAAGATCCAGTGGCAGGTTTTAGACCTTATCAACTTTTCTTGGCACACTATCCCAGCAATGCCTTGTAAACACAAGGTCTGCCCTCATGGATTTAGATGTGTTTCAGTAGCTCATGATGGTACACTCTTTGTTTGTGGTGGTATGGTCTCTGATGTTGATTTTCCCCTTGACTTGGTTTTGAAGTATGAGATGCAAAAGAATCGTTGGACTGTGATGAATCGAATGATAACAGCTAGATCATTTTTTGCTAGCGGGGTAATTGAAGGGATGATATATGTAGCAGGAGGCAACAGCTCTGACCTTTTTGAGCTAGACTCAGCGGAGGTTTTGGATCCTGTAAAAGGGAATTGGCGTAGAATTGCAAACATGGGAACAAACATGGCATCTTATGATGCAGCAGTTCTTGATGGGAAACTTCTTGTGACAGAAGGGTGGTTGTGGCCATTCTTTTTCTCTCCCAGGGGTCAAATTTATGATCCAAGGACTGATAAATGGGAGAATATGGCTTTTGGATTGAGAGAAGGTTGGACTGGTTCCAGTGTGGTGGTCTACGGGCGCTTGTTTGTGGTTTCAGACCTTGAACGGATGAAGCTCAAGGTTTATGATGCAGAAAGTGATTCTTGGGAAACAATAGAAGGGCCTCCCTTACCAGAACAAATTTCTAAACCATTTGCTGTCAATGCTTGGGATTGCAAAATCTATGTTGTGGGTAGGAATCTTCATGTTGTTGTGGGTCATATCTCTAGGCTGCACCAAAAGGGCATTTGTGAGAAGAAATGGGGCTTCAGTGTTAGATGGCATGTGGTGGATCCGCCAGATAGTTTCTGTAACTTGACACCTTCAAGCTCTCAGGTTCTTTTTGCATAGCTTTCCAGCTTTATTTGTATCTTGTCTTGTATTGTACTGAATAAGCTGTAATTATTTAAAATGTACAATGGTAATAATTGGCTGCTGCAGAACCAATCCATCAACTATACTGTTGTTTGATGTTTTTTCTCTTCTAATTCTCGCACTGGGATGTCGTTGTATTTTGTGTAATTGTTGTTATCTTACTGAAAAACAGGTCCATGAGAGTCCGTAAACGTTAGTGATTACCTTGGATACAAGCTCTTGTCTTTTTCCAAGTTCTTTTTCAACTTCTTTAATACCAGTATTTTGGTATTTTCAGTAAACAAAACATATAAATAGCTATTACCATGTTACATTTTGGAGCGTGCTTCAATGATTCTTCTTGAATTCTCCAAACAAGTGCTGTAACGGAAACAACGATTGAATTCTTCTTGAATTCCAGATGCGGCAATGATCAGATCTCTCCAGCTACTGCACAGGATTCCAAAGTGGAGTTCTGTCACATATATACTTGTAGCAATCAGAAAATGATGCGATACAAAAGGCTCGAGTCTGCAAGGCCGGGATCTTGGGGCCATCTTTTTGACAAAATAGAAGAAGCAGAAGACATCTGTATTCAGCTGCAGCGTAGGAGATAGTACTACTACAACATTTCCACTGCTTTATCTGAAGAGAAGCAAAATTGGATGATCTGAATGTAACTTTATAGCCTATGATTAATCGCACGGAAATTATTTATTCGAGTGTTATAATATATCACATTTGCCGAAAAATCTTTACACTTGGGAGTTCATCTAAATTTTTGGGTTAAGCGCAAGATGATGCAAAAATCTGTCTGGTTTCGATAGAGTCAATGTCATCAAGATGGTATGAGGATGATATGCTCACACCAGACAGCAATGTTGATGAGAATGAGATTTTCAAGAAAGAGAAGGAACTTTTGGAGATGGGAAATGAGATTTTAGAGACAATGAAACCTTAAAGAGGGATGAGGAAGGAAAAATTAGTTTCAGCAGAGAAGCTGCAAAGCGATGGAAGGAGGCAGGGCAGGCGTGGATTTACGAGTTGGTAATGATTTAGTGAGAAAGCTAGTTTCATCGCCTGTGCTACGAATTATGCTATGAATTCGTTGAAAGAGCAGATAGAAAAAACTGATAGTATTTTTTTTTAATTGAGATTTTTTTTATCAAAAAATAAAAATATGTGCACAGTCCATTTTACTTTATTTACATAGTAAATTCATCACGACAATATATGAAAATCAATTTATTTTCATGATAAAGTAGGGAACAAATTTTTAACATGTAAAATATCTTCTTCTTCTTTTTCTTCATGCAAGCAATCCAGACACCATTTTGTTGAGCAAACAGTTTTTTGCTTTAGTTTTTAGAATTTTTGGCAAAATGTTTTTAGTTAAAAATCTTTTATCTTATTTATATTTTTGTTTTTCATTTTTACAAAACATGTCTTTTTATTAATAACATATTTTTTAAATAAAAACTTATCGTGATATGAAAAATAAGTTTTAATTAAAAAAAATATATCTCATTATAACAAAAATTTAACAATAACAACATATTTAACATCACTAGCATCTTCAAATGTCGTCATACTTTCGCATTCAAATTCATTACTAGCTGACTCTACTTCTTCATCATATCTTAAAATCATAATCCTTATATTTGAATACTTTGATGCATAATTCACAGGTCTTTGACACCTAAAATATTTATTCTATCACTTATGTTTTGGTTGAACATTATTTTTTTATTTTTTCTTCTATTGTTGCAGCCTGCTTTTTAATATATAAAGGTTCGACAACTTTAGGTACTGTTATTGGTTTTGTTAGTGCATTATCCTCTCTCATGAAATTTGACTTCCAATCATGAGAGGATCTCCAATAATCATCTGGTCTTGCATTACCTTTTCTTTTCAACTATTTTCCATCTTTATAACCGTATGCATCATATTTTTAATTTCTAAATAATGTTGCAATTCAATTGCATTAGCAATACTTCTATTTAAACCATTTAAAAATCTAGCTATTTTGGCTTTCCTATCTTCAGAATCATTAACTTTAATCATAGTTATTTTCATCTTCTTAAAATACTCATCAACACTTTTAGAACCCTAAGATAAAGATTACAATCTATTATATACTTACTTATAGTAATGATTAGGGACAAACCTCTTTCTCATAATTGCTTTCATCTCCCTTCACGTGTCAATAGATCTTTCTCTATTACGCGTCTTACTTATAACAAGTTAATTCCACCAAATAATAGCATAATCAGTGAATTCAACTACAACTAGTTTTACTTTCTTTTCTTCTGAATATCGATGGTAGTCCAATACAAATTCCACTTTCTTTTCCTAATTCAAATAAGCATTTGGATGATTTTTTCCTTGAAATACTGGAGTTGTTTTATATTACCTAAATTACGATATAAATCATCATGATCATCAAAATTTCTCCTTTACCTGAAATCCCCCATTTTGCCAAAATCTACCACCAAACTCTCTCCTTGGTCATGTCTTATATAAAGGATTTTGGTGTGTACAAGAATTCCTTTCATGATTAACTACATCATCACCATCAAAGTTTTTAGCCACACTTTCATCTAGAGGAGAAAGAGCTTGTCTAGTAGATATTTTGACTTTTTTTCCCCTTACAAATAGGAAAATCAAGTCTACTAATCATCTTAATACTCAATTTATCCTTCTTTCTCATCAAAGCCTCCATCATTACTTCCAACCTATCTTGTCTTTCTACAAGATCGTTTGCCTTTGATTATTTCATACTTTTTTATGATATTATGAATACCTACAATAAAAGTTAGGAGCAAAGAAATATTTCCTCACACATTCTTTCACGTGTTTACACTTGATTTAATATCACTTCACTCATGTTTCATACAATTCAAACATGCTTTTTACTCTAATAATCTCAAGATGCCCTTTATCTCACTGTTCCCTTACTTAGATTCTTAAAGATAACTTAGCAACTTATGAAATAATCAATTAAAACAACATCATGATTTTATAATCATGAAGACTCAAGAATAAAGAAATATATGAAACTAATCAAAATAAAACTTTAGGACAAATTTATAAATAGTGAAGTAAATTCATACAAAATATAATGACAAAAAGAAGACACAAAATAAAAGCAATGGAGTTTATGTTAAAGATTCAAAGAAAACTAACTAATTCAATAAGTCAAGATTCAACTTTAAGAATTTCAAAAAAAAAAATTAAAATAAAGCAAAAAAGATCTATACTACTCAAATTTAAATGAAACAAGGCAAGATAATCTAAGAAAAACAAGAATTCAATTCGGCAATACCAAGATTTGGTATGTACCTATTCAGCAAAATCAAGAAAATATTCAAGAAACTTTCGGCCAACCCTAAAATTCAAGTAACTTGTCAATTCAATCAATTCTTATAATTTTTATTCAACTTTTCCTTCTTATTTTATCCACACATTTCAACAAGAACAAGATTTTTTCCCTTTTTTTTACCCTAGTCCGAAATCAAGAAAGATAGAAAATAAAGATCAAGAACACAGTTCTTCTTTGATGTGTTCGGCAAAATCCAGAAACTAAGCAAGATGATATTTTTATATAAAGGCTTAGATGCTAACTTTGAAATAATAAGAGAAGAATAAAGTCTTTTATAAAAGAAACAAAACCCTAGCCAAAACTAGAAAGAAAGAAAATCAAGAAACGACATAAACTAAAGATTAAAGGGATATAACCTGATAATAGCACAAGCTCTATTACCAACTGTTGAGGACACCTACCAAGATGCCCTAAAATTATATTTGAATGGTTTGCAACTTCACCCAAGAAGAACGTACCTTGGTTAACCAAAGTTATACGCAATGATCACCCTCGCCTTACACCTATAAAGAGATGCGAATGAGTAGTATAAAATTATGATGAAGTTGATTAATCATTCGAAGAGTTTGCAAGTTCAATCAAGAACTTGGTACGAGAATCACACAAAAGATAGAAAGAATATTGATTTCTTTATTAAAAATAGTCTTTTTTTCTAACCTCAAAAAGTCTCTATAAAAGAGTATTTATACTAGAAAGAATCATAAGTCTAATAGGATATCCCTACTGAATATAGATAAACCTAATAAATAATAATATTCTAATGAATCTAAAATTAAATAAAGGCTCTAATACCTCTAAGAATCCTAATAATAAATAAAAGATAAATAAAACAATAGCTTAACTGATTTAAATAAGACTAAAGTTGTTTTTGTAATCTGTTGGCAAAATCAAAGCCTAAATTCAAACACACGATTCTATCTCGTCTTAATGAATTAGAATGAGTGTCATATATCACTAGAAATAAATGGATGTATACTTTCCAGTGCAACCATTTTTTAAAAAAAAATATGCATATAGTTTTCATATGTAATTATTGAAAAATAATTGTAAATATTACCACATAAAGCTCCGATCTTATTTAAAAAGTATGAGATAATTGAATAATTTTTTAATCATCATTGTTATTATTTATTTTAACAAAATTTTATTTTAAATTATATATATACATATAAACAGAAGAAGAAGAAGAAGAAGATGAAGGCCAAGAGCATTAAGTCTAGGCTCGAGTGTCTGGTCTTAAAAAAAAAAAAAATTGATGTGTCTAACTCTTGTAGAGCAAGCTCACAAACCTAGGCTTTTAAAAAGAAGCAAAGGTGCGTCTTTTTCTAAAAAAGCAAACGACATGTCATCCACTAATATAAATGATGTGTGTTTGCTACAATTATTTTTTATTTCCCTCTAATTATCGAGAAATCAAGGTTCGAGTTTTTAGATTCCTGAAACCAGTTTTCAACATTTTTTTTCTAAAAAACATCTAAAAAAATAAATTTAAAAAAGAAACATTCTTAAAACCTCAATAACCTTATTTCCAAGTACAAAACACAGCCTAAAATTTAAAAATCAAATGACAATTATCAAACTATTAACTACTTTTTTCAACATGATTAGAGACAAAAACCGCTTTTATCAACACCAAGGGCACATGTTTCATCAAACCTGGGCTGTCTTTTGTCAATTATGTAAGAAAATAAAATATTCAAACATTAAACATGGCATGTGAGGCAAAGACAAAAGTGCGAACCTAAACAATTTTGTTGTGCAAAAGTCATCTAAAGTAGAAAACAGCCGGTCGTCTTGGTTGTTGGAAATTTCAGCTTCACAGACCAAAAACATTGACCACAGCTAATTTACATGGGGAAAATGACACAACAAAGCTTAATCAACATGATCACATGCTTAACAAAAACATATTAAACGGTTGCCGATTAAGCCGAAAAATGCAATAGTGAAAGGATGAGGAAAAATAATTACAACACAATGTATTATTCAAGGTAAATAAATTTAAATTTACAATCCTCAGAGCCTTAATTTGAGGCCAGAAGAATAATAATTAAAGAAACAAGTGGGGAGAGATTCCCGCCTATAAACTTCACCTTCAATCTCTTCTCTCCTCTTTCTTCTCTCACATTTATATAAACAAATATATTTATATTACTATAAGCACATTCACTCCTCTCTTGCCTTGTTTCTCTCATAGTTTTTGGAGAAAACATGTCTCACTATTTCTTGGATCTTTCCCCATGTTGTTTCTTTGTTTCTATAACCCAAAATTGAAAGAAAAGAAAAACTATACTGCATGTACGTGCAGTTTCGACTCCATATTTTAACTGCAGTCTCTCTAACTTTGTGTGGCCTCTTCTTACTTTACCTATGCCTCTTCTGCGCTTGCTGCTTCTGTTTTTCATTGACTAGAAGATTAGCATAGAGAATCTCATTCCACGCATCCGGCACACCGGGAAGACACCAATGGCTGCAGTCTTGGAAATGTAACGGTGATTTCCTTTCCTCCGGAGACAGGTTTTGCTTCCTATAGACTGAAGGGTGCCCATCCTTCCGATAATCAGTCATTTGTGTAACATTTAGGTATGTGACATGTGTTTTCATGTTTCTCAACACTTTCTCAAGAACCAGCATCTTCGGTGGATACTGCCTTAGGTATGTGACGTTTTTTATGGGTTCAGCCTCACTGTCACATTGCCCACCAGAATTCCATTGTCCACCGCTGCATAAAGACAGAAGCAACAAATATTAAATTACCTGCTCCAAAGCTACAATGGTGCTGAAATTTAAACAAAAATACAAAGAGAACGGCAATCAGCACCATTCCTATCTGAGAATTCCAAGATCAATCTATAGTTTCTTATTTTAATGTCTTGAGGCCATGAAACTAACAAGATCTTGAGCGTGAAAACAAATATTACTTTGCCATTACTCCCTCGAAAGTCAAAAGTGGAATCAAATCAAATGATATGGGAGAAGAATACAAGGAAATCTATCATTAACAACTAAAATATTAATTGATAGCACTTCACCTGAAATGGGAAGCAGAATATCCTCTGAAGAAGACCAGAGATTTCATTGGATCTACATTTGCATCAACCCATCTGGCCCATGTTGTCAAAGCTTTTCGAAAGGCCTCTAGAACATTCAACTCATTATACACATGATTCCCTTCTTGGTAATAATCTTTCCTGCAAATACCAGCAGGTGGTTTAGTTTCCTCCAGAAAACAGAGAAAACGAAAAACAATAGAACCGTAGAGGTAAATTATGAACTCACCCTTTGGAAGTTTTGTCATGAGTCCACCAGTGTCCAGTATTGAAGACAATGACATCTGCACTTTTATATTGACTGGAAGACCTCCCAACTAAATCCAGCCTAAGTGTCTCCTTCATCGATCCATCTTTTTCGTGCATTTCCCATTCTTGAACTAAGAAAGGCGATACAAAGAAATCAATTGTGCAGTTATAATCCTGCCAATCATGCAACGACAGATTTCACAAAGTTAGGAGAAAACAAATCGAAAATACAAGAAATTCAGTTACAAAGATTGAGCAGATGGAATTGATAACCTACTTTGAATAAAAAGGAGTATGAAGCTTCCCCTCGAAAATGATGTCTTCCATTCACTTCAAAAACCTTGCTTTGATCTTTCACTGATCCTTTTAGAATACAAACCAGAGACTCCCACATATTCCTGTTCAGGGAATCGCCAACGAAAACAAGTCGCTTTCCTCTCAACATATCCAACATATGACGAGGATTCAACCTGAGCAAAACAATTCAGATTAACAAACCTTGGAATTAAAAATAAATTTATTTGATTAACCCTTTTCAATTGAAATGTTGTACGAATCATACACCACAACACGAAGTTGATTGATGCATCCAATGAACAGGAGAAGAAACTTTCTAAATCAGGTAGCAGAGGATAACTGACAGGCCAAAAATAATTGGATCGCTTATAATTGTACGTCCAAATCCTCACTAATCTCAAAACAAGCATGAAATCCAAAATATAAATTGATAAATTGGTGTGATTTTCTACGAACCCAAGCCCCGCCCCAACAGAAAAGTTTCCCCATAAAAAATAGCAGAAAAACTTAAAAAAGAAACTAAATACCTTGGTAAAGTGCATCCTTTAGGCTTCCATTTATATTTCTGGTAGTCTTTATCAGGCCTACCATTAATTATACAATTAAACTGCTCATCAATCAATGAACAAGACCCGGGTTTGTAAAGCGGATACGAATCATCCTTGACCCATTCTCCATCAAAAAAATCGCAATTTACCAAATTCTGCACCCGATTATCAAATCCCTGCTTCACTTCCTTCCCTGAATTGGTTTCATTGCTCTGTTTTGTCGCATTACTTTGTTTCTTCACAAGTGAAGCAGTAAAATTTGATGACACTGTCTTACCTGCATCACCTGTAAAATTTGATGACACTGTCTTACCTGCATCACCTTTATCTTGATTTCCAGAACCTTCCTTTACCAAAGAACCTGACTTCGTGCGTGTGTTTTCACTTTGATTTGCTGCTACCTGGATTGTAGTTGGGTTAGCAACTGTGGTTTGATTTGGCTTTAAAACTTGACCTTCATCAGAATTCACTGCAGTTTGAGTTTTATTATTTGCAAAGGCTGGCCCTTTAATGACAACTGAAGAATTAGAGGTCCGGTTTGGTTGCAAAACTGTGATTTGAGTGAGGTTTTTTACACTTATTGGGTCTTTAACTTCTGTTCTAGAATTGGGTGATAAGGTGTCATTAGATCTAGTAGTGTTTTGTGAAGGCATTGAAGAGAAACCACGGCTTTGCTCTTGTGAGGTGGCTGCTGATGTGTTGTTGGGCAAGAAGTAAGAGAAAATCGAAGAAAATTGAGATCTATGAGAATCAGAAGAAGCAGTACTAGTGCTGGTACTAAAAATATTAGTAAACCAGGGAGACGATGAGTTTGGAGAAGGACTGAATGCCAAGAAGATAGTGAAAGCAACAAAAGCAAACATGAAGCCATAAGCGAAAGTCACAGTTCTCCTTGTTTTAAGGAGAGAAGATAGGTTCTTCATATCTGTAATGATGTTACCTCCACTGATGGAAGAGAGGTGTTTGCTGGCTGTTGTGTCAGCCATGGAAACTGAACACTTTATCTTCTTCTCTGGTTTCTATCTCTGAAAATAGAGAGAGGGAGGGAGGAGGAAATGGTACTGTTGTTTAAGAGTGAGACAGAGGGAGTTGTGTGGTGTTTAGAAGTCTAAAGTGAAAGTTGATGGTGTCTTAGAGAGAGAGAGAGAGAGAGAGAGAGCAGTGGAGAGACAGTCTTCTATACGACAGCGTCTAGAGAGATGAAGTTTGTTTTCCTATGGGTGGACGAGGAAGAGACGATAGTTGTCATTCGTCAAAAATTGTTTTGAGGAATAATACCCATAATTTATTATTATTTTTTTACATAAAATAAATTATATATATATATATACATTATTTTGATTTGTAAATATTAAAAATAATTTTTAAAAATTAAAAAAAATATTTTAATATTTAAAAATATTTTAAACCGTCACAATTACTATACTATAATCACAAACATATTTTTACTATTAATTTTTATTTTTTATAGCAGTGTAAAGATGTGATGCTTATTAAATAGTACTTGAAAAATATGGTAATGATTTTTAAATATATATATATATATATATACACACACTTCATTGGAACATTTCGCAATCATCTAAGAAAACTTATTAATGGGCTGGGGATACTGCACATTTCTTTCCAAATCATTTTAACCGTTTTTGTACAGTAAATTAGGTGCATTTATTTTCTATCGCATTTCCATGCCGACAATATCTCATACTTCCATAATTCCCTGGATTTATAAAAACTAAATAATCTTTAAATTTGGTTTTTCAATCTAAAATACCATCAATCCAATTTCGTAATTAGGGGCGCAGCTAAGGGAGATTGGCAGAGCCGGGCTTCCGGAAAATAAATAAAATAAATAAATCCCTTATTCTTCCTTTAACAATTTAGAATTTTAGAGTTATTAAAATTTAAATTTGACTCTCTAGAAAAAAAAAATTAGTTGTTTAAAAATCCTTTAATCTGTAATTATTATAAAGAAAAAATATTTATACCAAATATTTTTTTTTAAGTTTTACCGAACTAGTAATTACTTATTTGGAATTGCGGTAACAGTGGTAATTTAAAGTGATTTTCACTTAAAATTATATTAAAATGAAATTTTTTATTTTTAAAAAATTATTTTTTAATATCAGCACCTCAAACTATTTGAAAATATAAAATATTTATTTAAAAAAATAATTTACACTAAAAAAAAAAAAACCTAGCAAGAAAAATTTTAAATCTCCTAGGAATTTAGGATCAGCTTATCAATAACAGGGAAGTGGCAGATATGAATCCCACCTCCTGAATTAGGGACACCCTTGTAATTCAACTTCACATCATTCAGTTTTATCTCCCTTTCTTACCCCTTCACATTAGAAACACTTTTCCGTGTGGGACCGTATGCGACCTGTGAAGTACCCAAAAGTCCGTACGCGAGATTCAAAATCAACGGTCAATATTTAAGCAGTGCCAACTCGATAATTTTACTAGGGAGTCGTCGGTGAGCGGCTGTGTGGCTGTGGCGTTATGTGATTGGATGGACCCACCAAGCGGAGAATCCAACTGTAACTATAATTGTGCTGGAGCCAGCGCGCACCGCCACTAGATGTATCTCATGTCATTGTCGTTTTGGTACTGCTGTTATGTAGTATACCCTGTTTCTAGTCATGCCATATGTGTCGTTTTGAATAGTTGCTATGAAATCTGTAACTATTTCTTACAATAAGTTACATGATAAAGAGTAGATTTAAACCATCTAGTAGGGGCAAAATAAAAAGAGCATAAAACTAAGAGGTTTGTTTTCCCTGTAATTTCAGGTTTGAGCTCTATAATTCTAATATGATGGCTACCGGAAAATTATATGGTCGTTAACTTAGAATTGTGAAATTAATCGAGTTACACACAAACCGGTCTGGAAAGAAAAAAAAAAGAATTGGAAAGTTCATCTTTTCTTTTTTTTCTACATGTTTCCTATCAAAAAAAAATATTTACTATTGTATTTCCTCAAATTTAAACAATATAAGTTGGTAGGTTATGAAGTAAATTCATTGATAGGCCAACATCTAAGGATATTTTTTTTTTATCTAAGAATGAATAAATTCATTTCTTTTTATATATATTTTATGTGAAACTGTGTATAATTATTTTAAGTAGATTCAATAAAATTACGCAAAAAAAACTAAAAGGAAATGCTATTTCACTATAAAAATGACAATTTAAAAATTATAAGTGGGATTTTAGGTTTGTACATATTGTGATTTGACATCGTAGAAATGGCCATTTGAAAATTACGTGAAGGATTTTGGATTTGTACACGTGGTGATTTGAAAATAATGTTGGGGGATTTGGGTGGATTGGTGATGATAATGGCATTTTTGTAATTTTCAATAAAGAAACACTAAATATATTTTTTTCTCTGCATGGTTATTTCTTCGCCACATTTTTTTCCCTTCAAATCACCATATTGCTAGAAAAAGAAGGAGAGAATAAAGCACCAAACTAATAGATGAGAGAGAGAGAGAGAGAGAGAGAGAGAGGGAGCATCTAAGAGAAGAAGAAAACGTTGTAAAGAAAGGGATTGGGTGTAATCCACCTTTAATTTGAACTCTGCTTTAACACTCTCTTAACCCTAAAACTCTATTTTTAATTTTATCTCAAATATCATTGCTATATATTTCAAACAATTTCCTAACGGTATTGCCTCGGAAAATATTTATTTTTTATCCCTTATAACAGGAAGGGTGATAGAACATTTATCACTGTTTGGGAATGCCCGCATTTCTAAAAAAATCATTTTTAAAAAAGAAATTAATTATTTTTTATGTTTTAGATCATTTTAATGTACTGATCTCAAAAATAATTTTTAAAAAATAAAAAACATTATTTTGATATATATCGATATGAAAAGTACTTTGAAAAGCAACCACAACTACACTCTCAAACACACACAAAAAAAACATGGATTATAGATGGTTTTAACCATTATGGTCATTGTAAGCTCATCAAATTTTTTAGGGGAGTTTGAGAGTGTTGTTGCGATTATTTTTAAAAATATATTTTAATTGAAAATACATTAAAATAATATATTTTAAAAAAAAATTTTACATCAACGTATTTGATCTAAAAAATACCAAAAAAATTATATTTTTATATTTTTTAAATACAAAAATAAACAAGTTGTTGTATCGACCATTTCCAATTCTTTGTCTTCTAACCATCGAGTAGTATTCCAAAAGGCCAAAAGAAAAGAAAAAAAGCTCGGTATGATTGAAAAGGAATCTGTGTTGAAAACTGATGCGAATTCTTGTTAACGCGATCTCCAGTTAGATATGCTTGTGGCAACAGTTTATACGGATAGACATGCTTAGCTGTTTTCGGTATGACAGTGCATGAGTTTTTTTTAAAAAAAAGAAAAAAAACCGTGTCTTGATATCTTTATATTAAAATTATTAAAAATATATATATAATTAATTTAATATTTCTTTCCATTTAAATTAATTTAATAGATTATTTTTGTCGCAAAAGATCTTTCTTTACTCGGATTGGATCTTCAACCGAATTAGTTTGAACGGAAGGGATTGGAATACAAATATCCATAATAATTAAGAAGATTGAAACAAGTGGTTGAATAAACATCACATGATGCAGCTACTCTTCAATTTAATGCTTACAGGAATGAAGTAGTTGAAGAGGGGAAGTCTATTAAATTTTTATTTAAAAATATATTAAAATAATATTTTTTTATTTTTAAAAAATTAGTTTTAACATAGCATGCTAAAATGATATAAAAATATAAATTTTAATTTTTTTTAGAAACGTAATTCCAAACCACCAAATCATTATATATATATATTTACTTACCGGACTAGGCTATAATATTAATCTATCAAATATAAGATCAACAAGGGAAGGGGAGTCCACCAAATTTGAATATATTAACAGCTTAATGAGTTATGAATGAGTTAATTTATAAGATGGAGAGAAGATCCGTACATATTAGCGTGGACTTGGCTGGACTTGTATGCATCAGCATTCATTTAAACGCGTCATCCTCTTTTATATATATATATATAAAGAGGGGCCCACTAAGCTGTCGGTGCTTAAAATAGTTGCTGATCTCCTTTAATTTTCTTTATGAAAGAGTTCGACGTTCCTTAGTCCTGTGTTCTTCCTTGGTAGTGGAGAACAATGTTACGAGCATGCATCAGCATAATCGGGCCGGGTGCTGAGGTGCCCATACATTTTCCCTTCTTTCTCTTTCTTTTTTAACGTTTTCAGGAACACGGCCCTTTCAAGTTTAAACCAAACCAATATTAAAATATTCAGAACATTTTAATTTAGAAATGCAAATATCTTATTTCAGTAAACATGTTGATATATCTTGAGATCGATGTTACCTAACAGTTTGATATCAAACAGTTACCAGTTTAAATCTCATCTTTCTCATTTGTTTGATAAAAAGTAAACAAGGTAGTATGAACTCGTACAAGTTTTGAATCTAAAGGACTTTCACTTGAAAGGATATATTAAAGAATAATATAAATCATATCTTAAAACCTTATCTAATAGTTTAAGCTATTGAGTTGAAATGATTATTTGACATATGATGCGGGTAGGATTAAATTCAATTTCTAACATAGTAAAAAATATGTCAATATTACATATACATTTTACTATATCATAATATTTTAATTGAAAAACATTATATACACTTAAGAAAATAAATTTTATATATATCGCTTAAATGTGAAAGAATTATTAAAGCTAATTAAGTATTTAAATGGAAAACTAATTTTTTTCTATAACAAAAATCATTCTCATCCCAAATTCTGTTTTAAATTTATGTGTTTTTATATTAAAGGTTAATTTTTTCTTATCAAGAATAAATCATTTTTATTTTTATAAATAGATCATGCAAATAAATTCTATTTATACTAATAAATTTGAAGTACTAACTTATGCATTTTTATTATTAATGCAAAAGAATATGAAGTACTAACTTATGCATATTAATCACACGACCAATATTAAATACTAATATCATTTTGACTCGTCAGAGAATTACTTAATAAAATATTAAAATAAACATACCTAGTGAGGAAGCTGCCTTTTCTTTTCATCTTGATCTCATAATTTGTATAAGAAGGCATCAATCAACACAATGTATTAGGAGTATCTTTCAACGTCATCTAACTGCCCGATTTGCGGATTACAGCTTTCAAAACGAGGAAACAACATCGGAATATCCAAATCAGTAAAATATTCGGCGGTGAGCACCTAGTGTTTGTGGTTCCAAACTCATATTCACTATTTTTTATTTTTTATTTTTTTATTTTTTAATGGATGGGATTTAAAAAAAAAAAAAAGTTATTTTGTACGGTTAACTAGATTTTTTTTTCCTGTGATTTCAATGGATATATCCTCGCATCTTCTTAGTCTTTCCTATCTCTGTGTGTGTGTGATAATTCATAAAAATAACTAATAAAATATTACTAAGTATCATTAAATTTTCCATTATATTCATATAACAATTTTTAATATATATTTTTTAAATTGTTTTTGCACTAAAAAAAGCTATCCAGGTCACGAAATGTTTTTTGATGGCCAATGAATCAGTACTGAAATCTCTCTACCCATCTCCTTACTTAGCCCATGTTTCAAATCAAATCTTTTTCGAGTTGTCCTGACATGACACAATTAGCTTTGTGAGTTAAAAAATAAGCCAGATGACTAGAAGTAAAGTGGTCTCAGTTTAAATATAAATTTCAAGATGATGTATATTTTATTAAAAAATAAATATTAAGAGGATGAGCAATTGGATCGATTTGGGTTTCACGTCTTAACTCGTCAAACCCGCGAATCAAATCATGGATTTTATTAGGTTTTCAATTTTTTGTTAGACAATTTTTTATTTAATCATATTATAAAAAAAAATAAGTGCCCATAAAATAAGCACCGATTCAATGTTGGGACGTTTGGTTAAAACTTTGATAACTCCACAGAAAACAAGTTGAAATAAATTATAAAGTCCGATTCCTAATGAATTGAAGTTAACCATTCAAACCCATGATCCAAACCATGGACTCAATCGAGTTCAACATTTTTTTATAATGTTTATCTAATTATATGGCAAAATTATAAATGCTTGTAAAAATCAAGAACTAACTAAACATTAGGACGTTTGTTTGAGATCGCGATAAATATATAAATATAAAACAAACAAATTATGTTAACCAATTAAAAATCAATAAAATATTAAAAGATGAAATTGAAAAAAATTCAGTAAGAAAGACCAATAATGACCTAATTGTGAAGGATCAAACTAAATAAAAAATAATACAGAAAATGAAAAAAAAAATGATCAACACACATGCCTAGGGTAACTTATGCATCTAGGCCTACTAATTTTTTTTTCTTTTTTATGGGGCAATACCGTCATGATATTTGTTTTTTGAAAAAATAACAGATAATGCGTCGCTTGCTTCACCTAGATTCTGGTAACTAAAGGTCACGAGAAAGTTGGGGTGAAGGTGTTTTACTCCAAAACAATCCATCTTAAGTCATATTTTAACCCAAAAACAACTAAAAAACACATTATAAACCTAGATAAATCCATGTATGCCTTCAAATAACAAAAAAAAAAAGGTTCAAAAACAAAAAATAACCTAAAACCCAAAAACTACTCGATGCCAAATTTGCTTTTTCAAGCAATTTAAAGTGAAAGAACACCTTAATGTAACTCTTCTTATCGAATGAAACCTGTAAGATAGACTATTTTAGTTATTGGAATCGTTCTCAGTCAATATTTTCTCTCTCTACCACTAAAATCCAATGACTTTCTCTCTTTTACTTCAAACAAAGGATCGAAAAATTAAAAAAAAATGAAGTTTTGGATAAAAAGTGAATTTAAAAAAAATAAAGAAGTGGAAAATGAGTATGTTACAAGCTAAGAGGACCAAAGTTAATTTCTTTGTCAAATTCAAAACGGTTATCTAGTTTCTCCAGTTTTTCATATTGGTCCCATCTATTTTGATTGTGCTTTTTCTTAACAAAATAAATGTAATTGGACTTCATTTAGTTTTTTTTTGTTTTGCTTTCTATGAGGTTATCATATTTTTTTAAAAAAATCTCAATATTGGTTTGACTCGGGTCGCAGGGTGACTGAGATCAATCTTCCCTCACATCTTCTCAATATTAAGAAAATATTGTTGTCTTAATTTTTTTAAAAAAGTTATGTCATGCTTTTACCGGTCATTCAAATTGTCTTTTGACCCATTAAACTGAATGATTCATTTTGGATCAACTTCCACACGATTTAATTCAAAACTCAATCTAGGCAAGAAACCTGGTCAACAGATTTCAAGATTATTCGATTTAATAATACTATCAAAAAATATATTTATATTGTAACAGCCCCAAAATTTCTAGCAATATATTTGAAAATTCATGAATTTTATTTTTTCAAAATTATTTTTACACAAATTTCCCAAGTTATTATTTATTTAATTATTTGTCCCCTCTTTTTTTTAATGTAATAAAAATACAAGAATTTTACCCAGGAGTTACATATATTCTTAATAATTTTTTAAATTTAAAAAAAATAACCCTAATCAAATTTACTTGTAATATATTATACGGAGTCACAAGTCAAGACAAACTAGCATCGGTTTGTTCGAGTGGCTATATGTACTTCGGGGATTCCCCGAAGTTTTACCTTTCCCTTTCTCTTTTATTTTTACCTCCTTAAGAAGGTGGGACTTGATATAGTAGGAGTACACAACAAGCTGCACAAAAAAAAAGAAAAGAAAAATGTAGGCTTTTGCCTCTAGTCCAAATGATTTATTCAAAGTTTTAGCTTAATTAATAATAATCAATCAAGTGGTTAAGAATCAATTAGAAAGAAAGAATATTCTTGATTTGAATCCTATCACTTACATTTCTCAATTCACTAAATATACAATTGAATGAGATATCGAGTTGATAGGCTATCTCTAATACAATTTAACTCTTTGAAATAATCATGTCAAATCAAAAATTTTATCCATAACATAAAAAAAAAAAGGTTTATGTTACACTTTTATATCCTTCCATAATGAAAAGATGTTATTCCCAAGATATTCCACAATGTGGGAACCAATAACAAATAGTTGAACACTACAGCAACATACTGATACATGATGGAAATCTCCCTTCCTTGTTTGTCAAAGTGAAACGAAAAATAGAACCCTTGAAAAGTACTAACAATGTTATTTCACGTTGACAATGTCTATATCAAAGCCATTTTGGAAGGACTGAGGGAAAGTTTACATATTACATAAGTCTGGTCCTGCTGGTGCTGATTTTAGATCAAGTTGTGACTTATGCATGAGCGTCTGGCCCTGCTGGTTTTGAGTTGAGAAGTGGCTGAAGAGCCTTCACAACAATAGTCATGTTTGGCCTAAAGTCTGCTTCATATTGAACACAAAGTGCTGCAACTGCTGCTAACTGATATACCAATTGAAAAACACAGAAATGAGGACAAGATACAGGGGAAAAAAAAAACAAGTGCTTTCAAGCATCCACCAAAACTTCAAATTGCCTAATCCCAACATGTACTTGAAGCTATTTCCTTTCCATCAGAATCAATAGCAGAGACTAACCGATTGCTTGATAATTTGTGTTGAGGAAAAACAAGGGATAATAGTATGCACCTTGGCAACTGCCTTTGGAGGGTAATCATTGTTTAGCTTCGGATCCACACATTGCTTCACTTTATCCTCACTCAATCTTGGTGTTGCCTGCAGCAATTACATCTCTTCTGGGTAAACTCACAAATGGAGAATTGCAGAGGAAAGGGAGGCCCAAGTATAAACTGAAACATACCCAAGTAACAAGACTCTGTTGCCCTTTAGGCATTGTATGGTCTACTGGCTTTCTTCCTGTCAACAACTCTAGAAGAACAACTCCAAAACTGTAAACATCACTTTTCTGAGTTATCTGTCCAGTCATGGCGTACCTGAAAACAAACCATGGATTAGAAAAGAGAATGCAATCAAATCTTAGAATTTGCAATGCAAGACAATAAGGAAGATGGCAGA
This sequence comes from Populus simonii, assembly GCA_007827005.2. NCBI lineage: Eukaryota > Viridiplantae > Streptophyta > Magnoliopsida > Malpighiales > Salicaceae > Populus > Populus simonii. Next base: position 20,863,292 of record CM017469.2, read on the forward strand.
AATGTTATTGCATAATTAAGAGTTACTACTAGTTGCTAGGAAGGCTAAAAAAGTTCACGCATGTTCTTAGCATCTCTAAGGCGAAAGGTACGCAGGAAAAGCTGCTCCATTTTGGTTTAGGACACAGAATATATACTTCACTTTACTACATTTAGATACTCAATGCTTTCTTAATAGATGAGAGAATGAATGTTGACGATTAGAGTAAGCCAAGACTGCAATTTCAGACAACAGGCTAGTATTAGAGAAGATATGAGGCTTACTCTGGAGCATGGTAGCCAAATGTTCCCAAGACCCTGGTTGAATGCAGTCGAGCAGCAGTGTCAGAATGGGCATTTGACAAGTTGAAATCGGCAATTCTGGACATGAAGTCGTCAAAGAGTAGGACATTGCTTGATCTGACATCGCGGTGAACTATAGGAGGCTGAACCTTTTCGTGCAGATACTCGAGGCCTTTTGCTGCCCCATATGCAATTTTAACTCTCTGGTTCCAGTTCAGAACTGGACCTGGTTCAGCCCCTTGTACACCTTTCCTCCCTGCAGTATAAAATTAACTAAATATGAACAAATTCCAAGAAACAAATGAAACTAAGAAACATCATAACTGGATTTACCATGTAGTACATCATGTAAAGAACCCATTACAGCAAACTGATAAACCAAGATTCGGTTGTTTGCCTCCAAACAATACCCCGTCAACTCCACAAAGTGTTCATGCTTAAGTCTTGAAACTACAGACAGCTGTATGACTCCAGATTCAAACATCGAATCAAAACTTTGTGACCAAAAAATAGCATTTACCAAAAGGAACGCTCCCAATATCTAACCTGTGCTGCAAAATCAGAATCTGGTTCCTGTGAGCTGCTGGTGTCTAGCTTCTTAATTGCAGCACGCATGCCATCACTTAACTTGGCATAGAAAACTCGGCCATAAGAACCTTCTCCAATCAAAGCCTTTGTACCAAAGTTTCCTGTCATCCTATTTAACTCATCCAATGGTATTGCCGGAATTTCAATAGGTAATACCTTCTGTGGAGCTCCATTTCTGGCCGGATTGGCGCTTCTCGGCTCTCCTCTCCCGCTGCCTATAATACACAGTAGGAATTATCACATCAGAAACTTAAGAAACCCAGGTCATTCACCAGAAAACATTAAATGTTTATTCTTCTTGGCTGCTATTCTATTTCCCTTAAAACTATCATCATTCATCGGACAGGATAAATTGCCAAAATGGAATGAAATTATGTCAACAATGGAGGCCAAGAACACAAGAAAATTAAAATCCAAGATTGGAAACTAAGAATAGAATGAATTACCACCAGGTCCACCACCATATGGATTCCCTCCTCGAGGCGGGGCTGTGTATTGATTAGCAGGCGGGCCATGGGGTTCCTCCTCTTTATCTCCACAACAGAACATATGAATTCTTGGATAAATCTAATACAAACAATATCCTGCAATCCCAGGAAAAAAATAAAAACAAACCATATAGAAATATGTTATCAACACAACAAAAACAAATGAAGGTACTTTTTATCGAATCAAAAACCCAAAAACTATCTGGGGTTGAAACTAAATATATCTTTCAAATAAATTACACCTGTTGAAATACTTGATTCCATCAAATCATATCAATTTATGCACATTGGGGAACACCAATGATGTTGTCAAAGTTTAATTCATGATTAAATTGTTAATGTACATGTTTCTCAATGTTAAAACCTCATAATCTAATCTCAAAACAAAACAAAAAAAGGAAAAGAAAAGAAAAGAAAAGGTGATTCAAAAGAGCAGCATTAAATGGTCATCATTGATCGGTCAACCATCAATAAAAATGAACATACCTAAAGCCTGTGATAGATGACCCTGTCAAAAAGGAGTAGAAATTGATAGACAGACTGGTAGAGACAAAGAGAAAGAGAGCTGGGGATAGAGAAAAATTGTGGAAACTAAAGAGAGAAAGGAGATGGTTGCTCTTCTGCTATGGCTCTCTGTTTTTGGGACAGAGAGGCACCCAGGTCCTTTTTGTGTCGCGGGAAATTCGGTTTAGAAAAGAGTTTAACCGCTATAACTAACCTACTCCATCCTACGGACTTGCCTTCACGTTTTGCATTCATCTGCATGTCCCATGTCCTCTTTCTTTCTTAGTTTTATCCAATGCTAATCTTACGGTGCATCTTCACCTGATCATCGATATATATATATGATGATCACCGTCTTCATGGGTGACCTCACATTAGGGGGCCACGGTCTTAGACTTCATGGTTTGCATGGTGGATGCCCTTGGTTAAGGTCAAAGGTCAATGATTTGACTGCATTTGGCCTCTTCTCTCTCTCTCTCTCTCTCTCTGGAATATGATTGCACCAACAAATCCTGCTTCAAACGAATTGGAGCAGAAAAAGATAGCATGTGTGTTCTCTTTTTCTTTCTAGCTGCATGAGATAATTGTTCTTCAACCCCGTTTTCTTTTGCATTTGAGATTTTGTTTATCAATACATTCAACCATTATCTTATCAATTCTTTCAGCCCTTGAACAACTCGGTGATTAACCATAATTATTATACCTGGCTCACAGTTTCTCGAATTAACTTGAATTTAACTAGATTAATTTGTAAAACGGTTTAAAATGAAACCTAGTTCGCGCTAGATTGTACAAGCTATTGAATCAACTCCATGAGTTGAGTTGATGAAATTTAACTTAACTGGTTAAGGTTAAGAATTAAGTTGGGTTTGACCCAGATACTTACTTTAGTAAGCGAGGGGATTGTTTATTTTTTTTTTTTTCATGCTATATAACTTGCTAATCTTTTTATTCATACTACTAATTTTCTAGAAACCAAATACTGTCACAAGCTGATTTTATTGTTCCCTTCAGACAGTGATGTCGAATTGACCTCCACTCTTCATTTTACTGGAGGGATACCTGAAAGGGTATGAATGCTAAGGACAAAGAAGATAGGTGGTGGTCAACCTTGCAGGTTTCCAAATAAAGTATCATCAATTGATATCTGTAAGAGATACAAGGAGACAGAGTTGATCTTTCCCTCTTCTTGTCTTAATGTGGGCATGTGGTACAATAACATAACAAAACAGATTACAGTAGGTTCGGTGATATCCAGAATGTGTTAACTGCACATGCATGTGCTGCCCAGATCCCTCAGCCACCGGTTTAACACCGAATATCCAGTTCTTACACTGTCAACAGGAATCTGTTCCATAGAACAGTGAGCTGATCAAATAGATGCCAAAGACCAGTCTCAATCATAAACACCAAGACAACTGAAAAACCCCAATCAGAATAACTAAAGCTACATCTTTGGCACATTGAGAAACCCTAGCATCCTCGTGAATTTAGTTAACTGTACAATAGCCTTAGCATCAACTTTCCATCTCATTCTTCTTTCCATACACGACCAGTAACCCTCAATTTCAGCTCTTGCCTATCCCCACCAGAGAAGTAGAGAGCCAAATTCCTTTGAATAATAAGCCCATCCTGGCTGTCACGGACTTTCCTGTGACTGTCACGGATGCTCCTGGGAATTCCTTGCCATACCAGTTTACGACCATTCCCACCAACTTCTAAGCTGTAACTGAATTTCTTAGCTTCGTTATCATCACCCATAAACCTTAAGAAGGCCATATAGACAGGTGCCATGCCCAGCTGGAAAGCCTCAAAATGTAAGCAGAACTGTCTTCCAAAACAGTTAAAAACCTGCAGAGGATCATGCAATTCAGATGAAAAGTGATCAACACTGCCCAGCAACACAAGTAACAACTAACTAGTAAATAAAGCATGATTAATGAGATTCCAAAAACACCTTTCTAAGAAAAATTTATTGTAACAAAAGGTTGTGATGCAACTATGTCAAATGGACATCAAAGCAGCATGTACACCAGTGCATTTACATTTCTAATAGCATCCACAGCACCATAATTCTAACAGCAGGAGCTAAAAACACAAGAACCATAAGAAAGAGTTGACAAATATTCCAAAACAGCCCAGCAGGAAGCATGCATGAATTACGTCAAAATCTGTTTCAAATATTGCTTTTCACTTTCCTGCAAGGCATTTTTCTAATAAAGATCGAGTCAACATCAAATCCCAATCCCGAGAAGAAAAAACTCAAAAAAGAAGGGAAAATTAATAAGTATGGCAACATCTTACACATAAAAATAAGTCTAGCAGACTGCATCCATGCATGCACGGACACACATACATACACAAGAAAAACCCCATAAAGAATGAGTTGAACAATCCAACTTTATCATACATCATACGAGGAACTTACTGTAAGCATCCATGTGGCATTTTCAACTTCATGTGGATTTGACTTAACATAACGATGATTAAAGGTACACCCATCATGCATGTCAACCTTGTGATCATCCTTGAGATGGGAAACAAGGGCAGGGATGTCACCGGTTACAGAGCACTCAGACCCAGCATAAGGACAGCTATATGGACGGAATCGACAGTGTTGCTCATGCTTGAGCTTGCTGTAGTATGGGAAAATATCAAGGCATCCTAAGCTCTGGAATTTGCAGGGCAGCTCCAATGATTCTGCAACTTTCTCCAAAGCCAAACAGCGTATATTTCCAAGATCATAGCGGCAAGTAGGGCAACAGTTATGTACTCTAAGCTTGCAGTTCGAACATAAAGTGTGTCCATTTGGGCACTGTAACAACCAAGTCCAGCCCACAAGGAGGGGGGGTTAAGAAAATTAATTACAATATTAAGCGATTTGAGAAGATAAAAAAAAAATGAAAGAGGGAAAAGACTTTAAGTTACAGATTTGAAACAATAAACTGAATCTCCAAACCTAATTGACCATGTAAAGCAGCAGCTAGTTATATAGTAAACTACTCATGAGGCATTTCTGTCCTAAATATTCAATGAACCAAATGCAAGAGAGTAATTTGTTAAGCTCCATACATAAGTCTACATCTGGCATCAATAATGCCACCTTTTCCCCCTAATGAATTCAAACTCTGTTCTCAATTCCTTTTCTATGCCCCTACCACAGGCATTATAGTATTTTACAACTTGTGCTAATAATATATTTTATTAAGCTAATCGTGACCATATCTACCAATCAGTAACTTTATTGAATACACTTTACTTCATTAAATAATCCATAAACAGGATAGCAGAATTGATTAACTTCCAATTTAAGCAATTCCCCTAGAAGTACTCCACATCTCCAGGTTCACTAAAATGAGTACTTGCCAGTCATTGACGTGATAAATACCTTAGTATGGCAAGCTACAATTAATCTCTCTTAACTGTATGAGATATCATAGGCAGTTTCCTTCATTATAACCTTGACAAGGTGATATTAATTTCAACTATTGAGATCCTGAGTTGCTCTGCTTTAATTATATTTTTGGGAAGGAGTCTCAAGTGGTATGTGATTGGTCAGAAACAAATTATACTTAAAAGAGAGAGGGGGAGTTTGCATGTTGCTTCAAGGAAGAAACCAGACTAAAGGAGAACAATCCATGATAATTAAGAACAAACCTGGTGAATTGGAGGGTACATTAAATTTGTACAGACAGGACACTCAAGGAGCTCGTGCACACCATTGTTTGAATAAACCCCATGCTTTCCACCCAGAACAACAGTACCTTTTGTTGGTGTAATGTTATTTTCTGATTTTGAATTTGCAACGTCACAATCTGCAACTGTGGAATGAAATTCAAGAACTTCTTTAAAAGCACTTCCTCCAGGAGCCATTGCTATTCCAAACTTGATAATATTTTCCAATAACTAAAAATAGCACCACTATCGCCTCTCAAAAGGATTCACACTCCATTGGCCTGTAAAAAAAAATCATTAATAGGGAAGCTATATCTTATGCACAATATACCAAATGCAAATTGTCTAGATTCGACTGACATCCAGTGCAGCAACTGAACATAACACTTTAATAGAAAGAAGTCGTTGTGTTATAAGTTTTAAACTGTAAACATACTGGAAGGAATTTTGGTGGATTTGAGGTTTTCAGGGAATCTGCAGTTGCCTTCTGTATGCAGAGGCCACTGGCCATGAACTAAACTCAGTGTGTGTGAATTCATGACTGTCTTATTGAAGCATGTTACGATAGATTTCAGCTTAACACGTCATTTTATTTTCACCCCGCCCCTTCAAAATCACACATGATTAGAGAAAGCAAGAGACCTTTCTTGTCGCGAAATAAAAATTATATAAAAGCACAAATAAGACATAGAACACCTTTCAAACTTGTTGCCCCGCTATGCTTTTAGGAAGTGGCTTGCCAACCATAAGGCATCTTTGGCAGCCAGAAGAAAAGGGAAGGGCGAAACTCAATAAATTGCCCAAAATAGAATGCATCTACACCAATTCCTCCACAATCATCAATGTGAATGAATCTCCATTTTAAGTAATATACGTGAAAATGAGAAAATAATAATAATCATCGTTTCGCAAGACCCCCCCACCCCCCCACCCACCCAAACACCCAACACCCACACACCCACACTTGTATCCATCAAAGCAATTAAAAATTGACCAGAGAAAAGGGCGTGAGAAATGAGCCTCATTTCTAATTCTCAATCAAGTATAAACCTGAATTCTGCCTAAAAAAGCCCATTTTATACACACCAGCGAGCAAGGAATCGAAACAAGAGACGGAAATAGCAAATAAAAATAAAACCCAATTCAAAATTAATCAATCCCTTTTAACAAAACTCAAATCAGGTTCTGCCAGGAATTACCTTTAATATTATTATCCTCAAAGGAACCATGAGATGAAATAAAAATATGAAAAGGAAAGAAACCCGCTTTCCATATTAAACATAGATATTCAATCCAAATATCAACCCAAAAAAATCTAATCTTCCCATTTGGCTTAATAACCATCAAAGCAACCCAATCAAACACAAGCAACAATGAAAACAAACAAGCAAACCCCATTTCAGGTTTCCAACAAATAACCCAAAGACAAATCGCAAAAGCAAAAACACATCAAATATAACAAGAGATACCCAGTTGAGAATTTCTAAGCTTTTTGTTGTGTCTTTACATATGTAATCAAATTCAGACAAAACATTGAGATGAATTGGAGACAGAAAGCAAAAAAGTAAATAAATTTAAACAAAAAAAAATTGACACACGAGGACGCCGGATTACCCGGATTTGGAAAACGAGGAGAAAAGGAGGAGCCTTGTTCGCATCGGTGTAAAGCATAAATGGTGTCGGTTTTCTCTATTTATATTGGTGACTTCACCATATTTTCTTGTTTTTAGTGAGTTTTGAAAATAATTGAGCTATTGTTCTTTCTCTAGATAAAAATAAAAATAAAAATAAAAATAATTGATCTAGTTAAGAAATAATAATTATACAACTCTCTCTCTCTCTCTCTCTCTCTCTCTCTCTCTCTATATATATATATATATATATATATATATATATATATATTGGTTTTGTTTTTTGGGTAACTATAGATCAGTCCCCAAATTATACAGCTACTAACAGATCAGACACTAATATTCAAAATCTTGCGAACACTGGAACCTTTGCTCGGTTTAACATGTTTGACTACCCGTCAATTTGTTTCTATAAAATAATAAAAATTAATACAATATAATCTATTTATTCACATTTGTAATAATACAGTTATATATTATATTTCAAGTTCTCTTTGGAAAGGATTATATTTTCAAGGAGAAACCCTAAATCTATCCTTACGTTTTTTATTTTATCAATTAGTCCTTATGTTCTTTAAATTTATTCAATTAACCATTGTGCTCTAAATTTGTTTGAATAGCATAATAGCATCATTAAATTATTTTCATTTATAATAAATTCACTTATATATCAAATTAATTCCAAGTTTCTCAAATTACTTGATTTTTAAATCTTTTCAAACAATCTCATGCATCTTGTAACATAGTTAACCTTCAAATATGTTTATATAAACTTGAACACGAGTCTAGTCCAACTCTTAATAACTATGGACTTGTAACTATCCCAACTCGAAGCCGCCACCCAACTTGAAGCCACTAGATGACGACGACGATAATGATTTCGACTATTCCAACTCTTAATAACTATGGACTTGTAACTATTTCAACTAGAAGGTGCCGCCCAACTTGAAGCCACTAGATGAGGACGATGATATCGACTATTGATATGATAATAAATGTGACTAAAAGGAAAGGTAGAGACTGATTTGCTGGAAACTAAAAGCTTGGGGACTGATTTGAAGTCAAGTTTTTTTCATCATTATTAATCCTATGGTAAAAGTCAGTGGTGGTGGACCAACGACTATACGCGCACGCAAGGTTTGAAATTTTTGATGATCCCTTTACCTTTTTTATGATCAGTTGGAGTTGACGTTTACTCTCGACAGGAGGAACAGCCTGATTCTGTACTCTCGAATGTATTCCAACTTTCTTCTTTTCTAACTATTTACGTTTACTTTTTATAATATTTTTTAAAATATATTAAAATAATAATTCTTTATTTTTAAAATTTATTTTTTTTATTAGTAGATCAAAAAAATATAAAAATTTAAACATGATTGTACTTTAAAAACAACACTACCTTAATCATCAATTTACTTTACATCTTAGTCTATTTTCTTTAGAATTTAAAATGAAGATAATGATTTTAATATAAGAAAAAAATCAAAAAATACAATAAAAATTACTTTTTGATTTATTTTTTTTTGCCATTTATTTTCCTTCCCTCTATGGAGTGAAGTGTCGACATTTTTACAATAGTCGGTTAGAAAGATTGAATGTTCATTGTAATGTTGCTGTCTCGACTTGTGATTTTTCATTCGACCTTGGCATTTGACTTTTAATACATTAGGATATGGAATCCTACTTGCAAGTGAAAATGAAGAAATCGCAAATAATCATAACCATAACATCAACGTATATAAGCGTTGATGCTTCGAATACTGTATTTGAAATAATGTGTTTATTTTTGTATTTTAAAAATATTTTAAAAAAATTAATTTATTTTTATTTTGAATTATTTTAGTGTTTTTAAATCGTTTTGATGTGCTAATATTAAGAATAAATATAAAAAAATAAAAAAATATTATCTCGATACATTTCCAAATAAAAAATACTTTAAAAAATAATTATTATTGCAATACCAAACCGTAACTGAAACACTAAGGTGTTTAGGAGTGTGGTAACAATTATTTTTTAAAGTGTTTTTCGATTGGAAATATATTAAAATAATATTTTTAGATGTAAGAAATATACTTAAACACCTTTAGTGGGGATGATCCCATTAAGATTTTATAAAGAAAAACGTTAATATAATTAGCAAAAAAATGAATGGAGAATATCTTTAACATTAAAACCAGAATAAATTTTTGCAGTGGACAATATTCGAAACATGGACCAACCAATGCTATATTCGGAGGATGCTTACAGCCTTTTCTCAACAAGATTGCTGGACCACCTCTTGGTTTGGCACCGCAAGAAATCTTGGCTCCAATTTAACGACCGACTTATATTATATTTCACATACTAATTATAGATAATCAAGATCATAGAAATAATCCATGTGGGTTTCTTAGTAACTTGTTCATTTTTACCTAAACCAGTCAAAAACTCATATTACAAGTTTTAATTTGAGATTTATATTGAATATTTTTATTTCTGTTTGATATAAAAAAAAATTAAAAAAAAATTGTTCTTGATATGAGATCGGTGCTTATAAGGTTGTTAAAATTATTAATGTATCATTTGAATTATATATCATTTACATCCTTAAAGGAGGTCATTTCTTAATAAAGTTATTAAATTATATGTTATCTAGTTGTAGTAGTATTTCTAAATCTGAGAGCAATCAAGCATTTAAATCAAACATGCATTGAAAATTTAAAGTTTCTTTTATTTTTTTTTATGAATAAAAAAAAGTTGCCTTAGTATTTTTATACATACGTTGAATTGAGTCAACCTGAGTTGACCTTACCGACCTATGACCTAGACCTTGCAACAGGTTGACCCTCAAGTAAGGTTTTAAGACTATGATAATAATCATTTTTAATCCTTATGTTGACCTAAATCAATGTGGGTTGACCCTCTCAATCCGTGACTCGAGCCTTGTCTCGTGTTGACCTTCGATTCAAGTTTTGCAAATATGATAATACCATTTTTATCCATACATTATCAACCAGGGTTGATCCTTCCAACCTATGACCTAGGCCTTGCCCTAGGTTGACTATAAGTTGGGTTTAAAAACTATGATAATAACCACTTTTATCATTATATTGACCCGGGTCAACCTGAGTTGACTAAATTAACCCAGCGAGTTAGGTTTTAAAATTATAATAATAACAATTTTTATCCTTAAATTGACTAAGATCAATGGTCAACCCAACATGTGACCTAGGGCATGGCCCCAAATCTACCTTCAAGTTGGATTTAAAAACTATGATAATAATCATTTTTATTTTTATGTTGATTGGGATCAATGGTCAACTTAACCTGTGACTTGGGCCTGATCCCGATCCGACCACCAAGTTGATTTTTAAAATTATAACAACAACAACAACAATGTAATAACCCCAAATCTTATTTTATAATATTTATATAAACATATAGTATTATCATTTAAAGTACATAAATTTGTTTTTCTATCAAAATTCCAGCTGAGTTTTCTTTATATTTTATTTATATCAAATTATCGATTCAATCAATTTTCACAAATTGCAAATAAAATTTCAACATATTCTCATCATATATTACAACCAATTTAAGGACAACCTTTTCTTTTCCTTCCATATTTCCTCAAGAAAATCAATTATTATATTATTTTAAAATATTTTAAGTAACAGGATAATTAACTTAGTTACAAAATAAAAATAACACATTCATATTAATGCTAATTGAACCTAAAACTTAGTCTATATAATTACAGTCATATGGTTTCAAAGAAATTAATTAAGATACATCATTCATAATTAATTTAAATTCATACACTATTTAGTTACAAAATTATATTACATAACAAAATATGCATTGATTTCACAAAATTACAAATGTGATATCTACTACTCGTCACGATGCTATGAAATACCTAAAATTTATATAACACTCGGTATAATGAGTTTAGACACAAAAAATATTTACCATTATTACTTTTATATGTAATTATTTCCAATTCATACAATTCATATGATTTAAGAATGTAATAACTTCTCTTGCCAAACCAATAGTTGTTCCATTTCTAAATTACAAATCTCTCGAATTGTTCATTAACTAGGACACTAGTCCCAGTAATCCCAGGTACTAGTTCTCCAATTTTCCATTAATCAAGAAATTATCTCATTTACCAGGGAACCAAAATCTTCTTCTACCCATTAACCAGGGCATTAATCCCGCTAACTAGGGAATCAATATCTTCATCTGCCCATTTACCAGGGCACAAGTCTCATTAACCAAGATAGCTAGTTTTTTAATTGCATATTAATTAAGGCACTAGTTTTATTTAGTAATTATTTTCTTCAATAATTTATCGTTTATCAAATAAGATTGTTATACATTTAAAGAATAATTACAAACGTAGTTATATAATGCTCTAGTTTTAAGGTGCCGAGCACCTATTTAAAGTCTGGGCACATGAGCCGATCCTCTACTACTGGATGGGTCTTGTAGTCTCTCTTGTACCAACATGAACGATATCATTTATTATTCAAATCCTCGGCTGCTTCACATTTTAACTCAATAGACCATCATTTTATTCTAGAAGCTAATCCTTAGTAAAAACATAACTAAATTTCATATCTTCAAGCTAATCCTTATTTAAAACATAACTAAACAAAAAATTTGGTTTCATGGATAGTTTGTTTCTTATAAAAGCTAAATTATAGGTTACAACTTCACTTAAAGGAAGAAAACTCAATTTTTTCCTTGACACATCCAAGACTATTCTCATTGCAACATCAAAATTATTTAGTCAAATTTAGTCTAACCTTCCCTCGATTTTTAATTTGTATCTAGAGTTTTATAATTCCAATTTAAGCGATGTCAGTTTTGTTTGGAAGATATTATCCCTTACTTCGACTTTCATGATAACTTATTCTGATTTTTTTTTTGTCATTTTCAAGTCCTAAATCTGACTGGAAGTGAGACGATGAAGTTATTCAGTTTTTCAATTTCTTTCTTTTGACATATAACATAGTATTTTCATTTGTTTTTCTCACCATTCAATGCAATTGTTTCTTCTCTATGTAATTTATAACGCCATTTACCCTATCATCCTACTAATCAATAAATTTTCTCACTTCCTTCTATAAACAATCAAAATCCTCTTATTAAAACGCATCTACTTTCTTTACATTCCTTCATTTATAAAATATTCAATATAACATAAAAAAAAACTCCATTACTCCTAAAAACTTTGAAATGTTCTTATCATAAAGTATAAGCAACTTTCCATTAAAATTCAAAAAACAAAATTTCTATTTCATTTCCATTCATTCTTCACATTTAACACATGCTAAGGTAGACATACTCAAACAACATTTATGCATTGTTTTGAATTTTAATCAATTTAACCCCTTTATAGCCGGTACTAACACCTTTTCGAACCTTAGGATTTATTTATTTTTCCTCGATAGCTCATTATTTTGAGTTGTTTTCATCCATTTTTATCCCAATTACATTAAACAAAGCCAGTTTCTCATTTCTCCCAATTTTATCCATGAACCCTAACCTAAAATTTACAATTTACACATAAATTTCTAACCGTAGTCAATCTAACTTTTGTAGTCAAGTTTTAAACCTCTTACCTAGTGATAAAGCGAGCTTTGATTCTCAGCCAGTTAAAACTTTTTCGACACTCCCTCTTCCCCCTACTTTACCGACCCTTCTCCACATAATTTCTCCAATTTCTTTCACCTTTTTCTCCCTTAATCATCATCTACAAATTATTCCCTCACTATTTAGGCTAAATCTTACTCAAATCCCTTCAATTTTATTGTATTTTCTCTTAATATTTTTGGTGAAAAAAGTTTGAAAATCCTCCCTTTTTTTTTTTGTTGCCGGCCATTTGAGAAAGACTTTAGGGGTTTTATAGTCAAAACTTTAGGTAATTATACATTGACTCCAATAGTTTAATTATTTTATTTTTGTCCCCATCTTTTCTCTTTTTTAACAACTTATGTTATATACTCTTTTGTTTCTTTTAATTTTATCCCTTGTCATTTAACTCTATATCTTTGATTTAATTTAACACTTTCCATCTCCAGGTTAATATTTTAATATTCTAGAAATTTTAATCGGGTTTTACAAATAATTTTTATCCTTACATTGACTCGGGTTAATTCGGTGGTCAACCTGATCTGAGTTAGGCCTTGAATCAACCTCCGAGTTAGGTTTTGAAACTATGATAATAATCATTTTTATCCTTATATTGACCCGAGCCCATGGTCAACTCAACTTGTGACGCAGGTCTTACCCCGAGTCGAGTTTTAAAACTATGATAATAATCACTTTTATTCTTATGTTGACTCGAGTAAATGATTAACTCGATCCATGTCCAGGGCCTTACTCTAGGTTGACCCCCTAGTCGAGTTTTAAAACTATAATAATAATTATTTTTATTTTTATATTGATTTGGATTAACTTTTATACAGATAATTGAGCAAGCTTATCCCACCCCTTTTAATGAGACAAAAATTTTCGCCACTAGAATAGCTTTATACATGACTAAAATTAATTTTTGTACAATCCACAAAACAATTTCATAAAAAAATTATCATGTACAATTCATTTTTATTCAATATACCAAACACTACATTACATTATTAATAAGGATTCTCATCCCACCGATACGATCAATACTTAAGGTTTTTTTTTTATGATATATAGTATCATAAAAATTCCACTTGCTACTTTGCAATTCATTACTTATTTTATAGTGAAATGGGTAGCTAAGAAAAGAATAAAGCTGCTGGCAGCAATTTGGTATACATCGCTATCTTAACACCTAATGTTTTGCACTTGTTAGAATCTAATCCCTTAGTTTCTCATGCAAAGACATTCCTAGCTCATAACAGAGTATGTTAATAATATTTGTGAAAGATTAGACATCGTCCATTTATTATCCTTCTTCCGATTTCTTTCCTGTATTATTCATATTGGAATTTTTTTTTTTATTAACGTAGATGTTCAAGTCAGCTTGTGTATATCTCGACTAATCCCACGGGCCTTGAAATCAATGATCATGTAAGTTTTCAGTGGCCATCGTATTAGCAACCACATGACTCGAACTTAAAACTACAAGGAAAATAAATTTTTTAATTCCAAATTCTTACCACTAGACTATCTACTAAAAAGTTGGATTTTTATCCTTAGTTAAGCTGGATGCTTAGTTGACCATGCAATAAATATATCAAAGTGATGGATAAAATAATGATGGGGACCGTATGCATGTCGTGTCCTGTAGAAATCAAAACGATGGCCACATAGAGCGTGCATACACACGGATTCATAAAATATAAATTTTGTTTTCAACAATTTGATTCAATTATAGAATCATATCATGTATTAAAAAAAAGAACCTTATTAATAAATATCAAATATATTATCTTACACGTTTGGTTCAATAAAAAACATCACATATACTAAAAGATTTTTGTTGATAAATATCAAATATATAGTATTTTCTTAAAAAAATTCTACTTGTCAGAAAAAAAACTTCTACTCCATATAAAAGGAAATTATTTATTCTTCTTTTTCATTTTTTATATCATAGTACAAAATATATACCAATACTAATATATAAGTTCACTTCTATCTCTAATTAAGAAAAAGACTAAAACAGTAATATAATTCTTAGAAAATAAGTTAATTTAGTTTTTTTTTCATTATATGTCTGTTTATACATAGCATAAAACCTTAAATAATATAAAAATAACTTGTTAAATAACTAATAAATTATATAGTATTTTATTACCACTTTATTTTGACTATTAAAACTCTAAAAATAGGTCAACAAAACTAATAATTAAAATATAAAAATATATTAAATTAGATCCTTAATTTGTTTATATATATGATAATCCTCTTTTATTGTTTTGCATCATCATTTAAGCCTTCAAATGAAAAAAATCATAATAATTTTTTTATTCATTTTTACCATCGTTACTAATATTTAAAAAACACCTTAAAACAAAACAACTCATACAATTTATATCTATGTCTATATTTTTAGGTTTTATACATATCGCACGTCGTTATAATCCAAAAAATAATAATAAAAGTACATCAAAATTTAATAAAATTTTAAATTGAACATTTACTGTTTGTTTTGTAAAGGACTCTTGGTTATTCTTTTTATGTTATCTATGAATATTTTAGAGAAAATAATTCATAATTATTTATAAATCTGCTAATACTGAAAAGTATATTAAACTTTTATTTGTATCTATATATTTAATATTTTTCTCACATATATTTAAAAAATATGTATTGATTTAAAACAAAATAATTTATAAGAACTAAAAAATTTAGTGAAGGCATTTAATAATGCTTTTATTCAATTTGTATCTCATATGTGATATAGTTTTATTCAAATTTTATTCCTAAATAGTTTTTTTTTATGTAGAATTAATTTTAGTATTTTTATAATTTTTTGCTGATATTAGAAAATAAACATAATATCAATACAAAGTTTTATGAAAATACTACTCACTAATATATTATATGTATAAAAAACAAATAAAATAATGAATTTGCTTGTAGGCTAATGGTGTTTGGCTCAAACAACAATTTTGTTTTTTTGGTTTTAACCTTGAAAATCATTTGGTCTCGAACTAGTACAACAAAAAATTCTTAACTCTCGGCACACACCTCCATGTATATTTATTAAGTTATAAGAAGTTAAAAAGCGATGTCACACTTTGCTCAAACAAAATATGTTTTATGATTACATAACATACTTTGACATATTCTTTATAAGCATCCATTTTTATGCAGAGTTGACATTATTTTTTCTAGCCAATGGCCGACAATGCAAACCCATATCATTTTCTATGCAAATCAAGTGTTTTCTTTCTCGACCAATGATTATTTTTAACCAATATATCACCGATAATCACCCACTTCTCTACCAATAGAGTGAAAGACAATACAACCAATGATGGACACCAACATTTCTACCAATAATGAAACTCTCCATATCTTGGGACGAGCGTAATTAAGGTCTATAAATATATTGGATCATTAGGTAAACAAAAAATAGACAATCCTCTCAAACTCAACACTTTTTTATACTTACATTTTTTTTCTTAATTTTTTCATATATTATTTCTCTATATCTATTCACTTAAACATCAGAGAGTCTCGTTCTATGAGATTCTTATTTTTTTTCAGAAACGATCAAGCCCATAATCAAGCTCACATATCTTAGCCCATGATCACAGCTTGTGGAAAACTTAATTTTTATGTGAAGTTTTTTCATGACTTTATTAGTGGTGCTATTTGTAAAGACCTGAACAAAAAACTAGTTCATTCTCTTTTATTCCCCTCTAAAAACTCTTTTCATGACTGACAAGACTTTAGAATAAGGGAGAATAATTGATCTCCCTACCACAAAAACTTGATCCCCTCTAGCTCTCTAACAACTCTCCTAGCAAGTGCAAGTGCTCAACAATGTTATTCTAACCATACAAGAACAACTTTACACCCTTTCATTTTATCAACAGGAAATTCAACACAAAGTCCATTACATGCACAAGATACATATAGGCAACTCCAATCTCAAGAAGGAACATGACAAAATGATATGTAAAGCATGCATAAAACTCTGACTCTTTGAGTCGCTCTCGCTATGAAGAGCACTCTTTCACAAATCCTAACTACAAACGTGGCTATCTCCATCAATCCTTCTCTGACTTTCACTCACATACTCCTTAATGAAAAAGACTTAGATATAAGATGAGATCAGCTCCTAAGAATGAATATTAGCTCTACTAAGAAGGGGACTCTCCATTTTATCACAAAGGTGTTATATAATCATCTTTCCAAAGAATGTGTCGTTGTAAAGCCTAATATGGATAACTATGATGACCTTAAAGATCATAGGGAGTTATATAAAATGTTATAAGCATCCTAGATCTTGTGACATAAAAAAGCAATGTCATGTGCAAAATCTACTCAACAACTTTTCATGGATCTGCTAGGGTGTGGTATCATAGCCTTAAAGTTGGCTTCGTCCTTGGCCTTTACAACCTTTATATTAAATTCATCTCTCATTTTAACACTATCATCCTGGTAAAAAAAAAGAATGGAAAAGCTCTATCATCACCCAACGAGGAGATGAAATAACTAAAGCATATCTAAAGATTTAATAAGAAAATGTTTAATATGAAGGATCTGCTTGAACATATCACCAGAAGCATTAATTAGTACAGTCTAAAACTACTTATTATGGGCTCTCTATGAAATAACTCTTCTCAATGTGAAATAAGTAATGGCGAACCATATTCGAGTAAAGAAAGCAGCGTGATTAGGCAATGACACCTATGTTTTTAAATAGTAGAATCACCACAACACCACTAATATGTTATATCATAAAAAATGAACACCAATGGGCACATTGGCGATCACTTGACATTTCTTGAGTTCCTAACCACACTTCTCACAACCATATATATTAAGATGTTAATCGTTATCAAGGGAAAAGACTTTGTGTAATATCTACCTTGTATAAAAAGGGGCCCAAACATAAAGAACTCTAACAAGTTATATCTTTCACCATAATTATAGGCACAACATTGAAGAATGTCATGCCTTAAAAAAAAGACTGATTACCCAAAGATATCTTTAACAAATTGTAAAAAAAGAAAGATGACCAGAACAAGAAAGGAAACAAGTTTACACATTCCATAATGAGCTACTTGAGATTAGATAATCTCTAGATTATTTTCAAGAATTGTATCTCAATGTTTTTATTTTCAGAAAATTTTTTTTTTCTCCATATCTCCAACGTCTCCAAATGATTTTTCACTCTCTGTGACTACTCATGAAATTCTTCAATGCATCATGAATTTATACACAGACTATATTACTTACTTTTACACTCCCTTTTATTACTACATTGTTTTTTTTATTAATTAACATACTCTCTGATACGAACCTTGTGGATATGAAGATCCAAAACCCACAATCCAATTGACCCTTCTTAAGAAAGCTAAATTCAGGCTTGTAATTGAGCTTGATATAATGATAGCATATATCGAGGCACCAAGATAATAAATAAGCAACCCTCACCCAACACCTATAATCAAGATATGAATGTGAAGTATAAAAGATGTCATGATCTCTTATTAATTTATATATATATATATGGTGGTTGGAACTAAAAATAAAAGACAATGACATAAAAACTACCTGTTTTTTTTTTTTTGTAATTTTCAAGAAAACTCAATCAAGTAAACCTAAAATATCCCAAATCAAGACTTATCTTCAAGAAACCCCAAGAATTAAGATTTTCTTTAGATTTAAAGCAAATGGATGAACTATATGTTTCTTTGAAACAAGATTTGTGGCAAACCCTAAAAAAAAAATATTCTTGAGATTTTTTTATAAGGTTTTATTCAATCAAAATCACAAATAATTTTTTTTTTAACTTGATACCATGACTAGTTCTTAGAGAAGATAAAGAACTTTATAATTATAGAGTATGTGAAAACTTAAAAATAAAAAGGATATAACCTGATTTAGAGCCATGCTATGATACCAATTGATGTGAACCCTATGGATATAAAGATCCAAAAAACTAAAGTCAAATTGACCATTCTAAAAAAAAAAAAAACTAAATTTAGGCTTGTTCTTTGAGGTATAAATAGGTTTTTATCGGAACTTGCCTAATAACTCTTACTTCTCCTTAACCATTCAACCATCAAAGTTTATAAGTCTTTTCATGTTTAATAATGTTCATATTCAATTTTTTTAAAAAAGTGTAGTTCTATCAACATTAGCACAACTCTCACTATTAATAATCATACTACATACCTTATGTCATAACTCAAATTTTGACCCCCTGTTTTTTTTAAATATTTTCAAAATACAACAAAAATAAAAATAAAAAATATGTTCTTGATGTATTTGCATCATTTTTAGCAATTTCAGCGTCTTCTAAAAAGAATTCAAATTACTTCTCAACGCATTCAACTTTTAACACGCCATTTTTAAAATTGTTGATTTTTTTCAACGAGTCGACATTAATATTTTCCTTTTTAAAAGTATCAAAAAAAATATAATAAATAGGAAAAAGGATAAAGAATGAAAAGGAAGAAACAAAAGACTAAAGTAAATTTAGGTTGCTTGTTAGACTAAGTAATTAAGGGAAAGAAGACAAACTTTTTCACCTATAAATAAGCGGTTATCTCATACAAAAAAAAGGGAGAAAAAGAAGCCAAAATAAACAATTTTTTCACACTTTTCTCTTCAAATCTCCCAAAAAAAAAAAAACCTAACCCTTAATAAACCTAAACCTAGCCTTTGTCCATAAAAAAGAGGAGAGAGCCATCATCTTTAAACCCCCATTATCAACAGGTCTCTCCTAAAAGAACCAATAGCAGAACCCTATCACTTAGACCCATCATCTATCACTTAGACCCATCATCTTTAACATCTCTCCCAAAATAACCAAAAACCCCAACATTGCTCTTAAAGTCATCAACCACTACACACCCAAAGACCCGATTCCATCATCTCTCGGCCTCTTTACCACCATTAACACAAGACAACCTCCTTTCTCTCTTTCTCTGCTCTCACTGCTAAATGCCTATCTCCACTAATTTTCCAACCATAATCGACTCCAAATGTCTCCAAATCAGACCAGAAACAACCTTAAAATCACTTTTCAATCAACTCATTAAATGTCTGCTAACCCTTTTCACCATTGAACTATCACCCCGCAACCACCATTACTACTCTTCTAACCCATAATAAACACTATCGAGAGAGAAGGAAAGAATCGTGATAACCCCTCACCCATCTACGGTTGATACACCAATTTGCATCACCACCATTAACGACCACAAACTCTACCAACTGCCAGCTGTCACACAAGGTTTTCCTCTCTTTCCAGCCATGAACCAACAACCCATCAACAACCACCGAACTGGCCTTCTCCTCTCATGACTCTCCACTTGTGGTAGCTGTAGCTAAGGCTTTGTAGAGATAGAGAAAAGTAGATCTACAAAAATAAAAGAAAGAAAGAACCAAAGTTTGTTGTGTTTTGTTTTTTCTTTTATAGGTTTCTTTTTGTGACACAGCTGGTATATGAGTGGAGAGGGGAGGAAAAACTATTTGATCCACACTATCACATGCCTCCTAATACACCGGAGCGTCACCTGTACGCATTGCCACTACTCCAACGATCCTAAAATCTTTCATTGTGCTTCTTGAGTTCCCAACAATCTCTCCAACTTGTTTCCAACCTTTAGAAGGACCATGTTGTAAATTTTTAAATTTTTAGTGTGTATTTTAAATTATTGTTAAATTTTGAATTTTTGTTGTTTACAAACATGTAATTGTGGAGCATATGAGTAAAAATATAGTAAAAAAAGAGAATGTGTATACGTTGCATTTTCTTTTTAATACTTTTTTTTTATTTTGTGTTAAATAAATGGTTAAAAAATGGAGAAGATAAAAAAAAATTAATTAACCAAATGTTTAAATTGCACATGGTTAAATCCTAACAGTTTTTCCATACATATCTTCTAAAAATTCAAAATCATATTTTTATCATGTTTTAAAAATACAAAATGAATATCATAACCAGTTTATGATTATCCATTAGGGTTTAGCTAGAATATCAAAAATCCCGCAACAATTAATTTTTTTAATTAAAATTCAGAGTGTTAGGATTTAACTGTAAATTTTAATATTTAAGGGTATAAAATTATACTGTAAAATATAACCTTAGGTATTAAAGATAGAAAATAGAAAATAAATGTGATGCTAGAATGTAGGCCTTATAATGATTGGATTTAACCTGATAAGGTAAAAACTTCTTCATGAAGGAAGATCTACATTGAACCATTAGATGAGACCAACAAATAGAAAAATAACTTGGAATAACAATCAATAAACAATATAGTTTACCATAAGTAAAGTGTGCTGGGAGTAATGCGTCTTTTCTTTGCACAACTAGTCCCCTTACCTAAGCTCTCGCAGACTATAGGTTTCCTAGTGACCATGATACTAGGTGACGACTTCCTCTAATTATAACTTTATGATTAATCTTAAAACCCTTTCAATCCAGGAGGCAACTTCGTCATTTGATGTCGTGCACGTCATGACACCTCACTATTTATATGGAATATGTTCTCCCTTTGTTGCTCTATATCATCCTTATTAATCTAAACATTAAGTGAATTCCTAATAACCAAAGTCTTTTCATCAACTAGATACTCAACATCACTACAATCCTTAAGTTGTGACATCTTATCCTCTTCGGATTTGTCACTTTTAGATTCAATATCTTTATGCTCATTTATAACCATAATTCTTTTGTTTGGACATTGTAAAGCTATATGTACACTTTTCAAACACCTGGAACACTTCATATCACAGTTATGATTAGACAGGATCTCGATTTTACCATTTATTTAATGGTTGAATCTTTACTCCAAGTCTTAGATGATGTGGCTTTGTTGCCTATAATATTTGGCTTTGATGTGGCAACCTCCTTTCTTCTATAATTCAACCTCGAAGCGAAAAGGGAACCTGAATTACCTCATTGATGTCTAATGCCCTTTCTCTTCATCCGCCTCTCTATTTTTATGGCCATATAAACCATATCTTTAAGCTCAACTTAGTGTTGCAATTCAACTAACATTAGTTATTTCTTTATTTAATCTATTTAGAAACCTTTCCATTGTAGCTTATCTATCCCCCCCCACAACATTAGCTTTAATCATGGTAATCTCTATTTTCTTATGGTAATCCTTTATGCTTCTAGAATCTTGAGATAAACTCTTTAATCTTTGATATAGTTCCTTATAATAATGACAAAAAATAAACTTTTTTCTCATGACTGCTTTCATCTCATCCCTACTCTATATGAGTCTCTCTCCATTCCTTTTCCTTTATAAAACAAGTTGATCCCATTAAATAATAGTATAGTCAGTAAACTCAATAATAACAAGTTTTACTTTTTTTACCTCAAAGTAATGGTGACAACAAAAAATCAACTCAACTTTTTTTTTTCACTCCAAATAAACTTTCAAATCATTTTTTCCTTGAAAAACTAGAATCTTTATCTTAATATTGTCCAAATCTCTATCCAAACCATCCCAAAATCCATTTTCCTATTTACCCACATATTGTTGAATTGCTTAAGTGGTTGAACTCACCTAAGCATTTGGTTTTTATATGGCCAAAACATATCACCATGGTTATCATCAAAATCATTGGCCTTCTTATCTGAATTTTCAACTATAGATGCTTCTAGAGGTGAATTAGCTCGTCTTATAAACATTATTCCTTATAACCCTTTATGGTGTGACCTATCACAAAGACTAACCACTTCAATTCTCAAACTAGTCATCCCACTTATTATTTTGGTAAACTTTGTATTCATTAACTCCAATTATTATTGCATCGTTAAATAATCTTATTCAGGGTTATTCTTATCTTTTAGTGGTGTTAATCTACTATTAGATGACATCATCAAGAGATAAAAGCAAACGATACACACACACACACACACACACACCTCGCACATTCCCTCATGTCATTACTCTTAATAGATGTCATTCATCTTGTATTTCGTATAATTTTGTAGTTTTTCATTCTAATATGCTCACTTTCACCCTTTACCACTCAATTATCAAAATTGCAGTTCTTTAAAGTACTAGTTCATAACAAATCGAAGATTAATATTTTAATGGTGTAATAAAGTAATGTAACGACTCAAGAATCAATAAAGATTGAAAACTATCTATACAAAACTAAGAATATGCAATTGCAAATATCAATATGAATATAATGACGCAAAAACTTCCTGTTTTATTTTGTAATTTTCAAGAAAACCTAACCAAGTAAACCTAAAATATTCTAAATCAAGATTTATCTCTAAGAAACCCCAAGAATCAAGATTTGTTTTTCAAATTTAAAGCAAGTGGCTAAACTCCATATTTCTTTGAATTAAGACTTACGACAAACCCTAAAAATTTATTTTCTTGCAATATATATATATATATATATATATATATATATATATATATATATATATTGCAAACAACTAGATCACAAATAATCTACTTTTTTAAAACATTTTATAACATGCCCTAAGTCTAGATGTAATCACAACAACGATGAAATAACATGGAAACTAAAAACAATGGTAAAAAAATAGATTATTTGTGATCTAGTTGTTTACAATTTAAAAAGAAAGAAAGAAAAAGAAGATCAAAATCACAAAATCATGTTAAAATATCTTTCAAAAGCGAGTAAACATCCAAATAAGGTGATAATTCAAGATTAAATCCTTTTGAAGAGATATGGAATGATATAAATCAGCAAACATCACTAAAAAACTTATTAGATGTGTCGTCTATTACAAGGTCAAGAGCTAAGAAGGTTAAAGAGGCATTCAATAGGTTAATTCAAGATTCTTGGGTCTTACTTCCTACAAGACCTACAATTTCAACTTATTTTCCTATTTACACATAGATTGAGCTAATTTCTTCTAATATACAGTTTTACTTTAGAAAGCATGGTTTTTTATCAGACTATTAGATCATGTTAAAAATTTACCAGAGGTTTTTAGAGGTCTTGTTTTATAATGGGTTGAAATTTCAGGGCAATCAGATATCGATAACACCTTGTAATAAGATCCAGAAGTTATTATATAAGAATTATATTAGTTTTCTAGTGTTCATGTTTTTTAATCACAACGTTTTAAGGACATCTTTCCTGATAAGATTCTTAGTGGGCTACCACCTATTAGAGAATTGAGCATTAAATTGATCTTGTACCTAGAGCATCTCGGCCAACCTATAGAAGTAATCTTGAGGAGACAAGGGCACTTCAAGAGAAAGTAGAAGAATTGATGAAAAAAGGGTACATAAGAGAGAGTATGAGTTCATGTGCAATTTGAGTATTTTTAGTGTGTGTGTGTGTGTGTGTGTATATATAAAAGAATGAGACGTGGAGGACATGTGTTGATTATCAAGCCATCGACAATATTATCGTAAAGTATAGACATCCAATTCATAGATTTAATGATATTTTAGATGAATCACGTGGATCTTATATGTTTTTGAAGATTGGTTTGAAAGGTGGATATCATCAAACAAGAATGAAAGTGAGATAGATGAATGAAAATTGCACTTAAAGCTAAATATTGTTTGTATTAGTGGTTAGTTATGCATTTTAAACTTACTACTGCACCTAATACTTTTATAAGATTAAACTATGTTTTGCCTAATTTTATAAGTAAGTTTGTTGTATTTTATTTTAATGATATTTTGATTTATAGTAAGAATTTAGAGGAACATGTTGAACATTTAAGGAATGTATTAGTTGTTTTGTAAAAATAATATTTATATGCTAATCCAAAAAAGTATGATTTTTGCATGGAAAAATTGTATTTTTTAGATATATTGTTAGTACAAAAGGTATTGAAATGGATGAGGAAAATATTTTGGCTATCCAATAATAGCCCATACCTAAGTTTTCATGGTTTGACTAGTTTTTATAGTAAATTTGTTAAGGATTTCAATGCTTTAGCCACACCTTTAACTAAGATAGTTACAAAATTTATGGGTTTTAAATGGGGCAAAGATTAAGGATATGCTTTTAATTTATTAAAGAAAAAATTAATTTCGGCTCCATTGTTATCATTGCCTGATTTTATAAAAACTTTTGAGATTGAATGTGATGCTTCATGGATAGGTATTAAAGCTGTTTTAATGTAGGAAAAAAGGCCTATAACATTTTTTTAGCAAAAAGCTCAATGATGCAACATTGAATTATCCTACTTATGATAAGGAGTTTTATGCTTTGGTAAGAACTTTAAAAACTTGACAACATTACTTATGGCCTAAAGAATTCATGATCTATACTGATTATAAGTTATTAAAACATCTTAAGGGCTAAGGAAAGTTGAACCGTCGGTATGCCAAGTGGGTAGAGTTCATTGCAACATTCCATTACATGATTAAGTACAAGAAAGGTAAGGAAAACATAGTGGCTAATGCCTTATCGTGAAGGTTTGTACTTCTTTCAACTTTAGACACTAAATGATTATGATTTGGGTAAGTGAATGGTTTATATATTAAAGATGTTGATTATAGCCAAGTATATGTTGCATGTGAATATTCAGCCTTTGATAAGTTTTATAAGGTTAATGGATATTTATTTAAAGAAAAGAGATTGTGTTTGCCTAATTATTCTATGCATGAATTGCTAAGCTCATGAA
This sequence comes from Populus simonii, assembly GCA_007827005.2. NCBI lineage: Eukaryota > Viridiplantae > Streptophyta > Magnoliopsida > Malpighiales > Salicaceae > Populus > Populus simonii. Next base: position 20,888,724 of record CM017469.2, read on the forward strand.
AGTAGATTAATGGGGAACTTTGAGATTGCTAAGACTTTAAATGGTTTGTATAAGCACTTTATTGGTCTAAGATTAAAATAGATGGTAAAGAATTTGTGATAGATGCATAACATGTAGACAAAGCTAAGTCTAAAGTTTTATCTTATGGTTTATATACTTCTTTGTTAGTACCTAAGAAACATTAAGTTGATATATCTATGGGTTTTGTGCTAGGTTTGCCTAGATTAAAAAAGGGTAGGGGTTCTATTTTTATAGTTATGTATTGGTTTTCTATGATGACACATTTTATATATTATCATAAAACCGATAATATGATTGACATAACGAATTTATTCTTTAGGAAGATAGTTCGACTCCATGAGGTACCTAAAAGCATTGTGTCTGACCGTGATGTTAAATTTCTTAGCTATTTTTGAAAAGTTTTGTGGGCGGAATTAGGAATAAAATTGTTATTTTCTACTACTTGTCATCCACAAACAGATGATTAAACTTAAGTGGTTAATAAGACTTTAACTCCGTTGTTAAGAACTATCATTCAAAAGAATTTAAATAATTAGCAAAATTGTCTCTCCTTTATTGAATTTGCTTATAATAAGAGTGTGCATTCTACTACATATTATTCTCATTTTGAAATTATCCATAACTTTAATCCTTTGACTGCTTTGGATTTGTTTCCTTTACCTATTAATGAAAGAGTTAATCTTGATAGCAATATAAAATCACAAGTAGTAAAGGCTCTTTATGAGAATGTGAGGCGGAAAACGTAAAAAAAGAATGAGCAATATGCTTTCAAAGCTAATAAAGGATAAAGAAACGTTATTTTTGAACTAGGTGTTTGGGCTTAGGTTTGTATGCGAAAAGAAAGATTTCCTCAATAAAAAAGATCTAAGTTGATGCTGACAGGAGATGAACCATTTCAAATCCTTGATAAAATTAATGATAATGTCTATAAAACAAATCTACTAGGTGAGTATGGTGTTAATGTTACTTTTAATATGTTTAATCTCCTTTTGTTTTATGTAGGTGATGATTCATGGATGAATTTTTTTTATGAGAGAGGGGATGATACGATCAAGATTATATCAAAAGATCCATTGCATTTTCAAATTGGTCAAATTACAAGATCAATGGCAAAAAAGCTCAAAGATGCATTCAACAAGCTTATTCAAAGTATTTGGGCCAAGGTGAATTTTAAAGAGGCTACATGTTTAACAAATGATGATCAAACCTTAGTCAATTTAATTTATGCATAAGAGGGGCTTGATTCATCCACTTCATAGGCTAATTAATTTCGGCAATTAAAGGCTTATATTTTCTAGTGCATAGTTTTACTCTAACTTAATAAAGAATTAATCAAGCTTATAGTTTCTTTTATACTTCTCATTTGCATCTCGATTATAGATGTTGGGTGAGGATTGATTGCTTATAGTTTTGGTGTCTCGGTACATGTTATCGTTGTGTCAAACTCAATCACAAGTCTAAATTTAGCTTTCTTGAAAATGATCAATTTCTAGATCTTTATATTTTTAAGGTTCGTGTCACTCTTTGACATGTTCTTCACAAGTATACACTTTTATGCAGGGTTTTTCTACCCAATGATCGATAATGCAAACACGAACTATTTTCTATGCAAATTAGGTTCCTCATTTCTCGACTAATGATTATTTCTAGCCAACGTATCACTACCAATCACCCACTTCTCCACAAACAGAGTGAAAGACACTACACCCAATGGTGGACACTAACATTTTCAACAATTGTGAAACCCTATATATCCTGATATGAGCGTGACCAAGGTCTATAAATATTTTGAGCCACCATATAAACAAAAAAGAGATAATCCTCTCAAATTCAACACTTTTCTACACTTACATTTTCTCATACATTATTTTTTTTATACATTCATTGATTTAAGTATCATAGAGTTCTTTATTCCATAAAAGACTTATTTTTTAATGAATGAGCAAGCTTATAACCAAGTCCAAACATTAAGCACATAATCAAGCCCTCATATCTTAACCTAGAATCACAATTCATAAAAGCTCATTTTCTATTAAGAGTTTTTCCACAGCTTCATACATAATAATCCATACATAACTAAAATTCAACATCCTTAATTGTTAAGCAAATTTAATAGTTAGTTACCCTCCCACTCCTTCCTCCATCATGAACCCAACAAAACAAAAATTGCAAAATTGAGGAAAATTTGAATGCAATAGTATTATACATACCTTATTTTATATTATATTAGAGCATCTCCAATGCAAAATACTAAATTAAAGAGCCAAATTGATAAAATGGCTTTTTGAATAGTATAAATATAGCTTTTTTGATTATGTGCATTCCAATGGTAAAAATCTATTTAGAAAAGCCAATTATATTTTAATATATTTCATGTTAAATTAATTTTAATATAATTATATAACTAATTTAGATATTTTATATATAATATAATTATGATGTTATTAATTATATAATTAATATGAGTAATTTATAAAAGTAATATAAAATTAATGAAGTAATATGAAAGTTAAAAGACATAATTTAAAATTAAATTTAAAATTTATTTATATGAATATTTTTAATTTTCAGTTTTATATGTTACTGTTAAAAATTTAACAACAAAAGGTCTAAAAAATCAACATATATAAAAGAGAAAATAGAAAAAACTTTTAAATAAATATACCTTTTAATTTCAGCTAATTAACACAACCGATGTTATTAATTAATCGGAGAATAATTGATTCTTGTTTTTCTAAATTTGAGAGAAGGGTGAGACACAATACAAGATTTTAAAATTTACAAGTTTCTTTCCATTTGCTTTTAAAAAAAAAAAAACTGTTGGCCAACGGTTATAAAAATAGCCTTTGGCAACGGTAATTTTATTTGGTCATTTCTACAGAAACATGTAGAAATGGCTTTGCATAGGTTGAATAGCTATTTTAGCTATTCATTTACCTGTGTCGTTAGAATTGTTAAAAGAAAAAACAAAAGTTAAAAGGATATTTTTTGAATTTAACTCTTCATTTAGCTCTCCGGTTGGAGATACTCTTACAAGTAACTAGCAATTTATGGTTTTATTTTGAAAAGAAAAATATATATAATGAAAAATAAAAAATAATAATCAGTTCTAAAAAATAAAAATAATATTCCTATATATTTAAAAATAAAATTTTTAATTTCTCTGTAAGTATTATCATTCTTCGTAAGGAAATACTTTACAAAAATCATGGCAATGCTATATTCCTTGAAATTCAAAAAACTATTTCTGCTTTTTTTTTTTGAATTCCCCAAAATTTAAAAAATACAAAAATAAATGACTCATTTTTTTCTTAATTCCAAATGTAAGAAATTAAGAAAACAATTTTCTTTCTTCATATTTTCCTGAAAAATAAAATTTCATTAATATATATTATATAGACCAATTTGAAAAATACAAAAACTCCACATTTCCCCGCCCATAAAAAAAAAACCCAGACTCTCAACTCCCAATACCCTCACTCTCTCTCCTCTACTGCTCTCTAAAAAAAAAAAAAAAACAAAAAACAGAAATGGAAGAAGAAGAAGACGACCAGCAAAACATCCTAGATCTGGTCAAAGAATTAGTCAATCGCTTACTCTCTCAAAACCCTCAAAACCCTAAACCCCCAATTTCTAACCCTAACCCTAACTCTCCTGATTTCCAAAATTCTCTTCGCTACGCAATCCGCATTCTCTCCAGCAGATTAACCCCATCGATTGCCCCTGATGCCGCCGCAATCGCTGAATCCATCAAGCGTGGTCTTGCCACTCAAGGTAAATCTTCCCAAGCTCTCACTCTCGCTGAGTTATACAACAAATTTGCATCGAAAACGGGACCGGGAAGTATTAATAACAAATGGGCAGTTCTTTATTTGCTTAAAATCATTTCCGAAGATAAAAAAATTGCACAAAATGCTCCAAATTCCACGCTTTTGTTACCTAATTTGGGGTTAAATGAGCTTGATTTGAGCAATGAATCGCGGATTTCCCGTGATTTTAAGAGAAGGGAAAAGGGTTATGATAATGGGGTTTTGTTGGTTAGTAAAGATCCGGAGAATTTGCTTGAAATCGCATTTAGAGAGTTCGTTAATCTGGTGAAAGAGGAAAATGAGGTGTCCGAAGAAGTTTTAGTGAGAGATGTGTTATATGTTTGTCAAGGGATTGATGGGAAATATGTGAAGTTTGATGCAAATGTTGATGGGTATGTTTTATCAGATTCAATCAAGGTTCCAAGAGGTACAAGGGTTATGGTTAGGAAGTTGTGTGAGTTGGGGTGGTTGTTTAGGAAAGTTAAAGGGTATATTTCAGAGAGTATGGATCGGTTTCCAGCTGAAGATGTGGGAACTGTAGGGCAGGCATTTTGTGCTGCGTTACAGGATGAGCTTTCAGATTATTATAAATTGTTGGCTGTGCTTGAAGCGCAGGCGATGAATCCAATTCCATTGGTTTCAAAGTCAACTAGTTCGAGTAATTATTTGTCATTGAGGCGGTTGTCAGTGTGGTTTGCTGAGCCAACAGTGAAAATGAGGTTAATGGCTGTTTTGGTTGATAAATGCAGAGTCTTGAGGGGTGGGGCAATGGCTGCGGCTATACATTTGCATGCCCAGCATGGCGATCCATTGGTGCATGAGTTCATGAGGAGTTTACTGCAGCATGTTTGTTCGCCACTTTTTGAAATGGTTAGGAGTTGGGTTTTGGAAGGGGAGTTGGAGGATATTTTTGCTGAGTTCTTTGTTGTGGGTCAGCCAGTGAAAGCTGAATCACTTTGGAGAGAGGGTTACAGGCTCCACGCTGGAATGCTTCCTTCATTCATTTCACAACCCCTTGCTCAGCGCATTTTAAGGACTGGGAAATCAATAAATTTCCTTCGTGTCTGTTGTGATGATCGTGGTTGGGCTGATACTGCAACAGAGGCTGCTGCTGCTGCTGGGACCACAACTAGAAGAGGGAGTCTTGGATATGGTGAAACTGATGCACTTGAAACTCTGGTTGTTGAAGCAGCCAAGAGAATTGACAAGCATCTGTTGGATGTTATGTACACGAGGTATAAATTCAAAGAACACTGCCTTGCAATCAAGCGTTATTTACTGCTGGGGCAAGGTGATTTTGTCCAGTATTTAATGGATATTGTTGGGCAGGAACTTTCTGAGCCTGCTAATACAATTAGTTCATTCCAGTTGGCAGGGTTGCTGGAAAGTGCAATTCGATCATCCAATGCTCAGTATGATGATCCTGACATATTAGATAGGTTGAGGGTGAAGATGTTGCCGCATGGTACTGGAGATAGAGGTTGGGATGTATTCTCGTTGGAATATGATGCCAGAGTACCATTAGACACAGTGTTTACTGAATCTGTTATGGCAAGGTATTTAAGAATTTTTAATTTCCTGTGGAAGCTGAGGCGAGTGGAGCATGCACTTATTGGTGCGTGGAAGACAATGAAACCTAATTGTATTACTTCTCATTCTTTCACCAAGCTGCAGCATGCAGTTAAGTTACAGTTACTCTCAACACTGAGACAATGCCAGGTCCTTTGGAATCAGATGAATCATTTTGTTACGAACTTGCAATATTATATCATGTTTGAAGTTCTGGAGGTTTCATGGTCTAACTTCTCAAATGAGATGGAAGTGGCAAAGGATCTTGATGATCTACTTGCAGCACATGATAAGTACCTCCACTCAATTGTAGAAAAATCTCTTCTTGGTGAACGATCTCAATCCCTTTACAAGTCACTATTTGCCTTGTTTGACCTTATACTGCGTTTCAGAAGTCATGCAGATCGGTTGTGTGAAGGAATTTATGAGTTACAAGCAAGGTAAAAAGCTGTTGTGTTTTTGAATGATTTTGTTTTGTCAATGAACGTTTGCATGTTTGTTTTTGAAGTGAAGATCTTAATACTCATATCAATTGACAACAACAATGCTATTTTTTTAATATATTTTTTTCTTTTCTTTTATGATTGTGTTGAACCACTCGTGATTCCTATTACACGCAGAACCAGGGCATCCTCTTTGTCCTCTCAAGACAAGACAAAATCACAAAGGCAGACAAGAGATAATCCGTCAGAGCCTGGATCATGGTTTAGTGATGGCAGGAAGGCCCTGGAACAACGTGCTGGTGAATTTCTTCAAAATATGGGGCGGGAACTGGAAGAAATAGCAAAGGAATATACAGTATTGCTCGAAGGTTTCTTGTCTCAGTTGCCTGTGCAACAACATGTTGATTTGAAATTCCTCTTCTTTCGGCTTGACTTCACTGAATTTTATAGTAGGTTGCGTCCTGGCACATAGCAAAGCTGTTAATACACCTGAGTTTAATCCAATTTGCAACTCAAGGCATGAACAGAGTGCAGTTATTTGCTGGACCTTAAGTGAAGAATTATGCAATGTCTTGCTGATGCCAGGATTGACCTTTATGTTTCACTGCTTGATTTTAGGTATAGGAAGATTCTAGCTGCTCTATCTTTTATTGAATTATCACAATCAATAATTTTGTTTTAGCTTCTTTTCCAGGGGTCTGATTTTTATCTTTTACCTTTGCAGATTGTTTGTGCTCCTTTCTAAGGGTTTACGGGAAAGTTTGTGATCATGTCAGAGGTATTTTTATATCATTAAATGAGATTCCTAAAATCAGTGCAAATATTTGGATGTGATAGTCCAATTATTGTTGGTACTTTTCTTATTGTTGCAAGCTGTTTATACTGAGCTTGTGCCTCTGTATCATAGTTATGTATTGGCTAAATGCTAATCATTGTGATATATGATTTGGTTTTGCATGTGTTTGTTTTTTCAATCCTGAGTTCCTGACACTTGATACTTAAGTGTTATTTGGGTTGTGGTGGCTGCATTTAGTGGTTGCTGCTATAAACATATCATACTTCCTTGTGTTGCTGGGAAGCTGTCCTTGCAATGAAAACTGTGGTCTTATCACAAGGGATTGTTAACAGGCCCATGCTATCTCAATATCCTTCTTGCTGGCACTCGAATGAGCAAGACTGTTCATTAAATTATATCATCATAAAGATTTGGCCTTGTTTGATTATTACCTATTGGGGAAAGGCTCTTGTGCTTACAACATAGATGGCTTGTGTTGCTGGAGAATTAGAATGAGGTGAAAGCAAATACCCAGTTGAAGTCTTGAAGAAAGATCAAAGTGACATCATAGAGACAAAGGAAGCACCTCATGCATGCTTGACAGGGTGCCTCCCATAAGCCAAAGAGTGGAGTGGTGTATTATTCTTTCTAGGGCTGGTAGCACTTTGGTGAGAGTGTCCCTTAGCCCTTGGAATATTTAGAGTGTTTGCTTGTCTAGCTGAATATGTTAGCTTATTCAGCCAGTAGTGTCGGTTTCTTTTTTGTCTACCCAGTTTGACAAGTGATATTGCTATGTTATGAAATTATAGAGAAGCATAAGATCAGCATGAGGTTTAAAATTGAAAAACATTCTACACTAAGTTAAGGCTTCATTAGCTTTTGATGAAAACTTGAAAAAAATGTATTTCTTTCTTCCTCCAGTGTCGTCCATAAGATGCTGCAATTTTTCAGAGAATCATAATTGGTTCTGCAGCATTGCTTTCTTTGTATATTTAACTCATCATACAGTTGAGCACCCTGAGTCTAACTGAAGTGGAAACTATTTGTTTTGCTACTATAAATGTTTTATTTGCTGCTGATCATATCGTTGCAAGCACTTTTCTCCCTCTTTTATCAAGTGTGGAAATTAGTGGAGCTTCTGTTCCCCCGAAGTTACCGTTAGCAGTTTTTAAGTGGTAAACTTTGGTGCATGGCCTTCCGCAATGCCAATTGGTCTCCTGAGCTGATAGCATTCAGGATGCAAACAAACTGGAAGAGAACAGCTAAGCAAAGGAAAAATTGGAAAGCTTGTGCTTGTCCTTTTGAGTTAACAGTTATGTGTCTGTCATAAAGCAATTGCTGCTTAAAAAATAAAAATAAAAATATTCTCGACTGCCTAAACTGTCTTTACTAACCAAGCAAGCAAAAAAAAAAAAGTTCTATTTATAAAAGCAAACAAGGGCAGTGAGATTCAGATTTCAATCATAAAAATAGTTGCAAGTATTGATTTTCTAACACCCTTAAGTACCAAAAACCACTAATAGCAAGCCTGAAGGATGACAGCAAAGTCAGCCCTCCAACGAGTATTTCTTCCCTGTGAATGGTTGGAACTGTTCTTTCTTTGTAGTTTAAGCTTTGACATCCTCTGTTTTGAGCTCTTCCAATCTCTTTCCATGTGCAAGCATGAACCATACCACCTCTGTTGGATGTTTATGAGACCTGATCTCTGATTCAGTGGCCGTGCTTGGAGCTGTGTTAATTGTTTGGTTCTCTTTTTCAACAGAACCTGAATCAGGTAGAGCTAACTCTGCAGCAGGTTTCTCACCCAAACGTCTAGAAAGACCTGTGAAAGGCACAAACTTGTGCCATTCCTTGCTTGGCTCTTTGTTATCTAGATGAGGCACAAAATCAACCTCACAATCTGTATCAATAATGGAAATGGCATTAGATGGCTTGGTTTCAACTACATTAACTTGAAATTCCTTGTTATAGTTGACCATCCAGTGGTGAAGCAAAAAAAGCTAGCACTCAATGTCTCTTCCAATGCTGCTTTTGGATTAAGCATGCTTGAGAAATCCGTAGAGTGAGGTTGCAATTTTATGAAGGTTCCCTTTTCTATGGTAGTATTCTTCAGGCGCACAGCGTTGCCATTCTGCAGTTGCAAATTCTCCATCATCCAATCCGGCAAGAAGACTGAACCTTCTTCGGCAGTGAACTCATACACTCCACAATTCGAAACTCGTTCCTTCAATTAGTTTCGAATTTCAAATAGCATAGGATATTCAACTAGTGTGTCAAGGAGGAGCTCGAAAGCTGAAGCAGGCACGATGATCCGTTTCCCCTGCTCTAGGTGTGATTTCTCGACTACTGAGAGCGAAAAACAATGGTAAGTACTTTCAAAAGAATCATAATGTTGGCCGTATCGATCATAATACTGTGGAGAGGCCTGAGGATTGTAATTGCTGCTATAATTGTCATCATTTTGATGTGCTGATCTTAAAATAATTTTTTTAAAATAAAAAAATATTATTTTAATACATTTCTAAGCGAAAAATACTTTAAACCGTAACCACAATCATAACCACACTTCCATACATACCCAAAAAGTTTTTGAGGAAATGTTTTTAAAACTAATATATGCTTAATATGATTGTTTTTAGTATTAAGTACAAAGGTAACTCGTATTTGACCGCGGCCAGATTGATTTCTCTGCAACGTAAAAAAAAAATAAAAAGCTTAGGCATTGTAAGCTTATTTTAAAAAAAAAAATTCATGTTCATTCAATTATATAATAGAGAAAGGAAAGATAATAGATGGGCCAAATCTTAAAAGAAAAGTGATAATAATAATAGAAAAAAATATTTGTCAAAAGAAAAAAATTACAAAGTTGAATTCCAAGATAACATAATAATAAAGGATAAAATAAAATAAAAAGTCTTGAGTCAATCCAAGTTAAGATACCAAATTTGCAACTCGGGTTGTGTGGCTGAACCAACCTCATAATAAACAAATTGAAAAAAATAACGATGATCAATCTTCAACAATCCAAATGTAAAAGGTTGAAATAAAAAAAATCAATAAAAAAAACCTAAAAAATTAAAACATTTTCAGACTTGGGTAACGCCGTCAAATCTTATTGGATCATGAGAATTAGATAATATAATAGAAAGCAAAATGATAAGTTTAATTTTAAAGAACTTGATTTTGAAGGACAAAACTGAGAAAATATATAAAAAACAACCCTAAAAAAATAGCAAGGTTAACCAACCAAACCTGTTATCCAAGTTATGAAATTGGGATGACCTAATCAAAAGAAATTGAAGAAAATTATAAAGTCAATCTTTCAAAATAAACAATACTGAACTTATTTATGTAAATGTTTCTAATATTAATTTTTTTATTTTATATTTGATATACATGATTGAATTAGTATGATAATAATAAGAATTGTTTTTTATAAAGACATTATTCTTGGACCGAATATATACTTCTTATTTACAAGTCATGTTAAGTAAATACCAATATTATAGTACAACCACCATGACTCTTGTTGCACGTGAGCGGCGTCGTGATGATTATCTTTCTGGATCGGGATCTTAAGTATACTTGAAAAGAACAAAGAATTCTTGTTTTTTTTTTTTTGGTTTAAAAGGTTTAGAGTTACCACTTAGTATTTTGGTTACTAAAAACTTTAACTGGTCTTTAGAATCTGGATAAGGAGACTGGTTGTGTAGGGGACGATAAAATTACTCTTAGTACACCCTACCTAAGGTAAGTTACATTATTTATTTGTCTGAATATTACTAAGAAATTGTTATATTTTTCTAATTATTAGTCTGTTTATTGGTTAAAACAGGTCCTACCCTTGTAAGGTGGATAATGACTTTATAGGTTATATATAGTCATTTTAAAACCAAAATATATTTTTTGCATTTGTTTCTTTTAATATCGAGAATACATCTTACGTATAAGTTTATAATTCTTTATATTAAAAATAAACAAATAGATTTTTTTGGTATTTTTAAAATTTAGGTGTAAATTTATTATTAAATTCATGATATATGCAAAATATAAAAAACTATTTTTTTGAATTTCTTTTTGGTATTTTTAAGAGATCTTAAATTATGCTAAATATTTTATTTCTACAATCCAAAATATTAAATATGAAAGGGTAAAAAGATATGAGAACCCTAAACTTAATTTTACAATGATCTTTAAAAAAAAAAAACTGAAATTTAATTAAAATTTAACTAAGGCTAGTTTTGACAAAATACTGAAAAAACATAATACAATGCTAAAACAAATGTTATGGCAGGTTTCTCAATCACACTCTTAGCTAAAAATCATAGATTAGAAATTTATTTTAAGAGCATGTTTGCCAAACATGATTTAAGGACCCTAAAACATATTTTTTCATAAGTAAATTATCGCTTCACCAAACACGCTTTTAAATCTTAAAAGGTTTGGCCCAACAACATTGACTGGGCTTCTCAGCCTTGTCTTTGAACCTAAAAACACGACACACACCTAGTACATAAATATTGAAGATCAAAAGGATGATTTCGGTTAAATCTTTTTAAGAAGATGAAGAACATGGATGGACCTAAGAATTTGATATGAAGATAAAGGCTAGATTACACCAAATCAAGGGCATTGAAAGATGTAACATGTAAGATTGAAACAAAATGATGCATCATATAGGAAAAATAAACCGTAAATTGCCTCAATTAAACCCGACAGTCATAAACCTAAACCCATATATTTAAATTTAATTAGGATTGATTGATATAAACCAAGCCTTTAATAAATAAATCAATGGCAAAGAATGGTAATGTATAGGTTTAGGAGTCGACTAAAGCACACAAGATAAGACAACACATTATTTGTTACACATTTTGGGACTTGATTTCTATTCTTGGACCTTAATGGTTCATTGTTTCAAAATAAAACCTTTTATATTACATTACATGGATGACACCATATTTGCTTTTCTAAGGAAACAAATGGAGTCAATGGAAGCATTGGATACTTATTGTCTCTTTCATAAACAATCCCATCAAAAGATAATAATTATTAACAAAAATAAAAAGTTTATAAAAATAACTTATACCACAAGAAGATAAGATCAATATAAAAAGTAGAAACTCGTATATAAAAAGAGGCTTTCAGATTTTTACTCTCCGTAAAATTTTGCTTTCAGATTTTTACTCTCCGTAAAATTTTATCTCCATCTTTATTGATATTAACTTAAACATCCAATGTTCTCTTAAATTTATTAAAAAACTTGTTTTTGATGATATTTTGATTTTGCAAATGCAGAAATTCTCACACACATATTAATTTAACTTGAGAAGAATTCCAACGTGAAGGTCAAACCCTATGGCTCATGGTGACAATCAATTATAGCCCAAAAGCGACCTCAAATGCAACATCGTCACTAATGTACATGAGTTATATATCTAACAAATACACTCATAACAAGTAAATAGAAAATTATATTTTCCTAGCCACAGCTGCAGTTGAAAATGTTTGAATTTATTTAGAATTAAATTAATATTTTTTTAGATTTTTAAATGGTTTTGATATACTAATATTAAAAAAATATTTTAAAAAATAAAAAATTATTTTAATATATTTTTAGATAAAAAATATTTTAAAAAAATATTTTTATTGTATTCTTAAACATGCATTAGCATGTAAAGGATAAATAAAATAAATTGAAAGAGGAATTAAATTTTCTTTTCACTGCAATCAAAAGTTAAAAAGCACAAGCTAATTAATCTCATCCTCTATCTTTAGCCAAAAAGGCCCGACGCCCAACCACCCAACCAAGTGGCAACAGCAACAATTACCCTAATAAAACACAGTAAGGTCCAGTACTCTAGACCTTTCCAAAATCCCTCTTTTTTCTTGCCCTCCCTAAGCCCAAACCTGACCTCAAAATTCTAGACCTTTCCGAATCATCAAGAACAAGAACAAGAATCAACCCTCCATCCATTCACCGAAACCACTGGTTCCCTCTCTTCTTTGAATCTCTCTCAGAAACCCAAAACGCTCCTTTCATCTCCTCCATTCTTGAATTTCATCAAAGAATCGTCAATGGCCAAGTACGGAGAAGGAGACAAACGTTGGATCGTGGAAGACAGACCAGACGGAGCCAACGTACACAACTGGCACTGGGCTGAGACAGACTGTTTAGAATGGTCAAGAAATCTCCTCTCCAAACTCCTCAACAACCTCACAATCCTCGACGGTGAAGGAAACCTCTTTATCAAAATCAACAAAGTTGAAAAAGTCGAGGGAGAAGCGTATGTTAATGTCCGTAAGGGGAAGATTATTCCGGGTTATGAGTTACACGTTGCTCTTTCGTGGCAAGGCGAAGCCAAAGATAGTGAAGGGAATAGTTTATTGAAGGTAGATGGATCTGTTGAAATTCCGTACATTTCAGATGAGAATGCTGACGAGGATCCTGAGATTCGTGTTACGGTGAAAGATGAAAGCCCAATTGGAAAGACTTTGAAGGATGCTATGTTTGCGAAAGGGAAGCCGGTGGTGGAGGATAAAGTTAGAGTTTACGTGCAGAGTATGGCGAAAGGTGGGCCAGCTAAGGAAGAATTGGAGACGAAGAAGGTGGAGAAAAAGGGGCAGCCGGTGGCTGGCGCATCGGTGAGGAAGGTGAGTGTGTCTCCGGTGGTGGAGAAGAAGGAGGTGAAGAAAGAGGGGTTTAAGACTATTAGTTTGACGGAGAAGTTCAGTTGTAGGGCCAAGGATTTGTTTGAGATACTGATGGATGAGAATAGGTGGAAGGGGTTTACACAGAGTTATGCGAGGATTAGCAAAGAGGTTGGAGGGGAGTTTAGTATTTTTGATGGGTCTGTGACGGGGAGGAATTTGGAGTTGCAGGAGGGGAAATTGATTGTGCAGCAATGGAGGTTTGGGAACTGGCCTGATGGGATTGTATCGAAGGTCAGTTAATTGTTGGTTTTGCTTTGAAATTTTGGTTGATTTAACGAACTGGTGATGAATAGGCGAAAATTGCTGAATTGAATGGATTTTTGTTTTGTTTTTTCTATCCATTTTTGTATAGGTACTTGTTTTTTTTTTTTTTTTTTTTTTCTGTGAGTAGGATTGTTTGTGAATTGTTTGAGACTGATTATAGTTTAAGATAGCTCAACTGAATGAATTTGGATGGTGATTGCAGGTAAGACTGACTTTTGATGAGCCTGAACCTGGGATTACTATAGTGAAGGTGGTGCATACTGATATACCCGAGGAAGACAGGTTAGTTCCTGTTTTGAAGTAGTAAAACTTTGTTTTTTAATTTCATTTTAGTCAAGTTTTGTTGGTTTTTTTTGTTCTTTGGGCTCATGGTCTTTCGTATTTTGTTTCTCCTGTTGTTCATGCAGATATGGGAATGAAACTGTGGTGGAGAATACTGAAAGAGGATGGCGGGATCTTATTTTAAACAAGATACGGGCAGTTTTTGGTTTTGGCATATGAATTGTTTCCGTAGTTTCTTTGAAGTGTAGAATTTCATCAATTTGTCTTTAATCAATGAAATTTGAATTACTGAAATCTGGGATTGTTTTGGATTTTCCAGACCCTCCTTGATAATTCAGTCCTTTTGGTTGTAATCTCATCAAACTGCTTTGTCATGGCACCCATGTTTTCTTATAACCAAAATGTTTTATCTAGCAAGCTTGTTATGAATTGCAATGTTTGATTTGTCAAGGTAACAAAAACCTTTTTAACTGCTTCAAATTTCATGCTGTTATTTTTATGGAACTGGATTCAATATGGGCATGCTAGTTCCTTCTTTTGTGTGCGTGCACTCATAGGTGGTCTCCACAAGCAGGACAACATAATATAGCTAAAACCGTCTGTTGTAATTTATAATTTTATTTCTTTGTCAAGTAGAAGCAGTCATGTATGATCTGGTCTCTGGGATTTGGTTGTTGCTGGATGATTGGAAAATTTCTTTTGGTCTATTACGGCAGCGAAAACTCTTATCTTGAAGTGGAGGTTTTCTCTTATATAGCATGTTGAGGATATTTCTTGAGTTTGATTGCTGTAGGTAGAACAAGTTCTTTTCATTGTTTGGTTTCTCGGCTAGTAGGATCCTGTGTAGTTTGATATACAAAAGGTGTCCTTGATGCTGTTATGCTGGAAATCATCTGTTTATTTTGGATAAATGTGCCTAGAAGTTAAATGCTCAATACCATAGATCCGGAGCATGAATTCTGCAGTAGTGTACCTTTTCTAATGTAATTTAAATTGGCTGTCTGGCTTGCATGCAAAGTTCTGTCAAGTAATGTCATTGATAATATAATGTAGTGTCATACGATGTGGTACTGATTTCTCAAGCATGCAATGCTATAGAGTATAGCATGAGATACATCTTCTGCATTGGAGATGAAAATGATAACCATGTAAAGATGTAAGAAATTCATGATTTTGGTGGCTCATGGCTGTTAGGAACACCTTTTTTCTATTTTCTGTTACGAAAGAGCTGTTGGGATAACATAGTGCAGGTTTTGAGGAAATAGGGTACCGATTCAGAAAGATTTTGGAAAACATGATGTATGTTTTATTTTTTAGTGGCATGTTGTTAAAGCATGGGAGAAGCGCACTGGTGATTTGGGTGTTTAGTTAAGAACCCATTAATGGTAACTAGATATAGTTTGGCTGGCAATCGGTCAATTTGAGAATGCTTTTTCTAGTTTTGCTCTAATTGGAGATAATCTTTTGCCTGGATTTATTAATGGAAGCCACATCAACCAGCTGTGAATTTGAAAGTCTCGAGTTTCTTGTGAGAGAGAAAGGGTTAATGTCTTTCTTTCGGAATTGTTGGTTGTGGTAGCTTTTATCTGGGTTGGTATTTACATTCCTAAAGATGCAGACTTCGCTGACAAAGGTGCTTCTCAGTCTAAGTTATTTTATATGAAGGTTCATTTCTGCCATGGAAGAATGCCTTGTCCTCCTATTTTTGGTGCATGAGTCCTCTGTGAAGTAATCTTTAGTATTGTGCTGCAATAAACTTGGAAGCGGCTTTTCTTGGTGGTGATCAAGGATTCTTATTAGGCTTTGGATTTTTAAAAAACATTGGTGCTGTCTTCCGTTCAGTTCTTATTTGCTTTTTCATGGTAAGCTTCAACTGTTAAAGAGTCAAAATGGCATGTAGCTTGTTTGCATGCTCGGATTGAGACGAGCATTATAATACTGTACTGAAGCACCGGCAATGATTGTTATGATGTAAACGATGTTACTGTAGTTGTAATTAATTTTTAAAATATGTTTTTAGAAATATATTCAAATAATATTTTTTAAAATTTATTTTTTACAATAATATATGATAACAATTTCAAAACATAAAAAAATATAATAATTTGAAGTATAGAAATTTTTTTTTTTTAATATTTTGAAATGTAAAAATTTATGCAAGCTAAAGTAATGAAAAAATTATTTGGGAAAACTATAATGATTTCTAATAAAAATGAAAATAAAAATTTAATCAATTAAATTTTTTATAAACATGTTTTTTTTGTTATTTTGATGAAATATTTTAGCATTGTTTTTTTAAGTAAAAAATTTTCTTACAATTGCAAAAGTAAGTTTCATTTAGGAAAATTAAGAAATTTAAAAAATTATGGATAGATCATTTTTACACATATATATGAAAAACATGAGAACAATGAATTTGATAAGATTATATAAAATATTTATAAGAAAAAAAATAATAAAATAGATAATTTATTCTTGTTAAATATTAACGAGTAAATTATTTTTAAAAACTTTTTTGTATATAAAAAATACAAGATATTAAAAAACAATTCCTTCACAACAAACTTTGATATTTTAAAAAACAATAACATAATATTTTATTAGCAACTAGGGGTGTTTAAAAAAACCGATTCGCCGAGAAAACCGAAAAAACCAAAGAAAAATTAACTAAAAAAACCGAACCAAGATGAAAAATTGATTAAACCGATTTTTAAAACTATAAATTTTAACAGGTTCGGTTCGGTTTTAATTTTAAAACTAAAACTAGCAAACCGAACCAGACCAACCAAAAAAACCTAAAAGGCCGCCATATGTGCAGGGATATAAATAGTTAATTAGCCTAACCCTAACATAACCCACCCTCTCCCCTGCCCTCACAAAAACCCGCCGTCTGTGCAAATTACAAACCACCTCTCCACCTCAAAACTCATTCTTCTTTTCCCTTTCAAGTTTTCAACTGCTATGCATTCTACGTCTGTGCTTTTACATTCTCTTCTCTCTTTACTTCTAGCCGAATACAAACTCACATCTCCATCTCCCTCGTTTCTCTTCTCTCTTTACTTCTGTGCAAGTCGTCGCGATCCTCCTTCATTCTTGCAGATCTATAAATCCAGATCTACAGCAGGCATGACTTCTCTTCTCTCTTTACTTATGTGCAAGCTGTCGTGATCCTCCTCCATTCTTGCATATCTACAAATTCAGATCTACATCGCGCATGATAGAGTTCAGTTTTATTTTTTAGATTATGCTTATTTGCTCCTGAATAATGTTTCGAACTCTTGTGAGGCTATTTGATTTGAAATTTTTTCTTAATCAGTGTATGTTCTCCTAGGTTAAAAAACAATTTTGATATAAATGTATCATAAGTTACAGGGTTGGCTTCAATGTGAAAGCATGGTTGCTGTTGTTGGGCAGGAATGTTAGTTTTATAATAAGTTCAAGTTTGCTGTTGATTTTGTTAACTTCATGATTTATTGAACTGGTGATTGGATTAAGTTTCTTAGTTTTTTGCTAAAAAAACCGAATTTAACCGAACCGAATCAGTTTAGTTTGAATTGGATTTCGGTTCGGTTCGATTAATATTTCACAAAACTAATATAATTTGGTTCGGTTGGTTTTTTAAGTCTAAACCGAAGTGACCCGAACCGAACCGTGAACACCCCTATTAGCGTTTTGATATGTGAAAACTAGCTTAAGAATATTCTTATTACTAAACCATGAAAAAAAGTCCTCTCTCAAAAGAGATTCCCAAGCTCTTAACAAGTCACAACAAGAGGTTTTTTCTAGTACTTTTAGAGCAAAGGCAAAATTCTTCAAACCAAGAGTCTCCTGTGACTTTTGCAATGTTTTTTTTTTTGGTATAGAGGTGACACAAAACTCGATCTCTTCTGCATCAAACAACAAACATAGTTAACTAATAAAAAAAGATCTTACTCTAAACAGTTAAACAATGAAATAAGGATTCGGAACATAATTCAACAAAAGCTTCTACTTTTCTCTGATATTCATCTGTTCTTGGTTTTTTGAGGATAGTTTTCATACAAAGTTCTCCATCAAATGCTTTTTATTTTTTTTAGGAATCAGAAATTACTGACAGATTCATATATAGTTTTCATAGTTGTCATTTGTTCTTAGTATTTTGAACATATTAACGAGGGGCTCATTAACATACTAAAAAAAATTACCGGTGAATATTTTTTTTGTAGACATTTTTCGTTTGTAATTCTATTGATAAAATAATCACAGATAAATTATTAGTGTAAATATTATCAGAAATTTCCGTCGATAAAACTATTAAATCCGGTAAAAATAAAAAAAGGAAAGTATACCAACTGATCAATGGAATAATGTAAAATAAATCTAATGACTAGTGTTTAGGAGGATCACTTTGTCGTAAAGTAGGCTCGATTCCGGAGCGGGAAAGACTTTAGAAAGTTAGTGATTCTGTTTCTGATTCAGCAGGCTGGAATTTGGATTTGCTATGTCGTTTGCTTCTCACCTCTGTTATTAGCAGGATTCAAGGTATGCACTCAAGTGGCAACTCGAATGACAGTGATATTCGCGCATGGGATTGAAATTCTAATGGGAAATGCTCTACTAAAAGTGGATTTTCTTATCTCATGGAAGAGGGTCCAATTGTAAAGATGGATAGTTGGTGCTGGATTTGGAAGATTAAGGCTGCCCAGAAGCATTAAGTTCTCAGTTGGAATAGGCTGCTTGCCGATGAAAGATATGAGGGTGCCATGGTTCCTTCTCCTTTATGTGCTAGATGTGGTGGTAAACCTTCGTGTGTTGCGGGGTTGTGAGAAAGTTCTCCCTATTTGGCACAAACTTCGTCCTACTGTGCAGCGTAACAAGTTCTTTGAAGAGGATTCATGCAGTTGGCTTTCTGCTAATTGCTTGCGTGGTGATGTTGAGTGTTGGGTTTTTATTTGCACTTGCTGGATTATTTGGAAAAATAGGAATGCAGAGGAACTTTATTGGAATTCAATACTTAATATATGTTCTTTAACATAAAATATTAACATGATTTAAATAAATCATGAGTGATTAAGAAATTGATATAAAAAAGCTCTAAATTATCATATTTTGATGAAAATCAAAACCCTTTAAAAAACGCTATCACATATTGAAAATAAATAAAAATGAATAGTTGAAAAGTTAAAATTAGACTAAAAAAACACCTAAATTTTTAGAAAGATAATGCC
Source organism: Populus simonii (assembly GCA_007827005.2). NCBI lineage: Eukaryota > Viridiplantae > Streptophyta > Magnoliopsida > Malpighiales > Salicaceae > Populus > Populus simonii. The sequence goes on from CM017469.2 coordinate 20,907,808, forward strand.
TTAAATAAAGTATGCTTTGGATTTAAACTCACATGTGTGACGACTTGGCCTATGCTTTGGCCTAGGTTAGGGTAAAATAATATTTTGGACTATAAAAAATTATTTTTTTGTCAACTAAGATTTGAACTTGGATCTAGTTCAAGAAAAATTTTAATAGTCTTCTCTAGAAACATTTTTAGCAAATTTGAATAATTTTTTTCATTTTAAAAAATTCAGATTTATAATCACTATATTCAAATTTAATTCTTGTTTGATGGTGGCCAATCAAAAATTGAATGGTGGGAATTAATTATTTAACATACAAAATTTACTATAAAAAGAGGGGGGGGGGGTGTTTAAGCTAATGTTTTCCAGATTTTTATATACTCTTCCTCACCTTATATTATAGTGTTTTTTTTTTATGCTTTGATTTTTTTCTTGAATTTAGAGCTTAGATTTATCCTATTGGAAGATATTTGAGTTATATAAGTTTTTGTTCAAAGACCTTATTTGAAAGTATATTTAAACAAAGATGGTGTTATTAAGATCTTGTGAAGTATATTGCAAACATCATAATTGCACAAATAAAGAGCAGTAAAGCTTTAAAAGATAAATGATTCATCATTGACAGAAACAAAAGTTTCATTAATTTAAAGTGTTTTAACAAGTAAATATCTTTACTTGTTTTAATTTAAACTTAGTTATTTTTATTATTAGTATGTATGTTAAGACTTTGATTTTATATTAATTGCAAGCTTGAATATATACTTAATATGTATGCCAATATTGTTTTTTACATTGAAAGCATGTTTGCATTAAGTTTTTTTTTTTTTTTTTATATATATATATATATATATATATATATATTTAGGCATGTATGCACTCTAGACTTTCTTTGAATAATTTTTTTATGCTTTTAATGTTTTTATTATAATAAACTAAATATCTTTTCTTATTGGAATAATATATACGCTTTGAATTACAATAAGCGGTGAGGTTGGTTGTGACTCATCAAATATTATTTCAGGGGTGTTTGAGAGTATGGTAATGATTGCGGTTTAAAATGTTTTTTGCTCGAAAATACATCAAAATAATATTTTTTATATTTTTTACAAAATATTTTTTACACTAACATATTAAAACGATGTAAGAACATAAAAAATTAAATTATTTTAAATTATTTTTTTTTAATTTTTTTTAAAATACAATTTTAACGGTGTTCCAAGTACTCCTTTATATACAATTTATGGTGGATGAGTGCAAGCGTGCTCTTGGGGCACTCGGTTTGTTCAAGGCCTCATATTTCAACAAAGATGACAACAACACGCTTCCCATCTTAACCAATAGAGGGAGGAAAGCATGACAACATTACATAAAATTACAAATAAGTTTGATTGGATTTGAGTTGCTTTTCCTGTCTGTAAGATTTAGGATGGGATGCTTCACCTCCTTAACTGACATAAGCAGTAAAACATCTAATGTCAAAGGTTTCATAGCAGAGGATTTAAGTTAGCTCGCATGGCATGACAAATCGAGGTGAAAACTCTGCCCACTAGCATGACAACGCTAGTTTCATGATGGCAGATTTTTGTTCTTACATGAAGCTTATTAATGAATGATCATAATGTAATTTTGGAGTGTGAAAATTGTTGCGGCAATTAATTATTTTATTTTATAGAGTATCCTTTTGATAAATTTTTATTATTATTTTTGGATTATTGATGATTTGTAACGTATCAATGTATTACATGGCAAATAAAAATATACTTTGATAATGATTGAAATTATTTTTTAAGAAAACATTTTTAATTGAAAACACATAAAGAAAATTTCGTTTCAAAATAGATTGGATGTGAGGAGGTAAAAACGCAAACTTAGATTATTTAAGATTTATTGGGCTAAATTAAGTTTGTATATCATGTAGTGAAGAAAAAATAAATTTTCTTTTTGAAAAAAAAAAAAAAAAATTACTCACACTACGTCATAGGCCAAGTTAAATTTTTTAAGACAAAAAAAAAAAAATGTTTAGGCTATGCCAATGTTTTTAAAGAAATAAGAAAAATATAAAACCATGATCATTAACTTTATTGTGTTCAATAAACTCGATTAATTTAACAATATGATAAAAAAGACAACGATAATAAATAAAATGATAAAGCAAAATGACAATAATTAACTATAACCATTGAGCTGCCAATATCATTTTTGGGAGGAGAAGAAAGAAAAGCCCATTAGAGACTCACTGTCACTACGTCATGAACACTGCCTTACCACCAGAAAGATTCCATTGAAACTGTTCTAATGCTACTATGAAAGGCTGCACAACGACACTGAAAGAGGAGTACACACCATCAGAGAAACAATCTAGAAAGCAACCTAAACAAAAATATTATGAAGTGAGTATTTCATGCTTATATCTAATCAATTAATTTAATTTAATTCAAAAACAAAATTTTTTTAAGAAAAAAACTAAATTTAATAAGGAATGACAAATAAAAAGACTTGAGATAATCGAGGTCATTTTCAAAATCAATGAAAAATCATATAAAAAGAAAATAAAAAATAACAGAGCCCAATATCTAATTAAATAAATGTTCAGTGATGAAAATGCATGAGCTTTAAAAAAAGGAAAAAAAAAAAAAGAAAGCAAACTAATACAATCCAAACAAGGTCAGATTTGAATTTTGGTGTAAAATTTTTCACTGTTCAGTTTTATGCTATCAAACATAACTTTCAACTCAATTGTTAGACTGAGATAAATTTTTTATAGATATTTCTAGACATGTTGTTATACATTGGGGTAAAATTTCAGGTCAATTTGAATCCGATAATAGATTATTTCAAAGAGTCGAAGGTACTTGATGAATCTTGTCAAATCTGTTTGTCTAGGCCTTTGTCTACTGTTTGGACTATATCTGGAGATACAAAATGAATTATGCTAATATTCCAATCGATTGGAAACTAGATATTAGTACCTTTCTATCGATATAAGATATACCTGCTTATTCATTCAAACGATTTGTTTGAAGTCAACATTGAAATCTATGAGGAATGTGCAAAAATTAGAGAAACATTGTTTCCTTGTGTATTATGGATTTAAGTCAATACAAGAATTTCTTAATGCTTTTAGAAGCATGTGTGGCAGATACTACCTTACCTATTTTAGAAGGATTCCATTTCAAACAAGAAGAAATTTATGGCAAAAACTATTATCCATAGTTTGTAAGGATTTCATATCCATTATGGAATGTATGTGATGGCAAGGAGGCTTGAGATTTTTTTGTTGTTATTTTTCTTATTTTAGAGGATTTTCCAGCACATCAAGGAGACTAAGGGGAGACAGTTTAAAGGAAAAAATTCCAGCGATTAAAAAAAAAAGTTTCCTAACTAATTTGGAGCATGAAGTTTCAACAAAACCTCCAAGGAAAGTGAAGGGAGAGTTTTGGCCATGCATGGGGATTTCATACAAAAAAAATTTGTTTTATATTGTTATTTATTTATTTTAGTGTTGAATATTATTAGCTTTGGACTTTATTCTAAATTGGGTTTGTTTTGACCTATTAAATATTCTTTTAAGGTTTATTTCAATATTAGACTTGTATTAGTTAATTACTAGATAAAGTTCATTGACTTGCAACCCAAAAGGCATTAATGTTATTTAGATAAGACTATTTATTGTTTTATGGCTACAAGTTTTGACAACTATGATAACTTGAATAAACAAGACTTTCTTTTGTTTTGCATGTTGCAATCCTTTCTATACCAGGACAAAAATAATGCACCGACTTATTAAAAACTAACTCACTTTGTGGCATTATTCGTATACTTCAGGTTTGTAGGTACAAGGTTATTTCTAGATCCTAGTTTATTCCAATACCTTTGGTTCTTAGGTATAGGGTTACCTTTAGGTTAGTGTTATATCAAACCTGGTTTTTGACTTTTCAGATTGTATTTCAACTTCGTTAGAGGTTGCTTGATCACATGATCAAAAGGTTTCCATCACAAACCTGGGTGAATGTCATAAACTTGGGCTAATATTTTAATCTCGCAACCTATTAAATCCTTAATTTGGGCTCAATTAAGAATCTTATTTTTCAACCAATTTAATGTTGAAGGATGAAATCAGAAAAAAAATATCAATTTAATTTTTTTTTCAAAGTAAGAAAAATAGCAATCAAAATAATAAGGATCAAATATAATAGAAAAGGAATTGAAGGATGATGAAATTGTAAAAAAAAAATCAATTTGAAAAATCATGCCAAGTAAAAATAGCAATCAAAAGAATATGGATCAAATCTAACATATAAAAAATTAAAGGATGATGAAATTAAAAAAAAATCTAATTATATAAATTATTTTAAATAAAACAAATAGTAATAGGAGAAACATTGATCAAATCTAAAGGAAAAACAAATTAAATGCCTGCTTTGAAAATTTAAAAGGCCAAACACGGAAATCAAGGATGAGGGAGAAGATAAAATAAATAGTAATAAGAGAAACATTTTAAAGAAATCTTGATTTGAAGGGTAGTTTAGTCATTTAATTATATTTTTAAAGCAAAAAAATAATATAAAAAAGCCATTGGATGCTAGTTTTTTAAAAATTTGCTTTTAAGGTTAAGTTAGTTATTTCACTATGCCACCAAAATATTAAAAGACTAATTTTTCCTCAATCAATATAAAAATGACAAGTTATGTAGAAGACTCCAATAACAAGTTAATTGGTTTTATTTGAGAAGGGAAAAATATTATTATAGTATTCAAATCCATAGTACAATAAGTTTAGGACCACAGTGTTTTAGTGATGTCATTTAGTTTTTTTCTGTAATATATAAATTACACAAAATTCTAATAATTATTTCTAGGATTTATATAATTATTCATTTTCTAGTTTCATTATTGTACGTTAACTATTTATGACTTTTAATTAAAAGAAGTGATATACCGAACCCTATTGTTCTTAACCATTCTTCCTCTACTACTACATTGCCATTTCTCTACATGTTATCATGGTAGAATAGAGAAATCATACTACAACATAATAAAACATCAACATATGTACCATATATTCAAATTGAATATATTTAAGCCATACCCGTATCATATTACTGAATATCTTTTCTATAGTATGATCCATGATCAATCTAAATCCCTATTTACACTTGAATCACCAATTCTAGATATACATATTCAATTAGAAAACTTTGACTTCAAAGTTGTCATCATCCTTGACCAAAACCAATTATGATGTATGGTCCCAAATCATAAAGATGCATATTGCAAGATATGAGAAGCTTTAATTTATTATAAATGAAACATCCCAATACAAAGTGGTATGTAGAAATCAATAGGTCAATGGACGGTTACTTATGTATATGTCACCAGAAATTATGAAACGCTACTCTGATTGCACACTATATGGGAAATCTGAAGTTGTTTGGCCAAGACTTCGATGAATTAGATGAATCATATATCTTTACACTAAATCAATGCATATTTTCCACCAAGTGCTTGATTGTTCTCTCTCAACTTATTATTTTGATGTTATTGGGATTTTTTAGAAGTTGAACCTTCGTGATAAGATTACAATGAAAGATCCTAATGATGTTCTTGCATATGAATAATCAATTGAATGATTACATGTTCATATCTTCTTGAATAGACTCGAAGCAAAATCTGAACAAATTTAAGGTCAAAATCTCAAGAAGAACCTAATATTGGATTTTAAAGAAACTCGTGTATATGTACACTGTAAGGCTATTTGTAGAGCAACAATGAATAGAGAGCTTGACCATTGCCATGGTGGCTTGATGATCCAAGCCTCAATAAGAGTAAACTAATTTAAAATTTAAGACAATATTTGGCTCACCAAATTATATTGCTCATCGAGATCGATTATTTGGATCACACAATCTAAATTGTAAAGTATGAGTTGCATGATCAAGATACTTGTGTATGTATTATAGTGAACTGGACATATTAAATCACAATTCTGTGGGTATTTAAAATGGTGGGATCTAGCCAAGGCATGTAGTAAAGAAATTCCAAGCTGAATTAACATGTTTTTGCTATTATAGCCAAAATTGTTGATATTGTCACTTCTTCTAAAGAGGCCATAACCTCAAATCATCGTTATTACAATTATCCTCTCATGAATGCCAATAAATCTGACAATCTATCTGATTGTCAATAATCCAGCGTTCCTCTCATGAATGCCAATATATCTGACAATCTTTCTGATTGTCAACAGTTCGGCCATCCTCTCACATATGCTAATAAATTCAATAATCCTTCTGATTGTCAACATTCTGGCAATCCCCTTACAGATGCCAATAAATCCAATAATTCTTCTGATTGTCAACATTCCAGCAATCCCTTCATGGATGCAAATAAACTGATAATTCTTTTGATTGTCAACATCCGGCAATTCCCTCATGGATGCTAATAAATTCGATAATTCTTCTGATTGTTAACATTCCGACAATCCCCTCATGGATGCCAATAAATTCGATAATCCTTTTGATTGTCAACAATCCGTAATATTATTTCTCCCTTTGATTTTTCATTTCTAACAATTAATACAAATCTAATAAATAAAATATTTGAAATAAAACTATGTATTTACATTTATAAATATCTTATTTATATGATGATACATCTTTTATATATATATATATATATTAGGTTAACTTTTTTAATACAAGAGGGTCAGAAAGCTTTTGACACGATTCATGATGCTATTGACGATGTTGTGCGCACCACTTTCTCTATTTGGTTCTTATCATGTTGTTATCGCTTAAAGAGGTTGAGGAGGCTCACCATTTAGACCTTGCAGTAGAGGAGGATGAGATAATTTTTCATGCACGACGATATGTTCATGGTTCTAATGATGCAGACTCGTCCACGAGATAATTTAGTTGTTGTTAACTGATATACTTGAGTGCTATGAGAATTTGTTATATAGAAATAATAAATTAATTGAGTTTTTTAAATTAAAAATTGAGTTTTTTTAATTAGAAATTAAGTTTTTTTTTTATTTGTTATTGAATTACAAGTTATGTGATACAAACTAAGTCATGTCCGAATTTGGCCTTAAAATGTTATTGAATTACAGGTTATGAGATCAAGCATATCTCTCAAACCGTACATCAATTCAAGTTGAAATCTTATAGGGAAATACTAGACACATGAAACTATATTCTTGTAAATTTTCAGATCAAATGGAGTTCAAAAATATATTATTCATAAGATCAAAGTTACTAGATGAATATTGTCCAATCTGCAAAACTAGACTTTCATGTACTATTTGAGACATATCTGGAGCTACAGGTGCAATTGTGTTGCAATTCAAGTTGTTATAGAGACTAAACATCTCAAGCTTTCTATCAATATATTATAGGCATATTAATTCATTCAGACGAGAGAAAACAACATATTTGAATTCAGGACTGAAATCTGCCAATAATGTATGAAAATTGGAGATTCAGGCTACAAAGAGAAATTTTAGCATGAAGATTTTGTTTTTATTATTCTATTTTATTTATTTATTTATTTTTGAATAATAATTTTTAATTTGGGTTTGTTGCCCATTAGACATTATTTAGGGGTTTATTTCATTATTTGACTTATGTTAATTGAGTACTAGTTTAGACCCATTAGCTTACAACCCAAAAGGGGTCCATTAGGGTTAGTCAGAGGAGACTATATTATGTTTCTTTTACTTGTAAATTTAGGCAGCAAGTTGAAAAATAAACATGAGTTTTCTTTTTGTTTATGGCAAAACAATATTTCTTTGTAGGGATAAAGATGGTACAATGATTTATAAAAAATTAACTGGCTTCGTCACGTCATTCTCATACTTAGGGTTCTTAAATACAAGGTTATCGTTGGGTCCAAGTATTTTTCTAATGCTTTTGATTCTTAAGTATATTGTTATTCCTAAGTCACTATTTTATCAAATCTAATTGTTGGCTTTCCTGATTGTTATCTCTAAATTAAGATTCTATCAAATTTTTGGGTCAAGGTTTATCAAATTTGATAAAGAATATAACCTATCGAGTTTGTTGAGTTTTTTAAGGAGAGTTGAAATTATATAAAAAAAGCTCTCACTACTACAATTTTCTACAATTTTAGGTTCACATAGGTTGTACTCGCACATCTAGTGGTAATGAAGATTATACTTGTGTCTTAAAAGCGTGTTTGAAAGTGTGGTAGCGGTTACTTTTTAAAGTGTTTTTCATTCCAAAACACGTTAAAACAATGTTTTTTTATTTTTTAAAAATTATTTTTGATATTAACATATTAAAATGATTTGAAAACATAAAAAAAATATTAATTCGAAGCAAAATAAAAATAATTTTTTTTAAATTTATTCAAAAATACTTTCAAAACATAAAGGCTAATACTATTTTAATGGGTCATATATATGAAACATGATAACCCATTAAACTGTGCTATTTTTGAAATTATATATTTTAATTGTGCTAACGTTTTTTCTATCCGGCAGGCTAGTTTGAAAAAAGAACGGAAAAAACTCATAAACAGTGCAGTTTTTAGGGAAAAAGAAGAATACTGACACGTATCAATGTATAATTCGTCATATGACTAATGTTTTTCCTGCAGCTCAATTTCTCCAGTGAAGACTCCGAGGGGGTGGCAGCTGAAAAGGACTGAAACGAAAAAAAGAAAAGAAATGCACTCAAATTAGGGAAAGCCTGAACCGGGCTCCCAGACACGTCATCTCAATGGCTTAAGCCCTCCTCTCCCTCTGTCAAGGGAAGGAGCCGTACGCTGTGTTTTTGGCAAGTACACTGCACGCTAACCTCTTACAGTCGAGGACATTGTCGTCATTTAAATTTTTTCATGAAAAAACCAAAACATCCTGTCGACACGATTTCAGTTCGTGAATCAAAACGTCTAGATTAAAAACTATGGTAAAAGAAAATCACTTTTGTTTTCTTTCCTGGCTGTTGTCTTCTCTCATTTCTCCTAGACAGGTTTTATGTTACAAAAAGAGAGAAACTATTTTATTTTATTTTATTTTATTTATACCAAATTCTGTAGGTATTTTACCTTAGCCTATCCGGTCATGACAATTTTCTTATAGAGGATTATTTGGAGTTCCTATGTCTGAATTTATTTTAACAGTGGCAATGCTCGCCATAACATGAAAAATAATTTTCGTCCAATACCAAAATCCCCTCCTTCTCTCTCCCTATCTCTCATTTCTCCCTTTCCTTTCCCTTCCATTTCTCTCCTCATATATATATATATATATTAAACAGCAGCAGCAGCAGCCAAATCTCATCATTCTCTCTTTAAATCTCCCAATTCAATTCAATCAAATCCAGTTTCTATGAATTCTATTATTTTTATTTTTGGGTTTTGTCTTTTTTTCTTTTTCTTGTTTATTAGTTTCTGATTTGATACAATTTCTTGATTGAATTATTGAATCGACTTGGGTTTTGGATCCGTTTTTTATTTGTATTCTCGTAGGAAAAAATATGAGGGGCAGAGATGGAAGGATTGATGATGATGATAAATCTATGAGAGTATAAAAACAATTATAAGGATTTTATAATTGAATTCAATAAAATAAGTTACATAATAATAATAATAGTAATAGTAATAATAATTCAGGATGCCAGGATTAATTCAGAGAAATGATCAATTTAGTAATGCAACATCATCCGGAGGCTCTTACTCAATTTCTGCTAATTCGTTCTGGTCTAAACACCGTGATGATGTTAGCTTCAATCAGCTCCAGAAGGTACTGGGCTGTTTTATTTCCCCTCTTAATTTTGATTGATGGATTACAGTGTCTGTTTTTGTATCTGGGATTGGATTAGATCACTGTTTTACTTAATTTTGATTTTTAATTGTGTTCTTGATTGGATCTTGATGTACAAATTATTCAGTGAGCTTGTTTTATTAGTTTTTGATGTGGGATTTTTGTTTTTCTCTTTTTTAGTATCTGGGTTTTCAGTTTTTTATTGACTAGATCCGTTTTTAGCTCCTTGTATATAAATTCACTTCTGGAGTTCTGTGTTTTTATTTTCAAAAGAGAGATCGACGTTTTATGTCAGTTACAATTGTTTATACTAGTGAGAATTGATTAGAGTCTAGGCAATGGAAATGGTGTTTGTAAAATAAAGATTGGCATTTTGTTACATGTAATCAGCAAGTTTTTTTCTAATATATAATTTTAAGTTTGTGTTTGGAGTATACAAGGTTTTGTTTATTTATTGTCTTTCAGTTTTTAGCCAACTCTTGTTGCAAGTTGTGATTAGTCATTGAAGAATTTTTATGTACTTGTTACAGTTCTGGAGTGAGCTGCCACCACAAGCTCGACAGAAGCTACTGAGGATAGACAAGCAAGCCCTGTTTGAGCAAGCTCGTAAGAACATGTACTGTTCTAGATGCAATGGGCTATTGCTTGAAGGTTTTATGCAGATTGTCATGTATGGTAAGTCTTTGCAGCAGGAAGGAGGTGCTGGGCACCTTCGTTGCGATATACTGGATGCCTCAAAAAATTTAAATGATTGTGGATCACATGTAACAAATGGGTGCCAAGATGAAATTCAAGATCCATCTGTCTATCCTTGGGGTGGTCTAACAACCACGCGTGATGGATCGTTAACGCTTTTGAAGTGCTACTTGTTTTCAAAGTCTCTGAAGGGACTCCAAAGTGTGAGTGCTAAAATTTTTTTATTGTGCAATTCCATTGTCCTTTTCTAGTTTAGTAGCTGAACTCTTGCTTTTAAATCAGGTATTTGACAGTGCACGTGCAAGGGAGCGGGAAAGGGAATTGCTCTATCCTGATGCCTGTGGTGGGGGAGGTCGGGGTTGGATTAGCCAAGGAATGGCAAGTTATGGTAGAGGACATGGAACAAGAGAGACGTGTGCACTGCATACTGCCAGGCTTTCTTGTGACACATTAATGGATTTCTGGTCAGCACTTGGAGAAGAAACCCGGCAGTCTCTTTTAAGGATGAAGGAAGAGGATTTCATAGAGAGCCTCATGTGCAGGTGTGTTTGCCAATAGCTTATTCTTTATATACAACATTGATTTTGAAATCAGTGGAAAACTATGAGAACTGAAAGGTAGTTGGCCACTCTACTTTTTTGGGGGTTGGAGCTTTAGATAACATTGAGACCAGAGGTGACCATATTGGTGAAACTGCCAAAGGCAGAACAAAAGTTATTTGAAATCATGAAAAAAAAATTCCGACTAGTCCGGCTTCTGAACAATCTAGAAACTCCCAAGAGTGTGCTGTGCTTTGTAAGAATCACTGATGTCTTCTAGTTTATAAGTATTGTAAAATCAGAGCTTATATCTTCCCACCTTAACAGGCTTTCTAATGGAATCACAAACAAAAATATGTGGATGGCAATGCAGTTAGGAAGTGATCATTTACCTGCTTTGGATCGAACCAAATGGAGGGGAGTCATCTGCCATGACTGATAGTTTTTCTCTTCAAGATATTGTACGTTCTGTTTGATGAAAAAGATGTGGTTAAATCTAAGGAAGTGATGAGTTTTACTGGACTAATAAATTATTCAAAGCTTCTTCATAGGGAACTCAAAATGTCTGTTGAAAAGTGGTCCATTTTCTGAATTCATCTCAACTGATTATGCTCTCTTTTAGATAGTTTCTGTAGACTTTGTTGCTTTGGGGGCTTTGTAGCTAAGGGCTGAGTTTATTTTTCGAATATCTATGAGAGCCTTGCAGATTCAAAGTGTAGTGGCTTGTAGATATTTTGATTACTAGTTCAAAACTGTGGATTTACTGTAAGTGGAACTTGCTAGCTGTTGAATATGGCATCAAATAATAAGAGTTTTTGTGATGAATTCATCACATTAGACTTTGGCTGCTCTTATCTCAGCATTAAAGCATTAAAGAAGTATAATTCTACAAGGCTGGATGATTAGGAAATATACAGCGCCCTAAGGGTACTAAAGGATACAATTAACTCTACATATTTATCAAAGAAAATGGCATAGCGGGTGTGGGGATGGACTAAAGAGTAGTCTGCCCTTCTTTTATCTGAAATAGGCTAAAAACTAAACTTAATACTCATTGTTGTGGTTAATTGGATTGTTTTATCACCTGGACTTCATTGATGAGGAAGTCCCTTTCTAACTTCCAAAGAACGATATGTTTGCATACTTTCAGTTGAATATGACATGGCACATGTTGGCCTCATCATGCTTGTAGACTCTTTCTCATATGTTTTTCCTTAGACAAAGCAACTGTAATGTATCCACGTGAGTTCAATAGTAGCCTATGTTGATGTCCTAAGAGTCAGAGGTCTTTGGTTCTAATCCATCAAACTTCACCAATGCCCATGGTTTGTGAGGAATTGAACACGTCAATGACTCAAATGGATGGCTCAGTTTGAAAATTAAACAAAACTCAGACTTTACTTGCATTTACCTATCAAAAATTGAGTATCATCTTTTATAATTGAGAAACTTTGTCATTCAATTGGCATCACTTGTTTAAGATATCTCTTGAAGAATCCATTGAAATTGTTCAACAGAAATTATAAGCTTGAAGCAAAATTTTTGTTTTTGATTTTTTTAGTGTCCTTCGTTGATTTTTTATTCTTTTATTTCTCTACAACCTTTTGGTTTACTTGATGGTTTGTGCACTTATATGCTGAAATGTTGATTATGTTATCATTGTAATTGTTTGAATTAACTAGACCCTAAAACTTTAGTTTTCTCTTCAACTAGCATGGATCTATCTTATCGTTTTCCTTCTTAATATTTGCTTATTTTTAGTTGTGACTATTTCTTGTATATCTAGCTATAGCCTCTTTCTCCTTACCCATGAGCTTGTACTTCCATTCTGCATGTTTTCGTGTTAGGTACTTGTGTTGATTTGTTCTGTTTCTCTACACAAATGTCTCCATCCCACAGGTTTGACAGCAAGAGATTTTGTAGAGATTGTAGAAGGAATGTTATTCGTGAATTTAAGGAGCTAAAGGAGCTGAAACGCATGCGACGAGAACCTCGCTGCACTAGTTGGTTTTGTGTTGCAGATACTGCCTTTCAATATGAGGTATATTTTCTTCTTCTGTGCAATTTTGTGGTTCTAAAGATATAAGATTCAAAAGAAACAAATTTGCAGAACAAATTGTGAAAACTCACCATGGATGTGACTAGTATGACCAGTTATCTTAGCTATTTTCTCAGGTGTCTGATGATTCTGTCCAAGCTGATTGGAACCAGACTTTTTCGGACACTGTTGGATCATACCATCACTTTGAATGGGCAGTTGGCACAGGAGAAGGAAAATCTGACATTCTAGAATTTGAAAATGTTGGCATGAATGGAAGTGTTCAAGTCACTGGTCTAGATCTTGGTGGTTTGACTGCATGTTTTATTACCCTTAGGGCTTGGAAAGTTGATGGCCGCTGCACTGAGCTTTCTGTAAAAGCTCATGCACTAAAGGGTCAACGATGTGTGCACTGCAGGCTTGTAGTAGGTGATGGTTTTGTTACAATTACTAGAGGGGAAAGTATCAGAAGTTTTTTTGAGCATGCTGAAGAGGCCGAGGAAGAAGAGGTGGCCCACTTTTTCCCTCAGGATCTTTATATTTGCAATAAATTTCTTAAAATATCCTTAGGGTTTATAATTAAATTCCTTTTATTTTTCTTGTACACTTATAGGATGATGATTCCATGGATAAGGACGGAAACGAATTTGATGGAGAATGCTCCCGGCCCCAAAAGCATGCGAAGAGTCCTGAACTTGCTCGAGAGTTTCTTCTAGATGCTGCAACTGTTATTTTTAAGGAAAAGGCATGTTTACAGACTTGAAACATGCTTGCTGTCCTTTTTCATATTAATTTAGAAAACAATAATTTGTTTGGAACTGTCATTTTCCATGTGATACCTATATGTCTCAATGTGCATGTAATCATCATTGCATGGGGTTGAATGTGCGGTAGGTTGTACATGGGGAAGGGGTGTGTTAAGAATGTGTTGGGAAGGAATATTTCTATATATATAAGAAAGGTGGCGGGACAGGGTTTTATCACTGGCTCACTTTAATTCAATCTGCAATAACCAAAATAGCAATGAATTGGGATTGAACCTGGACCTTGTAGAATTGCTCACTATGTTATAAATGATGAAACTAGAGTAAATTCTAAATGAATACGAGGGCTGTAAATACAGTAGAACCAAGGGGTAGGTTGAGATAATTTTTCAAGTTGATAAACAAAAACATTTAAAAAGTTTAAATTTCTCAGCAGATTTGTAGAACAGATGATCCTACTAGGGGCACCACATCTCTCTTTATAGTGACAGAGAAGGCCTAGGGAAACTTCTGAGGTCTCTAGCGTGGTTAAATGTCTCCTTATAACTTCACTAAAATTGTGGTTAACCACCTCTAGGAAGCCCTGTTGGGACATCTAATGGAGCAAATCAAGGAATCCAAATAGTGCATGGTGATATCAATGAATTCTGTTTAAACATAGCATTTTTTTTCTAAGTTGACCTTTATGTTTACATATGTTACAGGACCATTTGGTGCTGCCCAATAGTGCCTTATATTTTCTTTCTCAAAATTCAGTTATTTATTAGCTAGTATTTAAAAAGAGATTTTTCAGGGTTACCCTTGTCAACTGGTCATAAACCATGATTGTGCCTTCTGGCCACCTAAAAAAATGAAATTTACTGGCTGTTGGAGAAAACCAATATCTGAATGCACATTCCCATGTTCCTGTCAGAACTTGGGAGGATGAACTAGCAACATGTAGATTCTGTTTCTATGAGCACATGAAGTAATTGAATGTCTGTATTTCAGTTTCAAATATTCTAAGACTCAATTTGTTGTTTCAGGTTGAAAAGGCTTTCAGAGAAGGAACTGCTCGCCAAAATGCACACAGCATCTTTGTTTGTCTTGCACTAAAACTACTGGAAGATCGGGTCCATGTTGCATGCAAAGAAATCATTACATTGGAAAAGCAGGTCTTAATACTTATGATTTTGATTAAGATTTCATTCGAGTATCAAAATTAGGACAGCTCATCTTTTTTCATGAGATGCATCTCTGATAATACAATTTTTCACTGCAGATGAAGCTTCTTGAAGAAGAGGAAAAGGAAAAGCGTGAAGAAGAAGAGCGCAAGGAGAGAAGAAGAACAAAAGAAAGAGAGAAAAAGCTTCGAAAGAAGGAGAGGTTAAAAGGGAAAGAAAGGGATAAAGAGAAGAAATGTCCTGAATCAAATGATATTACCATGCTTCCTGATATCTTAAAGGATGGATCATCACCAAGTGTTGATGAAGAACTGAACACCATCTGCTGTAGGGATTCGCTAAGTGCAACAGGCAATATTTCTCTGTCCAGGCCTGGATCTCCTGACATTCAAGATGAACAGTTTTCATATGGATTTGAGACCTGTATAATGGAAAAAGATTCATATGATAGTCCTAATGGGAAGGTTGCAAATTTGAAAGAAGGGACTGGCTCTTTTTCAACTGAACAAGCAAAATATTCTCGCCGAAGATTGAAATTGCGGAAAGAAGTTCAACTTGATTCTTTTTTGAAGTGGCCTGATAGACGCCGATTTGCAGTTATTTCAGAAAGTGGGGTGGTGGTTAATAGATCAGAGTTAAGACATCACAGTGATGATTGTGACACTCCTTCTAGGCCTGTTAATGGATTGTATAGGCAGTCAAGGATCAATGGTCCAAAGTCCAATGGTCGAAATTGTGGCCTCAAGTTTAGTGAAAACTTTCATTGTCCCCACAACAGGATGAATGATAGATATGACTTCCATTCTTGCAGCTGCCACCAGAACATTGAATGCAGGGTAAAGGTTGAACCACATGTTTCATCATTAAGAGTGGACCGAGAGAGCAAATCTGTTGGCAAGTCAGAAACAGTGATGGATATGTCCAAGCAGTTCTATCGTGGTAACAAATATAGTCCAGTAGATCACATCCGTGAAGGTTGTGGAAGAATCAAAAGCAAATCCAACATGGGAAACAATCCTAAGAAAGTTTGGGAGCCCGTAGAATCACGAAAGAAGTATTCTTGGAGCAGCTCAGACCCTGATGTCATCATGAGCTCATCTACTAAGGTTGAAGCTGTGGATCTGGATAGTAAACTCTTCAAGTCATCTGGTGAGACATGTTCCAATGAAGTTACTGGAAATTCCATTGAAATTGATCATGATGAGAATAACATGAACGAATCAAGGGACTGTAGCCTTGAAACTGTTGAAGACTGCCAGGGTGGATACCATGAGGAAGTGAATGGTTGCTACTCAACAGAAACTGCTTATGAGGAAATCATTTCATGTCCTGAAAAAAATTTCGCATCGTCTGAGACTTCTGATCCTAGCATTGGAAGCACTTTGAGTTCTGATAACTGTTCATCTTGTCTTAGTGAGGGAGATAGCAATACAGTTTCTTCAAACAATGAACATCTTGAATCGTCTTCCACTTCAGATTCAGAAGATGCCTGTCAACAATCAGAAGGAAGAGAAACTTCAACATGCAGTGGAAATGCTTTCTCCAATTGTAATGAAGTGGGACTGGACAAGAGACCGAGTACAAATGGAGCTGAGGTGTTTGGAAGCAGGGAACCTTTTGTGCTTCAACCAGATGGTCAAAGAATGAACATTTTGGGAAATCTGCCGACAACAACTGTCCAAGATCCTGAAAATGGAATACCTGCTGTCAGTATGGGTTTGCAACATCAAGTTGTGTTTCCACCTTTGCATAACCATAACTTACAGTTTCCAATGTTTCAAGCTCCTTCAACAATGGGCTACTACCATCAAACTCCAGTCTCTTGGCCGGCAGCTCCAGCCAATGGATTAATGCCCTTCCCCCATCCTAACCATTATCTATATGCTGGTCCTCTTGGCTATGATTTAAATGGAAACTCCCGCATTTGTATGCAATATGGTTCAGTGCCGCATTTGGCAACTCCTGTGTTTAATTCTGGTCCAGTTCCGGTGTATCAGCAGGGAGAATACTTGAACTCAGAGGTTCGAACAGAGACACGAATGATGCAGGAAAATTTAACTGAAGCTAATAAGGAGAGGATGGTTCCAGCCAGATCACATTCAAACGAAGCACCACCAAGTGGAGAAGGTGGGAAAATTGATAATTCTGCCAAATTGCACAACAGTAATACTGGATTTTCCTTGTTCCATTTTGGTGGACCTGTCGCTCTCTCAACAGGATGTAAGTCAGATCCTGTACCTTCAAAAGATGGAATTGCTGGAGATTTATCTTCAAAAGTCTCGGCAGATGAAAATGATCCAGCGTGCAATAAGGAGACTGCTATGGAAGAATACAACTTGTTTGCAGCAAGTAATGGCATAAGGTTTTCATTCTTCTAATATATTCTTAAGAAGTTGTGAGGTGGTTGTTTGGTACCCTATCTTCTTATTTCGTATTGGAAGTTTGATCACCGTGTAAGCCAGTAGACAATAATCTTCCTCCGAGAAATTCCAATTTTAGCAATGGTTCTCTCAGTTGATTGATATCCTTTTTGGCTCTTTTTTATTTCCTTTTTATTTTTTTTATGTAGAGAGAAAAAGTTGGGAGAGTGGTATAATGTTTGAGGTTTCTGCACGAGGTCAGCTTTTTTTTTTTAAAAAAAAAAAAACCGAAGCATTGCCCCCCTCCTTCCTCTTAAGCATGTCAGAACTGAAATCATTTGATTTTTTTTCGACTCTTGTTTACTGTTGAGATTTGGCTATGTTGATAGCTAAAATTGGTTGAATGTATATGAAGGCTGAGCATTGATTTCTTTTCTCGACTTCACATGATCAAATTAATTAGTGCCCAATATGGAAGCCATTTGCCCGCTGAAATACTTTAAGTTGTTAATTGTATCATATCTCGGCGAGTTGAGGCTAATTTAATTTTCCGGCTAGCAAACCTTGATGCCGGTGTCATTCCACTTATTTAAACAGCCGGGTTTTTATTAAATTTTAATTTTAAATTAAATTTTTAGTGTTTTAGAATTATTTTGATGTGTTGATGTTAAAAATAAATTTTAAAAATATATAAAAATATATTATTTTGATATATTTTTAAGCAAAAAACACTTTGAAAAATAATCCCTACCAACATTTTGAGAGCAATCAATAATAGCCGAATTGTGCATGTCCAATATGGACAATCCCAAAAGCTTGGTATTAGGGGGAGGGATTCAGAAAACTCAGCTTAAAGAATTAACTACTAGATAGGTGTCCAGGCTACGCCGCGGGCTGAGGTAAATATTTTCTAGCATAAAAGAGGATGATTAGATGATGATAACGTTTTTAAAAGAGTAAGAAAAATCTAGGACCCAAGTTATTGATTCAAATGGGTTCAATAAGCTTGATTTATTTAAAAATATGACTATAAAAAAATCCAATGACATTAATAATAATAAAACGAAAACAATGTAAAAAAAAGAAATGTTTGTCAATATTATGAAAAGATACCCTCTAAATATTCTGAAAATGTCTTAACAATCTTATTTGAAAACAAATAAAAAATTGAATGAGAACAAGATAACCTTATAAAAAGAATAATGAAAGAAATATGAAGCTCAATTATCAGCAAATCAAATGTTGAAGGACGAACATAAGCTCTTTTTTTTTTATAAAAAAAATCCTGACTTGAGTCGACATGTCAAATTTGTGGTTCGGTCATGAGATTGGGATAACTTTGTAGTAAAAAAAGGTTAACCCTCACGCAAACTAAATGATGAAAGACAAAAAAAATCAATTAAAAAAGATGTTGAAAAAAAAAAGCTCAAGTTAATCTAAGTTAATTCAACTAACCCGTAACTTAGAACATGAGATCGAAATAACTCTATGGAAGGAAATTAGAAAAGATCATGAAGCACAAGACTCAATAACCTAATATCAAATGATGAAATAAAAAAAAAACAATTTAAAAAAGACCAAATAAAAAGATTGAAGTCAGATTGAGTTAATTTTCAAAACCCGTGACGAGGGTTATTAAATCGGGATTACACTATAGAAGACAAACAAGAAAAATCACTAAGCAAAATCCCTAATAATTCAAATATCAAGGGATGAAATAAAAAAAATCAATCAAGAAAAGGATAAAAAAAAATTGCAATAAAAAAATAAAGACCAAATCTGGTATAAAAATTAAATGAAATAAAACAATGAGAGATGAAATTGAAAAATAAAATAAATCAAGAAAAAGGATAAAAAAAATAGCAACCAAAAGAATGATGATCAAATTGAATAAAAAATTTAAATGACATCAAATGCTTAAGAATAAAATTGAAAAACAAAATCAACTTCAAAAGGCATTAAAAGTAAAACAAATATCAATAAAAAAGTAAGGTTCAAATTGATACAAATACAAATTGACATAACACATTTAATTTTTTAAAAGGCAAGTGTGAAACTTGAGGCACAAAGATAGAAAAGAGGGAGGAGAAAAAAATAGTTTACTAGGACCACACTACCAGTCTTCCGCCAACAAGCATCCCATAACCTGGAAGAGCTTAGTGAGCTACTCCCAATGACGCTGCGGAAGCCAGCGTTCCTAAAGTATGTGTGTGTTGCATACACTAGCTGCTTTTGGTTTATAAATAATATTTTATATTTATTAAAACTATCAAATTATCTCTTAATCAACTTGATTATAACAAAAAAAAAAGATAAAATGCATAAACACCCCTGGACAATAATGCAAATTGTTTTGCTTATAAAGACAATCTAGTCACTTCACTGTGTTGTGTTTTAAAAAGTAAAAACTAAAAAAAAACCCAGTTGGCAATTTTTTTTTTTGTTTTTAAAAGTAATTTATTCATTACACCGTGCTAAAAAAATATTAAAAAACCGATTTGTTCCAAAATTTTCTAATAGTTATCAATAAACCTTATAAAATAATTGTGTTACCTCCTATAGCGAATTCAATAATTTTATCTTAAAGAGGCAAAATAGTTATCATAGAGTAATTCATAATTTGAATGTACAATACAAAGAACAAGCACTTTTAATTTTTTTTAATTTAATTTAATAAGCTACTAGGTTTCCGTACAAAACTCAAACGCATTCATACTCAGCAACAGAGCACATTGGAAATATTAGAAAAAGTTCTCCCAGGAACAAGGCAAAATGCTAAAAATTATCAAGCAGAGCAGTTTTTGAATTTTAAAACTAGGTTTAGTTTACAATTTACTGCAGCTTCCCACATCTTTTATTTTCATTCACTTATATATTATAATAATAATAATTATTATATTATAATTATTATAATTATAAACTGCTAATTTTTTTTCGTTCTTTTTCCTTTTTTATGCCTTTATGGCTTTTTTTTATTATTTTTTTGTGTTTTTTTCTTTTAATGATTTTTCTTTGTTTAATTTAGTTTGTTAATGTTAAATTTTATTTTATTTAGTTATCAGACTTTCATGACACGGATCCCGAATTTGACGGGTTAACCTGGTTTGACGAGTTAACCCGAAATTTTTTTTCTCTTTTTAATTAATTTTTTTGTTTAGTTTAGTTTGTTAATGTTAAATTTCTTTCTATTTAATTATCAGACTTTCATGACACGTCTCCTAGGCTTGACAGGTTAACCCAGTTAATTCTAGGTTAACCCAAATTTTTTTTTTCTATTTAGTTATCAAACTTTCATGACGCGAATCTCAGGTTTGACGAGTTAACCTGCTTTGAAGGGTTAACCCAGTTAATTCAGATTTTTTTCTTTTTCTTCATTAGTTTTTTTTTCCTGTTAGTTTTTTTTCTTTTTAATTAATTTATTTAATTATCACACTTTTATGACACGACTTTGCAACCAGACTCACATCCAAGGCTCTTAGGTCCGCTGTTGCAACTAAACTCAATTAAACTTGAGTCATGTAAGTTTAATATTATTATTAATATTATAAATATTACTCTTGGGTCAAGCATTGCAGCTATACCAAAAACTCTTGGGTATATCTTTGCTGAAAGACCTAACACTCTTAAATCTTAGCATTTTTTTATGTTTTTTATGCAAGGAAAAAAAAATAACACGTTGCGTATGCCTTTGTTTTTTTTTTTTTCCTTTTTAAGCCTTTTATTGTGGACTGCACAGTGCAGTCCACAGTGAAAAAGCTGATGCCTTTAGTTTTTTTTTGTTTTTTTTATCTTTTTATCTTTTTTAATTATTTTTTTAATTTAGTTTTTTAATATTAAATTTTTTCTGTTTAATTATCAGACTTTCATGACATAAATCCCGGGTTTGACGGGTTAACCCAGTTGATTCAGATTTTTTTTTGTCTTTTTCTTCATTAGTTTTTTTCTTCCTGTAGGTTTTTTTCTCTTTGCTTTGTCCTTTTTAATTAATCTTTTTTTACTCATATATAATAATAATAATAATAATAATAACATATACTAAAAGTGCTAAGTGTTTCACTGTGCACTGCACAGTGAAACGTTGAGCTGTCTTTTTTTTTGTTTTTTTCCTGTTTTTATTTAAATCTTTTTCTATTTAGCCATCACACTTTCATGACACGAATCCCAGGTGTGACGGGTTAACCTGATTTGGTGGGTTAACCCAGTTGATTCAGATTGTTTTTCTTTTCCTCATTATTTTTGTTCTTTCGATTTCATCTTTTTATATTGTATGCAGTCCACGGTGAAAAGGCTGATGCCTTTATTTTTATTTATTTATTTATTTTTCTTTTTATGCCTTTCACGGTGAACTGCACAGTACAGTCCACGGTGAAAAGGCTGATGCCTTTTTTTTCTTTTTAATTAATTTTTTTCTTTAGTTTGTTGATATTAAATTTTTTTTCTCTTTAGTTATCAGACTTTCATGACACGGATCTCAGGTTTGACGGGTTAACCCAATTAATTCAATTTTTTTTTCTTCATTAGTTTTTTTCTTCCTGTTGGTTTTTTTTCTTTGTTTTTTTTTAATTAATCTATTTAATTATCACATTTTTATGACATGATCTTGCAGCCAGACCCATTTAAACTTGGGTCATGCAAGTTTAATGTTATTATTAATATTATAAATTTCACTCTTAGGTCAGACGTTGCAACTAAACCCGAAACTCTTGGGTATAGCTTTGTATAAAAACCTAACACATTTAGATCTTAGCGTTTTTTAATATTTTTTATGTAAAAAAATTAATCCGCGGCATCACGTGGGTCATATAACTAGTTTAACTCTAAAATATGTGAGAAAAATATTATGGATGTCCATAATAAATCCACGTTGTGTTTCTCATTTTATTTCTCTCAACACCAAAATAAAGGCTAGCAATGAGTTGGTTTAGTCATTTTATAGGGAGACACGTTTCTTTTAAAAAATTATTGGAGTTACAAAGGTCTATTAAAATAATTTTTTAGATTAAAAAAAAAGAAAAAGAGAGCACTTTTATTTTGGAATTTTGTGATCATTTTATTTTTTAATAAACAGTAAAATGATTTAAATGTTCATGGCATTTATATCTTTCACTCATAAAAATATTAAAAATTTATTGGGGTGGGACATGTAGACGCCAACAAATGGACGTCACTTGTGCCCTTTAAGCAACTCAACTCATGTGGTGACTTTTGGCTATCAAATGCTATCTTTTGTTGTATCATTGGAAGGTTGGCTGCTTCCTCTTCCTCCTAGTGCCGCAAGTATCGGCAAATAATGAGTGGATTGTTATTAGTGGCTTTTTTTTTTTTTGTTGTTGTCTCTTCTCTCTGAAAAAGTATATATTGATCCTTTTGATTTTTAATGTTTCAATTTAATTCTTATTTTTTTAATTTGTACTTGTTATATATATTTTTTTTTAATTTAGTCCATATTCTTTTTATTTTTTATTTTGTTTTTCTTTGACCCTTTTGTTAAAGTTTCATTGGTTTTTAATTTCATCTTTCAATCAAAGTTTATGGTATATTATTTATTTTCAACTTGGTCCTTATTTTTTTTCTTTTTTAAAAAATTATTTTTCTTTTCAATTTAACTCTCTAATTGAAAAATTTTTGTTGCCCTTCATTTATTTTTTATTTTGATTTTTACCCTTCTTGTTTTAATTACATATATTTTTAGATTCTTTTGTGTAATTGTTTTTATTCCTGGTTTCATCTGTTAGATTTGTTAGTGACTAAACTTCATGATTTTTTTTATTATGATGCTTTTGGTCTAATAGTCCGAATCACGGGTTTGCAATGTTAATACAGGTTGACATCTTTTTTTTGGCTCATTTTCTTTTATGGTTTCATCATTCGATATTATTTTTTTTAAAATTGGCTTTATAGCTTTTTTTAATTTGTTTTCTATTGAGTTATCCCGATCTCATGACTTGTGCAACAAATTTTGCAGGTTAACCTGAGTTGACTTGCCTCTTAATACCCAAATTACATGAGGGACAAAACTAATAAAAAATATAAGGTTAGTAAATATTTTATTTTTGGAAGGATTGAATGCATAATTATAAAAATTTAAGGACAAAAATTAAGATATTTTAAAACTTTAGGGGTGCCAAGCTCCCCCCAAAGCATAACGTAGGTCCATCCTTAATTACATGTTTATAATGCTAACTCGGATATATTTTTATTCAATTTTATACTTTCAATAATGTTTTTCAAGTTATCGAGATCTTTACTTTATTGAAATTTTATTCGTTTATTAATTTTGTTTGTTTCTTTATCATCTAAATAAATTGGAATCAACTTAGTGAACCCGGTCAGCCTTGTACCTAAATTGTTTTTATTATTATTATTTCTTTTAAAAGTCTTTGTCACTTAGACTATCACTACCTTTTTCTTGTTTTTTTTTTTAATTCTAATTTTGGTTCTATTTTAATTAATACCTTTTTTGTAATTCTTTTTTAATAACTTTTAAACTTAAGTTTATATCACCTAGACTATCACTACCTTTTCCCTTTTTCTTATTTTAGCCTTTTGTTTTAATTTTTTATGTATTTAATTTTTGAAGATTTATATATTTTTTTATGTATAATATAGATGAGCTTTTTAAAAAACTAAAAATATTTAATTTAGTATATACAATCTTGCATCACATTTTTTTTTCTTTTATTCAGTTTAATCAATTTTATACATGTATTAATTTTTATTATTTTATTAAAAAAATTAATTTTAAAAAATTAATTTTTAAACATAATTAAATATGAGTTTAATATTGCAAAATCAAATATCTTATTCTGTATTGTATTTTTCATCTTCATTTTTAGTCATTATTAATAACTGTTTTTTTATTTATTGACTTAAATAGTTTTTAATTTATTTAATTAAATACATAAACTTTTAATTTAGACTTAAATAATTTTTAATGTAAAAAAAAAACGTCAAAGAAGCAGACATCCTCAAAAAAAATATTGGAAAAAAAATAAAATTCGCCTTGCAAATATAGTAAAAAGCTATTGAAGAGATCTTCAAAAACACAGGGTTCCAGGACTATCAAGTGAAGACACCCATAGTCTTTGGAAACTAAATACCATCAGAAGCGAAAAAAGACAACTCTATTCCAAGTAGAAAAAAAAATGTTCCAAAAATCTGATCTCAGTTTCTTGCATCAGATAACCGTAAGACAGTAAGATAGAATCCTGGCTCGTCCACATATTCAACCATTTCAAAAGAATGGTTAGCTGCAGCCTTCTGCAAAGTCATTTTATCAGGCAAATCTGAAGTTACAACATCTTGATATTGTTTCTTTTGCTGCTCTAAAACTTCCCTTCCCTGGGGATGGCTAATAACCAATCTCGCACCTATAAAATCAGTGGTTGGAAGTCAGAACAGAAGGGGATTTCAAATCTCTGGTTTGTGTTATTTTTAAACAAACAAGCAATTATGTCTTCAAACAACACTATCTCATTGAAAAAGATATAAAACCCTTTTGATTTCTGAGTAAAGGAACTGAAAATCGAAATCACAACTTCAAGTCATAAGTTAGCGAGGAAAATAAAAAATTTCTTACGAGAGTTCAGCTTGGGTCCAACATTCAGTCAACTCAAAAGTGGAATGGATGAAAAGATAAATTATATAGCCTATATAATTTACCTGGTGAGCAACGTTTAGCAAGTGACCCAAGAACCTCATCCAGTTTAAAGGGTAAAGCTGGCAGAAAGTAAAGGAACACAACATCCAAAGGTGCCCACTTTTCTGAAACATGAATCAGTTCTCCTTGCCAACATTTAACCTTGTCGTACTTTTCTTTAACACAAGCTAACAGAAAAAGTGAGTCATGGACAATAAGCAAAAGACTGCAGGGCGACGTATCAACCAACCTATCCACAAATCCTTCTGAACCAAGTGAAACTAACACCCTTGAAGTCTCCTCAATCCTTCCAGCAGAAATAATCCGGCCAATATTTTGGTCATGTTCTTTAGAATTTGACTCCTCTGAGTCAAGAAATGACCAGTCCTTTTCAATAAAATCTTCAAAGTTGATTACAGATACAGGTCCCTCATCTGAAGGGACTGCAGCGGCAATTAATGGTTGATGACTGTGAAAGGAAAATTTTGAATTGGGTTGAAATGATTGGGGAAGAGAAGAGTTCTGGCTAGCACAACGATTGCCCCTGGTGTTGGAAATGTATAGAGGCTGTAATTGACGACAGAGTGAGAACTGGGGGAAAGGAAGTTGAAGGACAGGAGAGGAAGGTAATAAGATAGAATTCATCGAAGAGATCTATTAAACTCCTTGATGGAAATAATTCTAGAATAAGGTGAACAATCCAGTGGTCTGATGATAGTTGAAACTTGAAAACGTTAAATGAAGCAATTTCACAACTGAACTCTCAAGTAACCTTTAACCTAGTATCTTTCCATGTCCATCTATCCATGTAGGTTATCCATGTTGTACTCTATGCACTGTCAAAAGAAAGCACCAATATCAACACTTGCAGATAATTTTACTACAACGATACCAAAGCAATGTCAATTAAAGTTCTATACCCCATCATTGAAATGAAAAAGATCGAAACTATAGTCTCATATACTAACTCCAGTGTTTCAATGCAGTAAAAATTCAAAAACAAAAAAAATCCATGTTCCCAAAAATCCACAGCAAGAATTAATTCTACAAAAGCAACATAAATTACGAACCTTTACTGGTATGTTAAAAAAAAAATTATATGCTGTCAGATATTTACTACCGGGGACTCTGATTTTCCATTACTAAGTTAAGATTTCCGATTTTCAACAAAACCCCATTACAATACCAACTAAAACATTCACAAATTCGTGATTCTTTTTGGCTTTTCATCAATGTCTAAGCAAACAAACAGGAAGTTAAACTTTAGAGTGAAATGAGAAAAGAAATTAAACAGCTATAGCTAGATAAGAGGTCACCTAACCCTACAAATTTAAAGAAGATTTGGTGATTATTTAGAGCATTTTTCATGTCAATTAAGCAAGAGAATAAAAAATAAAGAAGAGTGATAGAATTGAAGCTAACCTCTCGTCTGGGACATAAATCATGATAAACTGGACAGACCTTAGCGGTTTCGCCGCTGAGGACTCATACAATGATATTAAAACGTTGGGGCCCGGGGTTCATTTTTTTGGGCCGGGCCCATTTAGTTTCGGTGTCCCAATCTTTGAAGGTATTTGCAAGTCGTTCTTACCTAGAATGAGATCTTGATGTCTCTCGTTTCCTTGTTAGATGACATTTCAGCTGAACACCATGTATTCTCACTTGTATATAGTAATTAACTAGGCCCGAAACCCATGCTTTCTTCGAGCTGGAGCAAAAGTCAATTATTGTATAAAAGAAATGCGTGTCGTTATATTTTTTTTAATGCGATAAAATATTTGAAATGATAATAAAAACCTTGATTAGTGTATTATATCAAATCAATCCATCACTATATATATTAATAAATATATATAAAAAATTAGTGTTCTTTGTTAGATCTAACAGCTAAAGAGTTACTAGTTATTTTATTTAAATAAAAATCTTGTTTAAAATAAAATTCATATAATTGTCGTTTTAATTTCCACTCAGCCCTAACTTAAATATGAAACAACATGCTCTTAAAGGATTAAATCTTAAAAAATAAATAGAGAATGAAATGTAAAGATGACGAAATATTATACTGACCCGAGTTAACCTTTGAAATTTACAAATTGGGTAATGGAGATGACCATGATGAGTTAACTCGGTCGGACAATTTGTGTCTTTTCTTTTTCTTCCTTTATTCTCTTCCAGGTTGGGCTTTGATCGGGTCTTAACTGACTTCAGATTAGATTAAATCTGGAATAAAATTGAAGATTTGTAAAAGAATTAGAGATAAAATTTAAGAAATAAATAAATATTAAAGGATAAAACTTAAAAAGATAAACATAAAGAAAGGAAAAAAAAACAAGCAAACCCGAGCGAATCTCTTAAACCTGGTTAAATTTTCAAACTCGCAACCCATAAAATTCTAGACCTGGGTTTAACCAAGAAACTCAATTCTCAACCAATTTAATGTCGAAGGATGAAATAAAAAAATCAATATAAAACATTTATCAAAGTAAAACAAATAGAAATAAAAAAACTAAGGCATTTGACGTAAAATAAAATAAAATTAAATGTTAAGAGATAAAATTATAGATATATATAAAATCAATTAAGAAAAGGACTCGAAACAAAAAAAAATAACAATTAAAAGAATAAGGATCAAATTTGATAAGAAAAAAAACTAGAGGATGAAATAAAAAAAATTAAATTCTAAAAACTATCTCAAATAAAAAAAATAACAATAAAAAAAGGATGAAAATATTGGAGGATGAAATTGAAAAAAATTTCAGTTTTATAAATTATCTCAAATAAAATAAATAATAATAAAAAAAATATGAACCAAATACGAAGGAAAAACATATTGAAAGGCTACTTTGAAAAATCAAATGGAAAGGTAAAAAAATCAAAGAGCAAATAGAAAAGAAAGAAAATATCATTAGCGTTAAACTAGAGGTCATTAGATTACACACGCCACTTAAGAAGGGAGAGGAGACGCCGCCGAGACTATTCCAACCACATCAGTGGATGTCATCTTTGGCCTCCATAATGCGTTGAACATGAAGTTTGAGAACGGCTAAGCGATGGGGCGCTAGCACTTTGAACTCACGTGCCAACAACCTTTTATTTTTAATTATATTTTATATTATTAAAATACTAAATTTCCTTTCAGTCAAGATGGTAATAACAAAAGAAATAGAATGAAAATAAAAAAAAGCTCATGCACGCTAGTTAAAGAATTTTTACTTTTAATGGTAATTTAATTATTTTATAATACTTTAAAAAGTAAAAAGTAAAAAAAGACTCTAGATGCCAGTAAAATATATTATGCTTTTAAGAGTAATATAGACATTCTATTGTGCTTGAAAAGTTGAAAAAGACTAATTTTTCCCGTAACATTCTAAAAATAAAAAATGTACCTTGCAAAAAGACTGTATTACCCCTAATAGCTAGTTAATTGATTTTTCGCAGAATGGTAAAATTATAATTATACTATTATGATAAATAGTGATATGTATCTAGGACACAATTAATTTACCTTGTGTTTTTAGCTTATTTTTAATTAGTAGTGGAAACTAATAATTTCTTTCTTTCTTTTGTTTTTTTTTTGTTTTGTTGTCAAATATAGTTATTTAATTATTTCAAGACTAAGAAAGACTTCTTTAGACGTGAAACCAATCAAGGTATATCAAGATTATCATATTATTGAAAAAAGAAGAAGTGTTTTGTTAGTTTTCTGTTTTTTAGTGCATTTCACCTTAAAAAGTGTGAAATTGATGTTTTTTTAGTGTTTTCTAATGGTTTTGCTGTGATGATAATAAAAATTTAAAAAAATCTAAAAAAATATTTTTTTACATTTTCAAGCAAAAAAATATTTTTAAAAAACATTATCTATCATATTACCCAAACAAATACGAAATCACCAACAATAGTTAACGATAAAAACTTTAAGAAAACTTGAAAGAGAGTAGTAATTCATAATTTACCTTGATTTAGAAAAATAATAATTAAAAAAAGAAAATTTTGAAAAAAAAAATTAGTTACAAACTTTTAATGCTTTTATCAGTAATTTTAAATAATGTCAAACTTACGAGTAATTGTTGTAACTAAAAGTATTACTCCACAGACCATTCGTGCTTTTCATATATGGTGTCCTCTACATAAGCATGAATTTAATCGCACTTATAACCTAGATTTGTTTTTTTGTTCATTTCATATGTGATTTCACTTAGCAAATCATTCATAAAATTATTTATATGCCCCTTTTTAAGATTTAAATGTTAAATAATAATATAAAAAATAAACTTGTTGACCGAACAATATCACTAAATATGTTATTGGCATTGTTTTAGGTTAGACTAGTTAGATGGCCACACAAGACTGCTCTGTAGAAATTTTTAATAATGTTATTAAACTCGGATCGATCCAAAGAGTTAACTTTGAGAGTTGTCAACCCCACCTTTAGTCTAGGCCAAATTGCAAATAAAACCGGTGGAAGTTGATCCGATGTGACCTTGTTAACCTATTGTCCACCGATAACTCAGTCAAATTCGTCAAAACCTGATTTAATTTTTTTTAAAAATCAAAACGACATCATTATAGTATTTTTATATAAAAAATATTAAAACGATAATATTTTAGATTGACTTAAGTTTATCCACCCAACCCATGACTCGAAAAATAGGCTCGACCAAATTTAATAACATGTTATTTGAAACCTTTTTATATATAATAATAATAATAATAATAATAATAATAATAAAAAAAAAAAAAAAAATTGGAAGTTTAATCAATCAATGAAATTATCCAAATATAAAAAATAAAAATGTGAAGGGAAAAATGATATAAAGATAGAAAATAAATTAAAAAAAGAAAAATAAAATAAAAAAACTCTTTAAAAGCATCCCTAAATACATAATTTGGAATTGAAGATAAAATGTCAAAGCATGAGATATAATTTAGAGAATTGAGATCGTGGTGAGATTAATCATTAAAATGATAAAATCAAGGCAACAAGACTAGAAAATCTCTATATTGAATAAGTGATTTTATATTTTTAAACTCTTAAACATCATTTGAGCTTTATATATCATGTTATTTTGTAGAGTTGAACCTTAGCCTATATTATGTGCTTTTATAAGCTATTTTTGATATATAAAAAAATAATTTATTCATGTTGATAAGTAATAGCCTCTAGAAAGGGAAGAAAAATCATTTTCAAGCAAAATAATGACTTGTCTACTTGCAGGGTATTATTTTTGTGACATTAAATCATGGTTGTTTTCACTAATAAATGGGGAAGATAAACATAACATGAATCAAAAGGATCTCTTTTTTAAAGCTAAACCCTCATTTAAAGTTCATCATCATAGCTCTCCATTTCTCAGAAAATCCATTTTAGCTATACAATTAAAAAAATAGTCAGAATTTTAGGATAACCATTCCTTTTTCACAATCACAACCAACACCAATGCCAACAAAACATCCAAAATTACTTCATAGTACTTGACATGTTTTTGGATTTTCACCAAGAAATAAATTTTTCCATTTAGTTTTAAACTTATATCCCAACAATGTTGTTTAAGTGATTAGACCTATATGAACATGATTGTTAAGATTTGTGGTTTGGTCCTAAAATTAATAAATAAAAAATGCAAATTTCATAAATATAAATGTTTCAAAATAAATATTGTCTGATTGATTGAGTTTCCGAAGTTCATGAAAAAATCAATGATGGCAATGCATGCTTCTCATAATAGCTATTAGAAAAGATGAACACATTTAGATCAGTTACGGGAAATCTATTTGTTTGGTCCATGGCAATGTAAATAGTCAAATTATAATTTGAAGAGCTCTGTTATAAGTCATAAGCGGTAAAGAAAACAAGATTTTCATGATATTGATGAAAAGTGAGCATAGATGAACCATATCCATATGTTGGACTTGAGGGAAATCTTGGGGCAAATGATACTTCAATATAAAAATCATTAACACATGTCAAAGTCAAGATATAAAAACGTAAAAGGGCTCAAAACCATATCACTTACTCTAAAATTGAACTCAAACAAATAAGTGAATCTAATATCATACTTAGTTGTATGATTTAGAATAAGAGGTTAAAGATGACAAGAGGAAGTTTGAGTAATTCATTAGATGATCATTTTATTTCTTTTTATTGTTTGTCTTTCATTTTGATCTATTTTTCTCATGTTGAACAAAGTGTGATAATTGCATTTAAAGCCCATCAATTTGATGACAATATCATTTTTATTTCACTATAAAACCCATCAGTCCAATGGTAAATTTCTATCAAAATAGATTTTTTGTTTCAAGTAAAGCTCTTTAGTCTGATGGAAAATTTTCTTTTAAATAATTTTTTTTAAATAAAGCACATTAGTCTAATGACAATTTCTTTTTAAATGACATTTTTGTTTCAATTAAAGCCCTTCGGTCCAGTAGCAAATTTCCTTTCAAATGAAATTTTTTCAAGTAAAGCCCATAATTTTGATGAATTTTTTTTGCAATAGTATTTTATTTCAGAATAAAACCCATCATTCCGATGGTAATTTCCTTTTAGATGACATGTTTGTTTCAAGTAAAGACCATCAGTTCGATGGTGATTTCCTTTCCAATGATAATTTCCAAGTAAAGCTCATCAATTTACATGGATTCATAGATCCAAGTTGATCCTTTTATTTACATGAACTCCAAGTTAATTCTTTCATTTTTCATCTGATGGATAGCAAGTTGATCCCTTCATTTATATGAATTCTAAATTGATCCTTTTATTTTTCATCCAACAAATCCCAAGTTGATCTTGTGATTTTGTTTGTGTGGATTCTAAGTTGATCATTTCATTTTTCATCCCACAGATCTCAAATTGATCTTGCAATTAATGTTGTTTGTGTGGATCCTATGGTGATCATTTGATTTTTATTTGTGTAAATCCCATGCTGATTCTTTATTTTTGCTCAACTACGGTGTTATTTGCCACCATGTTTAGTTAAGAAAATAAATCATTTTTTTTAGTGATATCATTCTTTTATTTACAAACTTACCATAAAAATTCAAATGAAAATGAGTTTCCAAATACCTTTTTACCATTAGTATGGTAAAGAGGAGGCAACTATCATAACTAATTTTTCTTGATTTAAAAATTAAAAATTGAAAATATGATTTGAAAATTAAAATTTTTATTTCATATGAAAATTGAAAATTTGAAAAGGTTTGAAAACTAAATATAACATTTTTTACTATAAATAGGGAGGCTTGGGTTCAAAGTAAATAAAAAAAGAAGGAAAAATAAAGGGCGGGAATCATTGTTGTCAAAATTATGAGTTGACTCGTAATTAAAATCATATGATTTTACAAGTCTAATGTGCAAAATCAGACTAAAAACTCGAAAACCAGTATAATTGGATTTGACTCGTGAATAATTAGTACAATCGGTAAACTCAGTCTGATTTTACAAGTTTACCAAATTTGTGATATAAACCAAGTTAGATTCGAATTTAGCCTTAAAATATCTGCTTACCAGTTTTGCGAGATTAGACATATTTCTCAAACAGTACATCGAATCGAGTTGAAAGTTTAGAAGGAAATACAAGACACATGAACTATATTATAGTAAATTTACATATCAAATGGAGGGTCGAAGTTACTAGATGAATATAGTTAAATTTGCCAAACTAGACCTTTGTGTATTGTTTATGACATATCTGGAGTTATAGGTGGAATTTTGTTGTGATTTAAGTTGGGCTGGAAATTAGACATTGCAAGCTTTTCAACTATATATGGTAGGCCCAATAATTCATTCAAATAAAAGAGAACGACGTGTTTGAAAACCAAGAGACCCAATGCCTTTTAAATGGGCTTTGTTTATTGGGTTTTTAATGTGCCTATTTTAAATTAGGCTTAAATAATTTTTTATTGGGGTTAGATTTTTATAGGTTTTTTCAACAAATTTTAAATTTAGATGCAATACCAAATCAAATTGAATTACATGCAATTCATCAAGGTGTTCTACCTTGTAGCAAATTGAATTAATCATGCAGACATAGTATTTAGGTGTAAAAGGAGAATTTTTCAGCTCATAGTACCTGCAACCTAATGCTTTTGAATGAAATTTTTCAACGGACATAAAACTTAATTTTAAAAGTCTTTTTGCAACCTACCATGTCTACTGATTCAAACCTAAGAAAAAAATAAATTCCAAACAAGTTATAAACTAATGAACATATTCAGTCCTGGGCAACAAAAGAAAAGAAAAAAGAGTTGTACACTATAAGTTACAAACTAATGAACAAATTCAATCCTAGGGAAAAAAATAATCCATCAACTGTAATTTAAATTCAGCAAGAACACCAGCAATTCAGCAATGAAAAGACCCAACAAGTCATAGCAACATGCTTCTTGTATCACCAAGCACAAAAACTTCCTTTAAGGTAGCATAAAAGCAAACAAATGAAAACCAAGACACAATCACACTTCATATCATATACCTATGGCTAGAGAAGCCAAAGAAAAGTAAATGACCTAGCACAACACCAATAACATGTAACTTGGATGTTAGTTATCCATCATTAAATGAACTTGATGCAAAAGAGATAAGGTTTGAAGGGCTTTCATTTCCTGTAACCTGGAAAAGAAGCAAACGAGTATAGTTAAATAACAATACCAAGAGCAATATGAATGTGGCAGATAACTTCTTGAAGCTGTACTCATCACTCGCTCTTGTAAACCATTGAAACCTCTGCAGCAAATCTACAAAGCAACTCAAATATGTTATTTAGATATTTGAGTTGAATTTGAAGATTTTTAATCAAAAACCTCCCAAGAAGAGGTCCCAATCATACATACAGAAATCACTCTAATTTTTTCTATTTGAGTTGAATTAATAGCACAATCACCTTTTTAATACTGAAGAGAAGAAGAACAAACTCGGCAAGATTGCTTACTTGACGCAAGATCCCAACCAAACCAGCAACAACAACACCATCGAGCACAGCTTCTGAAACTTTTTCACGGTTTGCTTCTCTATAAAGCTCACCATATCATAACCCGAACTCATTTCTCACTGTAAACCGAACCAGAGGCATTCTTTTTTTGTTTTTGGTTCTTCTCTATTACACAATAATTTCCATACCTAATACGTCAAAAAAAAAAAAACTTGGGAAAAGAACAAGCAAAACACAATTGGTTACTGTAAATTAACGTATTAAAGGCTGGACAATCATACTTTTAATAACATTCTTATCTTTCTAATCGGTTTATTCAAAAATAATTTCTAGATTCGATTATTTTGAATTTTTTTTTAAAGTTTTCTTAGGTTTTTTTTTCTTATCACTAAATATAGCTGCTTTTAAATGTCGATTTTAAACCCAAATGCTAACTTGTTTTAAATTATTTGCATTACAATATTGATGAGTGGATGTTTAGATGATTTGGTGTGGATTTTTATTTTTTATTTTGTGTGCATGTATTGATGCGTCTTAAGTGATACCTGTGGATTTGTGTGTGGATGCATTTTACAAGTAATTCATTGATCAATTTGTGGACATGATTTGTTGATCTCATTTGTGGAAGTGTTTATAAGTGGATATGATTTTATTTTTTTAATTACAAATCTTTTAATGATTTTTTCTAAAAAAGATACCATAGGAATTATTTTTTTTATAAAAAAGAAAATTTATTTTTTTGAGTTGTTTATTTTTTTATATATCAAAGAATCAATCCATTGATAACATAATTTTAAGAATGCTTCTTATTGAGAAAAAAGAAGTAAAAAGCTTTTCTATTATTATAAATAGATATATCATTTTTTTCCAGATTTTGATTAAATTAACTTTGTTGAAGGTCTTACTTCCCGTACAGTAGCGACCAGTATGACATCACAAGGCAATTCTGATTCTTCTCTATCCCCCTCGAGATACGATACAAAACCTAATTAATTAGTCTGTCCAAAGAGTACTCATGTTAGTTTGGATGGTTATTGTATGTAATAGCAAAACATTTACGCATAAAGCTCCAACCAGGTATTTGCATGACTTGAAAGCTAAGCCAACTTTTTCAGCAGAGTCAAATGGAGTTTCCCTGTGGACTTGTTGTTTAAATTAACATGGTCAGAAGCAGATAAATGGAGAGTGATATTGCCTCGTCTAGCAAGTGTCCTCCTCCTGGCTACCTGGCTGAAGTGGAGGTTAATGAAAAAGGATTCTCTCTTAACTAGGTCAGCTTTTTCTTCTTTCAGTTTTGCGATGACATGGGTAGTTTGTTTGTTTCTTTTTCCCTTTTCGGGAGATGGGACGGGAGGTGGATTTTATACCATGCAACTCCTTTAGAAAACATTAGATAGGTTGCAGGGAGTATTCTTGCGGGTTACTTCTGAAAACATATGTTATTTTTATTTATAAGACAATTGAAAAAAACAAATTACTTTCTAAACATGTAATCAAGAGCTGATAGCATTAAGAGGTATATGATTTAGTTTTCAAGCAACAGATAAATAACATATGAAAAACTTACTTAAACTGTCTCGAATTTCATATAAGAATCAAATTGTAAAATCCAAAGAGATATCAATCTAACATAGGCATTGTTTGAGTAACCCAAAAAAAAAAAATGATATGATGAAAAAAAAAAGGTATGAAAACCCAACTTTTGAGTAAGAAGTGAAGTTCCAGAAACTATTAGCAAGTAAAGAGTAACAAATGCTTGTCAATTAACTCCTTGTTATTGTAAGGGCCTGAATAACTTAGTTAAGTGTCTGTAAAAATATTTTATATATTCATCTATGTGTCTAGACCCAGTGTATAAAAGTAATGGAAAAAAATTCATCAACAATAAACAAAAATAAAATTAAGAAAACCAAGCCAAAAATAAAAATCAAGATATCTGACATTGCAAAACGGGTAATTTATCTTGTCATGTTTAATAAATTTCTCTATCAAAATAAATTTATAATAGAAAAACACATAAAATTTATTGACCAATAATTATGAAAAGAAAAAACAATGGATAGTATGCACGGCCCAAGTGCATGCCCTTTTTTTGTTTTAGTTTAATGGGGTGGACAACGCGTTGTCCGCCCCAAATATTTTAAAAAAATGAAGCGTCGCTTGCTTCAACCCAGAATTTAGCTACTGTGGTGGCTGAAAAAACGGGGTCCAATATTTTTTCACCCAAACATCTCATTTTCAACTCATTTTTGACCCAAAACACCTAGAAAACACTCTAGAGACCTTGTTAAAGCATTTCATGGTCACTAAAAAGCCAAAAAACCGCCTAAAAACCCGAAATCTACCCGGAACAAAAATTCTTCTCAAGCTTATATATGTTGTTTTATGTGTTTTCAAGGTAAAACAAACTGCCCCCTCATCATATGGTATATTTTGACACAAAAATCAACCATTTTGGTGGTCGAAATCTTTCTCAACAGCCACTCTCTTTCTCTAGACTGAAATTCAGCGACTCACTCTCTCTCTTCCCAACATAAAAGGTTTGAGAAAAGAGTAAAATGAAGTTAGGTACAAAAATGTATTATCTTGAAATTCAAGGGACCGGTTGCTTTATACCTAAAAAATATTATGGATTAAAATTAATATTTGAATGAAACTTTCAACCCGTCCACTATGTTACTTTAGATTTGGGGCTAATTTGAGCTTCGAAGGGCTAAATCATACAAAATAAAAATTCGAGGATCAAAGTGAAATTTTTTAAAAAATATCTATAGTGAATTGTGAGAGTATATAGTAATCTTAAAATCCGATGCGTTTTAGCTTTATATATAATGAATGAGGGAAAGAACATTAAAATAGAAGGAGTAATTCATGTAATTAATTAAATTTGGAAGAAATGCAACCTAAAGAGGATTAGTTATGACAAGATTAGTACACCTAGACCTAAGAATTAGCGTGACTTGCAGTGATCAGTTTCAAACCATTGAGGCATAGTTATAAGGCAACACAGTGACTCAAAAAAACCACAATTTGTTACTTAAAAAAAAAGAATTAAAGAAAGAAAAAGATAGAGAGAGAGAGAGACAACAAAGGGAGAGAAGCGTTCGTGCTGTTTTTGGTGTATGCATTAAGTTGATTTCTGACGGTGAGGAATCAGACAAATTTGTGTGCAAGGTCTTTTTACCTGCCGAAGCTCGAAAATCAAAGTTCCACTAAACTCTAAAATTTCCTCATTGAAGGAGATGACGAACGAGTAAATTAATTGCTAATTTACTTGAAGTCAATTAAGTCCAAGGAGTATTTAAGCCATGTATAGGAAAAGAGATCTCAGGAGTAACTACACAATCCACCAATATTTAATATGCACTAACATGACTATTATATGAATCTATAACATATATATGCGCTATTTCAATTTTGAATGATATATCTGCCCTATCATAAATTTATTTTTATATATAATGTAAATATGCTGGGTGGTATGCATGTATTGTTACTATATATATATATATATATATATATATATATATATAGAGTAATTTGGAATTTCGTATGTTTGAGATATCATTTCAGTTTAATTATGATATTTCATATGTATATATTTTTGACATAGTTGTAATTTATCAGGTAATTTATGTATCATATGTTACATACTATGTAACTTATCAAATAATTTATCATATTGTATATTACAAGTGGTTTTATATATTCTCATGTACTTATATCGACTATAAAAAAATAAAATCAAACGTGATACGATCAGGCCAATTAAGAAAAATTAAAATTGCATCAATGGGTAGTATGCATGTATTGTTACTATTATTATAACATATATATCATTTTATTTTTCATATATATGATGATGTTCGTGATAAATCTTATCAAGCATTACAATAATTCTTTTAAAAAATTATTTTGAGATTTAGCTAGTTATAAATGTAATTTGTTTTGCCTAACAAACAACATTCCATCAAAAGAAAAAGGTTGAGGAATGATTAAATGAAGTAATTTGAAATTTTGTTTGTTTGAGATATCCTTTCAGTTCAATTATGATATATTTCATACGTATATATTTTTGACATAGTTATAATTTATTAGGTAATTTATCGTATTATATATTACATACTATGTAACTTATCAGGTTATTTATCATATCGTATATTGCAAGTGATTTTATATATTCTCATATACGTATATCGAGTACGAAAAATTAAAATCACGTGATCTTGTCAATTAAGATCGCGATTAGGTCAATTAAGAAAAATAAGAAAAATCATGATCAGGTTTAATTTCTTCAAGATAGTGTTTGACATTGTAGTAACAATTGCTTTTCAAAATATTTTTTGATTGTAAAAACATCAAAATAATATTTTTAAAATTTATTTTTTATATTAATACATCAAAACAATAAAAAAAACTAAATAAATTAATTTGAAATAAAAAAATCAAAATTTTTAAGAAACACGCAAAACAAATGCCCCAAATATTCAAAATCCTAGGCATCTTCTTATTATATAATAATGTTTACATCAAGAAAAATCAAGGTTCAGTATTCCATATTGGATGTGTGATAAATCTATCCATACACCCATTTTATTTACCAAGGATAAATAAATTAATTCATGGTTAATATATCCTATGAAACATATGACCTTTTTGCCCTTGCTAGCTGTCAAAAAATCAATTCAACCCAATAGCTTAAGTTATTAGGTAAGGTCACAAGATATAATTTATATTATTCTCCAACACACTTCCTCAAGTGAAAGCCCTTTGGGCTTGAAACTTGCACATGTCTACATTACCTTGTGCTTAATTTTTTATCAAATAAATAAAGATGGTGAGATTCGAACTCGTGACCACTTGGTCATCAAAGCTCTGATACCATGTCAAAGAACCAATTCAACTCAATAGCTTAAGCTATTAGATAAGGTTCCAAGATATAATTTATATTATTCTCTAACACTAGCTACCCATTAGTCCTACAAGTCAACCTCTTATTTGATTTTAAAAAAAGAAAAAGAAAAAAGAAGTCTGCAAGTTTTACATTGCTCCTTTTTCAGGAAGGATATAAACCCAAATATGCGAAAACCTAACCTCACCCTTTTTAACCCTCTTTACAAAAGCCAAATCTCTATATTCATCTAAATATATACATGTTACTTTATAAATAACTAGTAGTAGTGCAATGCCTCCAAATCTTTTATATAAATAGCACTTCCTTTCATCCTTTGCAACCCGCAATTTAACCAACCTTTCTTTTAACAAACACTCTTTCTCGTCCTTTTTTGAGTCACTTAGTTCTCTTGCCTTTTGTCTTTCCACCGTCAAGGATGTTTACCAACCTTCTCCAAGGCAAAGCCAACTCTTGTGAGAGCTCCAATGCTCGATCAATTACAAGGGAAAACCTAGCTACACTGCTGAGCTTGCAACGACCGGATGCTTACATTTGCGCACGTTGTTCAAAAGGCTTTCCTTCCCCTCAAGCCCTCGGAGGCCACCAGAATGCTCATAAGAGGGAGCGTAATGAGGAGCGCAGGCAGATGCTAGAGAAGCGAGGCAGGATGATGCTGGAGGAGCGTTCCAGAATGATGATGGAAGAGTACCTCTCAATGAAGGAGATGAACTACACCACTCCAGCTATTCTATCTCCTCATCCTCTCCATGCTGTGACTCCAAATGGTGAAGATATGATGCCTTTTCTGATCCAGATTCCTATGCCAATCCAAGGCAATGGTCTTATATTGAACCCAGAAACATTACTTTCTTTCCATTCTAGAAATGGACAGCCCGCTTTCATGCCCGGTTCTGGGTTTGATCCTTCTCTTGGTGACAAAGGTGCATATCATCAGATCTCACATAGGGTTCATCATGAAGATTTTAACAATGGATATGAAATCCCTTATGGGGTTCCCCTTGCAAATGACAACAACCATCATCCAGCTTATCCTACTAACAATAAGAATTTGAATCCATGGGAGCTGGATACGAATTCGATTAATAATTCTGATCAGTCGGTTGCCTGGATGAGGGAGTCATCAAATGCAGTTGTGGCAGATGCAAGTATTGGAGCCTTTCTCAAGAGACAAGAGACGACTGAAGTCACCTTCAATGAGGAGCTAGACTTAAATTTAAGACTCTAATAATAATAATATCAAACAAAAATAATAAACATGCAACTAATATGATGTATCCTTTTATATTTTAATCATGTTTTATGTAATGTTTTCTTTTTGTAGTGTTTTATGTAATGTTTTCTTTTTGTAGTATGTTAATATTATATTTTAATCATGTTTTATGTAATGTTTTCTTTTTGTAGTATATGTTAATAACTAATTGTCATGAAAAAGAAGAAGAAATGAATCTATTTTTTTTTTAAGAGCACATTTGTATATATTTTCATTGTTATTATTAGTTATTATTACCATCACTGCTATGATTATTGTAACTATTATTGTTATTTCTCCATCATTATTTTTTTTAATATTATCACCATTAACATTAGTTTTATAAACACTATCACCGTTATTCTTGTAACTTTCTTAAACATATATATTATGATTATGCTCGCTGCTATCATGTTATTGTAGTCACCGTTATTATATTATTTTTTTATATTTGTAATTAATAATATATTATTTTATATATTAAATGAGTCTAAATAATATTTTTCCACTAACACCAAATATTTTAGGCGCAGTCCTAAACCATCTTCCTCAAGATGAGGTCCAATTCGTGGCTGCAACTAAGGTTGTCAAAATCACAATTCAACTCGGTAAATTATACGTTTTTACGAGTTGATATAGGCTTTACGTGCTAAATCGCTTGTAAAACTCGAAAATGGGTAAAATCGTTAAAATCGGGTGAAATTGTGTAAAATCGCGATTTCACCACCGATTTAACGATTTTACCTGCAGGAAAAAAAAGGTCATGTATCTGCCAGGTGTCGACCGCTTATTGGCTTTAACAAAGCAAATGCAAAATTGCAAATGCAATGTTTCTCTTCAGTCTTCTTTGCATTTCAGTTCATCATTCACGTTCATAACAAAAAAAATCCCTAAATTGAAATCCCAAAATTCCAGCCGTCCCTAAACTGAAGATTCCTCAGCGACTCAGTCTCTATCTCTTTCTTTCAGCCATCCATGATTCCAGTATTCCACGATCACCATCCACTGGTACTCCACAATAGCCCTCGCCCCTCATCGACGACGTCCTTTTCACCAGCCACTGTGAGAACCAGAGTCCACCCAACAACAACGGCGTATCTTCAGTCTCCACCAGGTAAGTTACTTTGTTTATCTTATTTCTCTAGTTCTCTCTTCTCTGTTGGTAACTACTAGCGGTTGGGGGTGTTTTTTTCCCCTGTCCGTTTCTTATTCTAATGTAGTAATGCTAATATTTGTTTGATTGGATTCGCAGGCTCCAAATTTGACTGCAATATTGATCTCCTCGGTGCTCACTGCTCAGAACAGAGGTAAGAGTTTCTTACCATGTCCATTTCTTACCTTGTTTGTAATCTGTCATGACTGTTGTTTAGGACCATTAGGTGCTTTAATCTTTACAGTTTAATGATGTTAAAGATTGAGATTTTGATTCAAAGTTTCTGTGACTGTCTATTATTGAGATATTGCCTGTGAATTTTAGATTCAATTTTAACTGTGCGGTGTGTGTGTGAGTCTGTGACTCTGTTTTTTCACATAAATCAATTGTCTCTGTTTCTTGATCTGAACAAGTTGGAGTCGGGTTAGTAATCCATGTGCAATTTCGTTAATCCTTGTTAGTTGGGTGTAATCCATGTGCTGATTCTGGGTGTAATCCATGTGTTGATTTCGTTAGAAACCTTAGTTTAGTAGTTTTGGTTCAGTTACCAAGCAATCTGTTTAGTCCTTGTTAGTTTTTAGTTGTTACCTCATCTGCAATGCTGCAATGCCTGTGATTGGCTAGTGAATTGGGCTGTGAAGCCTGTGATTATGTTGAAAATGCATGTTTCTTCTGTATGCCTATGCACTGGCACCCAACATGCATTTGCTATCATGTATTGGGTGTTTGATGTTTCTGTTTCTTGCCCTTTCCTTCTGGATTTTATTTCTATTTTTTTTTTTAGAAGCTGTAACGGTTACCTTATATGCATAAAATGTTTGGATTGATTACAGGGTTGATTTGAATTGATTCTTGAATTGTTGAACCTATGCTCATAATATTGGTGCTGGTACTAGTAGTGACACTAATAATCCTCTTGATGCTAATGATATTGATGAATGTCTGAGGAATAATGAGGAAGACGAAGGCAATGAAGCTGGTTTTAGTTTACATGACACACCAGCAGATTATTTGTTTTAAGTTTGTTAATTATTAGCTAATGAATAATTATTTAAATTATGTATGGATTTTTATTTGAACCATGTATTTTAAGGTGCTTGAATTATGTATAGATTTTTATTTGAAGCATGTATTAACCATGTATTTTAAGGTGCTTGAATTATGTTTGGATTTTTATTTGAAGCATATATTTTAAGGTGTTATGAATTTTTATTTGAAACATAAATTGTTTTAATGTATTTTAAAATTCCTTACGATTTTATGATTTTACGATCCGTTTTTACGATCCGAGTTTGGTTTGCATGTTCCGTGCCGTGTCAAAATCGTGATTTTGACAACCTTGGCTAGATCTAAGTCCGAAAAAGATCGAGCTCAAGGAATTGAACTTGAGTTTATTGAACAACAAGATATGTCCATACCAATGCCAGGAAATGGTAATCATCGTGTCAAGCGCAAGGTAAAAAATGGATCTTCTCGTCACCATCATTCTTATAAGAGATGAGACAACGAGGAGTCTCAGAGGCGAGAGCTTACAAAGAATCTGTTAAAGAAGAATGAGATAAGAGAGAATTTCTGGAAAACAACCAATCCTAATGTTAGTGTTTTAGTGGTTAAGCCTATTGATCTTGAACTTAAATTAAGTAGAAGTGAGGATTTAGACTTGGAGTTGAAACTAGGGTTTTGATGACATCCTTTCTTTAGCTATTGTACTATTTGCCCTTTGGGGCCTTCCAAATCTTAGAGTTCTAGCTTCTTATGGTTTCAATGTTTACTTTTATAAACAATGGTCAATTAACTTGAATCAAATACTTTATTTATATTCATAAAATGCTATCGCTATTGAAAAATTCTTTCAAGAATTGAAGAGGATGAGGATTAGATTGGGTGGATGCTTTAGCATATAATAAGTTTTTATCTTTTTGCAAGAATAAAAAGGATAGCAGTGAAAGAACATTGTAATAGTTTATGATTAATATATAGCGATATTGGTGTTTTATATATCTTGTTGAACTTTTTAAATTTCTTTACATATTAATGTTCCTAAAAATTGCAAAGTCGAGTAGTTAAAAAAATAATATTTATTATAAATAAGTTAGAATAACTCATTAAGTTAAAAACAAAGTTGCACAAAGATTATAATGTTCATTTTTAAATTAAAGGGTGAATATAATTTTTATCTTCTTTTTATTTATAATAATTATTATAAACAAAATTTCACATAACTTACTAATTAAGAAAACAAGTTTAGCAAGAGGCTTTCATAACTTTTTAACTATTTGTGATCTTCTCAAGCTTCCATTGCAGAGTCATAGTTATACTTGGTTTAGAGGTTCTTCTATGAGTCGTATTGATAAGTATTTTGCAATTCTATATGCTATGTTGCCTTTCCCTCAACATAAGCTTTTCATATTGGATAAAAGCCTTTTAGACCATTATCCCATTATTTATGGCAAAGAATGCAAAGATTGGGGTAGGAAGCCTTTTTTGTTTTTTAGATTATTAGTTGATGAATAAATCCTTTTATTCTGATTTGAAATCGATGTGGGCATCTCTTTGTTATGATATAAATCACTTTTGTCTAATTAAGAAGCTTAGTAAGTTAAGAAGAAAATTGCGTGAAATACAATCTTATCACTTATGAGATTTAGGAGAATACAATT
Source organism: Populus simonii (assembly GCA_007827005.2). Taxonomy (NCBI): domain Eukaryota; kingdom Viridiplantae; phylum Streptophyta; class Magnoliopsida; order Malpighiales; family Salicaceae; genus Populus; species Populus simonii. The sequence continues at coordinate 20,951,676 of CM017469.2, forward strand.
AAAATAGCATAATCTAAAATTAAAGTAATTGAGAATAAGGTTGAGAGTAGGAATCTAACATATGCTAAATTTGTTGAGTTGATTAAACCCTAAGCATCATGAATCTCTATGGAGGTAAAAGATAACTAACAATTGGTGTAAGTTGTGTGATAGAAATACTAGATTCTTTCAACTTTCAACTTCTTTGTCCAATAGAAGAAATTTCATTGATATAATAGTTATTGATGGGAATGTAATTTCTAGCCCTAAAAAGATCAAATTTTAAACTACAAGTTTCTTCTCTAACTTGTTCAGTAGTGGTATTGTTGATAGGTCATATATAGAAGGTACAAGCTTTAAGTCCTCATGCAATGATTCTTCAGTCTGATTAGAGAGAGAGATCTTATTAAAGAAGGTCAATAAGGCAATATGGAGCTGTGAATGGTTTAAGGCTCTAAGGCTTGATGATTTTAATTCTAGTGTGTGTGTGTGTGTGTGTAAAGCTTGCCATTTATTATAGAGGAGATGTTTTTGCTGATTTCATAAGTTTTCAACACAGTCAGATGCCAAAAATGATTAATTATGGATATATTACCTTAATCCTAAGGATTAAAGGTGCTAATAAGTTCATAAAATTTTGGCCTATTATTCTTGTGAATGGGGCATACAAGATTATTGCCAAGATCATGTTCTTACGACTTAGAAGGGTTATTGATGAAGTGATTAGAGACTCTCAGTTTGCTTTCATCTTAGGGAGGTATATTCTTGATTTTTATCTTTTAGCTAATAAATTATGGATAGTATGTAAGACAACATGTTCAATCTTCCTCTTTAAAATGGATTTCCAAAAGGCTTTTGACTCGGTGACTTGAGATTTTATTTTTTAAGTCATAGGTTTTATGGGTTTTGATGGTAGATGGATTTTCTTTAAATGGGAGTATATTTTCAGGGCTCATATTTATGTATTAACAAATAGCTTTCCATCTAATGAGTTTCACATGAAAAAAAGTATAAGGTAAACGGATCTTTTGTCATCTTTTTTGTTTAAAATTGTTGTAGAAAGGTTAACAATTTTTTTTGGTCGAGTAATAAAAAGTGAACCTTATTCAAAGTTAATATATCTTCTCAAATAGCAACTTTACTGTAATAAGCTAATGATGCAATGAATTTTTTCTGGAACTATATGGAAGTTCTTAAGAATGTTAAAATCATTCTTAATTGGTTTTTGGCTATACTTGGGTTTGAAAGTTAACTTTCATAAGTATCAATGTTGATTTGGAATTAATTAAAGGTGTGGTTGATGCTTTAAGTTGTAAATCATGTTGTTTACCTTTTAAATACTTGATTTTTTTTCATAAAAGAGAATCCAAGACTACGCTTCACTCAGAAACCATTTCTAGTAAAGATCAAGTCTTGTCTTAGGACTTGAAAATGGATGATTCTATCAGTAGGTGGAAGACTTTGTTTATCAAAGTCATTATTGTCTAATCTTTCTCTCTACTATGTGTCCTTATTCAAAATTTCATTTGGTGAAGCGAAGAAAATTGTCTCCATGCAAACACAATTCTTTTAGAGTGAATATATGAATACTTAAAAAATTATATGGTTGCTTGGAAATTCTTAGCTACGCTGAAAGATAGAGAGGGTTTGGGATTGAGGTCTATTATGGCAAAAAAAAAAAAAAAAAAAAAAACAAGGCAATGTTATTCAAATGGTTATGGTGAAATAAAAAAAAAACAACAATAATGTTTCAATAGCTTGAAAGACTTTTTTAAATGTAAAATATCAGCCTGATATTGATGGAGTGGTTCTAGAATTTTCAACTATTTGGAGAGGTATTTGTGATACTATCAATGGTGTGGATGATTGATCTATTGGCTTGAAAAACACAATTTCAAAGGTTGATGGAAATGAGATTTAAACTCCTTTTTAGACTTTGAAATGGTTAGTAGATTCTTCTCTTAAAATCAATTATCATAGTCTTTATATATGTTGAGTGTGAAAATTTGAATGCTATAGTTTCAGATATAGAAACAAGGATGGCATTAATTGAGAATGGACCGTGGATGAGATTTTGGGCATTGAAAAAGGTAAAAGTTAGGGAATTATTATAGCTACTATTTGAGATTATTTTATGTCAAAATATTGTGAATACGAAGATTTGAAGGCCAAATCAAAAGGGCATTTTTTCAATGAAAAGTTGCTCATCTTTTTAAGAGACAATTGTTTCACCATGAAATAAACCATTTTAGTAAGATATATGGTTCTTTTTTTCCCTTTAAAGTTAGAGTTTAATTTATGGCTTACTATCTTTAATAAGCTACTTACAAAAGATTTTCTTCAAAGAAGATGTTCGCTACAAGGAAATGATTTAAGTTGTTTTTTTTTTTTTTGTAAACAAGGGATTGAAACTACAAAATAGTTTTTATTTTATTGTGAGTTGGTATGTAAATTATGGTCACGGGTGGTGGCATGGTTAGGATAACAATTGATCCAAATGCTTTATATGTTTTTTTCATACAATGGTGTGGAATGGTCTTAGAATCTATGTAAAAACAAGTGTGGTTATTTTTTTGTGGTATAGTTTGGTCTATTTGGAATGCATATAATAATTTGATATTTAATAAGGTATTACTAGATTGGGATAATAGCTATTACTCCCTTTTCCATAGAGTTGTAACATCGGCAAAATGCAGTGATGAGAGTTTTTGTTATACTATGATAGATTTGCTATGTCCATTAAATGGTATTTTCCCTCTTCTAATGAGTTTATTAAAGTGGAATGTAGATGTCTCTGCAAAAAAAAACCAAGGCCCTCAGGAATTGGTGGTGTATTAAGAGATCATGTTCTACAAGTATTAAGAAATCAAATGAAGTTGGGGTTTTGGTAATTAGAAAAGCTTTTTAATTGAGTATTTTAAAGACTAGATTGTGGAGACTGATTTTTACAATGTGGATTAAGAGCAATAATATTATATGACCATGACACTTATAAAGTGATCAATTTAATAACATTTAAATACATGTAGTATTTGTTTCCTGTGAATTTCACACGTGTTCATAGAAAAAAGATTATGTAGCGAATCATTTGATCAAGTAGAGAGTTCATATAAAAGTTGATTTAGTTGTATGGTTATAGTTTTTATTATGTTATTGCATGTTTAATCATGCTTTGGTTTTTATGAGTTAATAGGGAAGTTTCTTAGTTCATGTGGTTTATGTTTTGTTGATAAGGAATTTAACACTCTATTTTTATTTTTTTCTATTTCTATCCAGTAATGTTTTTAATAGCTATAAAAGCTCATAATAAATTTGTTGTATATCAAAAAAACAAAAAAAATAAAAACATAGATGAAGTTGCACAATGTACATTAAGCGAAAAAATTTTAAATTGTTGAAAGTATTTGGCCAACAACGTTAGTGAGATGCAATATTGAGAAAAATAATTGAGAATTTTATCTATGCTAATTAATAAGAAGATAATTTTGGCTAACTTGACGAATAACTTTTGGTGCATAATTTTTTGTGAGAATAATTTTAGAGAGTTTTTCTCTAATTTAAAATTCAAAATTTTTTGAAATGGATTTTAAGTTTATGCTTGTTAGATTCAATATAGCTTTTAAAAGAGAAAAAATGTTCTTGTGTGTTGTGTTTTTTTTTTCCTTTGATTTTTCTTACTATTTTTTTTATTTCTAAAGAACATATTTCTAATTTTTATTTTTCTTGGTAAAATACATATTTTAACACATTTAGTTAATAATTAGACGTAGTTGAATGGATAAACTCATCAACATACTGTAGCTAACTAGCTATATCTTCTTTGGCTTGCTACTGTATTTTTTTGTGTTTTCTCTTTAATTTTTTTTTTGATTTCACTTTCCTATTAATAAAAGTATGATCCTACACACACATGAAAGAAACTTGTTATGATATAGCAAAAAACGAATTGAAATTAATACAGTAAAAGTTTGTGTGCTTATTAATTTTATATATATATATATATATATATATATATATATATAATAATAGAGTGTATTAATAAAAAAGGTCTCCAAGGAGCGTAGCGTAGTGGCAAAGGGCTTGAGATCTGCACAGCAGGTCTCGAGTTCGAGTCAGGGCGTGCACCTCTTGTAAGAGCCTGAGACAACCGAGGTTTTACTCACTTACTTAGGCCCACAAAGTGCGCTTTTCGGGAAGTGGGGTTTCCTCGAATCAAAAAAAAAAAAGTATTAATAAAAAAGAAGTTATTTAGAAGATAATCACTAAAATATTGAAAGATCATTTACAAGAAAATAAAATAAATGCATTATAAAAGAGATAAAAGAAAATAAAAGGAAACAAAAATCTTGACTCTTTCTCACACATAATTATACATAATTAATTATTGATTGATTTTTTAAAATTAATCAAAAAAAGTTAGGAGGAGTGAAACTCAATAACATGATATTAGCATAAAAATTAGGAAAATGATATATATATTCTTTTTTTTATTATTGTAATTTTTTATTATAATTTTCTTGGTATATAACGATTAAAAAAATTACATAGGTGTTTTTATTTATATTTGTTAAATTTTTTGTAGTACTTTTTATTCTGTAATGAGTTGGTCCAATACGATGGCTAGTCTTGTTCTTCAACCACGAAACCAGACATTTTTAAGTTCCTATGACTAACCCTTTCTGATTACGTCACATTTGGAATCAGTTTTCTATAGCATGGCAACGGGCAACCTATACGTAATGGATTTGCTTTCGACGTTACTTTTGCTCAAAAATCAATCAATGCTTCCTTATCCCATCAAGTTACTCTCTCTTGTGTTTTCTTCTCCTTTCTAAAATGGAGAACCAGGTGGCTGGACTTTTAGGCAATGCATCGAAAACAACCATTTACGTGGCGGAAATGGGATGAAGAGGTCTGTTAATTTTCCAAAAAACCCTTCAAATAAAAAACACGACCATGTAGGGAAACTTTCAATATCTCAATTTTTACAAATACTTTTTTTTTGTTTAATATCGAGACTACGCCCTACGTAGAAACGCATAATCCTTAATATTAAAAGAAAACAAAATAATTTTTTTGGAGTTTTTGAAATATTGATCTAATTCTCATGACTTTAATAAACTGGTTATTAAAGCCAAAATACATGCTAAAATTATTTTTATTGTACGGAAATACAATATGATTTTTTAAGACTTGGCCGTATGCATGAAAATAAAAACATATTTTTTTATTTTTTCAATGTTTTGATGAAAACCAGGAATTTTAATATTGGATTTATATCTTTATGGTATGAAATACAAACTAATATTAAGCAAAATTCAGTAAAAAAATACGCGGGAAAACACAAATTTTCCAAAATATTTTTCTAGATTTTTTTTACTGGGCTGGGCCGAACAGTGAACAGTGGAACACTCTCTATTGTTCATCAGCCGAACAGTGGAGACGAGAGGTGGTGAAACGAAAGAAAGAGGAAGAGGGGGCGGGGGAACTGACTTGCGGTGGCTGTTGTTGAGGCTCATAGTGGTGCTCGCTGATGGTGGTGGCATTGCGGTTGCGAACTGGGGAGCTGAGAGTGGCTGGCCGACGTTTCTTCTTCTTCTTCTCTACTTCTCTGTTTTATTCTTTTTTCTTTGTTCCCCCCTCTTCTCTGATTCTTCTTCTATTTTTGTGGTGGCTGCTATTGTTGGTAACGCTGCTGGTGGCGGAATAGCGGTGTTCCAAACGGTGGTTCTCCTTCCTTCTTTGTTTCTACGTGGTCCTTTGTCTATCTCTGTTTTTTCTTCTTCTTTCATTTCTCACGGTGCAGGTGTTGTTATCGACAACAGGGAGGATAGTGGCAACTAGCGGTGGCTCTGGTGGTGGCTATGCTAACAGCAACCGGTGGTTCTTCCTCCTTTCTCTTATGCTTTTCTTCTTTCTCCTCTATTTTTCAAATCTTCTCCCCATGTTTTCATCCCCCTCTGTTCTTGCCCTTTGTTCTGTTTCCCCTCCTCTTTCTGTCTTTTGCTTTCGTCTTCCTAAAAAAAAAAAAATTGCCCCCTCCCCATCTGTTTGTTCAGTTCTCCCCTCTATTTATAGGCAGCCGAGGGAGAGGTTCATCATACCCTGTCCAAGTGCAGGGCATGGTGGCGTGGGACGGCTCCTGTGCAGCCGCTGTAAGGCATGGCCTTCCTCTTCCTTCGTCGTGGTGGCAGGGCATGTGAGTATGGGTGGTGTCAGTGAGTGGTCAAGTCGAGGGGGGGGGGGGGAGCGGGAAAAATGATTTAAAATCTTCTTCTTCCCTGCCTCTGCATGCACAGGGAAGAAGGAGAACAATGCCGTTCAAAACAACATTGTTTCAGTTGATTTATATTAATAACTAAATAAATATTACAATAAAAATGAATAAACCACAAATAGCATGATATGTATCCCGCATCAATTAAGTTATTATAAACTAATATATACAGAGAAATGTTTATGCAAGTCATGAATAAATTATTTCATGAATGCATGTATCTATGCATACACATTGATTTATATTATAACTATGCCTTTTAAGTTAGTAATACTAAAGTTTTCTATTAAGGGTTATTAATGTATTTTCAAGTTGTTGTTTTTTGTTATTTTTCTATTTTATCACGGGTATTTTTGTATTTAACCGTAATAAAATAATAATTGAATTCAAAAACCTACTAAAACGTGAATTACAAGAGTTAGTGTGTGGGTGACACCCGCACATTTTTGGTGGCACGTATGACGTGTCCAGGTAGTTAAAACTTCTCATTCGTTGTGTATTTAGATGTGTCGTCGTGTCCTTACTCATTCGGTATGACATGTGTCATCAACGGTTCGGTGATTTGTTACCGCATATCTTTTTTCTTCTTTTTTCCCTTCTTTTTTCTCTCTCTCCTCCCATAAAAAATACAGATTGGTCTTTCTTGTTTTTGATATTTGTGCTTTGGTCCTTTTTCTTTTATTTTTTTGTTTTTGTCCTTCACTCTTTAATAAAAGTTTTATTTCCTTTCAATTTAACCATTTAATTCCATTTTGTGATAAATTATGTTTTTTAATTTGGTCCCTATTCTTTTGATTTTTGATTTTTTTTAGTTGATCCTTTTATAGAAGTTTATTTTTTCAATTTCACCCTTCAATCCAAGTTTATTTTGTGTTATAGTTTTCAATTTGGTCCTTGATTTCTATTTTTTTTCTTTTTTGTTAGAGTTATTTTTCTCTTCAATTTCCTTCAAATGAAAATATTTGTCCTTTTTCTTATATTTTTTTATGTACTTTGTCCTTTTGAATAAGTGCAATTCCTTTTCAATTTAGTACTTCAATATCAATTTTTCATGTATTTATTTTTTTTATTTGGTTCTTATTCTTTGGATTTTATTATTTTTCTCCTTAACCATTTTATAAAAGTTTTATTAGCTTGTAATCTCACCCTTCAATCCAGGTTTATGGTGTATTATTTTTTCCTCAATCTTTTTTTTTTTTGAGTTGTTTTTGTTTTTAATTGAACCCTCCAGTCGAAAAAAAATTAGTTTATTTAATCTCACCTTTTAATCTATTTTATTTTTTATTTTGATTTTCAACCTCATTTTTTTATTTTTTTGTGTAGTTAATTTTTTTCCCCGTTATATTCTTCCATGTTTGTTGATCCGGTCCAATTTTTTTGTCTGATTTTGTGCTCCCTTTCTTTTTTTCCAAGGTATCATGACATTTTTTAAAAAATATTTTCCGATTAATATTATTGTCTTAATTTTCTTTTACCATCTAACTAAAATAAAAACCAATTTATTAACCTCAGTCGATATCATAACTTGAATCGTTAATTTCTTTTATTTATTTATAATGTATTAGCATCACCTAGACATTGTTTTCTATGGAAAAAATATAAACAGTTTGCATCAGCTAAATATTAGCTTTTAAAAAAAAATATAGACCAACATAACATGGTCACGTGCCTATTTCTTACTCTATAGATTCTTTAGAGAGAAAAGGAAACAAAAATCTAGAGAGATTTCGATGTAATACATGCGTTTTAATTGGTAAGCATGCTTTTTCACTGCAACATCATTTGAACAAATCAGAGGGTTGGGAAAAAACAAGGTGAGAATTTGGAGAGAATTTCTTTTGGTGAGAAAATTGATTGACACCTCTGGATCTCATATGTGTATATTGTCAGGGCCACCTCTTCATTATTTCCCCCATTCTAAATCCATCCATCTTCTTCATTCTTAAGGGTGGAAAATGATAATGATACAAGTTCTGATGAAAGAAGTACTGTCACTTCCAAGCTTAGAAGTAGATACATATGCTCACTTTGTGACAGAGAATTCAAGAGCGGGCATGCATTAGGTGGCCATTATAATGCCCACAGTAAAAAAAGAAAAAGAAAATACGTGCCCGGAACAGTAGGAAGGGTTATAAGAGTCCCTGTTCCTTCCATTGATGTTGAGCCACCAGTTGCACCACAACATGGATCCGAGTTCACTCATGGTGCTCCGACCCCAGGGGTGTAGTCTGGTGTCGATTATGAAAATGGACACGGATTCATGGTGTCAAGATTAATAACGGGGCAGAAATGGATCTTGCGAGAACCATAACTAATCCTATTGTTGAGGTTTCTAGGAAAGAAAATGGTGATACCAAGTTCACCTCTGGTAAAAATGGCGATGAAGACTTGGACTTGGAGTTGAGACTAGGGCTTGGACCAGCTTGAAGCTTTTTAGAAAAAGGTTCTCTAATCTCTATATGTATAGACATTTCTTAAAGTTCTTACTTGTCGTGGGTGTAACCTTGATTCAAGTTTGGTAAAATCATTTATTTACCTTAAACAGAAAGAATTGACTACCAAACACAACCCATGATAAGTGAGAATTTCAACAAAGTAAAGTCCTAGGAGAGATATGGGGTAATAAAGGTCCAATTATTAATTTAGGGTTTATTTTTCTTTGTTAATAAGTAGAAATTAAGTTCACTGCAATATATATATGTCTTTTTTCTTTTTTTTATAAAGAATGTATGATCATATGGGTATTGAATAAAGTTTGTTAATTACAAGATATATATAACCAAGCAAGAAGTGATTTTAGTTAATTGAAGCGCGTATTAGCAGATGAAGCTCACTATTAATAAGAGATAATTGTAGGGCAAATGGAGAGATGATTTGAAATTTTTTTCATTAAATGATTAATATTATATATATTTTGTGAAATATGTATTTTAAGACAAAATATTTGTTATTGTGAGGAATTTTTTAAAATTGATATTAAAATTAAATCAAGAAGTCTACTATAATATTTCACTTCTCACTCATGATATTATAATGCTTAACAATGAGAATCATAATTGATGATTCGATATTCGACAAGTGGAGATTATGAATAAAATGTATTAAAAGATAACAAATTAATTTAGAGATGATTTTACGATAACATTTAAGATCGATGTTCATAAAGTATGCATATTAAAAGTTAAAAAAAAAAAACTATCATTTTGTAATTTAAGAGCAAAAAATTAAGAAAATCATTAAATAAATTGAAAGATAATAGCAAAGCGTACGTTAAAGTCCAAAAATATTAGCAAAACCTAAAAGGCATAGGTTTTTATTGTAACAATTTATAGAGAAAAAATCATTAATTAATAAAATAGTTTTTTTTTATAAGAACACATTAATCATATCGGTCGATCTTTTTACAATATTATTTGGTAATAGGGAAATGACTAAAATTAACTTTAAGAGCCAAAAAAAAAGAGACAAAAAAGGAAAAGGGGCTTTACAAACATTTTTGTTTTTAATGCACAATTCTATTACTTAATGCGCTCGAGATCACAGAATTATATATTTTCTTTCAGAGGCTTTTGGGTCTTTGTCACTTGGTTTTTTTGTTATCATTGACTAGCTGTTGTATTTGTGCGGGAAAAAAATTAGGGGAAGAATTTCTTCCAAGTTCAAAACACCAGACCGACCTGTACGGGAAAATATACAAAGGATCAGCATGAGCCTAATCAGTCTACACTCTACATTGAATAATACCCTGTCTAGGCAACACAAAACACAAATGATTAATCAAACAAGCATTCGCAGTTAGACCCCCGCTTGGACCAACCAAAGCATTTAGTTCGTACAAATATTAACAGAATATGAAAAGGAAGGCCTCGAATTTGGATCATCAACATGTTTCACGTATCAAGAATAAAAAAATAATATAATTGGAATACACAAACACTCCTATCTTCGAATGAGCTATGCACAACACAATCTTCTATACACTACTCTCAAACCTTCTGCCAGAAGACCTTTCTGAAACATTCAAAATCCTTAAATCAGCTCTTGTTGGATGGATAAAATTCAGATTCCTAAACCGTCATGTCCTGTTGCCTCGGAGACATCCATTTCAGCTCCTTGGGATTTCTTCAGCTTCGCAACGAGAACCCACATGTTAGCAAGTTCATTTTCCAGATAAGCTTCTCTTTGTTTGGATTCCTTAACTTTCCTTTGAAGATCAGTCTCTCTTTGATCCTTCTCCATAAGAGCAGCTTCATATTGAACTTCTCTTTCTCGACTCACAGCCAACTCTCTCTTGAGCTCTGAGGCTGCCCCAACTTGGTCTTGGTGTTTCATGTGATTGTCTCTCCGGCCATTTCGAACAGTACTGCCACTTCTACGCTGAGTGGGGGAGTTCTTCAATGCTATCAGCTCGGCAGTTAATCTCTCATTATGATTCATAAGCTTCGCCACTTCTTCTGATAATGCCTTGAGCTCAACAGCAGCAGCTGATGCTAGCCCTTTGGCGTATGAACTCTCCTCGACCAATTTTTGGTTCCGCGTTTCTAACTGCTCTTTCGATTCTGTTAGTGCATCAACTTTTTGCTTCAGTTCTTCCATCTCAGTGGCCTGATCAAGGAAAAGTAAGGATTCACCTCTCGTACTTGTATGAGAAATGCAACTTCAAAAGCCATCACATGATGGAAATTATGCTGTAAAATTTGTCACTAGTAAAAACACAATATGAAGAGATACGGAAAGCCAAGCAAAGAATTTTCCATCTATATGTCTGCAATCTACCAAAAAGCTTGTTTTTCTCGATGATCCACCACAAGTATAAATTGGCACGAGAATACACTTCTTAATTCAAAGTAGTTTCTTTAATTTAAATAGAACAGCCAACCTAGCTTTCCTCAAAGCTACATGTTATGGGCAATACATATTTTCCTGGAGATGGTGATCCTCGAGATCATACAAGGTTCTATTTTGGTTTCTTAAGATATGAGAACCTTGTAGACATTTTAATGGTATTATCAGAAAATTTAGCGTCATGAGCTCAGAATGAAATCTGAAATCTTCCTTAGTTTCTAAATCTTTTACCTCTGGTGGGGAAGCATTGAAAAAGGAAATAGTGCTTTAGCAACCAAAATAATACGTGATTGGGGTGCCAAAAGGTTTAAATACATACCTGTGCTTGTAGAAGCAAATCTTCATTTCTATCTTTTGATGCTGCAGTTTCCTTGTTCATGTGATGTTGTGCATGAAAGCTTTTTAGTTCAGAAATTCGTTGAGAGTAGCTAGCTAGAGGGCTAATATTTTTTGACTCCAGTGCATCTGAGAGCTGCTGCTTCAAAGAGACAATTGTTTCCTGCAATCCTTCACATTCACAGATCTGATGGAGAGGCAATGTCAAGTTAGAGCCTGCCATCAACCGACAACACAGCTTGCAAAACAGTGAAAGCTACAAACACACGCACAAAAAAAAACATGTTAACTGTTTGACCTTTTGGCTGAGCTGGTCTTGAATTATACAATTATCTGCCGCTTTAACCTGAAACAGTATACAGCAATACAACAATCATCAGGCCAAATTAATTAAATCAGATGCCTAAAAGAAAACCATGGGTATGTATCATTGACTAAAACAAAAGGAACCCATTGAACAAGTCTGTTCACACAACTTGGGTACCATTATCCATGACTTTATAATGTGTTGCATTGTTCTTATTGATGACTCCAATTTGTTATGCAAGTGAATTTAGATGGAGGATGAAAAGGTTTCCAAATGATTCTTTCAAGTGATTATCGAACATGTTAATATTCAGTTCAGAGCTAATGACAAATTTTCTTAGGTCAAGCTGTATAGGTACATCACCTCGAGTTCAAATGATTTCTCATTCAATTGAGCTGTCAGTTCAGCAATCGTCTGCAAGCATGCAAAGACAAAAGGCTTAAAGATGGACTTGCAGCTGCCATATACAAGGAGTTTGTGCTACCATAGGGGAGCTAAACTTACTTGGGATGCTTCCAAGTTAGCCATGCTGTAGTGAGAGGCCATGATGGAATCAGCAATTTGCTTTTCCAACAAAGCTATTTGTTCATTCTTCACCTTGATTTCACCACTCAACTTCTTCATCTCCAACTTAAATGCAAAAGTATGACGATGCAAAATTTCTCAGCCTGTTAAGAGCAGCTAATAACAAAAGGAGGTATAGGAACAACACAATACCTGTATGTGTTCCTTCAGGGGATTCCTTGAAGCCTCCTCAGATAATCGCTTCAAAATACTTGAATGGAGTGCCACCTCTCCAGATAAAATTTTCTGCTGCTCCCTCAGAAGATCAATCTGATCACTTGTTTTTATGCTATTCTAGAAATCAGCAAAGCATGAAAATTAAGCATGCAGACTATGGTAATGCATCCCCAACCAAAAAGAAAGAATACACAATTAAATGAAAAGACCATTAGCATACCAGAGTTTCCTGCTCAAGGAAATTGTCCTCAGGTACCTCTCTATCCTGCCTGACCTCAGATAGAAGATCAGCTGATGGAGAGCTTTCTGCAAGTGAAGGATGTGAAAGTCTGGATTCTGCATAATAATTGCTGTTTTCTGCTTGAGGTGTTGAAGGTGTACTATTAGATTTAACTCCACTTGATTTGTCACTGGTGCTCATTCCCGATGCACTATCTCGTTTCTAATCAAGAAGAATAGATATTTCTAAGAAAAAAGAAAATTGAATTCAATTGTATCAGTGCTGAAATTTACAAGAGGGATGATCCTCCAAAGTAAGGAACTAAAAGAATAAAAACCAAAATTTGGAACTATTAAAAGGAGGCTATCCGATCATTTAAGGATCACTCTAGCTGATAAAATAACAAGTTTACTTTGTTTTACAAGAGAACCAGTATTAAACATGCAGATAAATCTTTTGAATTACGCATACCCGTAGCTTTAACCAGTTCAGCAATCCATGCTTTCGGGTTTTCTTCTCCTCTTTCAGTGTCTCATCCACACTTTCAGTATTTCCTTCAAGAGAAACATACAAGTCAATATTTTCGTCATCCAATATCAAGTCCTGCCTCTTGTACGGTAGGTATGCAAGCTGCAAATTACACATAAGCAACCATTATCAGATATAAGAAAGTGCAGAAAAATAAGGGGTGAAGCCCTGCTATACAGAGGCTCCCACTTAAAGAGTTCCAGATTAGGAAAGTATTAGAGATAAAAGTCATAATCCAAGATTTTATACAACAATAAAATCATAGTTCAAGAGAAAAATAGATAGAAGTAGAAAAAAATCAAACAAATTTGCTCCAAGCACCTCTTCTTCTCCAAAGGAATGCCTCCTCCTTGGACCTGGGCGGTGAGAGATCCTTGATGGTTGTGAAGCTTTTGTTGACACCAAAATTAATTTTGTCAGCCGCTGTATTCTGCTCAATAGAGCTGCTTTAGCTTCTTCTTCTTGTTCCAATCTTGATTGCAGTTTCACTTGACCATCTTCTAGCTGTACATATCAAATCAAATCAAGGAGATTGTGTCATAATAATGGTTATTCAGACTAAATGTATCAAACCATTATGCATTAATTAAGTGACAGTCATATACAAGATTGGGACATGGGATGAAAAGGAAGAAAAGGACAGGAATAAAGAAACTAACATTGAGATCAAACATATAAATTAAATCTTGCAGTTAACAAATGAAAATTTATGAAATAGAGAAAGAATCTTCCAAGTGATGGTAGAACTCTTTAAGAAGTACCTTCTGCTTGAGGAGGACAATGTCGTCTTCTACAATGTCTTTCAATCGAGGAATTGTCACAATACCCCTTTTCAATTGTTCTAACTCTTCCTTTAAAGAGCGTATCTCATTTTGGTACTTCTTGATAAGCGATTTCTCATCAATAATCTGCAAATGGAACATCATTTCAAATGTTGGCAAGTGAGATTGTTTGAATGAATGCATACACTCTAAGGAAAAATACCTTGTTCTGTGCTGCTTGAATTTCAATGTGCTTTGCACGGTGGGCAAATTTTAAAGTATTGTGTGTCTCTTCCGAACTACTAGATGAGGGAGTGACAGTGCAAATGAGCTGTAAATTCAGACACGAAAGGAAAATGAGTCTCTTAAATGCAAGCAGCATTTGTTTGAAGGACAATGATACGATTATCATGCATCATACGACCAGAAAAGTAGTTTCTTTTAGCAAAATATTATCAAGCACTTACTGATACACGCCCATGACCACTTAATGAAGACTGAAGTAGCCTTGTCAATTTAGAGTCCCTGTAAGGAATATGAGCGGCTCTCCCATCCGTCAACTTTGATATAACCTATGCAAGTCACAAGTATACAATTTTATCCACACAATTTAAATATTTATGATTGTAAATTATTGGGGACTATCAAATGAAGCACATAACTTCTTTTCACTAGGAATTATTAGGGAATAAAAGTCACAGTTCATTTAATTGTAAATAATGAGCACCAAATTGATGGTTTCCATTAGTGTGTGCATGTGTGAGGGACAAAGGGAGGGGAAGAGAAAGAGAGAGTGTGCATTTAGTCTTGGCACATTAATAGAACATAAATATCAAATTACAATATTAAGTCCCTAAAAGCACTCGAACCTAGAAGCATGAAAAGATAGCTAAAACAAGTCAATCAATCTTAAGGTAATCCAGTCACACTGGTTTCTCATTTTCTATCATGTTCCTGGCTGGGTAATTCATCAAATAGAAAATGATTACCAGAAACAAAAAACCATCAAGCATGATATAAACACATATGTAAGGCAGCAAGGCTGTCCCTTCAGTTTAAGAGTGAAATATTGGCAGTAAATTCTGAAACAAAAAGCTATAAGCTTGATAAATAATGTTTTTTATGTGATAGTTTTCAGATTATATATCATGAAGGTGGTCAATTATTGTTGTACAGACGAATAATACAGGTACAAGAGGCCTCACAGTTCCAAGTGTCAGCAAACTTTTATTAATATAGGATCCTTCTTTCCGTCTCACACCAGTAGTTTCAGCCTTCGAGCTTTCAGAACCTGCCAGATCGATGAGGCTCTGCATGTATAAGTAAAATATCAGAAAGTTAAAAAGAATTTATTGACATCAAACATAGCAAGCAAAATCATTAATTGTAGTAAATCAAGGGGAAGAAAGAGTTGTCATAATTAAAGAAATAGGAGAAATTCCAATGAAAAACTTAAAAAGGTGACCAACAAGTCCTTTGACATCAATTCTAGATAGAAGCCTTAGGAATTACCAGCTGGGACAAATTTACAGCCTCTCCTTCAATATTTTCACCATACAGGCTACTCTCTACTGTCTGTATTTAGAATAATTGGAAAAAGTTAGTGGGAAAGGATATAAAACAATGAAATGAATATATAAATGATCAAAATATCATTAGTTGATGAAATGTATTATCCCAAAACAGAGTTGACAATGATTTCTTGCAATTCTTAAAGGCAAATGAATAATTTAGCAATTGCCAAAAAGATTGGATATTGGCCACTGAGTGGGCAGATGGCATAAGATTGGATGTTAACAAGTAGACAAGTGAATATTCAAATGTTTCAGGAAAAACAAACAAGTTCATTAAGCAGGTCGATGAATATGAAGTGCAAGTCTGACAGTTACGTGTAAGCTAAAAAGGTAAAACTATCACTTGCAAATGCACTACAATATAATAAACATGTAAAGCTTATAATTATCTTGAAGAAAGAGAATATGAAATGTAACAATCAACTAAAGCTGCAGGAAGATAGGAATACCAGTGTAAATATTGTATGACTCCTGCTGCTGAGTAAATTAAAGTTTGTGGACCCAACATGTCTGTGCTCTGTGTCAAAAGGAAAGACCTGATCAGAAAGCGTGGAAAGAATTGTGATATCATGGAAAAGACATTGCAGTCTTGATATACATACAGGGAGGAGAGAGAATCAAATAGCATCTTTTGCAAGACAGACAAGTTCTGCACCAATTTGTAAATTTTTTCTATAGGTTGTTAACTTTCAACAAACCTGCCTATTGCATTAACTTCCACAGTTCTATCGGTACAAGTAATGCAAATCAGTTTTAAAAGGATATCATTTTGATAAATTTTCCATAGATGTCGGTCCATTACTTGCATAAGTATTCAATTTAAAGGGCTATATGCTGATTAGAGTCTCAATTATGTAGTTTTGTTTTTTTCTTCAGAATTTTGGTTAAAATTAGTTTTGGTAACATAATTATTTTGGAACCGGAGAGGTAGAGTAAGAAACTCTAGTATTAAATAAAGCTAATGCTGTTTGAATCCTCTTGCGTTTGTTTACTGCATATGATTTGACTTGAGAGTTACCTTCCCCAGCTGCTATAAGGGAAAGTGCATGAGCAGGGGATAATACAACTTCTTCTTTTATTCCCTCGACAAAAGTTCCCTACAGATAAGAATCAAAATAAATTAAAACATGTTTATTTCCAACATGTATGAAACTGACATTTTTAGATTAATCAGCTGACCATATCATTAGAGAAACCATTAAATTTCTACATTGGGAATTGAAATTTATACCATTTACTTGCCTATTATTCATTAAGATTCTACCCCCACCCAAAAAAATTAAAAAGGTTAAGATATGAGTAGGGTGCTCAAATGATCTAAATACCGATTCTTTCATAAAAGCAGAATTGGTCTAATGATCTAAATACCGATTCTTTCATAAAAGCAGAATCGGTGGTTCAGATGAGTCGCAATTTCCCAGACAGCACATGATCATTCAGTCATCCATTGCAGGTCCTCCTCAAACAGCTTAACCATATCACCTGAGCAAAAAATAAAAATATGCTGATTCTGATAACCACCTGCTCCCCGCAAGCGCAGATAGAGTTGCCTCCGATATGATGCAAAGACAAAGTAGTCCATATAACACCAGATGCTTCAAAATCTCATGCCTTGACCAAGAGATTTGAACCGATATAAATAATGAAACTGAAAACTGAAAACCCATGGAAGCAAAAGTGGAATAAGACACCCAGCAACAGCCCATTCCACCTAACGAACCAAGCAGACTTGTAGCTTGCACCGCAAGGTTTATGCATATTCCAAGACCATAATGCATAATTTATTGTACAATAAAGGGATCTCTCAGCAACATGTAAAAGCTTGCTTGATGCTGTACCTCAGTTGTAGAGAGGGTGGGGCTTGCCATTATTATCATCATTAAATAAATAGTGCCCCTAACAACTTTTTTTTTCATTCACATCAGCTCAATACTGATTTAATAAAGTGGTAAACCATCATCATAAGAACCTGGCATCATTTGAGGTCGTCCTCAAACCGAACTTCATAAAGTTTGCATGCCATGGTGCCAGCTATGTGTTGATATGGTCTCATAATTTATGGATAACAGAGAACGGTAATCTTCTCTTGTGATGTGTGATAATTCTTAAAGCTTTAAACCCTAAATTGCATGAAACCCCTCTTTCACATTCTTGAGCTAAATTACATCTCTATAAAGACTTCAGCTTAATGCTTTGTAATCTTCTCTTGTGAAGTGTGATAATTCTTGTGAGAGTTTTATCTATAGTGAAAGTGTAAATGGCACTTGATCACTTGGGTAATTTTTGGTTATGAGCCAATTCAAAGATTTAAATCTTGATCCTTGAAAAGACTGTGATTGTAAGGTTTTCTAATCTTGATCCCAAAAAAGGATTAGTGTAATCAGCAAGGTGTCACCCACTAAAAAGACCGTAACTTACTAGTAAAGACTTGAATGGAGGTTCAAGGAGATTAGTAAGCGATTGTCCAAACTACTATAAGAATCGGTGTCTTTCTCTTACTATCTATCTTATTTTATATGCTCTTTGCTTAATTGTGTGCTGTTACTGAAATTGAGGTGTTTATTTTATTAAAGCATCAAATGTTCAATTTAGCCCTAATTCACTCCTCTCTTGGGCTATTTTAGACTTTCAAAAAGTCCAAAGCTATAAAAGAAATACTTTAGCAAGTCACAGTTGGTCACACAACTGCAAATAGTTAATTGTATCCTGGTATTAAAACAACTATAAAAGTTATTGCCATGAGGATGATAGTATAAGTGTTGAAGGTAAGCATAGAGAAACACAAGACAGAGATGGTAAGCAAGTACCTGAGCATCTTCTCTGATTCTTAAATTTTGTCCTGCTGGATTCAACAAGTCGTTAACAACCTGAAATGACGAAAACCAAAGAATAAAGAAATTGTAAAATGGAGGAGCTGTGGAGCTACCTCATATTAAACAATAGAAATATTAATAATAAGGCAGTAAATTGCAGCATTATTAAGCTAGTAGCTAGAGAGAATTGGAAGAAGCTGACCTCATTATAGATCTCCAGGTATGAAACACGGAGGAGGAACTCACGGTTTGGAGTCTAAGGCAAAGAGAAATGTTAATTAATAGCATTCAAACAAGTATCAGATACAGTCGTACAAGGGGGTTAAATTCATTTTAAAGTACCTCTTGAATGATACTAAAAGCATCCTTCACTGCTAATGGTATAATTCCAGGTGACCTTTGATCCCCCTGATTGTTATATGGATAAATATAAGCATAATGTTTTTAACATTAGTTAAAAGGTAATGAATAATGCCACCTCAATTACACAGACAACAAATACGAATATACATGCCAAGGAACACAAGGTGTTTTTATTTAATTTTACATGTGTTGTATGCAGGGAATGATTTAGAGTTTTTTTTTTTTTTTTTTTTCCTAGCAAATTAACTCAACATGTCCTCATATTTTAGGTCTAGTCTCCAATTTGTTCCTACGAGTTTAATACATCCAATTTGTTTATTTATATTTTAGTTTATTTTCCATCTATCCTTCTAATAGATATTTCCATGCAAACTAACTAAAATATCCTCACTTGAGAAATTCAAACCCCCACCTAATATATTAAAGTAATAAATTTGAAAAAAAAATGAATTGTCATGTAATGTTAATATTTGTATTATTTTTTTCATGGTTATTTTTTTAATAAATTAGGTTCTTTTAGGGAAAAAAAGAACGAATTGTCATATAATGTTAAGATTCTTATTTTTTTTCATGGTTATTTCTTTAATAAATTAGGTTAGATTTGAATTTCTCAAATGATCAAATCAAGGTATTTTCATCAGTTTTTGCATGGAAATAGATACTAGAAAGATAGATTGGAGAAAGAATGAACTGAAATATAAGGATAGATTGGATGCAATTAAAGTTTTAGGAAAAGATTGGACATTGGAGACTAGACCCTAAAATATAATGACATATTAAGCAAATTCCCCTTTTTTTCCTTACAGCAGTCTGAGAATGATCTGCTATGAGATTTAAGGCGTAGAAATATGCAGTGTGTGTGTTTGTGTGTATTTATGGTATTTAAGGCATTTCTATTTAATTTTGCATGCATAGTAAGAGTACAGCAGAAAAATAGCATCTCAGGTATTAAAATCTCACATGCATGGTATGGGTTTTCCCGCTGCTAGTCACTCCATATGCGAAAATGGTGCCTGTAAGAGCATGTATAAACAAAGGTAAAAAACTATAAGCTTAAGAAGGAAAGCAGAAATTGGAGTTCCTAAGCAGAGGAATATCCATTTTGTTTACCATTGATCCCTTCCATAGCACCATTGACAACATGCTGAGCAGCAACATCATATACATGGCGCGTTGTAGTTGTAGGACCAAACACCCGATCTATAAGCATGGGAAAATAAATAAAGAGACAAAAAAAGGAATAACATGAACGTCTTAAATATAACTCGTTTGATCAGCTATTATCCCCAAAGGGAAAAAAAATGAAGGGGCCTAATAGCTTATTAATTAATGCTGGGTAGAAAGAAGCCCAGAATTTCTCGCTTTCCTTTTTTGGTAATGTTTCTGGCATGAGAGGATTAAAATCCCAGAAGCAAGAATTATCTCCTGGAACTGCAAAGAAGTATATACCCCTAGAGTAAGAACAACAATGTCCTTAAGAGTGCAAATAAAGCCTTCTATCGATTGATTATCGAAATTGAAGCACAAAGCCAGCCAATCTTCAATGTGTTCTTACCTTCACTACCATGACGTGAAAACTATGAAAATATAATTCAGAGTTTTGCAAAAGGAAAATATTTCACAAACAAACGACTATAAAACGCAGAACCTTTGAATTAATTAACGCAGCCGTGGACTTCGGACAATATCTTCGGTTCCAACTAGACTCATAGCACTAACTCTCCAATATATGACATTAATTTCTTCAAAATTACCATAAAAGACACCCCTCAATCACTTCAAACAAAAGCATACAAGTTCTCAAGCGCATTTTAACTTAACTTCACACTACCTATCCACACATTAACTAATCTACAAATGCATCCGGCTTACACTACCAATGCCATTCCAATTAAATACATTCAGAGAAAGCTTAACAAATTACCATACGCATACGCAGTAGATGGATTATGTTCATTTCGCACGACAGTTTCTCCATCCGCATACCACGCAATCTCCTCTCCTTGCCTGATTTCCCTAGGACTAAACACCAAAACAAAAAATAAATAAACCACAAATTAGCAAAAACAAGTACTTATTAACAATAAAATTTAGCACGAACCTTAGGGGCCGAAAGCGAACAGTGACAGTTACATTTTCTTTGGATCTCTCAGTTTCTAGATTAACACTTTCGGAGTAAAAATATTGTGGTTTGCTTCGAGCTGACGAGGATGCAGGTGAGCTTTGACCGTCCATTGAATTCTCTAAAAATTGCTTAGTAGAAGATGCCGTTGATGACGACTGTGAATTCGCTGCTGGTTTCTTTGAATTACTTATTAAACCTGATATTCTTGATTTTGATCCCTGTTTCGTCGCCATTTGTAATTAATCCAAAGCCAGTCCTTCAATTAACTGTAGCAACAAAGAGGAACAAAAAACTTGAAAAAATCGAATTATTCTGTTTGGAAGCTATGAAAATGTAGAGAAGAAGGAAAATTAGTGCTGTTTGGTTGCTGGGAAAAAATATTAATAGCATCCGTGTGTAATGAAAACAGAGAAAGACAAGGAGAGTAGGATATCATTGCCTTAATGAAAAATCAGAGGAGCACCATTGTGAAAAACTAATAAAAAAGAAGAAGAAGAGAGAGGTACATGCAAAGGAAAAGAAAATGAGGAGAGAGAGCAAGATCTTTTTGGATCTGTTTAAGAGAGGGAGAGCCGGAGAGGGATGCTAATTAACGAGTATGAAAGAAAAACATCATCATAATCACTACTCATCAGTCAACAGTCTAGAGAGAGAGAGAGAGTGAGAGTACGAGAGCAGCAACATGGATGCTGGAACCTTTTTCCCTTTCTTTAACCACTGTTTTTTATTTCTTTTCTTTAAGCTTTTAGGTGCTTTCTATTTTTTTTCTTGCCTTGCAAGCGATGCGATGCCCTCAATCTAAGGCTAATTGCATTTTCGCTCCTTCCCCCTTTATAGTTTTAGTTTATATTTTTGGTATTCTGCTTCAATTATATTTTTAAATTTTTTTAAATGCCTTTTTAGTTTTCAATTAATTTTTTATATATTTTAAAATCATTTTAATATTTAATATGTTAATATCAAAAATAAATTTTAAAATTATTTTAATATATTTTCAAATAAAAAAAATTTTAAAAAATAACATTTACTACATTAAAAACAAACCCTTAAACTAGCTCATTTACCATACACACAGTTCGACAACAATTTATCCCAGATGGGGGGGGGGGGGGGGGGGGGGGGGGGGGGGTCCAAGACACGAGTCACAGGAGTCGCGTGTGCGAGGTGGTGCGGTAGGTGGGTCCCATTGTGAGGCGCAAACGTTTCCGGAGTTGAAAGCTTGTATACCTGATTTGTCAACGGCTTTCTGTTACTTTTTTCAATTTGTTGACCATGTAACTTTGTGATGATTAAAATAAATGAAAAAAAAAAAATTAAAGCATGTTATTTTCATGGTCCGCGTACATAGATATGACTGCGTTACTTGGTTACTTCTCTTGTCGTGTTGCGAGTTGAATTAAAAAAAATAAATGAAATAAATATTCAATCATAAAGAATTCTTCACATTATTATTACTTCTAAATGTCATTTGTTTTTTTATTTATAATTGTGTTGAAGTGCATTTTAAAAATATATTTGGTTTAAAAAGATAATAAATTAATATTTGTTTTAGTTTTTTTTTATGATTTTAATTATTTTTATTTATATTTAGTTTTTTTTAATTTTATTCTTTAATATTAAATTAATTGAGAATTAAACTTTTATATATATATATATATATATATATATAAAATTTTTGGGTTATATGTATAAGTATTTTATACATATAAAAAAATGTTTTTTATTTTAACTTTTAGAGAATAAAAAAAAATGTTTTCTAAAATTTTAAAAACTGTTTTGAATGACATCTGGAAAATGCTTATACATGTAACCCAAAAACTATATATAGCCAAAGACTATAAATTACCAAGCTTTTTCTAACTCCGAAGAACAATATATGAATCAATTTGACCTGCATATAGCATGCTAAAATTTAATTTAATGATATGCTTGGTAAAAGATAATGCTATATATTGCAATAATATTTAATGATATGATATGTTGTGGTTTTTAGGGTATTTGATGATGTGGTAAATATTATTTTTTGAAGTGTTTTTTTTTATATATTAAAATAATATTTATTTTTGAAATTTATTTTTAATATCAACATATTAAAATATTTTAAAATATTAAAAAAATAATTTAAAATTAAAAAAAATGATGAAAAGCAAATACACTTTCTTAAAATGAAACCCACACGCTGCCATTGATTACACATAGAAGTGATCTAATAATCTGAAGGTAATGCTACTCGATATATATATATATATATATATATATATATATATATATATATATATAAAGAAAAGTGGGGTTTTATATATATATATATATATATATATATATATATATATATATATATATATAAAGAAAAGTGGGGTTTTACATTACACATCCTCGTAGAGCATTATTCAGGGACTTAGGTTTACTGTACTCTTCTTATAAATCACTATTGTTTTGCTTCTTCTTTTTTTCAAACAACATTTTTTAAAAAATTTCATTTTTTAATATTAAATTTATTTTTTATTAAATTATCACATTATCATGATACGAAATACGGATTTGACAGGTTAACCTGATTGACTCAGTTTTTTTTTAATTAATTTTTTTCAATTTCATCCTTTAATATTTTGTTAATTGAGAATTATACTTCATGATTTGTTTGGTTTACTTTCTATTATGTTATTTCGATCTCATAACTTAAAAATAATGTTTAAAGGGTTAACCTGAGTAGACTCAGGTAGTTTTTTTTATATTATTTTTAATTGATTTTTTTTTTAATTTCATTATTCAACACTGAGTCGGTTAAGAATGAGTTTCATATTCTGTTTTGAATTGCTTTCTATGGTGATATCTTAGTCTCGTGATCAAGGTCGTCAATTTTGGCATTTTAACCATGGTTAAATCGGGTCATTTTTTATTTTATTTCTAAGAGGTTATCTTGATCTCATGACTCGAGTCATGGATCCATCAACATTGGATCTTCTTTTTATTGGGTTGTTAACGTCTCATGACCCGAGTCGCGAGTTTGATGGGTTAACCCAATTGACTCGTTTTTTTCTCTCTTTTGTTAATTAATTTTTCATCAATCTCATCATTTAATCTTGTGTTTGATTGGGAATTAGGGTTTAACATGTTAATTTGGTTAATTCAGTTTTTTTTTCTTTTTCCTTAATTTTTTTTTCAATTTCATCCTTTAATATTTTGTTGATTGAGAATTCTACTTCATAATTTATTTTGTTTACTTTCTATTATGTTATTTCGACATTATGACTCAGAAATAATGTTTAAAGAGTTAAACCTGAGTAGACTCGAGTAGTTTTTTGTATCTTATTTTTAATTGATTTTTTTTTCTGATTTTATTATTCAACACTGAGTCAGTTAGAAATTGAGTTTCATAATATGTTTTAATTTGCTTTCTATGAGAATATATTGGTCTCATGATCGAGGTCTCTAATTTTAGCATTTTAACTATGGTTAAATCGAGTTGTTTTTTTTTTCTTTTTAAGAAGTTATCTTGGTCTTATAACCCGGGTCATGGGTCCGTCAACATTTGATCTTTTTTTTATTAGGTTGTCCACGTCTTATGATCTAGGTTGTAAATTTAGCAAATTAACCCAATTGACATGTTTTTTTCTCTTTTTTAAAAAATATTTTTCCTTAATCTCATCATTTAATATGTATTTGATTGGGAATTAGGTTTTATGATTTGTTTATGTTTGTTTTTTATTAGGTTATCTTAGCTTTATGACCGAATAATAGTACGTAATAGATTAACTCAGGTTAACTTGACTCATTTTTTGTGTTATTTTTTTAATTAAATGTCTTACAAATTTCATTATTTAATATTAAATCTGATAGGAAATATTAAAAATTGAGCTTCATAATTTGTTTTGATTTGTTCTCATGGGGTTCTCTCATTTTTATGATCAAAATAGCGGATTTGGTAGGTTAAACCGAGTTAAATTAGGTTTTTTTGTATCATTTTTTCTATGGGGTTATCTCGATCTGATGACCCGGGTCATGAGTTTAACAGATTGAATTAAGTTGTTTTTTTATTCTTTTTTTTTTAAATATTGATTTTGTTTTTTAATTGATTTGCTTTTCATGGGGTTATCTTGGTTTTATGGCCCGGGTCTTGGGTTTGACTGGTTAACTTGAGAGTTTTTTAAAGTCATTTTTTAATTGATTTTTTTTTCAATTTCATCTTTTAACATTGATCTGGTTGAGAATAAGGCTTCATAATTTAATTTGATTTACATTATGTGAGGTTATCATAGTATCATAATCCAAGTCGTGAATTTGACATGTTAACTCGGGCTGATCCAAGTCAACCTAATATGTTGTTATGTTAATACTAAAAAAATATATCATCTTGATTTTTTTAGTCAAATTATATTTTTATAAATTATATAAATTACTTTTGGATCCACAAATTCATGCATATTATATTCGTTCAATCCTTATACAACTTAAATTTTTTTTCTGCTACAAAACAAATTAATATCATCTAAATATATTTTTTACATTAAAAAAAATCCAACCTCACCTGAAGTGGGAGTGAATAATAAAGCTTGAATGTGTATATTATGTTATTAATTTTCAAAAACTTACAAAGTTGATGAAAATGACGATTCTGTCAGCACCAGGCCCTATTATTTCAGTGCTAATTTTTATATAAGACAATAAATTATTAATTTTAAGTTCCATGTACCTTTAGTTTGCTAGATGTAAAATGGCATTTTGTGGTCACTCATCTTTGTTTTTTTTTTTTTTTTTTTTTTTTTTTTTTTTTTTTGTGGAATACCAAGAAAGATACAAAAAATAGAATTTTTGTTTTTCTCAAAAGAAAATGTCATTTTCCATCTTCGATGGCTTTAATTGAAGTCATAGAAATGCGTTTTATCTTTTTTTTTTCTACGAAAAAAACACACACAAAGTATTGTAGGGACGAGAATGATGTGAAGTGAAATAAAATAATTTGCATGTTTGGGGTGCGGGTAATTAATGAGTGCCTAAAATGTCATCATTCACTCATCTACCATATAAATTAAAATTAATTCATGCTCACATTCTTTCTTATACTCTCATTTTCTATTTGTAAATTATCTTTTTTCAGTGACGAGTAACTCCAACCCGAACTCTTTAGGCGTGAGGCAAATAAACCCTTTATAAATGGTGGCATCCCTGCACCTTACCCCTTCACCACAACCTTTCATATATATATATATATATATATATATATATATATATATATATATAGAGAGAGAGAGAGAGAGAGAGAGGAGAGAGAGAGAGAGAGAGGGTTGGATACAAGAAAAATTGCCATGCTACCTAGAATCAAATAAAATAAGTTGCCACTAAAATGAATGCATGGTTTGCTGAGATTTTGGTCATATTTAGTGCCTTTTCTGCTCGAAATCACATCAACAATGCTTAATTTGTCCATCAGGACATAAGAATTGAGTGAAAGTAACAGCTGGGCTGTGAACACCAGAAACATGAAACAGGTAACTTGTAGCATCATCCTTTGATTTGTTCGGGCATGCACCAGATAAATTCTTGATGGCTTGTAACTTGCAGGTCATTGCTTTCCATGAAAGGATCGACGGGTCCAAGAATCGCCTTGGATAACATGCAAAGTCCTTGCAATCAATGCTAGTGCAATGATTTTACATTTCTTTATGGTTCAAGACAATCTTTCTAGGAGTCCCTTGGTAGAGGAGAAAGGGCTGCGCCACCACCCCACTCATTTGCAAATTGCAGCTAGAGGATGATCCTTCTGTCTCGGTGATGACTGGCTGCTTCCTTTGTTTTTTCTTTCGGTTGCACTATGCTATGCCCGTGTGTATTTATGTTCTCATGAAAATGAAATTCTTCATAAAAAGAAATAATAAAAAAATACAGTTAAGTATTAGACAAATTAAAAGAGAATCCTTCCTTTTCAATGTGATCCTTTTATTTTGGACTAAATAATACAACCCATTATTTTTTTAATTTTATAAAATAATTATTTTTATTTTAATATTTATTTAACCCTTAAGATTTACAAGGATTGTGTAATTTAAAATTCCTAATGCTAATTGAATTCTATTAACTTGCCATACCTAAGCTTTTTTATGTTGCTCAAGAATGCTGGTTTGAAGTTTTGAAATTAATTAGTGCTTGTACTGGTTAACTTTTAATTCCATCATGGCAAGTTTTGAGACAATAATTAATTTTAGATTTTTTATACTGATTATGAAGAGATCTTATATAATGCAAATAAGAAATTAAATTTTTATTATTTTTCTTTTGTTCAACCTTCTTAAATAGCAAAGAGAAAAAAAAAGGAAGAAAATGTGTTGTCTTTTCAAAGTATATAATTTTAACATTGCAATAATATCAACAACAGCACTGCTGCAAATACTATTCTTCTTGTCAATGATTAAGAATACCATTACTAGTTATCATCTTAATGTCTGTTATATTGCAAAAACTAAGTTGTTTAGGATTACAGAATCTTTTGTTTATAGATTGTCAAATAATCCTCGTGTTAACTCTTAAGATATATTTGGAGGTTTATTGGTCATATGAAATACTGATTCTTTTGAGCCTTCAAACATCGAATTCAATTATTAGTGGATTGCTTTATTTGGTACTCATGTTGAAACAAGTTTTAAATGTATGTTAATGATAGTTTAGAAGATAAGAAAAACTTATGAGAGGAGCTCATTATTTTTAATTTTACTTTATGAGAGCATTGATATGTTATAGGTGATTTCAATGACACTTTGAGTAAAACTAAGAGAAGTAGTGGGTTTCTAAATCATACAGGAGCAAGAAACCTCTAATCTTTTTTGAATAACTATGAACTTACTGAGCTTTCTTTGCAAGGTTTAGAGGTTTTTCTATGAGTCATATTGATAGGTGTTTTACACACCTAGATGTTATGTTAGTTTTTTTTTTCTTGAAATACATTTACCATATTAGATAATAGCCTTTCAGATCATTGTCCAATCGTTTATGGCCAAAAATAAATAAATTAAAGATTGAGGTAAGAGACTTTTTTTAATTTTTAGATTGTTCGCTGATGCACAATTTCATTTTATTCTAACTTTGAGTCGATGTGGGTATTCTTTTGCTTTGATATGCCACACAGATTTTGCCTTATTAAGAAATTTAGTTTGTTGAGAAGAAAGTTGTGTGAATGAAACTTTAGCACTTATAGGAATATAGAGAGTAAAATTAAAATGGTAAAATCCAGATTTAAAGTAATTCAGAATAAAAATGAGGTTGAGAGTTTAACTAACGTTAAAGCCAATGAGTTAAAGTACTTCAACTCTGAATTATAAGACTTAAACATACATTATAAATCTTTTTAAAGGCAAAAGGCAAGAAATAAGTGGTGTAAGTTGGGTGATAAGACTACTAGATTCTTTCATCTATTGGATTCCTTTTCTAATTGGAAGAACTTTATTAGTTCAATTATTATTGATGGAAATGTTATCACTACTCCTTCAAAGATCAAATCTCAGGTTGCAAATTTCTTCTCTAATATGTTTAATACTGGTATTGTTGTTAGGTTATATATGGGAAGTACATGTTTTAAATCTTTAAGTATTGACTCTTTCATTTGGTTAAAAAGGAATATCACATTAGAAGAAGTTAAAAAGGTAATGTGGAGTTATAAATGGTCTAAAACTCTATAAACTAATGGCTTTAATTTTAAATTCTATGAAAAAAAATAAGTATGGCCACTTATTGAAGAGGATATGTTTCTACTAATGTGATACAAAACCAGCTGAATGCTAAAACAAAGTATTAATAATGCCTAGATTACATTAATTCTAAAGATCAATGGGGTTAATAAGTTTATAGATTTTAGGCTTATTAGCCTCATGAATGAGATTTATAATATCATTGCTAAGATCATGTCATTAAGGATTAAACATGTTAATTGTTGAGGAGATAAAATGAATCCCCAACTTCTTTCATCTCAGGGAGGCAAATCCTTGTTTGTTTTTTATTGGCTAATGAAATTATAGATAATATGAGAAGGCTCAAGGCTTTCTCCTTAAAGTGGGTTTCTAAAAGGATTTTGATTTCGTATCTTGTGATTTCATTTGTGAAGTCATGAGTTACATGGGTTTTGAGAATAAATGGATCTCTTGGA
Source organism: Populus simonii (assembly GCA_007827005.2). Classification (NCBI taxonomy): domain Eukaryota; kingdom Viridiplantae; phylum Streptophyta; class Magnoliopsida; order Malpighiales; family Salicaceae; genus Populus; species Populus simonii. The sequence goes on from CM017469.2 coordinate 20,980,679, forward strand.
TTTAGAAATATATACCAACAACACATTTATCTATACCTATTGATGGCTTGCTGTCTAATGAGTCTCACATGGAGAAAGGTTTTCAACAAAGAAATCCTTTGTAACCCTTACTATTTAATATATTTATAGAAGGTTTAACAATCTTTTTTGGTATAACAAAGGATATTGGACTCTATTCAAGACTTAATGTATCTTCTCAAATAATAAATTTGCTTCAATATGTCAATGATACAATGATCTTTTTATCCAAATGACATAGAGACTCTTAAATATGTTAAAATTATTCTTATTTGGTGTTGACTATACTCAAGTTTAAAAGTTAATTTTCATAAAAGTCTTTTAATTGGTGTTAATATTAGTTTAGAATTTATTAAAAGAGTGGGTAACTCTTTGAGATGTAAATCAAGTTGTTTATCTGTGAATTAACTAGGGCTTTCTCTAGGAACAAATTTGAGACTATGCTCCACTTGAAAACTAATTCTAAAAAAGATCAAGTCTCATCTCAGGACTTGGAAATGCATGATTCTCTTAATAGATGGAAGGCTTTATTTGTTAAAATTAATGTTGTCCAATCTTCCTCTTTACTATATATCTTTATTTAAAATTTTATCTGGTGTAGCTAAGAAGATTGTTTCCATACAAAGATGATTTTTAAAGGATGAAGATATAAATAAACAATTTATCTAAAAGGTAGCTTGAAATTTCTTAGCTGTGTCAAAAACTAGAGGGAGATTAGGAGTTGGTTCTATTATGACAAAAAAAGAAAAAAAGAAAGAAGTAATGGTATTTAAATAGTTATAACAATATAATAATGATGTTTCAATAGTTTGGAGGACTTATATATATAAAATACCAACCTGACAATATTGGAGTGGTTCCAAGATTTACAAGAACTTTTTCACCTGTTTAGAATGGTATTTGCGATACTTTTAATAGTATGGATGACTGTCTTATTGGTTTACAAAAAATTATTTCAGTGGTTCTTGAAAATAAAGCACAAACGTTTCTTTGGACTTTAAAATAGTTGGGAGATTTTGCTCTCAAGAACAAGTTTCCTAGTCTTTGTATTATATGTACAAATACAAATGCTTTACTATCTGTAATAGGAACATGGAATGACTTTACATGGGATCGGTCCTTATCATGAAAAAGAAGACCATGAGATTAGGAAAAGAAAAAGAAAATTAGACTTTTACAACCATTATTTGGGGTTTCTTTAATCCAAATTGCTATAAATAAAAAGATTTGAAAACCAGATCTAAAAGATTTTTTTTTTTGAAAAGTTACTCAACATGTATTGAGACAATTCTTCTTCCTAGAGATAAACCATTTTAGGCCAATTTGTGTTCCTCTTTCGCTTTTTCTAAGGTTGAGTTTAATCTTTGGCTTGCTATTGTGGATAAACTACCTATAATAGCTTTTCTCCATCGACGAGGTATATTACAAGTGAATGATTTAAGTTGCCTTTATGTAAAAATAAAATTGAGACTACAAAACATGTATTTCTTTATTATGAGATGTTATGGTAACAAGTGGTGGCTTGGTTAGGCCAACAAAGGATCTTACCAAAGCCTTTGTATGATTTTTACTTATAGTGGAATAAAATGATCTTAGGATCTATGCAAAAGAAGGTACGGTTTTTGTTTTTATTTGAAATAATTTGGTCTATTTGGAATGCTCATAATAATTTGATCTTCAATAAGGTGAAAACCATATGGGTTTATATATATTACTTACTTTTCAATAGAGTTTCAATATAGGCAAAATATTATGATAGAAGTTTTTATTATACCAGGATAGACTTACTTAGATCACCAATGATATTCTTATATGGACAAATAAGGCAAATGTGCATAGTAAGTTATTATGGACTCCTCTTCCTCGAAGTATGCTTAAGTGGAATATAAATGCATCTATAAATGGCAAGTTTGAACCCTAAGCTATTGAGGGTGTTCTAAGATACCACGAAGGAAAATTTATTTGTATCTTTTTTTATTCAACATGTATTAGGGAATCTAACGAAGCTGAAGTTTTGGCAATTCAAAAGGCTTTCTTTTATAATACTGATTGTTGTTATATATTCTTTAAAGATTGGATTGTGGAGTCCAATTCATATAATACAATTACTTGGATAAGAGAAAGCAATTCCAAGAGGTTATGGCGGTTACAAGATGATTTTAATGACATTTTCAATGCTTGTCTTAGGCTCTCTCCTGTAATTTTGACACATATTTATAATAAAAGTAATCATGCAGCAAATCATTTGGCTAAGTAGGGAGCTCATAGATAAATTGATTTGGTTACGTGGTTATAGTCTTTTTTCATAAATTTATGTTTTACTTGATTTGTCTACCTTTTTTTTAAGTAAACATTGAAGGTGGTTAAGTTTGCATGATTGTTGTTTTGTTTTATATGTTTTCTAGCCCATCTCTTAGTACTTTTCTTCTTTTGTTTAGCCATGTTTTTCATGGCTAAATCAGTTGATTGATAAAATTCTTATTTTTCATAAAAAAAAGTAAGGTGTTAAAGGTTACAAACTCTTTTATAAATAAAAATAAGCAAGATGTTAAAGGTTACAAACTTCCAAATTAGTTGCAAATAAAAGGATTATCAATTATGATATGAAATTTGATTAATCCTATATATTGAAGAAAGATGATTTAGGATTGCCTATAATGAATTTAAGAGGAATGCAACCTATCCAAGTGGAATTTGATAATGAGATATTGTAGTTAAAAGATAATAGTAATCGACACGACATTGTATATTTAGAACAACAACCATTAGAGCATTATATATTGTTATAGGTAGAGAGAGATGTGATAGGAAAAATCATGTAAGGTATGTCTTTGATGACATGATTTCTTTTACATTGGTGGCAAGTAATGGAGATCCATTTTATTTTTAGAAAGCCATTCATAATGATAATAGATAAAGATGGATAGTGGCTATGTTAGAAGATATGAATCAATGTGTATAAATAAAATTTAGGAATTAGTTAAATTACCTAAAAAAAAATGTTACAGGTTGTAGGAGAGTCTACAAGATGAAAGATGGAGTTTTAGAGAAAAACAAATATACGTTCAATAATATGAAAAGTTCAAGAAATCAAATAGAGAGGATTCTGTACATGGATTAAAAAAGTTCAAGTCATTGAGCCATTACCTCTTTTATTAACATTGAAAGAATGGTGTGCTCCTATTTATAAAAAGAGTGCAAACATTACTAAGTATTCGATAAAGATATCTTGTTTATATAATTTGATGTAATTCAAGTCAAAGTGGAGATTATTGTGATATGACATGAATTAATTGGTTGAAGTGTGTGCATGAGTTTATATTACAACACACACACATGTATGTGGGGGTGTGTGCATGCATGTGCGCGTTTTATTTATAAGGAAGAGGTCGAGACAACAAAAACATTAACCAAAGTTAAAATCCCTTGAAAACATATTGTTCATGTAGACTCAGGGTTCCTATTAATTGAAACAGTGTGATGATGGTTTTTCCCTTCCCATCTAAAATCATTGAACTAGCTATTAGGGGCATTTAAATCTTTTCGTAAGATCTATTAGTCATTATCAAATTAATAGGGGACAAATGAGTCTTTTCATATTTTAAAAGCATAATGAAATGATCGAAATATCTTTGAAAGAAACAAAATTGTAAACTGGTGTTCAAAAGTTTTTTCATGTTTTCATATTGGTGTTTTTGATATTATTGGGTTAGTTAAAGGATAATTTGGTATTTTAATAAATATAAAATATTATTAAAAATAAAAAGTGGATGACACGTGCAAAGTATGTATCTTTTGGATGGCGCGTGTGACATCTTCTAAAGGCCAAACATTAGTTTTTATCGTATCATTAGAAGCACCATGATATTCTTTTTCTTTTGGGACAACGAGTAATGGTGTTCGGATGGCGGTGTGATCAAAATAATAATAAAGTTGGTATTAACAAATAAAGGGATCGCAAGCTTTTCCATCTCCATCACCCGAAACCCATCTTTATCAAATGATCTATAAAAGGGAAACATATATGGCATTAGGTGGCTATCATCATCTTCTTGATTCTTGAGTGGTCAACATAGCATACACGTTCCAATTGCTTCGGCTAAACTTAATCCAAGAGGAAACAGAAATAAAAACAAAGAAAACGAAACATCTCATTCTAAGCAGAATGCGACTTATCATCATTGGATACTCTTACAGTTTACCTACAAAATGGTGCCATGCACGACAATATGGAAGGAAAAAGAGACTTCATGCATGGAACTTGTCATCAAGATCACTCGGTCTTTCATCAGAAAATGTTATTATCTTCCTCCCATCTCTCGTTTTTCAAGGGGTGGGAATGGAAATTCAATAGCAAGTTCTCTAGGACAACATCAAAGGAATTAAATTACTGATTTAATAACATCAAAAAATGTTATTATCTTCCTCAGCAGTGTGATTAATCTTTTTTTCCTGTCAGATATTCACGGGGTTAGTGCTCAATGCTGCCATGCTACAATGGAGAATAGGACCTTGGCAGTGTCTTTTTTGTTTAAGGAAAAAGACCATAAATTAGTTAGCTAGATAAGAAACGAAAAATCGAGATGGTCCTCACCTGGAGAAACGACAAAACTAGTAATTATTTATGTAAAGCTTTATAATAAATTTTGTCATCCCTAATATAAAGAGGTTGACCATAAAGAGAAAAAGATTCCCTAATTAATTATGAACCTTTTGCTGAGCTATTTCTCATATCATTTGTTGCAACATTGCTTGCTTCTACTTTGCTTAGAAATCATTACTAATAGATGGAAGCAAGCATCCAGATTATATCATCCTCATCTTTATATACATTAATACTTTAGTGTATGAGTGGTGGGACTAGCTAGAAAACGTATAAAGCACATCTTCAATTGTTTAAAGAGGAAAAAGAGAAAAGAAACATTTTTTTTTTTTGTTTACTTTGTGATGACGAAACAAGAATTTGGGTAAGATGTAGTGCATACTAACGTAAAGAGAGTAGCAATAGCAGAGAGGGGAGGAGGGTGCACTGTGAGAAAGAAGAAGAAGAAGAAGAAGAAGAAGAGAGGGACTAGGGTTCAAGTTTTTTACTATATAATCAAAGCTATTGCCTGAACAGAATTATTTTTTCCATTAAGAAATTGATGGAAAGGATGGTGGATTATGCCATGAGAGAAGTCTTATCTCTGCATATTTGAGTGAAATCTGGTTCCCAATTACTTGAACAAAACTGACTAAAATGTATATTTTCAACAAACTTGAAATGCTCAGCATCATGATTTTTTTTTTCTTTAATGAATTGCAAGCATCATGTTGCTTTGTATGGATTAAAACATGAATAAGCTAAAGGCATGGGCCCTAACAGTTTCTCCTCTCTTAACTTAAAGATGCTTTCAGTTTTCTTTTTCCCTTTCTTTTAAAAAAGATGCAATCAGTTTTAGTGAGATCGTAATTGTAATAACAATCATCATTATTAAATCTTGATCAAGCAAAGACAAAAGCTCAGGCTTGAATGCTTTTAGATATACAATGAGCTTCATCAATGGCTGGATAGTTCAACTAATTACAAGTTGGTTGATGAAGCTTGAAAATGAAGTTGCTTCAGCAAAGATTGTTATAATGGTTCTTAGGTGACGAGCTCCAACATTTCTCTTGCTCTGAGGATGCAAGGTCAAAGCAATTTTTACCCCACATAGCATCAAAAAGTATCCAATGCCCTAATTTGGATTTTGGACACCCTATCCATCAGAACATGAACACTTTCAAAGAGTTCAGACCCAAAGAAAAGAGAGAACAAGAAAATCTTGTTGGCCATGTATGAAATCTTATGCATATGCATCAAACTGTAAATTCAAAACCCCTTTCATCTCAAAGTTTCGAACAAAAAGAAGCAGGGTCAACAGACAAGGTAAACATGAAAGTATTTCCTGCCGCTATCCTCTGGTAATTGTTGTTTTAACGTTCAAGAGTTACAACTGGATACCAGGTTGACATTCAAACAGCTACAGCTGAGTTCATCTCATTGAGAATCCGATTGTAGGTATGGCAGTCGGAAGTGGTTTTAAATCCTGGAGTAAAATCTGAAAAGAATCTCAGCACTGCAGCAAGGAGTTGAGAATCATTAGAAGCCAAAGCAGCTTCCAGAAACAACGAGGGGCGGACAGTCACAACCTGGACAATGAATGGATTGTTTTGTTAGGAACTTTGAAAATTCATTCCATCTAACATTGTGGTTTAAGATAAAATTACTTTAGAAAAATAGCAACTAAAGACATTTTCTCTTTGTTCAGTTAAATACACTGCAGATTTTATTCAGCATGACACCATATCTTCTCAATAAAAAAGAGCATACAAAAAAATTCTCACAATAATTGATTCACTGAACACTAAAAGCACCCACAAAGTGAACTGAATGTAAATAGCATGATCATGACTGCAACAATAAGTGCTGCATCTATACCAAAGGTTTGAAAAACTACTTATCTAGTACAAATCGATACCTTGGTTAAGTTAAAAATATAATATCATATTTACATCTATACCCAAAGTTGGTAGGGTAAAAATTACCTTGTGCTTCCTAGCATAACGCAAGGCTTCAAGATAATATCCATCTTGCACTAGTTGCAACACGTAGTCATGATGCAAAGAGAGCTGTCTCAGCATATCTAGACCCAGTTTCCTAACCTGGGAATTTTGACGGCCTGCTTCTAGGAGCTGCATTGCAACTTCTTTTGAGGGTTGAAGAACCTGTAATGAAATAGTTGCACTCGTTAAGACAAAAAAGGCTAAAAAATAAAATAGAGAGCTTTCATTACTATCCAGGAGATTTCATTACTTCATAAGCACATTTTTAGACGATGTTTCAAAACCTTATTTATGATGAACAGTGAGAGCTCTGCATATCGCTCATTAAGTGCTAGAAGTTGTATTGCCAACACATGGATGTTTGGTTGAACTTTTTTCTTTACTGAACTTGCACTGCAACATTGGAAACAAACATGTCATTGGGTGTGAACCTCATATACACAAGCAGTTATGAACACATGCATGATAAAAAGAAAAAGAAAAAAAAAAACAATATCAACATTTCCTAAATACTTTCAAGTTCATCTTTTCCAGTCACTTTCCTGGCACAAGTTACCTGATAGGTACATGAATCATTTTAATAACAGAACTTGAGAAACCAAAGTTACCCAGTCCAATGGATGAAAGAGAGCCACCAATTTGACTGTTTTCTGGACTGGTCCAAATGAGAAATTGATACTCAGTCAACAATTTTTTACGTATTCTATAATATAATAATAGCAAATATACCTGCATTAGTGTTAAACTCCACTATTCATTTCAATTTAATTCTTTATATATATATATATATATATATATATCTGTAACAGGAGCTCGCCCATACTAGGCAAGGAGCAGTGTCATTCTTTCATGTTGTGCCTGAAAGTTTTGCTAACACAACAGCTGCAAAACCAGAGTGGCTTAAAGTTCTTCACTTCCATATTATAAAGTAGATTTGCACAAGCGCAAAACCGAAGGTTGATTAAAATAGAATATCATTAGGAACACATGTAAGAGTCCAAGCCTAGAAACATTGCAGAGCCGTGAATCAAATATAAAATTGACATACCTACGAAGGAACTCAACAATGATGGCAATGAAGTAAGAGGAGTCTCCCACCATCTCTTCCTCAACTGGAGCAAACACAAGGCTATACATCTCACCGGGTGAAATTGCTGGAGAAGTAACTTGAGACTCTTGCCTTTCAGAAACACTAGCATTTAATGGGCTGTTAGTTGGTCTAAGATGCTGAGATTGTGAAGATGATGTGTGAACTTCAGTGCTAGAACTCTCAGCACCACCTGATAATTTCTCCTTGTTCACTTTTCGGTTTGTTTTTATTGATTTGAATTGGACATTGTCTTCAGTGTCTGACATAGAAAAATATAAAGATCTATTCAGAGATTCATTGTCAACTAAGGCACTAGATTGGCATTTGGTAGATGTTCCATGTCAATAAAGTAGATGCATTGGCACCAAATCCTGGTTTAACAATCTGTGTCCCACAAGAATGTGAGGTTTTCTCACCTTTAATTCCTTTGAGATAACTTCCTGTTTTGAGTGACTGGGAGTAAGACGCAATCAGTACTTCTATTGCCTTGGCAACCATTAAGACCGGTCTCCTTTCCAAGATAAGGTTGTGTGTAATTGCCAAGCACAGCTGCTTAGCCTGAAATACAACAATCAACTCCAGCAAATCAGTAAGTGCTCAAATTTAAGAAAGGCTGTTGAATGAATTATATAAGGCATAAAAGATATATCCACTTTATTTCTCTTTAAGTGATTCTCATATATGTTATTCTTTTCAAAATCACTTATCATGTTCTTTGGGAAACAAAATTTCTTACGTGTCCCTTATAAAAACCAATGAGCTTATCAAAATGTAAGAAAGGCTTCCACCTTACTAGCTTCCAACCTCCTATGTTGCAAGAACTCAAGCACTGATGGAACTTCAGAGCTACACGCAGAAATTGCCTGCAACCAAAAGAATCTAATTAGAAGATAACACATGAAAAAAATAAAAATTCATCATCAAACTGATTTAACTTGCCTCCAAGTCTAAATGGATTTTCCATAACTGCTTATTGGAAACATTGCATGTAAGGTCAGGAATCAGAAATGTCCAGTCATCTCCATAAATGTTTGATTCAGAATCACTTATGTTGGCCTCTGGACTTTCACCATCTTTTATGGTAGATCGAGAGGAGGAAGCATTAGACCTGGGCAACCCCCTAAATAGTAGAGGCAGTGGAGCAGAAATGGGTGCTCGAGAATCTACAAATATGTCATAGAGTATAACAACCTTTGTGTCCACTTGATGGATAAGAAGTACATTATCAACCACACTAACAGCAATTTTGCTTGAATATATTGGCAAGGAACCCTGCAAAAAAGGCACATTACCATTTCAATTCTAGAACTGATTTGTGTATTGATTTTGTAGCAAGTCTAGCACTTAGTTGACATGATGAGGCACAAAATAGTTGGATGAGTTGAGAGTTTCAAAAAGTTGGCCGTCACTATTTGAATGCTATGATCCATGAAAAGGTACCCAAACATTAAACAGGGCCAAGTCAGGTGCTGGTACACTCATGCATGCAACTGCTAATTCACAGGAAAGTCCCAAGTTCAATCTTTCACATATTTAATAGAGTGCAACAAAGCATATGCTCCTCAGCTCTATAGTTACCTCCAAAATTCTACTTTGATCAGTTCTGTTCTTGAATGCAAATTAGGTGAAACTAAGATAACCCAATTATTATTCCCAAAAAATTGTGTCATAACAATAAGCAATATCCAAGGTTATCAGTAACAGAGAAAAGGAAATTAGAGAAAGGAATTACCTGCTGCACAACAGCATCTTGATAAAACCTATACGAGTGAAGTAGCATTGCAACTCTATCAATTTGCAAGCAGTATATCCTCCCATAGCTGACAATGTCGAGATTTTTTAACATTAGCATAAGCGAACAAATCATTCTTTTCTTGGTGAACAATGTAGATGACCAAGTTATATGTATTAATCTAATAGCAATCAAACTACCAAAAAACCTACATGGTTGCAATATAGACATCTTCAGCTGCTAGGACAGGCTTACTGTTAGCCTCAGATTTTGCCATTACCATCTCAAACTTTGGCAAGCAAACAATCCCTGCAGATGAAAGCTGAACAAAATAAAATACAATGTTGTCAGAGTTTCAGAAGAAGCTTCAACTAAAGAAGATGCCCACAATCATCAATCAGCTTTAACTGATAGAATCTCAAAACATCAACAATTCTATAAGCTCTTCTTGTACATGTCCTAAGATATGAATAAGGTAGCATCTTCTTGACATTCTTTTCCAGAAATCATTGCATATGAAATCAAGGCAGTATGCTTGATTTTAATTTCCAGAAATGTTATGTACAAGTGTACAGCCCAACAAATTCAGCCAAGAACCAATTAAAGTTGAAGCCAGTGATGAAAATTCTTGGCATACCTGAAATCCACTGAAGGTCTTGCATTGCATTCCTGAAGCAAGAAGAACCAAGCGACTCTCATGTGTATATACATACCAGCTCACATTCGATTTCCTTGTATCTACCAATTGAAATGATTTTGATTCAGCATCACAGGCAAGCAAATCCAGCCCACTGTGATTAAGACTTCATTTTAGTGAAATCAGAAGGGAAGATCTTAATGGCATAAAAAAGATTGAATCAAGCCTGGAGAAAATCGAATAGGAGTGTTACTAAAGAAGCTATTACTAGAGAAACTTTCTATTCCTTTTTTTTCTTCTTCTTCTTCTTTTTTTCTTAACAGATGGCCATGTGCAGAAATCTCCATGACATACAACGCCCCTAATATAGATAAAACTCCGAATCATATTCAGGGGTCTTCTATGTATATGAGAGAATTCTGCGATGAAGATCTCAATCTTTAGTATATTGGAAAACAGAATTTCCCAATCTCTGCTGTAACAAACCCATCAAATGTGTAGAAAGTGAGGTATGGAAATTTTCTGAGGATATGCAAGTACTAGGTCATTATTATTATATTCAACACGAACTCATTATCCAAGAAAAATACATGAAGCAAGTCATCTATCGTCACAAGTATAAATCAGACTAGGTTAAAAGCCTAACTAGGAAAAATGACCACCTTTCGGTCATTAGCTGAGGTGGCGAGGTGTAAGAATCAAGATAGGATCAGGGTAGATTTGAAAGTTGAAACTCTCCAAGAACTTTTTGGATAGATGTTCAAATAGAACATAAAGACAAAATCCATTTCCTTCTCACAATACACAAGTTTCAATTGATTCCTTCTTTTTTTGCCTCAGCAAGAATTTAAGGCAAATAAACACATTGAAGAGCAAACAAATTGAAGACCAACAAAAATGCTTAACTTCTTTTAAAAGCCACATAAAACAAAATAAAAGTTTCTTCTTACCTGGTCTTTACTAGTACAAAATGGCACCGTGGACAATCAGTCCAAAAAAACCCTAGTATGCTCTCTGACTCTGGCTTACATTTGTGACAAAAGTTTTGTCCAGTTTCCCTATGAAAAAACTGGATCTCTTGACTGGTTCTCTGGATTGCTATGATCTTCGCATCTAAAGAATACCGAATAGATAGGATAGGACCTTCACTTATCAAATCAGAGGTAGGTGCAACAAGAGGATCAAATGGAGCAACTTTCCATGAAAAAACCTGAATTAAAGACAAACAAATCAATTTTGAAACAATTAACCTACAATCATTTTTAAAAAATCATGATAATGCAAACGAACTTTGAATAACTGATGTTAACATCAGATTACCCGATCAGATGTGGGGGAGCATAATAGCTTATTCCCATCATCATAAAATAAACCCCTTGATCCTGGAACATTACATCGTAAAGGAGGGTGCTGAATATAAACATGTGACAACCCAGCAGACCCACTTGAACTAACACTAAGCTGCGAGATGGATGCTTTCCCAGACATACCCAAACCAAATCCTTCACCTCTCAAATTTAAGCTATTAAACTTACGCTTGCAGTATTCAGTGTCTGCCCACAAAATATCCAAGATAGAGAACCTCAAGCCTTTCCTCTAATCTGCCAAGCAAAAGGAAATACAAAAATCTGATCAGATCCTTAGAAAAATTGGAAAAGCAAGAATGTTTTCATTTTCTTGAAAAATTTGAGTTTCATACGGTATTCTGCATGCAATTCTTTAGAGCAAGAAATTCTTTCAAACACATATCCCGCTCAATTTCCGGAACCTTTGCCGCAACACAGCCTCCGTATTCTTTTGCCTACCAAAAGAACACTTCCTTCACTTCTATCAAAGAAACCAAAACCGTGCTATAAATCAAACTTGTATCTTCTAAACAAAACAAACCTGGGCAGCACAATTAACTAAAATTCGTCTCAGCGTCGAACTACTACTATTCCTTTCTTTCATCTCCACAATACTGTAAGACAATTGAGAATTTGAAGACTTATTTTAACCACATAATAATTTACGATTCATAAAAACGCAAAACGAAACCCTAAGCAACTAAACTGAAGCTAATCCAATCAATCAAATGCACTAAACAAGAAAAAAAAATAGACAAGCAAGAATCAGAGAGAGAATACCTGGCGAGAGGTAAACATTGAATGGTAAGTGAGAAACTGAAGAGTCGGTGGTTTGTTTTTCTGTTGTGAAAAGAAAATTGTTTACGGTTATATAGTGGTTGGGTCATGATTTGAGACCCAGGAAAGTCCCCGGCCCATGTCCGCGGAAATGAAGTTCCGGTTATGGGTAAAGCTTCGTGCGATGGGTCTTATGGGTTGAGATAAGTGTTCAGCCCTTTGGGCTTATCGCCGGAAACTTCTTGGCCGACTGTAACAGCTATGCTCAGTTCAATTGTGGATTAAGTATATGTTCGGTATAGGGGTGAGCAAATCCGGTTCGGTTCGGTTTTTATCTAAAAAACTAACCAAAATCAAATTTTGAAAAACTTAAAAATTCAAACCGGAACCGAACCGGAACCGGTTCAAACCGACCAGTTTCGGTTCGGTCCGGTTCGGTTTTTTTGTTAAAAAAACCGGAAAAACCTATATTTGTTGTTTGGGCTTTTTTTTAAGGCTTTCTAATGGGTTTTCTGATAAGCTTTTCTATGGGCTTATAATTGATGTTAATATTATCTAATTTTATTAGTAGATTCTATATTATTTTTTTTTTATCACTCAATATTCATTATATTAAATTATTAGTGCTAATATTTTGTTCAAGTCTTTTTATATTTGTGTTTTGAACTTATCCTGCATCAAAGTTTAAATAATCCACACACACCAAGTTAAAATCTAAATTACAAAGCATTGCCTTCAAAAGGGCTTAAAAAAAATACAATAAAACACCTTGCATAAAAAATAAAACATTTAATGCAAAAAAATAAATCTTCATTGTGCACATCATCCCAATCAAAAAGCTCACGAAGATGACAAGATAATTGCACTTTGATTCCTTAATACCATTGACATCAAAACCTGGAATTCAAGATCAAAACTGAAGAAAAAATTGATTAGATGACACTGACGAAAAAATTGAACAAGAACAAAACTTCAAAGCTAGCAAAACCAGGACCATTAAAAAGACAAAAATGAAAAACAAGCATAAAGGATTCAAGGATCGCAAAAAAAGAGAGTAAAGAATAAACCAATCAAGTCAGCAACTGACATAATGCATTCTCAAATCAGTAAAAAATAAATTCTAGGCTATCAAACGGCTAAAAAAATTGATGAACAGAGCAGTATTAATTAGAGACTAATAAGAGACCTATGCAATATAAAACAAGATCACAATCACGATATGCAGGTCAACTAAACTAGGTTACAGACTCGATAGTTTCTTCCTCCTCAATCGAAATGAAAAACCCATTAAAGAATCATAAAGGATTCAAGGACCGCAAAAAAAGAGAGTAAAGAATAAATCAATCAAGTCAGCAACTAACATAATGCATTCTCAAACAAACCCGTAAAACAGCATGATCAAATGTTATTTAAGCAAAGTTCAGATCTTGATCACAAAATCACTGCTTTTAGCCAAACCCCACAATAGATCCAAGCTAATAGCGGAAACCCAGATGAAAAAAAGAGCAAAAACAATAAATGAAAAACCCATTAAAGAAAATGAGAGATGAGTAGTGGAAGAAAGTACTTAGCTTGAAAGATCAGGAAAGCTGAAAGAAGATTTGAACTTTAGCAACAAAAACACTGTAGACAGAGAGCTCCTTGTAATGAAATACTGGGGAAGCCTGGCAGCCTCAGATTCTGAGCATGGATTTCACAGAACATTAATATAATGCAAATGCAAATTTACTTCTAATAATTCCCGAGAAAATAACCAGTAGCAGTGGGTGCATATATTCTTACTGTTGGAACTTCTTCAGGCTTCTTATCCAACAAAACAGCACGAACATGAAGATTGAAGATGAAGAAATCATACCTGGTGTCCCTGGGTTGTTAGATTTGAAGATGAATATTGAAACCTTGTTGAAGTTTTATTAGACGACTAGAAGTCTAGATCTGGCCATGAAGTTTTATAAAGTGACGGAGAATTCAATTTTTATCAAGCTGGAGTGTGAGAGATTGAGATTTGAGAGGTTGTTGCTTGTGAGGGCTTTGGGAAAGGGAGGGGGGGCGGCTGCGTGGATGCAGAAGAGAAGGATGGGGAATGCTAGGGTTAAAAAAAGAGGGCTTTTATAGTATTTTTTTTTTAAACTGAACCGGTTCGGTTCGGTTCGGTTTATTCGGTTTTTTGCTTATAAAACCGAAACCGAACCGAACCGGCCGGTTTTTTTAAAATTTTAATCGGTTTAATCGGTTTTTTTTTTTGTTCGGTTTTTTCGGTTATTTTTTTTCCGGTTTTCTCGGTTTAATCGGTTTTTTTCGGTTTTTTTTGCTCACCCCTAGTTCGGTATGCTGTTTTTTTTACTAAAAATATTAAATATTTATTTTTAGATTTTATTTTATTTTTGATATTATCACATCAAAATTATCAAAAATATTATTAAAAAAAACATCAATTTAATATTTTTTTAAGCAAAAAATACTTTAAAAAATAATTTAAATTATATTAATAAATATATCCTAACTAGACGAAGACTCACGACCCTTTCCTTTTATTTTTTTAGAGCTAATAGTTTTAACTAGATTCATTCGCTCATGCAACACTATAGTAAGATCAATTTTTTTTCTTGCATTAAAAAAATACTTGTAAAACCGAGGACCAATCAAATGTTGAGAAATTTTGTAAATTCTAAACATTGTTTTTTAAACAAAAATTCATTATGATCTTAAAAGAAAATTTAAATAAAATATTAAAATAAATTCTCAAAATTTTGTATATGATTTGAGAAAAAATTGACAATATTATATATCAAAATATAAATTTTATGTTAATTGAATATTCACGAGTTTTTTTTTTCATATTAGTAATATAATTGGAAAAAAAAACCTTAACATTCTCCATGCCTACAATATTATTTGATACATGAAAAAATTAAATAATAATTGAATATAATAATAATTTTTTATAGTGTATTTAAATCTGAATAAAAAAAATGAAAGAAATACGAAGGGTTCAAAGCCTAGTACCAATATCAATGGAGGCCTGCAAAACCACAACGTAACTGATCCTTTTTTTTTCCTTGTGTTTAAGGGGTGAATATCATCCCATTAACAATTTTTTTAATATTTTATTAAGGTATGCGATTTTAAATTAATGTTATTAAACCAATGTATCAATTTTTCAATTCATTATTAATAATTTCTTGGATGCTAAAAAAAGTTAACAATGCATATCCAACCCGCATTCGAGCGCATTTCAGCTAGCTAGCAGCCGCTAAAAGATGAAAATGTATAGGAAATTTCATTTTAGTCTCTATTGTGATTTATTGAATAATTTTTTTTAATTGTGTGATAAAATGTACGCATTATTTATTCTTGAGATTTCTTGCAAAACATTCACTTTAATTCCTTTTTCACGAGAAGCTGCATTTATACTCCAAATTATCCTTTGAATTTCAAGATTTGCCCATATTTTTTTTTTGTTAACTTTTTCACTTATTTTCAAGTATTGTTTTTTAGACGATATTTATGTTGAAGAATCTAATTTATTTATTTAGTTATCATATCAATGGAATTACTATTTGCATATATTATTTTCAATTTGAGTTCAACTTTCGGTTATGTGGTTACTTTTAGGTATCATTATCCAACAAACAAACAATTTCCAAAATTAATAAAATAGAAAAATACTTTTCATAAGTTCAATCAATTGAAATTATCAAATGACCAATACTAAATTCAATTGAAGTTTTATTTGTCATGCCAATAATTTTATTTTTGTGATTCAATCTTCAAATGATTAAACATGGTATACCTATTTCTTTTAAAATTGAAGAGATTTTTCTAATTCAAGAACAAAACAGGCAATAACATATCCCAAATATAAACATGAAGAAAAGTGAAAGAAGAACTACAATGCTGCAAGCTGATGAAACATCCTTAGGTGAGTAATTAATTAATCAATCAAACTTTCTAATGAACATCCCTCCTCTTTAGCTAAATTTCAATATATTAAATTTTAATATATCATAGATTAAATTCATGTATTTTCTTTGCTACATAGATAAAATGAAATTAAATGAATCTCAAAACCAAGTAAAACTAATTCACTGCTTAAAATCAACATAAACCTTACAAAACACACAAAAAAACTCATTTTGACAAAATTATTGGAGTCTATAACTACTCATTATAGGAACACATGTATACATTCCTTAACAAGATTCTTCATAATGTAAAACAAACAATGAGAATTTAATTCGAGTAGAAGAAATAAGTGTCACCAGACAGAGATACTCTTATTTGTAAATAGCATAATCTTCATACCACAATTAATCTCATACCAAGGTATCATCCAAAAATAGCACCAAAGAACCCTTTCATGATCGCCTAACATTCCATAAGCTTCTAATAACACCTCTTACCACTAAATGTACTAAGGTGTATGGTCATTTAGGGAAAAGATTTTATACGACATCCACCTCCAATAAATATTAGCAAGAACATAAAAAAAAATCCTAACAAGTTCTATCACTTTCACTATGACCACTGTTGTGACATTAAGGAATGTTATGCCCTGAAAAATAAGATTAAAAGATTAATCTCTAGAGAAAACCTTCAATAATTTGTGAAGAAGAAGATTCAACATGAACAAATAAGAAAAAAATCCTCATGATTCACTATTAAAGATTAAATAATTTTTAAAATTGTATCTTTATTTTTTTAACTTTTTGAATAAAACTAGTAACTTTCTTCATGTCTTCAGTGACTCCATGAAAAATCTCCATACCTCTAAACATATCTCTATGAAAATCTCCAAAATGATATCTTCAAGTCTCCATTGAAATCACCATAACTCCATGAAAAATCTTTATCGGGATCTTCATTCAAATCTCTACATATCCATACAACATCTCCTTACATGATGCTTTTGATGATCATAAAGCACTTTTTATTTTCTAGATAAAAATACTCTCTACTAGAACTTGATAAAATCTTCTCTCTCTTATATAAAAGACTCTCATGTTGACGAAAGTCACTAAGGTAAATTTTTTCATGCAAATATAGTCAATAACATTTTTCATGCAAACAAAGACAACATATATATATATAATAAGTATTTTTCTTCTTTTTTTTTTTGTTAGTTAAATTTTTTCAAACATAACTATTTAAAAGACTTGATAGGCAAATGATAACACTTAGTTTTTCTTTTATTAAAACATACTTTTCTAGCTGTTTAGGCCAAACCCAAATAGTTGGCCTTGAAATCGTTTGGGCCACCCCTAAACAACTAGAATTTTTCTAGCTATTTAGGTAGCCTGAATGGCTGGAATTCTAGACTGAATTCAGCCCAAAGACATCCAATATCCAACACTAACCTAACATACAAATCTTATTTGGCACATATAAACTTTTCTATACATAACAACACCATGTTTTTACATCAACTGCTACACCCTACTATCCATATCCACAATAGTTAGCCACTTTGATGTATGGTATATTAACCAAAAAAAGCATAACACATAATCCAAAGAAGCATGAAACATGATTCAATTTTTCATAAGTGTATTTTCTTTTATTACAAAGTAAGGGATTAGATGTATAAATACACTCAGTCACAAAGTACGATGACATAACAATTCCTAGGAATACAAGTCTAACATACGACCATACAAAGCTAGATATGTCACTCTAGGCCTAAGTTATAAAAGTCAGATATAAAAACTAGTTAAAGCCAACCATGTCATTCTAGACCATAAAAGCCTATCATGCCATAGACCATAAACACTTTCTCTTACGACGAATATCTCTCTTACATTTCTTTTCATACACAATATCATTGGCTACTACTTAACTTTGATCCTTGCATGCTCGTCTGATGGCATTTTGGATAGAGATCCTCTATGAAATGAGATAAATAATGATCACACGTCACACAATTAAATAAAGAAGTCGCCACCTAAATTTAGTGGTCCCAGGAACCTAATAATTAATCTCCTAGAGTCTAGGTAAGGGGGTGGCTACGTGGAGGAAAGATGAACTCAACTAACGATACCCTTTTAATGTCTAGCCTAAAACTAGCTGCAATACACACATTAATCATAAAAAAATATCCTTAATTACAATACACATACTACAAAAAAAAAGTGAAGTAAAATAAAATAAAATAAAATAGCACAAAAGATCCCTTTCTTAGAAAGATGGTGGCCTCATAACTTGATAATGTACACAATAAAATAAACATAGAAGCACATAAGCAAATAGATTCCAATTATCGACGTAAATGATGAAATTATTGGTTGTTATCTGCCTTTTAACATAAGGTGAAATGTCAAACTTAATGGAATCAGACATAAACTACACATAAAATATCATCTTCATTGGCCAACCATCCCTGAAGGATTTTCATTATATATATATATATATATTGCATCATTATGTAAAAGGAAAATATGTATATAAAAATATGATAAGGAAAATATATTTTCAAATCATTGGTTAATAACAAACTGTCAATGATTAATAAATTAAAAAACACAAGTTTAAAAAGGAATAGATTATAAATAAGTCACTCATAGGTGAACCGATCATAAAAGCACAAGTTTTTAGAATTAATTGATCAAAACAAATCATTCATGGATGGACTAATTCAACATAATATTTTGAAAATGATCAATAGAAAACAAACCGTTCATGGATGAACTGATTAGGAAACACAAGTTTTGAGATCAATTAGTTAAAATGAACCACTTTAGGGTGGACCACTTAAAATTTGACAATCCTCAAAATTTATCTCATATAGATAATTACAACACAAAAATAATCAAACAATCAATATTCATCAAGTCATCTCATATTAGGAAACGACCTGCACAACTAATATTGATCGATATTTATCGAATCCTCTCATATTAGAATTTAAATCATACATTCATAATCATAATAAAGAATTCAGGATTTTACCTAGCTAAATAATTTTCAAAGAAGCACCATACATAATTAGTGAATAAATTATTAGGTAATCATGTGTGACAATAATGAATTAAGTCATAAGTCATGCAAGTCAATGGTCGATCAATCATTTAAGCTTTAATTCTAGTAAACACCAGAACCAACACTTGTCTTGGATAATCCTAAAAAATCAAACCACAATTATGTCCTCTCGGTTCCATCATAGAACATTGACAATCCTTATTTCTCCTTAAAATTCCCTAGCAATCTCAGAACCCTTGGGTTTGACGCGCTTCGGAGTGTCGTTAACACTTTATTCAATTGAATATACATAGATATGCATACAAATATAATTATTTTTAATTACAAACATAAACACAAATAAATAAATAGATTTGAAAATCACTAAAATACCTTAGGTCAAGTTATGAAATTATTGTTTCCCCCCTATAATGTTCACTTGGCACATGAGACTTATGTGCCGCTGTTGTTGACCATCCTATAAGGTTTTGGCTTGTAGATAAATTTACTGGGAAGATCCTAATCTCGTTTATCTATTATTAATGGTCTTATATCTCACAACCAACTAGAGAGGGGGATTGGTGGTTAGAAAGTTCAGTTTGGCTAAATGGTTTTCTTACTTTTTTTTTTAGTTATTAATGATGTCATTGATGATGAAGATGCCTTAGGTTTTGGTTGAGGAGAGGAGGGAATCTTTATTTGGTGGTTTTGAGGTGTTTGGTGGTCGAACAAGGGAGAACTGATGACTGGTTTGACTTTTGATTGGGGAAAAAATAAGAGATATGGATTGAGGATTGGTATGGGTTAGTCTATGGTAGATCCGTGAGCTTGCTTGATATAATGATTTAGATCACTTTGGATTTGATCTAATAATATAGATTTGAATGATTTCAAACCAAATCAAAGACTGCAATTTGTTTAGGTTTTGATCTTATGCGAGTGAACCTATTTTGGCCTTTAGATCAATGTCTAGAAAGGATGGATCTAACAATTGTGTTTTTTCTGGACTATTATCGAGTATGGGTGAGCCTATATTTACTCTTTGGATAAATGGTTAGGATGATTGGGTAATAGAATGCAACGACTATGATTTGTTTCCCTTTTCTTTCTTTTCTTTCTATTAAATGACCTTAGATTTTCTTAAAAGCAGAGAAAAGTGGAAAATTTGATAGTGGAGGGAGAATTGAAGTTTTCTCTTAAATTTTTGAAGAAGAGAAAATGAAAGGTGCTTTATAACTAGTGCACCGCCTATCCATAACTAATGGGATATGATTAATCACATCTCATCCCACCACCTTGCCACTTTAACAATAATATATTTTTAATACACACACACACACACACACACACAAAGTCCATTTTGACTATCGAAAATTAATTTTGTCCACTGAAAAACAAATTTTGACCACCAGACTTTTTTTTTCTATAAAAAATACTTTAACCACGGAATGATGAATTTGACCCAATTAAATCATTTTGACCAATTTTGACATGATAAACTTGGTTTTGACTGCAAAAAAAAAAAAAAAAGGCTTGGCCAATTTTTGAACGAAACCTGATTTTGATTGTAAAATGAAAAGTTTAACCTCAATAGAACAATCTTGACCAATGTTGACGTGATGAAGTCGGTTTCGACAGTAAAATGTTGGTTTTTACTGATTGTTTTAGGAAACTCAATTTTTGATATGATAACTCAGTTTTTTCTTTGAAAAATCTCATTTTTCAAGAATAATAATTTATGGCTTGGAACATCATTTTTTATTTTCTTTTTGGAAACGTGGGCTAAAACAAGTTATGAAACAAACTACACTTTTCTTACACTTACTGACTTAAGCATCAAAAGATCCATATTCCAATAGGGGACTTGTGCTGTAGGAAAGCCATAGGACTCGTTGTCAAGCCCAATCACAACAAAAATCCATGATGCAACCATGAAAAATCTATTTTTCTGTCTGAAGTTTTTTTACTTTATCAGTAAGAGATTCTTTTTTTTAAAGGATTTTCATTGTGTTTTTGTATTTTTTTCATGATGCGTTGGTTTCTTCCTTTCTTTCTTATCTATATAAAAGTTTCTAATAAATCAACTTATTTCTCTATATTTTTTAAGATATCCTCTCTTTTTTTATTTATGTTGCGGCAAAACATAAAATGCATCTAATTTACATATAACCCCTAGACCCATAATTTAAGTCGCTTTTCAATCACTATGAAGCTTCAACGCACATATACCAATTATTTTTCAGTATTAGATTGACAAAAAGGTTGTATGTCTATGTTTTTGTTTTTATATCATTTTAATACAATTTGATAAAAATTTTAGGAAAATGACACAAGTTAAGAAATTATTAGGGAAATAACATAGTTTGAACATAACTACTATTAAAAATATTGGTTGTACATAACCTCTTTTGGGGATATTGGTTATTTCAAAATCAATAATTAATTAACATGTATAAAAGTTTACCTAAAATTTTTTGAAGACCCAATGGCCAAGAGATGAGATTCAAGATTCAATAGCCAAAAAAGAAAAATTCCTTAGGTTAAAGGTAGTGCTTCCATGTCTCTAATGTCCTCACTAATACATAAAGCTCTTTGTCATATATGGGGTAATTCAAGGTTGTCCTATTAAGCAATGAGCTTTTTATTATGTATTAAAACAACTCTAATATCTATACCTAATGCATTACACTCAATCTAAAAAGCTTTTGTAAAGTCAAGTAGACTTTTTTCACAATTTCAGTTAATGACATGGCTAACATGCTAAAGTCCTTAACAAAACATTTATAAAAGTTAATCAAGCTATGAAAACTTCTTACCTCGATCATAAATTTAGATGTTGGTCAATCTTGGATAACCTTAATTTTCTCCTCATCCATCTCAATACCTGTGCAGTTAAAACATATACAAGAAACATATTTTTTTATATATAAAATATACACTACTTAAGATTATTATACTATTATGTTTTATTCAACATATCAAGTATATTACCCAAATAATCAATATGCTCATTCAATTTTTTTTTATATATAGATCAAGATATCATCAAAATACATAATTATAAATTTACAAATGAACACATGCACCACATTATTCATTAGTCATAAATATACTAGGTGTATTTATAAGTCCAAAAGATATGACTAATCATTATAGAAACCATACTTAGTCTTAAACACAGTTTCCCATTATCATTTTTTTCCCATCCTAATATAATGATATCCACTTTTCAAATCTATTTAAGAGAAATACAAGATTTATGCAACTTATCTAACATATTATCAAGCCTGGGGATAAGATGTCTATAATTTACCATTATGTTGTTTTGTCATCAACACACTTCCTTTAAGTTCCATCATTCTTAGGCACAAGTAAAATTGGAACAATATATGGACTCTCGAATATACCTCTTTGTCATCATCTCATACTTGTATTTAAAGTTCATTTGTCTCCTCAGAATTACTTCGGTAGGCTGATCGATTAAGAATTGTAGCTTTGAGTATAAGATTTATTTGATAATTTATTCCTCTTAGTTATGGTAAACCATTAGAAATATCTTTAAGAAAGATATCATTGGCTTGTTAGCATAAAAATAACCCTCCTTATATATAAGTACAATCATTGACTTGTTAGCAAAAAATCAGATTTATTCTCACCTCCTTTGCATAAAAAACTTGGTTATTTCTTTAATTTTTCCACGTAGTCCATATTTCACACACTTATTTTCTTCTCTTCTCTTTTCTTACCTTTATTCCAAGCCAAATTCATTAAGTTTTGATTAGTGAATGAATCTAAGTTTCTTCTCTCACCATGTTCCTCGCTTAAGTTTTCATTCTCCTAGAACTCATTTTTCCTTCTTAACTTTATTTGATCATCATATACTTATTTTGAAGATAAGGTATAAAAATGATGGTTTTACCATGTTTTACAATTGTATGCCTATTTCTAAAATCATCATGGATGACTTTCCTGTCAAACTTCCATGGACACCCTAAAAATAGATGACTAACATGCATAGAAACCATATTACATAGCACCTCATCATTATATCTCCTAATAGAAAAGAAAAGCAAAACCTGTTTAGTTACTTTCACTTCACCATATTTATTCAGTCATTGCAATTTATAAAGTTAATGATTCTTTACAGTACTCAAATTCAACTTCTTAATAAGAGTAGTAGTGGCTACATTGGCACAATCACCCTCATATATTATCATACTACATACCTAGTTTCAGATATGACATCGTGTTTGAAAGATGTTCTTCAATTACTGATTAACATTATCTTTTTTAACTTGCAAATTAATTATAAGCCTTATAATTAAGGCCTCCCCCTTAACTAGATATGCAATCTCAACATCACTACAATCCTTTAAAAGTGACACCTCATCCTTATTAGATCTATCACTTTCAGACTCTAACTTCCATGGTCTTTTAAAATCATAACTTTTTTTATTTGGACACTGAGAAGCAATACATTAAACCCCTAAGTACCTAAAACATTTTATATCATGGTTACAAGTAGGCTGAGTTTTGAGTTTAACTTTAGCATTTGTAAGAGTCCTTTTTAGCCTTAGATGGTTCGACCTTAACATAAATGGTTTAGATTAGGTAACCCTCTCTTTCTTTGTATTTGGCCTCTAAGCCTGAACTGCAACTGTGAGCTACCCATTCTTTTAATCTTTCTCTCCACCTTTGTTTTCATATGAACCATCTTCTCTAATTCCACATAATGTTGTAACTCTACTATATTAGCAATATCCCTATTCACCTCATTAGAAAACCTAGCCATGGTGGCCTTTCTATCATCCACTATATTAGCCCAAATTATCGTTATTTATATCTCTTTGTGGTAATCCTCCATAAACTTAGAACCCTAAATCAAACCCTGTAGTTTCTAACAAAACTCCATATAGTAATGATTAGGAATAAATTGCTTTCTCATCAAAACCTTCATATCACCCCATGTATCAATAGGTCTTTCCCTATTCCTTCTTCTAGAAATCACAACCTAATCCCACCAAATAATATCAATAAATTCAATCATAATAAGTTTCACCTTTTTCTTCTCAGAATAACTATGGCATTAAAAAATCCAATCCACCTTCTTTTCCCACTCCAAATAAGCCTTAAGATTGGTTTTACTTTGAAAATAGGAATTTTCAGTTTAATAGAGTTGTTCAAATCACCATCCATATCATCCTTTTAGCCTTTAGGCTGCCAAAAACAATTCCCATGACCTACGGTCTCATGCTCAAAATCATTATCTCCCATAACATCATCCTTATCCTTAAAATCATCCAAGTTATGGTTTACATGTCGTTCGATTCTCTTACTATGGTTACCCCTCTAATCAGCCACATTCCTCTATCCATCATTATTGTTGTCTTGTCTTTCTTACACATTACCAACCACCAAGTTAAACCTCTCTGATATCTATGCTAAACTTAGAATATAAAGTTTTAGGTTGTTATTCTCCATAAGAAGTGGTGTATCTCCCTTTTCTTGGGAAATTTCAAATATGCCAAAAGGTTATTAGAAACAAAAATATCCTTAGGTCTCTCATGTTTCACACAAATAATAGACTTTTCACTTTAATGTGCTCGTGAAGCCTTTTTCCTCTTGTCTCATTTTCTTTTCAGCTTTTACGAAACTAAAATCAATACAACAAAAAAGAAAAACTTAGTAGCATAATCCAAATAAGTGTAATTAAGTCAAGAAGCATAAAAAAATACATAAAAACAAGCAAAGAGCAAACTACAATTACAATTTCAAGAGAAACAGGTGAATTCGTACGAGATATGGATGTGTTTAAAGACATGAAAAAAAAATCAAAAGCAAATATTATAAAAATGACTTGATTGACACCTAATATCCCAAATAAAACTTAATATACTGCTCAAATTGATTTCAACAGTAGAAAAGCAAGTTTTAATAAGTGACGCCAATTAGACTCATTTTATGCAAACTAACTCGAATTTGGAACCTAAACCAAATAATATCCAAATGAACTCAAATTTGATATATAGTGTTATTAGACTCCAAACAACCAAAATATAAATTTTCAAGTAATTCCAATGTGTTTTAGTCTCTATGGTAGAATTTATAATGTCTTTATTTAAATGACTTTCTTCTTCTTTTACTTTTTATGTTATTGATATGTTTAGTGATAGTAACGAAACAAAATAACACTTTTTTTCTTATAAGAGTAGTTGTTGCCCTAACTCAAGAGGAATTTATAAAGATTAGGAAAAAATGAGTTTCAATACATGAAATAAGAAAAATAAGAATCATAAAAGGATATAACCTGATTAATAAAGCCAAGCTCTGACACCAACTAATACCAATCTTGTGATCACGTGTTCATGTAACTCACATGCAAGGAAGATAAATCTTAGAAAGCCAAAGAATCAGGTTTAATAGAAGTGTGATACAAAGATTACTTAAACCAAAACACCAATATTATTGAAATAAACCCCCACCCAAAGAATACCAATTTGCAAATGAAAAGTATAAGGAAGATATCATGATAACAATTGTTCTTTGATAAGTCAAATAAGTTCTTTAGAGAAAAAAAAATGCAAGAATGCCACACACATACAAAAAATATTATTATGAAATCAAAGTCTTCAAAAGAAAAACATAATATAAGGTGTAATAACCCTATTTATAATATGTAAAAAATTCATTAAACAAGTCTGAATAATAATAAAAGAGTACTAGTCCAAATAAAAAAAGAATACTCAATTAGAAATTGATGCAACCATATTATTCGATAGTTTCACCCATATTTAACTAGTGTTTTGCCTATGTTTTATATAGAAAATGCCTTGATAATCTTTTTTTTATGTTTTAAAAGCACTTTTAGATGAAAGATGCAAAAAGGAGTAAATTGGAGATAATTGGCAAATTTGACCTTCAGTCGATGTTTTAGTGTAGAGCGTGAGCTCTAAAGGCTGAAATGAAGTGATTCCAGTGGCATTAAAAAGCTAACATCCATACCTTTCTGTACATCTAAGGCAAGAAAATAAAATAAAGAAGAGCATGGAAATTGCAGCCTTCAAAGTCAAATCTCGCAATCTGCCAGTGTTGATCTTCAGCTATTCCGACTTGAATATCTGGAGCTACAGAAGTCCAATTGATGCAAAATTAATATTTTTGGATTCCTGAATCAAAGGGCTATAAACAATCCAAATTTAAGCCAAAAAAGATGTCATATGAAGGAGATATGAGTTTTCAAAGATGACAACTGAATTCTGCCAGCAAACAGGTTTCGTGAAGAAACGAGTCCAAATTATGTTTCAAAGCATCTAAACCGATATCCAAGTTTTTATTTCAGCAATTTAGCTCCTCTAAATCAAAGCTTGAAGATTTCATCCAAGGCTATTGCTCCTTTTTTAGGAAAATAGTTATTGAAGTACTTAAATGTAAATAGTCTACTTAAGGGAGGATTATTTTGTAAAATAGAGACTAGGGTTTCCTAGGATATAAAAAGAATGAGAGAAGAGAAGGGGGCCAACCAGCCAAGAGGAGAAAAATGCCCCCCTCCTTTAAGAAACATGAAATTATGTATTTTCCTTCTTTTTGATTAGTTGTTCAACAAACAAGCAAGGCTAAACACTTTTTCTTGGTTGTAAGGACACGGAAACCTTCGGATTTCAAGAACTGTGAGATTTATTTTATCTTTTCTTTTCAGTTTATATGATGAATATGTTTGTTCTCCTATGCTTATTTTTCCTATGATTGTTTATTTTAATTGCTAGAACGGAATCTAAGTTATTATTGTAGACAATCTATTGCTAAGTTTGATATCAAAACCGGAGTTGTGGTATATGAACTTGTGAAGCAACTAAGTTTAATAATTGTGGCGGATCTACGCTATTAATCTTAGGGAGAACATTCAATCAAATCAAACATAGACTGCGGATATTTATGTTTTCTTGATTAATCAACTTATCTAGTTCTTAAGGCTGCCATTGAATTAAATTACTAATGCGGACATTGTGGTTGTTTGATGGTTAGGGTTAGTTATACTGGCGGATCCGTTAACTAACCAATGTTAAGAAGGGATAAATATTCATAATATAAATTGATGTTTCGTTTCCATGATCAGTTCTGATTTCTGTAGGTGGATGCGTGCTTGCAACCAATGTTTGTTCTCTTGATAATTTTCTGATTTTATTAAATTATGTTTGATAGTTTTCTGTTTTCTTTTGCTTTAGCCTAGATAAGTCCAAACCCCCCAAATTGCATATCATCTAGCATAAAAATCTGACTTGAACATTCCTCGTGGGATCGACCCCTTGCTTGCTTTATACCATCTTGTGTGTTGTGTTTGAAGTTAGGGTAATTAATTTGTGCGACCGCGACATCGCAACAGGAAAATAATGCAACTACCGCATAATAGCTTCTAAACTTTATCGCAAGGTCTTCTCGATGTTTGATTGATCTGATATTTTATCCTAATATAAAACAAGACCTCTGGAAGTGTCTGGTAAACTTTCAGCCTGATCCAACGATTAGATTGGAAATTATGTTTGTTAGTGTAAAATTATGCATTAAAAAAAACCAGCCCAAAAACGACTTTAGCCTCCTAAATAAGCAAGGAAATATTTGTAATAGCTCATGTCCCCTAGTTTCCTTGTTGAATATGGAAACTCTCAAAATATTTTGCTAAAATATCCTTGTAATATTAGGATTAATTGTTCAAACAAGGTTGCCATCATGATACCAACCCTAAGCCAATGTTGTGAAAGAATTAGGCCCTTCTTGCACTTTGATTAGGTTGATTATGGGATGCTCCATGTGTTGTAGCCTTCTTGAAGTCATCTTTGCCCTAAATATGTTGAATAAGCTTATACAATGCCTCCTTTTAACTTTTTATATTGTGATTGATGTAATTGGTATCTCTAATAAATCTTTTGTGTTGATGAGCTGCCTCATATCACTATTCATGGAGTAAAAGTTATGGAATAAATAATTCAAAATATCTTATAATGTTTTAGTATAGGAAGGTGCCTGGAGTTATCATGTAAATTGGACATAGTAAAAAAGTTGTGAAATCATAAGCTACACATACCTTATGCATGATTTTAAATTTTTTTTTGCAAAAACACATCGCAGAGTCTTAAAAAGATGCCAAAAGTTACTTGATGAAATTGTAGATTTTCTTTTTTGTCTTTGGAAACAAAAATAATCAAGTTTTTTTTTTTTTTTTTTGAAAACAGAAATATCGAATCACCCTTAAATTCACTTAGATTAACGTAGAAAGTGTGTAATATGATATTCTTTAACTTTTTTTCCAGTTCATTCAAGAAGTTTGATAGATATTAGCCTATGAAATGGAGATAATTCAAATCCCAAGTTCTCACCTCTTGGGTTTGAATAAACCTTAATCATTGAATTGTCCCGATAATCTTTAAAATTCACACGTCTCCACCTTTGTTCATAACAGGGAAAAAAAAAGTTCATAACTCAAAGGCGATGCCAATTAAAACTTAATGCCCCAGACGTGAGAGATTTCGTGAAAGGAAATATAGCCATGCACAGGTCCTTGTATCCATTTTTCTGTCTGTGCCCGTTACAAAAGGAGCCTCACAGGTACCGCATCCACGGGCTCGAATGTCTTCGAGTATTCTGATTGGACAGTAATAGACCTCCTCTCTACTGATCTAGGAGGCTTGCTCCTGATTCCAACCTGGATGGTGAAACATGGGTATAGGCCCTTTAAGGTTCGGTTTGTGTATAATAGAGAGGTTTTATGTTGTCTGGGAGAAAAAATTCAGAACAAAACATTAACATAATATACTTTTTTCCCGTCTAGAATAATAATGATAGATAATTTTGAAGTTTTAGCATCATGATTTTTTTTTACACAAGAAAAGTTCTGAAGGACATGCAATCTCTTGGGGGGAGAGTGCCAATACCCCTTGAACAGCAATTGACTGGTATGATAAAACCCATTTCCTTCTTCTTTTGCGTTGTCTCTATACATTTTCATATCATGTCATTTTTCTTTTATCAAGCTAAGGTGTGTTAATGCCAAAGGAGTTTGATAGCTGTCTCCGACTTGCCTCTCCTAATTCACTATCGACCAGCTCTATGAGACTTCATCTCCTTGTTTCGTATATAAATTAGTACTGGGTACAAGCTTATAAGAATTTCGTTCTTGTATAAATTAGGTTATCTTAAAATCCCAAAGATGCCTAGAGAGGATAATAATGATAGAATTTGCTCAACCATATCAGATCATTATCTTGGACCCCATTGTACGTATTTCCACTTATCGATGACTGAAGCTAGGCATGATGACCACGATAGTCGCAGTTTTGCAACCTGACACCTGGGCTATAACTATACACATCTTTTTAAAATAAAACAAGGATATCTCGAAAAGGGATCTCTCAAACATTAAATTGCCGTTGTGAGGAAGAAAATTATTTGGTTACGATCTCTAATATGTTTGATTGATAACATTTTTCAATTATGATCATGGGCCGGTGTTTATGTCTTTAGGAGGTTGAAAGCTTACATCAAACAACAGTCTCATCAATGGCCCTACTCTACTCAACGCTGGAAGAAAAGGTAATGATCTATGTGTGGAGGAAGTAGGGCAAAAGAAGATAAAAACACAAGACACAACTCGGTACTTGTTTTTGGACCACTCAAGGATCGGCGCCAAGGAGCATCGGCTATCAAGGCCGAGTACCATGTCCCACCAAGTTCATGAACTTAACCTGTCTAGCTCCCTCTGTGTCTCATCTAGTGTGTGGGGTTGCACAAGTTCTGTAGAACAACTGCAGAACATAAACGATAAATGTACAAGTTACCCATGTTTCTCAACTAAGAATGGAGAGAAGGTAAAACGGAGAAAGAGGTTTTTGTTCTTGGGAGGTAAAATCGGTAGGGAAGCAGGCCAAGCATTAATTATTCGTAGAAAAAAAATGTGTTCATATATAGTACTTGTATTGAAGGATGGTCTTGGCCACAATGATCTTTATGCATTCGATATAAGATTCTCTTGTCGAAGGGAAATTTTATAGTGAACTATCCAGGCTTATAAGAAAATGATTTAGGAAGGTATAACTGTTATCATAGAGTTGATATAAAATCATTCATTAGATTTTAACTAATAATTTTATATTTCGGTTAGAGATTATTTTATATATGGTATCTAGAGAATATTTTAACTAATGAATATAAATTGGACTTTCCGAAATAAAACCGGAATATATGAAAAAATAAAGTCATTATCTAGTAATTAAAAAATATTAAAAATCCTAAAATATAAAATGGTTTAAAAAATTCATGTAAGAAATTAATTATGTCTTAGAAAAAATCAACATCACCCTTACCGCATCATTTTAAAATGAAATGCTACATTTGATTTATGCTTTCTCACAAATTTCTCCTTTCATTGCCATTAAATATCCTCATTGTTATCTAAGCTTATTTACAATCTATATTTTAGTTTATTTCTAATTATTTATGAAAAAAAGGTCATCGGTTTCTAAAAATAAAAGACTTATCAATTTGGCGATGCTCAAAAAATTTTCAACGAGTCTCATTTTTTAAAGGAGCAATGCCAAATTTTTGTGCATGGCTAAATTGATGATTCTTTTATTTTTATGAACCAACATTGAATTTTTCACAAGTAATCTGAAATAAATTAAAATATATATTATAAATAAGTTTAGAAAATAATTACAATATGTAATGAAAATTAAAGGATAAATTTATGAGAAAACATAAAGCAAATGTAACCTTTCGTTTGAAAAGATGCGATAACGGTGAATCTTCCCTTAAGTATAACTAACTCCTTACCTGAATTTCTAAAACCAATATTTATTTTAGGATTCTTAGTTTTTTTTAATTGCCAAGTGACGACTCTAATCATTCACGTATTCCTATTTTATTTTGAAGTGTCCAATTTATGTTTGGGCTAGATAACATGGTCTAACAGAATATTGACTCCATTTGGTCGAGCTTAATTTCTTGTGTTTATTCTCTTATAATTTATTCATTCTAATTGTTATCTATTTGCTTATATATTTTTCTCTTGTAATATATTTCTTTGAATCACTATTTGTTTTTAAAGCATTTATTTTATTTGCACCATTCATTTCCGTTTCCATTTCCATTATTTAATTACTGTATTTATTGTTTTCCGTTAGATTGCATATACATGCATGTTATTTATTTATGAATATTCATATACTTCACTATAAGCTAGTAAAAAGCTTTGGACCCAAGTTCGTCCATTTTAGAATTAGACATGGATATTCAGGTGACGAGTGTAAGTTATATCCATTAATGCTCACTTGGACTTCTGCTCATA
The DNA here is from genome assembly GCA_007827005.2 of Populus simonii. NCBI lineage: Eukaryota > Viridiplantae > Streptophyta > Magnoliopsida > Malpighiales > Salicaceae > Populus > Populus simonii. The sequence goes on from CM017469.2 coordinate 21,012,155, forward strand.
TTAGAACCCATCCCATGCACAAAATATCATGGAGTTACTCCCATGCCCAGGTTGCATAGGGTTAAGAGGTTGGGTTACTCCAATGATAATTTAGACAATCTAGGAACCTGGAAAATCTTTAAAAATAAGCAAGATGAGCCAAAACATGTATGAGCTAGATCTTATCTGCTATGGTTGGCCTGCAATAAGACACAAATATGCATAATTAATATGATGTTTTAACATCTATTTTGCATATTTTATTTATTTCTTTTATGTGTAACTTGAAGTTAAAGAAGAAATATAGGTTGCCTAGATAAGATCTAATTTCCCTTTAAAGTTCACTATACAAGATTTAGGAGAAGATAAAACATGAAAAAAGAGATTCGCTTGAGATAAGATTGAAAAAGAAAGTCTAAAATTACAAGTCTACTCAAGCGAGTGTTGTAGGCAATCCTAACAAGAAAAAAATAACACTTACAACAAGGAAAAAAAAACACTTAGAAGAAATCAAATGCATTTAGAGGTATAATTCCCTCCAAGTGTTCAACCTATATCTTGAGCACAAACATGAATTCACAACTTCACCTTAAAAAATCAGTATATACTATGCAATTACACACACACACACACACAACATACACCCCAGACCCAAGTACCTTAAATAGTGGACTTAATGACTATAGGGCCATAAAAGCCAATGACTCGGACCATGAGTGACATGTAAGAGGATGTTACGGGTATAATTGGAATCCTATAATGAGAACCTGAATTTAGAAGGGTTAAGGGTGAAGAAAAAAAAGTTAAGGCCTAGCTTAGTTATCCAAAAACAAACATTGGCTACAGTAGAAAAAAAAGAGAGATAACCTGATGATCCAACTACAATAGTAGTAACGCGCTTTTTAGAAAAAGATTAAAATATTTTAGCTACCAAGAAAGAGCAAGATTGTAAGATGATATAAATAACTTAAATAATATAGAAGGCTCAAGAGAAGGTTGTAAAATACAAGCTATCAAAAGTTTTGGGGTGGCTATAAGCTTTTGATGAAGTTGAGAAGATCCTCCATTATAAGTTTAGCAATAAGAAGTTGATAGAAACAACTTTTACATATGCCTGCTTCATTGATAAGTCCGCTTCCTATGAGGGTTTATAGTATATCGGTGATTCAGAGATGAACTTACTTTTTCACAAGAAAACAATACTTTATTTACCTAGATTTTTCTTTTATAATTTTAACATGACTCAAGGCAACCAATATGGATATAAAAAAGCTTACACAAATGGTAATTAAACATAAGTTGTGTCAGTACTTACACCACAAGATGCCTTTCCCAAGGGATTAAATTTAAGAATTCTTGAAGGCAATTGTGGACCATTCCTTACACTCTAATAGGCTTGTTGAAAAGCCAAAATCTTTGACTAACCTTGTTAAAGCAATTATAAGGGTTGTTTACATTGACAATAATTCTCTCAACGATACTATATGAAGATATTTAAGGACTTGCTGGAATTAATTCTTAGTTCAGAAACACTGAAAAAGTATTTTGTGATAGAGCTGTATGAAATATGTTAAAAGTGAAATCTCAAACTAAAACTTGTAGATTTATAAAAAGAAATCATGACTTTTGATGTCCTTATTGATGATTACGTTGTGGGTAGAGACATTTATGGACTCAAGAGAGAAATTATACAAAATAAAATAGACAAGGATGTGCTGAATAATATTAGGAGAGTTTTGAAAGACAAGAAACATATATTAAATATACACAAGTTGTCAACTCTCGGGTTATTAAGCTTTGCAAGAATTTTATCTCTGGAAATTTATTTTTCTCATGTTTTAGGGACTACATTGTATTTTTAATAAAGTATATTTTTCAATATCCTATTTTTTTAATGTAAAATAGTTTTTTTTTATAAAAGTAACATTTTGGATTCTATCTTCATCAGTGATTAGATAAGTAACATAGCAAATTTATCTAGACTCCAAAATGTATCATGTAAATTCCAGGGAGTAATCTCACCTTTTTAAAACTAAAAAAATATATTCCTTTTTCCACCCTCAATAAGGAGACAAAGCCTCACATTTTCCTTATTTAAAGTTATAAAAATAAACTTCATTCCCGTGAAAACCTCAATCTTACCATCACTATGTAAATTTTACTATTACTATTTCATCCCTATAAACCTCACAAAAAAATCTTGCTTGAAATAATAAAGGTGTGCCCAAAACAAAACATAATCAAATGATTTGATGATAGTAAATAATGTGCATTTAGGTTGAGATTCCAACCATCCCACCACATCTCTCTAAAGTTAACCTTTTGGTTTTCCTAATTCATAATTACTTTAAATAAAGCTAGTATTTATTGGCTTAAACAAATTTAAATTTGAGATGAAAAAAGACTATCTTTTGTAATCCTTTCATAAATATAAAATTATCCCTTGTTATCCTCATTTGAGCCTAAAAATATTTTTCCAGGAAATATGTGAATCTGGGCTTCTGGGTTCTGCGGTGCCCCAACAATACCCATTTGATTTACTTCTCTAGTTATCTAGTCAATATTCGTTCTACTAGTGAGGTCACTTTCAAAGTGACAACATTTATGTATTTAATTAAAATTATTATATGTAATAAATATTTTTATAAACCTTGATTTGTAAATATAACTTTGATATTTATATTTATTGTTTATAACATTTGAATCTTGAATATATGTGGATGCTTTTTTTTTTCTTTTAAGACCTGGTTATATTTTCCTTCTACTGTGAGTAAGTTTGGGTAGGGGCAACCTGACCCCATATAAGCTCATAAAAAATGAGTGGTCTTTGGACGCATTTTGAATATAATTGAAGAAAACAAGCTTGAAGCCTGATTTATCATTCATTATCCTCTTAGGTCTAATGCCAGTATTTAAAAAACAACAATTGAGCCTTGTTTCCAAACCTAGGTATCATTATCGTACGTCATAATATTCATTTACCTTTGATTACAAAAACACATATACCGGTTTAGACAAACTTTTAGCAAGTAAAAATAATAGGTACCTTTATCATTAAAAACAAACATGAAGCAACTAACCTTAGGTAGGATGTATATGATAATTGTTATTTTTCCTATAACATAATCATCTCATTACCTAGAACCTAGAACCTATAAAATACTAGTTAGGGTTTTCCATTTACCATAAAACTAGGTAACAACTTCTTTTTTCTATTTTTTTCTTTTTACATATAATTTGTTGAGATGTCTCATGCGATATACAACAATATAGTGTTACAACTTCTAAAATGTCAGTATGGTTATGCAAGCTTACTTCTTCAGCTATGCCTTATTAGTACGATGCCTCAACCTCTAATGCTTATGAATACATGAATTATCAATACAATGCTTAACTTTCTCGCTAATAGCTATCACATGCCTACCTATCTTGCCAATAGCTTCCACTAATGGCAAGAATGGCATATACCCTATCTAGTGTGGCGCCCACACTCAATAACTAGTCTTACAAGCTACCTAAATGGTAAAGATAACTATTCTTTATGATTAAGCCCACACAATATGTCTGAAACTCCATGCCCCTACAAGGTAATTCCATGTTATCGAGGTGTATAGATACCTTGAGTCACCAAGTAAAAACACAAGTCCACAAAACAACATAATACACAACTATTACCATAAACACTCTTCTACATTTTCATTCTCGATGTTATACATTATTGCTCTTCTAAAATTTAATAATGTAAGTCTTGGAGAGTCCTTTATCCTGATAACGAACTTTTTTTTGCAAGAGAGGATGAAACGACCAAGCCTAAACACCTCAGCTTAGAAGCAGTCATGGAAAATCCAAACCCAATATAAAGTTTTTACAACTTGATCAATTTTTATAAAAAGGTCTAGGTAATATGTGTTATCAATAACATTATTGTTACCACATCATATTTACTATAAACACCATCCTATGACCATCAACATCATTAACACACCACATCATTATCACCATCATCATCTTAATGACACTATCATAACTATCACTGCTATTATTATTATCAAATAAATTATCACTATCTCTTTTACAATAATATATATGCATCATCATCATCATCATCATCGACATTATAATAATCACTATTATTTTTATTATCATAATTTTATACAAGATATGAAGAGAAACTATTTTTGGTACCATACTACAAACACCACATACCATTTATAAAATAATCAATTACACACGTGCTTTAATTCTACTATATTCACAATGTTTATGTCTATCTATACTACAACAAGCGCCATCAAATACACCATTATGACATACTACATGGTGCCACCACCTCACTATCACAATTTTACCATCTACACAACTACTAGTTCACAACATAGAATTATTAATTATTATATAAATTCATCGGTTAATAAAATATATTTTTAATTATTTTTAACATCAATTTTAGACAATATGTAGAATAACAAAAACTATATTTCTAATTGTGTATTTTGCTAAAACCAATACACTATAAATAGAAAAGATAGCACTAAACAAATTAAGCTCTATACGGTCTTTAACCCTATAGAACCCGATATCAAAATCATAGTCATTTAAAGCCGCACGGTTAGCCATAGAAAGCCTAAAAGTACATAAAGTTTGAAAGAGATGAAACAATATAATTATGGTCCCTGGTGTCAACATCATAAATAAAAAATGTGGGCCAATTGTCCAGTGATTGAAGTAAATGAGTGGGAACATTATTCATGTGAACGTCGTTAACTTACAACTACCAAATTCAGACACTTCAAACGTTTTAATGTCGAACTCATATCAATATCTCTCTCCTATATTATTACATGCCATGACAACAAACCAGACACATTGGTCTACACATTGATACTACATAGATTTTTTTTTGAAAAGTTTAAATTCAAAGCTAGCTAGTCTCCTGAATTTATTTTTTATTAACATAAGTGTCCGGGCTAGCTTGCGTGTATTTCAACTAATCCCATGTGCCTTGAAATTAACGACCATGTAAATCTCCAGTGGCCTTGAGGTTTGTGAGACTCAAACTGGTGATCTCTAAGAATAAATCTAAGATATGACTAGTTTAGCTACATCTTTCAAGATTATATACATTTTAATATCAGTTCAATTTATTATATACCGGTTAAAGAAGTATAATTTGCCTATAAAAATGCACAAAATTCTAAATTTAAAGAAGAGGTTGCTAGAGTTATCTCAATAATTAACCATCTAGGTGGTGGCCCAGTGGTAAGAGTTTGAGACCAAGAGGTTTGCTCCCTATATGGTCTCAGGTTCGAACCCTGTAGTTGCTCATATAATGGCCACTGGAGGCTTACATGGTCGTTAACTTCAAAGCCTGTGGAATTAGTCGAGGTACGCGTAAGTTGATTCGGACATCCACGTTAAACTAAAAAAAACAATAATTAAAATAAAAAAGAGACGGTTAATATGTCAATTTAGATCCAATATAGTTAGTGATACATGTTTATATTCTAAATTCTGAAATTGTCTTCTTTCACATTTAAATCATGTGCCAAGTCATGGCAGAGAACACGCATACCAATGCTTGACAAAACAGACAACCACTAACAGTACAATTACAAGTTATATTTACAATTATAATTCCAAACTTTTGATGTGTTGGTTTGTAATTATAAAACTTGATTAATAAAAAGTATTTTTTAATTAAAATTTTTAACTTGATTTCAAGAAATTATGTTTCTTTTATTTTGAATAGAAAATATTTTTAAAAAATTATAAAAATTAAAAAATATCTTGTTACTTATTGATTATATCAAATTTGGTCATAAATCTTTTAATTACTATATATTTTGTTTTGATTTTTTTTATTTCATTTCTTAGAATTTGATTTAATTTGATTTTTATATCAACTTTGGTCCTTATTTTTTTTATTTTCTTTTCTCTTATTATTTTCTTAATTGATTTTTTTTTATCGGATTCAGTCCCTATTCTTTTGATTGTGTTTATTTTATTTGAAATAATTTATAAAATTATAATTTTTTTAATTTCATAATCTTTCAACTTTTTTATTTGTCAGATTTGTTCCTTATTCTTTTAATAAACTTTAAAAAGAATTAAAAAATTAATAAGTTATTTCCCAACTCATTTTACATAACATAATTAAATACTGGAAAGTGTTTACCAACTCATTTTTCATGACACTACCAAATATCAATAAATAATTTACTTTCCATGAAAATCACTTTCCAAAAAAAAAATATTTTCTAGCAAACAAATAGAGTTTAAAAAAGACAATGGTTTTCTTGTACACCTATATATTGTGTACACTCTTATAATTTAATTTAGATTACAATAATGAGTTTTATTTTGTTTTCGTCACCAATTTTGTTTCTCGATTGCATGCAAGTGTTTGTTTATGGTATTTTGTGAATGAGAGTTTCTTTTCTTTGCATATTCTTGAAAATTAAAGGTTTTGATAAGATTTTAGAACTTGATTAAAGGCCTATTTAATGAGATATGGTTTGAATTTTTAGCATAAAATCATAATTAAAAGAAAAGAGACCAAATTAACAACAACAAAAAGTGGCCAATCCCAAATTCATGTGAAAAAATATAGTTTAAGTCCACAAATTCATTTGATTTTTTTTATTTATATTTTAGTCTTGAGTTTGAGAGATAAGAGAGAAAGTCATTGAAAAATAAAGAAGAAAAGAGTCAATGACTGGTTGTCCATATTTAGTAATAAGAAAAAATATGTATCATTAAGGTGTTTTTGATTATTCATCTTACTAAAAATAATAGATTAGGGCTCAAGAATTATTTTTTATTTGATTAAATTTTATTCTTATTTTTTTATTGTTTAAATGTTGATTTAAGGTTATAAGTGAGTTCATTTAGGTATCTAGGATGCTTCTAAGATGTTTTCATGTAAAAAAAAGGGTTGGAAATAAGTATTTTTGAGTACTAGAAATTTGTGACTATCTTTTTGACCACTTCACCTTCTCTATTTTAGGCCAATAGCTTTCCCACGTAGGCCTAGGCTCTTTTAATAAATCCTTTTTGAATTTTATATTTGTTTCTTAACATTTGAATAAATGTTTTTAAAATAAAATTGTATTTAAGATACCATTTAATACCATTTGATTTTTATTTTGATTTTTTCAAAGAAGATTATGGGACGGATTTTATAATGTTAGTGAGAAATATTTTTCTACAGGGACTTTATTATTATTATTTTTATTTCTTCTTAAATTTTAATTAAAATTAATTATAATAAAATAGTTAAAATTATATTTAAGAGATTATTTTATTAGATACCATTCAATTTGGCCTTTATTTTAAAATAAGATTGACGTATTTTTTTTTTCTAATGTTAGTAATCATTTCGTTAATTGCTATATGTTAATCTACTTTGTAGACTTTTTTTTTTTTTTTGAAGTTTGTGGCCATGAATAGTCTATTAAATAAAGTTAAAAAAATTTTAGTTTTTGCAAATATGTTTTTTTTTTTATTGTTTTTACATTTTATTCAATGAACTATGTTGCTTATAAGAAAATATTTTTTGAAGAACCAAAAAAATATTACATTAATAAGAAAAAATGATTTTGATGAAAAAAGAAATATTTTTTCTGCATAATTTAATTTGTTTTGTCTTTCCTGATAGTGTATATGCCATATACATAATTAATTGATTATATATGATACTAACTTTGTTCTTGTAAAATATATTTATTATTAATAAAAACTTTCTTTATATTTAATATTCATTTATGTTTGATTAACGAGTATAGAATAAAGATGAAGTCCTTGAAAAAAAATGATTTACAAAAAAAATTATAAAGTAGTTATAATTATGAGATTCTTATTGCATCAAAGCATTGTTTGTAAATATTCTGGTTGATGCTCTATTAATATGGACATTAATTAAAGTTATTGAGACCATTACATATTATGATATTTTTTGTTTATGAAACAAACAATTGTTCTCATAAGTTAAGAAATGGATATATAGAGCTAATATAAAGGTGATTGTCAGATAACATGTACACTGAACTGACCAGCAAGAGAATTTTATATGGAGAGATTGTCCCACGTGCATGGCATCGCGACGATCATCATCTCTAGGATGGTATCTTGAAATGGGAAAAACTAGGATTTCTTGTCCTTTATTAGTGGAAAGAGGGAATGAGGGTTGCCACCTAGTATTTTGTTCACTAGGAACCCTAACTAGTCTTAAAGTCGGGCATGAGGACTGATTATATAAAGAGAAGGTATTAGCATACCTAATATGCCTTACATAAGGTAAATTGCATTGTTTAATTGTCTGATATAAGCTAAAGTATTATTGTTGGTCTCTTAAAAATTAAGGAAAGATCTCTTTAGTAAGAAGATTCTTATCTTATCGGGTCAAAAAAACCTAACCGTCCTAATGTTCATATATATATAAGCTACACTTTTAATAAAGAAAATACGTCTTACGTATAAGTTCATAATTTCAGATATTAAAAGAAAACAAAATAATTTTTTTTGTACTTTGAAATATGGGTCTAGTTCTTATGACTTTAATAAACTGGTTATTAAAGCTAAATATACATGCTAATACATATTTTTTGAATTTTTGTTTTGTATGAAAATACGATATAAAATTTCTTATATTTTTGAGAAACTTGGCCATATGCATGAAAACAAGAATATTTTTTTTTGTAGTTTTTATATATATATATTTTTTGCAATATTTCAGAGAAAACCAGATATTTTAATATCGGATTTTTATCTTTATAATATAAAAATACAAACCAATATTAAACAAAATTGGTAGAAAAATACGCGAGAAAATCATAATTTGTTTTTGAAAGGATTTTGAATATTTTTTGGAATTTGTTTATATAATGGGATGAGCCTGGTCCAATTATATGGGTTGAGCCCATCTTGGCTAGGTTGAGGTCGCCCCAAAAGAATTGGGCCAACATTGGCCTAAGTTAGGGATTAGGCCGATGTCAACCCAATATATATTCTTTCCTTTTCTATGGGACTGGGCCGGACCCGGCCTAGACAATTTGGTCTGGGTTGGTGTTATCTAGCCTAAAGAATAATAGAGAAAACTCTCCACCATTCACTAGCACAACATTGGAGAAGGAAGACGAGGAAGAAGAAGGATGAAAAGAGGGGAGACTGACCTGGCGGTGGCCTTGACGGTGGTGCTGGTGGTGGCAGTGACGGTGACACTGTTTCAAACTATAGAGAGAGAGAGAGAGAGAGAGAGATAAAGAGGTTACTGTTCTTCTCTTATTCTCTTATTTTTTTCTCTATTTTTTTCATCCTTTCTATTTTCCTTTTTTTCCCCTCTCTTTTTCCTTCTATTTTTTTCATTTGTCTTTCATCTTCTCCCCCATTTCCTCTCTACTGTCCCCTATGTTTTCTTTTTTTTCTCTTTTGTTTCATTCCTTTTTTTTTCTTTGCCCCTCTATTTATTAATTTTTTTTTCGTTCCCTCCCTATCTTTTTGTCCTCCTCTAGTATTTATAAGGGCAAAGGAAGCTACCCTACCCCTATTCCTTCATGGTGCAGACGTAGGGTGGCCGGGCGGCCACCCGCAAGGTTGGTCCGTTCTGTTTTTTTTGTTTGGTGGTAGGTCAGGGTGTTGGTCTTATTAGTTTTTGGGTTTCTAGGGAGGGGGTGAGAGAGAGAGAGAGAGAGAGAGAGAGAGAGAGAGAGAGAGAGGGGTGTTGTAAGGGAGAAAAAACCTTCTTCCCTTGCCTGTAACGCGTCCAGGGGAAAAAAAAGATGCACAACGCTGTTAAAACGACACAGTTTTGCTTTTAAAAAAAATGAACAGCGAGTGAAACAACGTCGTTTTGTACAAAACATGCGGTTTCATTTAAAACAAAAGGATGCCAAAAAGTGTCAATTTCCAAATTAGTCCTTAATTTTGATTTGTTCAATCCAGTCCTCAATTGAGATTTTGATTTTAAGAATCAATTCAATTGCATCCCCATCAAATTCAAATTTCAGCCCTGAAGATGGCCGTCTTTTCTATTTTGGTCCCTAGTTTTGAATTTGTGCATTTTAAACCTCAATTGATCAACAAACTTTCAATTTTTTCAATTTGACCCATGATTTGGTCAATTCTAGCCCCTATATCTACGTGCCTTTTCTAGTTTAGTCCTGGGTTTTAGATTTCTTCAATCAAGCCCATAATTTCCCATCAAACTTCAATATTTATGCAATTAAGCCCCTTATTTGACCAAATTAACTCTTAAAAATTGTAATTCGACCTCTAAACTTTAATTTCTTCTAATTAAAGCTAAAATTGACTTAAAAATCAATTTTTCTTGCTATCAAACCCTTTATAAACTCAACTAATCCTTAAACAAAATCTAAACATCTAATTTTAGACTTTTCTTCCTCAAATTGAATTTTCTTTGTCAATAGGACCTTCATCAGTAAAAAAATATACTGTCAAATTTCAATCTTTGTAGTTTTGAACTTCCTCAACCAATCTTTGGTCATTTTCTGGGCATCCTTGTGTTCTATTTTCATTGATATATTTTTTTTGTTTTCTTCTTACAATTTTTTGATTTCTTTGTATTTTTTCTTTTTCGTGTGAGGATTCAAAAATGGATAATAACAAAGATCACCCATTTTTATACCAAGGCTCACGTGACTATTGTGTTTGTTATCCTAATTTCATGTTGTCTTATTTAAAGTTAACAAAATGGGAAAATTTTGGGTATAATATGAACTATATGAAGGTATTTGAGTGAGCAAGAGATGATTCATCGCCCTAAGTGAATAAGAAAAAAATATTTTACTTGTACTCGAATAGTATTGATTATAAATTCCTTGTGCAATATGAAATGAAATTTTAAAAAAGTTTCAATTATCATTCAAAGAATGATATTTAGAATAAACAAGATTTAACATAACAGACACACTTATTGCTCCAATATCTAAATCAAAATATTAATGATAAAAGGGTAATAATTAAATTGAAAAATTTCTCATTGAAAGGTTATGTCAAATAATGTATGACTTTTCTAATCTTTAAAGGATCATGACATGTTTCTAAATGGTGCACTTGATTTTCAAATATAAATCAATCAATTGTTGAATTAATAATAAATTAAATTATCTAATTTAGTTAATCCTAATTTATTTAAGATTGTAATTTATATTTGGACCAACATATTAGAAATCCTAATGGGTCATCTGCCAAAGGAAAAGGGGAAAAAAAACCTCCCATCGAAACATTAAATTTTGCTTTTGTGGCAATACAAACTAAGTACCTGAAGGGTTTGTTTGGGAATGCGATAGATATTGTTGTTTAAAGTATTTTTCATTTAGAAATATCTTAAAATATTTTTTTTATTTTAAAAAAATTATTTTTAACATAAACACATCAAAACAGTCTAAAAACATTTTAAAAATAATTTAAAACAATTTTTTAAATTTTTTTAAAGGAACATGATTTGAACCATTTATCAACCAGTCACATGTGGTGGTGAGAGGAACAACTAAGATGCCTGAAAACCTTTCTCTTTACCTTCCACATCCTATAATTATTCAAAACAAAATTATATATATTAGGATTCTCTTGTAGTTTGGGAATGTAGTTTGGGAATTATTTCAGCTTTGCCTAAAATTTTCTATTTTGGACAATATTTGAATCATAAGACTATTAACAACAAGGGCTTTAATGGATTCTCTGTACGTATCACAATTATTACCACCAATTATATACTTAATAGTAAGCTTTTTAAAAATTTCTTAGTCAAGGCAGACTTTCTACAGTGACTTAAATTCAGTTTTATTCAAGCTCAACATATTGCTTATTAAGTATTCATCTTCTTTTACACACACACACACACACTCAGCTTTAAATTTAAATTTATGCACATTAATTTCAAGTTACATAAAAAATTTATGTACATTAACTTCAGCTCTGGTACAACAAATTGAATTATTATTTGAATAATTCATTGATATTATATTATATAATACAAAAATGACATGTAGAAAAGCGAAAGCGACGAAGGATATCATATTATTAGGGATGCCCCCCACATTGTTAAGCAACATCTGAAAAGATGCCCTTCTGTGGTCCAAACCCTAAGTTTCAGACAGCAATGATCATATAGATCAAGCTTTTAAGGAGTTCAAAGAGCTATCCTTGTATCGACAGTTGAGGGTCTTTACATGTAGAAAGCCCCACTCTCCATCATCATCACTTCAAGAGTTAGCCCCATGCATGTTGTCATGTGTTTTGATGTGGCCCTTGCTGCGTTTTTTATATCCTCCATAGACAAAGAGGGAGTACTTCATGGTGGGCTCTCATGTTCTCATCTCCACTTGCATTGGTTTCCCAATTGCATCCACATTCTTCCTTTCTGTTCTCATCTGCCAAAGAAAAAAGGAAAACAAAAAAAAAACACCTCCCTTCGAAACATTAAATTTTGCTTTTGCAGCCCTACAAACTAAGGACTAGAAGGGAATGTGATACAAATTACACTATGGAATCCAACAACTGGATATTAGAGCATGAACCAATTGGAACCCAACACCTGCACATGCAGTCTATGAACCCCTCACCCTTGAGCATGTGACTTGTGTACCTAGAGGACAGCACTAAATGATGTTTCTTTTCTTTTCTCTTAATGGCTTTTATAGAGTTTTTTTTTTTAAAAAAAAAAAACTATAATATCACAAAGAAGATTTTTTTCCCACTGGACCTGATTACACGGTTAGTATTTTCTTTATTTTAAGAGTTTCTTATAATTCATACACTCATATAAATGAATTGCGTATAATTTTAAAATTATATCATCACCACATATATCAGTGAGTATATGAGTATTTGTTATAAGAAAGTATTATTAAAATGTAGCCTTAATTATAAATTAATGTACAATTTGTCTCATTCAGAGAGATAAAGCCCTATAATTAGTTAGGAAAGTTAATTTCATTGATTTGGTCCACATGCATATGGGAATGCACATGTTGCCGGAGGGAAGGATATATCAAATATATAGCGGTGTGTGTGTGTGAGAGAGAGAGAGCAATGTGGGAGGGGCAAAGACAGGAGTTAATTCTCAGAGGCAATGTCCCATTCAATCCACCTAATGGGAAAGAGAGATGAGGAACATCGAGAGAGTGACCTTTCTCCTTGTGCCTCAAGCAGACATATCAACCTGGCTGCTAGCTTGCTACAGAGAGTTCCCACTTCACAGAGAAAATACAATGACGAGCCAAGCCAGAACAAAATCTCATTAAAGCTTGTAAAGAATAATTAAGTTTTCTTAGGACAGTGACCCTTTTGTAGGAAGGTGATGAAGTCGGAACTTGGAGTTGGCATGGTCACGCATCTTTTGGTTCTCTTTATCGTTAGGAAATGAGTGCTGAAGGCCCAATTTCTTATTTGTTATAGTATAAATCAAATTCTAAATCATGATCTGACTAAATTTTTAGAACGTCGTCTAGGGAGGGCATACAAGTGATTAACTTATTACACACTTAAGCTTCTTAATCGCTGGTCCAAAAGAAACTAATTCAAATGCTAAAAATGAGATCAGAAATATATAGTACGAGAAGAGATGGGCAAATGTTCCAATATTGCATCAATTGAATGGCTGCCACCAGTTGTATTGGAAGTGACTCGGGAAGCATCTGTACGTATCTATGTTAATTTTCAATACATTGTAACTTCTTTTACTCTCATTTTTTTTTTTTTTGTATATTTTACAAAAATATCAGATCAAAGAAAACAAGTTAATAAAATTTTTTTGAACTCTCGTGCGTGTTGGGCAAGCACGCATCAGCTCTAGACGCACCTCAACATAGGCGCAACTGGTCTGGCACCTGTTATTTCATAAAATCACTAATCTTTTTCGTGTGTTTACACTTCAAGCCTTTACAGTGAATTCTTATCAAAGGTTTACCACGTTTCTCTCAAGATCAAAAGGTTAGAAACAACATCCTTGATCTCCAAGTTTGGAAAAAGACTAAAATCTTAAAAAACCTATCAAAACCCTCTCAATTTGATCAAATGAATAAATTTTGATCAATCTATGTTTCAACCTATCAAAAACTCTAGCAAAACCGCAAAAATATTCCTTGGAAAATCTAAGCAAAAAAAGAGAAAGAGGTGAGGAAAAGATTGATAAAGAAACTCTAAAGTGTGAAGGTTTACGAGCCTAGTTAGCACAAGAATTTCCTCAACTTTGAGAGAAAATACGTAACAGACTTGGAAAAGAAGGAACTAATTAAAGGGTAACAACCATTGTTTGATCTTGGAAGGTATAAAACATTTACTTATCATAGTAAATGATGCCCATGAGGCATATCTCTAGCATGTTCTTTCATGTTTTACAGTGTTTTTAAATATTTGTTGCGTTATATTGCTTTTAGCTTTGATTTTGATTAATACATAAAATGTTATTTTTTTCTTTGTTTGATCCTGTTTGGAGTTGTCTGTTAATTTTGTTGGATGTTTAGAATATGTTTGGATGTATATATTAAATGAAATAAAGTGATTTGGAAATCTGGCAGTAGAGTTATTGATTTTTTTTTTTAGTTTGTTAGTGTGTGTTCTTGGTTCCTATGCATGATTTGGGTCCAAGTGTTTAAAGAGTCAGTTTTGAATCAAAATTTAATGTTTTTATAGGCTGTTTCAAGTTGGCAGTTTTGAAGTTTGGAACCTCTTGCATTATTTGATGTTATTTGTTATTTTTTTTTATTCAAACATATTTGGTTATAGTTGTGTAACTTATTAGAATGAAGAAAGCATGTTTTAGAAGTAAAAAATGCCAGTTTTTGAGGCTTCTCTATGAGATTCGAGATTGCTAATAACAGTCTAGTGTGCTGGGTTTCTAGGTTATTTGGAAGTGCTCTTCATGTTCTCGAGAAGAACATTGCCTTAATTCCATGATTTAGACAAGTTTTAATCCAATTGTCTGCACAAAATCCTTTGTACGAATTTATTAGTCAATACTCTAGGGTTTATTTGCATCTATAACATATTTTTAGTAGGTTTTAATCCCTAAGGTTTCGGTTTCGAATCGAAACCTATTTTGACAAAATCACTGTTTTTGAGTGATAATTTAAGTGCATGAATGCTATATTATTGATTCTTGCATGATTTCCAACATGTCAGTGTCTTTGGCTTGTCCACATTTGGTTTGATTTGAAATATACATTGTTGGGTTCACGTTGAACGTTCTTTAGTGTTCTTAATGTTCTTTATTTTTATTTTTTTAGTTTTGATTCATTTTGATAAAGAGTTTTTGAGTTTTTTTTAAAGTTTGATTTCGTTTTGGATTTTGGTTTAGGATTTGGTTTGTTTTTCGGGTTAAACCAGTGGACTTTGATTCGGTTTATGGTCGAACCAAAAGTTTCGGGTCAACTCAGTCGGGTCAAAATTTTAGACCCTATTTGCTGGCAATGTTTTTGTTAAATTTTTTCTTTGGCTTAAGGGTGTGTTGGACACCCCCTAAGCCTGTTTAAACAATTTTTGTTTTAGGGAAAATGGGTTTTTGCCAAACATGGCTTTATAAAAAAAGATTTATCCTTATTGCATATAGCCTAATCTTTACAAAAAATGCATTTTTATTCATAAAAAAAGAGAGAAATTTTTTTTTGCATTGTTTTAGAATTGTTTTTGTATTTCTTTGCATTTTTTTTTTATGGAATTTACAATAGGTTTGTAAAATTCCTTACGGATTTGGTCAATATTTCAATAACTCTAATTGTTTTTCTTCTTAAAATTAATGGTCAACATTCTAGTATAAATGATGGATCTACAAGTAAGCTGATATTTAAATATTAGGAATTAACTAGGAAGTTCTCAGAATTTTTTGAATATTCACCAATTTTATTTGGAAGTATTTTTCATCACAATATACAAGTTGTGACACTTTCGCCTTCCAGGTTATATGAATTATGTTAAGACACCTACATGGATTCTTCCTATAAGGATTTATCTGGGCATACGAGCCCATAATAAATTTAAAATGTCAATTTTATTTATGAGCGTAAATCTTTTTCCTAAGCCATAGATGAACCACCAGCTAGGAATCCATCAACACCTTTAAACCACATCTAGACTACACAATCTAGCTTACCACAAGTAATGTGCGCTAGGGGTGCTAATACCTTTTTTATTTACAACAAGTCCCTTGCCTTGGAATTTAGTACACACAAGTCTCTTAGTGACCGTAAACCAAATAGCTAGGTGGCGACTCCTCGATCCTGATGTTTCCTGTCACTCTGTGAGCACATGTGTGACACTAGTCAAAGAAAAATTTGGCTTAAATTCCAGGAAAGTGTGTTCCTTTTATTTTGGGTGTAAAACACTTTCCAGAAGTTGTGGAAAATTCAGAAATGTCTTGCTATTGTTGATTATATCAAATTTGATCATCAATCTTTTGATTACTAAATATTGTTTTAAGTCCATTTTTTCTTCAATTTCATCCCTTAGAATTTAATTTTATTTGATTTTTATAAAATTTAGTCCTCATCTTTTTATTGTTATTTGCTTTTCTCTTATCATTTTTTTAATTGAAAATTTTTACCTATCATATTTGATCCGTATTCTTTTGATTTCTATTTATTTTTATTTGAAATTATTTATGAAATTTTATTTTTTTTAATTTCATCATGTTTTAATTTTTTTTATTTGTCAGACTTGGTCCTTATTATTTTAATTATTATTTATTTTATTTGAAATAATTTATGAAATTATATTTTTTTAATTTCATCCTCCAACTTTTTTTTTATCTGGAAGATTTTGTCTTCATTCTTTTAATAAACTTGAAAAAAATATTAATAATTTATTTTTCAATTCATTTTCCATAACTTATCCAAATACTGAAAAACAATTTCTAATTTATTTTTTATAACACTACCAAACATCAAAAAATAATTTACTTTTCAAGGAAGCCACTTTCTAAAAGAAAACTACTTTTTAGCAAACAAACAAGACCTATATCTTATTCAAATTTATCATAAACAATTGTGGATGTGGGATAACACATTCTTTTCATTTTAAATATGTGACATCTATATCCAATACCATAATCACAATCATGTGTTAGGCTCTCCAACTTGAGAAAAGTTAACTCGTACTCAAACAAATTAACTGTTAGAAATTGATTTGTTTCATTTCAAAAGAACATATATTTACAAGATAATTTATTATCAATTTATACATAAAATAGCTTTTCCAAAATAACTTAAATCTAATTTTAGCAAAGAAAGATGCATGTAGAATTTCTAAACCTAGGAAAAACTTCTTAAGACCAAACCAATCAAGGTCACATGAATTATTGATGCTTAGAAATCAAATGTGTCTTTATTTGATACTTGAATTTGAGATTGTCTCTTAGTTTTCACCTCAATCTTAGGAACAATTGATTATGATTTATCAAAAAAATTTTAACAATGATGAATGTTTTGATATGTTTCATTCCAAAAGAACAGATATTTATAAGATAATATATTATCGATTTATACATAAAATAGCTTTTCCTAAATAACTTAAATCTTATTTTAGCAAAGAAAGATGCAAGTAGAATTTCTAAACCTAAAAAAAACTTCTTAAGACCTAAAAAATCAAGTTCACAAAAAATCAAGGTCACATGAATTATTGATGCTTAGAAATCAAATGAGTCTTTATTCGATACTTGAACTTAAGATTGTCTCTTAGATTTAACCTCAATCTCAGGAACAATTGATTATGATTTATCAAAAAAAATTTAACAACAATGAATTTTTAGTGACTTTTTCCTCACTTTATTTTGATTCTTTGATAGAAAGAACTTTTGATGACTTAAGTGGTTTCTCAATTGCATCAGTTATATTTTCATTATGGTTTTCCCCTATCATTGAACTAGTTACTGCTAAATTTATAAGTTTTCTTTCTTTGTAAGATATCCTTATGGGCTTGTAATGTTTTGCCCTTTTGCTATTTAAGAAGGTTAAACACGAGGTAAGTAATAACAATTTAATTGCTTATATGTCTAATATAAAATCTCTTCGTAAAAATCTTGTACAAACTCCAAAATTAATAATTTTCTCATAATTTACCATGATGGAAGTGCATGATTACTGACATGAAGTGTATTATATAGAACATCACACCATTAATCTTCAACATCATAAATAAGTTTGCATCTTACAAATCCTATCTTTTAAATAAAAGGAATCTTCTTAAAAAGAAAGAATGCTCCTAACTGTGTCAACCATCAAATAAGTCTTTCATTTGAAAAATCTCCATCAAAGAAAAGAGTTTCATTGAAATTTGAAATGTGTTTATGAAAAGGTTGACTCTGAGTTAAGTCTTTAGTGCTTCGTTTGTTGTAAACACTACTCTCCACGTAGTCATAAAGCCTATATAGGTTTGAAGAAATAGATATAGGGTTTGGTTAGCATCGAGGTAAGTCTCTAAACACATCTCTCTCCTTATCACAATCCTTGTTTCTGGCTCCCATTTGTAGTTTATCCAATTGATAAAATCTAAATGATAGGGTTTTTTGTGTAATGTATCAAGCCCTCATGGTGCCTCAAATAGCTTTGACTCCCGCATCATGAGGTGGGATGATTTTTCCAATACCTCTATCCATCAAATATGTCAACTTACTCTTATACCAATTGATACAATGTATAGTAAAAGATAACAAATTTTGTTAAAAGTCAAAATCTTCAAAGATAAAGAACACCATAATTATAGAGAAACACCCAAAATATTTAATTTTTATTAATCAAAGTCTTTTTGTTAAAAGGTCATTACAACTTTTGAAATAAAAAAAACAAAACTCGAGAATTATTACTAATTTCCTCATAAACAACTTGCCTAATTAAATAAAATTAATAAATTCTGAAAAAATATTAACAATCAAGAAAGTAATACAATAAAAATAAATATGCCAAAAATTAAATTATATGCATCCATGTTATATATATATATATATATATATATATATATATATATATATATATATATATATATATGTATGTATTTCTTCTAGTGTGATGAATGGAAGGTTCTAAACTTGGATAATTGGATTTTTTAATTTTTTGATAAGCAGAGATCAATTTATAAATAAGCACTATTATGCCAAAATGCAAATCAAGGAGAAGAGATAGCATGGAGCTGTATAAAAACAACAGAATAAGCAAAACAAGTTGTTGTGTTTGACATTGTGGTAGTGGTAATGATAACGGTTTAAAGTATTTTTCTTTTAGAAATGCATTAAAATAATATTTTTTTATTTTTTAAAAATTATTTTTGACATCAGCGCATCAAAATAATTTAAAAATATATAAAAAATTAATTTTAAATAAAAAACAAAATAAATTTAAATTTTAGTAGAATATAATTTTAACCGTATTACCAAACAAACTTTTAGTTACTAAACAAAGACAAGGATACAAATATGTATCAGTTCCAGAAAACAAAGGAGCAATCAAAACGTATACATCAGAGTAAGAAACATATTCAGATTCTCTGGACACGCCTTGCTTAGCCAAGACATCCGCCATAAAGTTGCCTTCGTAGCTTACATGACTAAAAAAGACACAATCCGAATCCTTGAAATATATCTCGAGATGCTGAGGAACAAGTTATCAAACTTTCATTGTCTATTGCCTGTTTTTCCCATCCATAATAAAAATTTAGCTCAATAATATTCCTCTTTAGAAGCAATTAACTCTAGTGCTTTATGTACTGCCATTATTGTAATTCTTTTTAATTATCGGATCAATATAGTGTTTTTTCAATATAATTAAGGGTCTTAAATTTGAGCACTGCATTATTAGAAAAATAGTGTGTATTTAATGAATTTATTATGTTGATTAGAAAAACCTATAGATTCATTCTGTCGGTAAAAAAAAAAAAAAAGTCTGATAGAACTATTTTTTATTATTATTACTTTATAACAAAGAATTCCGTCCATAAAAAAAATAAATACCAACAGAGACAAATAAAATTGCTGGCATAAATTCTGTTCATAATTCAAATATTAGGCAAAATATTGGTTTCCCTTGCTTTCGAAAATATTTTCTTCTATTTAAATCTCTCCCCTATTCCCTCTCACGTCTCTTCCTTTCCCTTCCTCTCCCTCTCTCCTATTCCTCCTCCATTATCTTTCTTTCCTATTTCTTCATTCTCTTAATTCTTTTCTTTATTAATTCATTCTTAATTCTCTTCATCTACCAACCAACAATATTACTTTAGAAGAACAACTTTTTGTCTCTTCTTTCTTACGTTTTCTCTTTATAATTTCTTGATAAATAATTCTTTTTGCATGTAGATAATATTATGGTTGATTATTTTGTTGACATTGTTAATTTTTTATTTTTTTTGTTTTTATGATAGTACTATGGTGTTTATAATCTTGTGTTTCATGGTGATAAAAAGTGATGGATTTGTGAATTTGAATTTTTTTTTTACATTGAATTTAAATGTAAGAAATAAAAATTCAGTAATAACAATACTGAAAAATAAATAAATATTTTTTAATTGTTTTTTGATTTTATAATTTTTTTATTTTCATTACCAATGGAATACCAACAAACAATTTTTTTACAAAATTTATCTATAAAAAGAATCCATCGATAAAAAAACTTATTTACACTAAAAATACCTACGAAAATTTTTGTGAATAAAATATTACTGATAGAAATATATTGTTTATCAACAGAAAACTTCCATAGGTAAACACTTTTGTTTTTGTAATGCTAATAATCTCGTGGTTATAAAACTTCAGCCCAAGTAAACCATTTAAACTATACATGATCATTGTTTAAGTAGAGATAAAAAAAAAAGAAAAAAAAAAGGTAGAAATCAAATAATATTAATGTACATTTTAACAAAAATTGACAGGCATGTAATTAGCAATATTATGAATTATCACATTAATTATAAGAGGGAAGTCAAGTATTATGTAAGCCATTGATTGTAAGTTGGTATTAGCAAATGCAGGCTCATCCAGCAAATGGTAAATTTGATGGCAAAAATATTGTATGAGACGTTGCCACATCATGAGGAAAAGGAAAAACAGGTAGTGTGCTATATAGCTAGGGTTCACCATCAGATAATTTTATACTTTTATAAGGGGGCATAGATGTGGTGCAGATGCATTGAATTGAAATTAACCCATAAACGGTCCCCCTTTCAACCCACAAAATTAACTACGTGATTTTGACTCTAATGGCAAAGAAGAGCTTTGCGGGTTGTCGTTGTTTTTTAGGGTTAGCAAATGTGGGTCTTCAAAGGCATGTTGTTGGGTGCAATCCATCAAAGGTACTTCCATTAAATTCAAAACATGAAATTTGTAAATGTGGCTCAGCTCAAGTAGTCTATAATTAAGAAAGATCTTCTTAATGATAATGCCCAAGATACACCGTGAGAGGGAGAGAGAGAGAGGGAGAGAGGGAGAGGGAGGGGACAGTGACTTGTCCTGGGATGGCCTAGAAAAGGTGGAATTATGAAGAATAAGTGAGACAGTTGAGGTTGAGAATAATTGCAAAACGAGTCAAGCATGCACGAATAAAGCAGACTGTTTTCGCAGAAAGAGATCCAAAACAATTACTATTTCAGCTAATACACATGAAAATCTATAGATACACAGAAATCTGTTACCCCTCCATGGAAACAAAAATAGCAAAGAATCATAAGAAACAAACTCTTTTTAGCTTTACAACGATTATTCAAAGGAGTGAAGAAAGAAAGAAATAAATCCCTTATTTTGTATATATCTTTTTAAGTAATAGTTGGCTTTTAGAAAAAAAAATTAAAATAAAGAATAGAAATTAATGACCTATTTGTCAATTAATAAACACATAGAAATTTAGCAAATTGATTTTAATATATAAATACGAATATTGAAGAAGCTTTCCTATTTAATAGATTGCAAACTACCTGAGCTAGAGCATTTCTAGTAGAGAACAAGCTTGACGGATTACGATCACAACTCAAATTTTGATTCTAATATTTCTTGACAAATGATGTGCTCTCCGTTTTATAAACCAGCTAGACCCAAATTTGTGCGAAGTTATCGGTGGTAAGAAGAAAATAGTTCCTTAAAATGCCTAAACCAGTAACAACTTTGAACGAGGATACATGTTTTGATAATTGCATTTTGATACAGTCTCGGATTTCCTTGTCTATTCCTTAATTAGGCTAAAATTAATTTACTTCAAATTCTCTAAGCTACGTTATATTTTTAATATAACTGACAATTACGTCAAACTTAGTGCAAGTTATAAAGAGTTGGTATTAGTTATATGTTAGGCATTGATTTTAGAATTGAATTAGATTCTTGCCCACATTACTTCCGGGTTGGATAAATTTTTTTTAACTTTTAAAAACATATAAAGGTATTAGGAAGTAAGAAATTTGATGCTCACTAGATAAAACAGTTTTAAAATATTAAAATGCTGGCATATTGAATGATATATTTATTTAAAATAATATTGAAATGATGACATATTAGATCGATCTGAACCAAATAAGGTTAACCTATGAAAGTTGTGATAACCCTCATGAACCCAAATTGAAATAAAATTGGGAGACCAATTCTAATTAACCAAATATTGAAGGCCATATAATGAAAAAAAAATTCAAAAGAAAAAAGTTACACGAGTAAACCTAAATTGGTGGTTCGTTCTACGTCATGGGTTAGACCAAATTGTTTCTAAAATAAACGAAAGTATGCTCAGACAATGGTAGTGTTTTCAAATAAGCAAGAAAAATTTGAGACTCAAGTCATTGATCTGGCTGGATCCAATAAGCCCAATTAATTTAGTAATATGATAAATAAATAAAAAACAATGACAATAGATAAATCAAACAAAAGAAATATCAATAATCAACTATAAAAAATGAATCACCAATATCTTACCTAGAAGAAGAAGAAGAAAGAAAATATTCATTGGAGACTCATTGTTGCTCTATCTTAGACACTAACCCACTAGCATAAAGAGATCACTGAGATGATTGTAATGCCACTGTAAAAAGTTGTATGACAACACCGAAAGAGGTCGCATGTGCTACCTAAGCAACAACTCCGAAATCAAACCTAACAAAATATCATAAAGTGAGCATACCATACTTATATTTAAACGATTAATTTAATTTAATTAAAAAAATTATTTTAAAAAAATCTAAATTAAAAAAAATAGTGAAAATCCTATGAGAAAATTAAAGAAAATAGCGAAGCTCAATATCCAATTCAATCAAATTCTGAAGGATGAAATTAAAAAAAAATAGACTTAATTAAAAAAGAAAAAAAATGAAACAGGGTGAATCTCATAAACCTAGGTTAATCTCCCTAAATTACATGTTAAATATTAGATTCGGGCTGAATCAAGAAGCTCAATTCAATGTTGAAGGATTAAATTGGATTAAAAGGAATATCAATTTTAAAAAAATTCCAATGTAAAAAGAAAATAGCAATAAAAAATGGACGATGAAATTATAAAAAAAATAAATTTAAAAATGATCTCAAATAAAATAAATAACAATTAAAAGAATAGAGACTTAATCTGATAGATTAAAAAAATTAGAGGATGAAATTAAAAGTAAATTTAAATTCTATAAAATAATTCAAATAAAAAAAATAACAATTGAAATAATAGGAACTAGATTTGAAAGCAAAAATAAATTGAAGAGCTAGCATGAAATTTTGAAAGGTTAGGCGCAAAAATCTATGGGAATTTTTGAGGTTTCGTGTTTTGCTAACATGGTTCTAGACCTTCACTTCTATCTAGTTTCAACCTTTGTTTTCTCTGTCTTGATAGTCTAATTAGCTTAGATTAGAGCTATTTGATGTCATTAGAGCGGTCTTTTTGGTTCTTGCTCTAGATTTGTACACTAACTTTTTATCTCCTGTCTACTTTGGTTATAATGTATTGCTTATATAAAGAAAAAAACATGGGTGACCCTATCAAAAACCATGATTAACCCGCGACCAAGGTTGTCTCAATGAGAACCTAGTTAAGACCTGGTTATTAATCCATTGACTTTTTTTGAATTTTTTTTACAAAACGATCTCATTTAAAAAAATTGCATTAAC
Organism: Populus simonii; assembly: GCA_007827005.2. Classification (NCBI taxonomy): domain Eukaryota; kingdom Viridiplantae; phylum Streptophyta; class Magnoliopsida; order Malpighiales; family Salicaceae; genus Populus; species Populus simonii. Next base: position 21,036,195 of record CM017469.2, read on the forward strand.
TTAGGTCCACTCAAGTTGACTATCTTGACTCATGACTCGAGTTGGGTTTTATAACTTTAAGGTTAAGTAGACATGCAATTTAGATGAACAAAATTAATGAACCAGAATTATGCAATGTTTAATAATTTAAGGAGCCAATTAAGAAAAAAAATTAGTTTGGTGTACTAGTTTAGAATAGGTTGAAAAAGAGGAAACTAATTTTGAGGTTGTTTTATTTTCTTCATACAAAGATTACGAAAAGAATGCAATTTTGAAAATACCAAAATAGATAATGATCATCATAAATTTAAATTAATAGGATTATATATATATATATATATATATATATATATATATATATATATATATATATATATATATATATATGTTCAAAAGCAGGATCTAGTGAAAAACTTCAAAGAGTAGGTTTAATGATTAAGAAAGTTTGTTACCTTACTAGTACTTCACTTTTTATTATAAAAAATTAGAGATTAATTCCAAAAAGATTTATTAAATTACTTTGAATGAGAGGGTGTCTTTAAAATCAAATCGACGATAATATTTTTATTATTAAATTAAAAAAAGCTTTAGTATAAGATAATATTTATCATAAATCCAATCATAAAGAGAATTTAAATTTGGCATAAAAATGATATGAGAATATTAGAACATGAAAAACAATAAAATAAAAACAAAAAGAATGTCAAGTATTAAAAAAAAGAAAGAGGAAGAGAAAGGGTGTACTTGTAACAGGGCTAGATAGATAGATAGAGGAGAATGGCATGTACGTTCATTCGTGAAAATCTTGGGTAATATTTCTGAGGACCACTTTACATGCATCAGATATAAAAACAGCCAACAGCTATAAAGAACCAGCACCAGCCACCAGCTCCTTGTAGTCCTGTACCTGGTCCTGGAGAGAGAGAGAGAGAGAGAGAGAGAGAGAGTATGTATGTATGTACACAAAGCTGGATAAATACGTCTATCATCACTCTTCCTTCACAGATTCAACAAATATAACGTCATGTACATATGCAATCACAGAGGCACTGTCAGAATTATGCATTTTACCAGCGGAATATTCCGATGGTATTTAGTCGCTAATTTTATTGACACGACTATCGATGGGATTACATAAAGTTATTATTCAATGCAAAAATCATCTTTGAGTATTAATTTCTGTTTTCTCGGATAATACAGTCACTAATAAATTTATAAATAAAAAAAAACATTAAATAAAAAAAATTTATTAACATCATTCTATCAGTATTTTCATTAATAAAGATAAAATATTACCAATAAAATATATCATTTATAATTTCATCAATAATTTATTTTATTATAAACCACATAATGAACCTGTCAGGATTAAATAGTATTAATGATATTTCCAGTAATTTTTTTAAGCTCTTTAAAATATAGTGATAAAATTCATCATAATTTACCGATAAAATTTTTTCTATTAATATTTTATTTATATTTATTAATTTTGAGTTTGATTTTTTTACGTGTATGAGATATAGAGACGAAGATCTATACCTACAGAGAGAAGGTGAACCTTCATTATCGTCCATTCGTCTCAAGCAAATAATAATGGTGATACTTATAACTATATATATGGGATTGATTTCTTTTTAATTGTATTTTTTTTCTACAAATAATACCATGATAAGTATATATGCACGTGCAATAATTGATGGTGGTTGTTTTTTTTTTTTTTTTTTATGATAATCAAGACTTTAATTAATGACGCTAGTGCCGTTGAATAATTAATAACAAACTAGAAGAGAAGAATATAGAAGTCTATGAATACAAAAGATAAAAACTAGGCGTTGAAAAATTAACACGAGAGCTATACACTTCAATTCAGCACCTCATGTTCAAAAACCAATTTTGTTTTTTTATTGGAAAAGGAAGAAGAGAAGACGTACTTGGTTTTAGTGAGTAAATTAATTAATTAATTAACAAGATAATTATAATTAGTTGCAAAATTCTAAAAAATCAAATAAAATAGATATGTTCTTGGAATCTTGTTCAAATCAATTCGGTTGTAATGCATGGAGATTTTCAAGTACAAACAATTCACATGGTGTAACACTGATGTGTGCTTTTCTACTGCATGTCCAGTCTCCTTGACGAAGTCACTCCTTGAATTGATAACTGGCTTTATTGTTAGCATCCATCGTAATAATAACGAGAGAGAAACGTGCGACGTACAAGTGATAAGAAAGAAGAAAATAGTTGCCTTCGTGATTGAATTATACACTTCAATTGTGTTTGATACTGTAATAGTTTTTATAATTATTATTTAAAAAAAATTATTTTATAAAATATATTTTTAGTTGATGTTAGTTTGATATTTATGTATATTTGATTAAAACTGTGATTAAAATTGAGTTGAATAAAAAGTAGTTTAATGTGTTTATATAAGAACGCTCTTGAAATAATTGAGGTTATAAAATAATTTTAAAAAATATATATATTAATATTAATAGTTTTTAATTTAAGTATTGTAAATTTAACTATTGCTATTACATCATGAAATAAATAATATTTTTTATAAAATATTTTTTATTGTTCAATTAAACTATCTATAATTCTATCACGTATGAAATACATCCGACAATGACTACGGTTTTCTTGGTTTCTTAAGCGCCAACAATATTAGGTAAAATATAATTAGGAATAAAATTGGGATTGCGATCAAATTCTACAAATGCTACGTCATCAATAAAACACAATTAAAAATAAAACATAAAATTTAATTTTTTTTACTGGGTTGGACCCGGTTCAATGCATTTAGCTTTGGACCAGATCTGATCTGGCTGGAATGGTAGAGACATGCACCACTATTCACGTGAACAGTGGAGAGTGACTTCACTATTCACATGAACAGTGGAGACATGCTCCACTGTTCAAGTGAACAGTGGAGTCACTTTCCACTATACACTTAAGTGAACAGTAGAAAGTGAATTATACTGTTAACTTAAGTGCATAGTAGAGCTCTCCACAACTGAAAGCTAGCAGCATTGTGTTGCTTTAAGTGATCTTGTGTTTTCAATGCAAAAATTAATGGAACCCATGAATAATGAATTAAGTTTTATTAGTTATCAAACATTTATTTCTCGTGGTTGATATTAAAAACAGAAGCAATCATGAAAACAAACAGAATCAATTTTATTCTTATATATTCATCAATGTTTCGGTTTCTACTTGCACATTTTCAAATTTTGCAACGTTACCATTAAAATCTCACTTTTGTTTTTTTTAGTTTTGTGGGTTTTTTAGTGTTTTTGTGAGATATTATAGATGTACGGGTTTGAGAAGGAAAAAAAATGATTTATTTGGTGGGTAAAATTGAAACTTCAACTAGTACAAGTCTTAAAAGCTACAGGGGCAAATTTTAAACTATGAGAAAAGAAGGGGAACATTGACAAATCCATGAGAACGAAAATATAGTATGAACTTGAAAATTGTATAAGAGAGATACAATTTATCTCTAGAATATTGTGAAGAGATTATGTACATTGTTTGTATTGATATGTCTTAGAATATAAAACTAGATAATTGGTCCATACTATGCTACGAGTTAAATTAGTTTTTTTTAACATAAAAAATATCTAGGTATTACTAATGTTTTTTCTAGTAAAAAAAATATTAAACCTTGTGGGGATCTGATCGACTTAACGGGTCAAATAACAATCTGGACGACTAGCAAAAATATAATTTGACTCAAAATAAATATTAAAGATGATATTTTTTAAATATTGAGATGACAACATATTAAATCGATTCGGGTCAACCTAATTTAACCTACCAATCTACATGAAAAGACATAGACCATGATATATAACCTCATAAAAATAAAATCAAAATAAATTATGAAGCCTGATTTCCAATAAACTTAATGTTAAATGGTGAAATTGAAAAAACATCAATTAAAAAAGGACCAAAAAAATGACTCTAGTAAACTCGAGTTAACCTGCCAAATCTGCGATCCAAGTTATGAGATCGAAATAATTCAATAGAAATTAAATTGAAACAAATTATAAAGTTCAATCCTAAATCAACCTAGTATTGAAAGATGAAATTGAAAAAAAAACATTGATTAAAAGGATAAAAAAAAAAACTAACTAGAGTTAATCCACCAAATTCGTGATCCAAGTCATGAGACGAGGATAACTTCATAGAAAACAAAATGAAACAAATAACAAAACCTAATTCCTAATTAACACAATCTTGAAGGATGATATTGAGAGAGAAAAAGTCAAATAGGAAAATGGAAAAAAGAACTTGATTCAACTTATCAATTAACTCTTCAAACCAGCGATCCAGATCATGAGACTAGAATAACCTTATAAAAAATAAATTGAAAAATAATTATGAAATTCAATCCCTAATAAACATAATGTTGAAGGATGAAATTGAAATTGTAAAATATATTAAAAAAATAACAAAAGAAAACAACTTGAGTCAATTTGAATTAACCTGCAACTCAAATCATGAGACGAGAATAACCTAATAGAAAGTAAATCAAAACAAATCAAGAAATCTAATTCCCTATCAACCCAATGTTTAATGATGAAATTTTTTTTAAAAAAAAGTCAATTAGAAAAGAAAACAAAACTCGAGTCTATCGAGTTAACAAGTCAAATATGCAGTTTAGGTCATGAAACTGAAATAACTTCATAAAAAATAAATTGAAAAAAATTATAAATTCTAATTTCCAATAAATTTAATGTTGAAAGATGAATTTGAAATAAAAAAAAATTAAAAAGAAAAACAAAGAAAAAAGAAAAAAATAAATAAAAATATTATTTTAATAAATAGTGTTATATACGGAGGGGTACAATGAAAACCCTCCTTCTTTAATTTTTTGTTAATTTTCATTTGTTTTAAGTCCAAAATTAATATTTGATTAAGGTTTATTTTTCTTCAGCTAGTCATTATCCTCCTTGGTGCTTGCAAGTTGCATTTAATGTTATTTTCAATGTATGTAATTATAAGCTTCCTGCTGTTGATTTTCAACATGTAATTAATCAGATATATAGTCTTGCCAAGTAAGGATTTTTTAGAGATATTGAAATAGTATCCTAGCTAGGTTTAGCTTTTATTCTGTTTTATTTTTCATGACTAAGATTACATGTCTTTTATTTTGTTGTAAGTTTCGTGATTTTGCAGACTATTTATATTTTTCTATTATGTCATGTTTTCAGTGGCTATAATTAATATGTGCTTATAAATCATTCGTATTTCATTAAAAAAAAAAAAAAAACTTGAGTATATAAAAGCATTTCAGAACCTGCAAGTGATGTTTTGTTAAGAGTTCTAGAGATCTTATTCCTTATGTTAAAATACATTTTTTTTCTTAATACAAATGAATTATGGAACATTACTTAAATTAAAAATTGAATAATAATAGAAAATCAATTTTCTTTTTCTAGTTTTTTTTCACCAATTAAAAATTGAAAAACATGTTCAGAATTCTTTTTCATTAGAAGTGCATCAACATTATAACTATTTTTCATAAAACAATGAAACCATAATTAAAAGGCCTCTCCAAAAATTTAGGTGTTTCTCCGGTTGACAATCCAGGACAAAGTTAGAACAAGAGCTTTTCTCCATGACCAGAATGTTTTGCCTGCCACACAAGCTTCGTGCGTCTTTTGCAGCTCATATTTGAAAACTTCAGAGCACCTTTTTATTCACTGTAACTTTTTTAGGAGTGTTTATATGAAAGTTTTGGATTGATGGGGTATCCAATGTTGTTTACCGAGCATACTTGACTCGCTGCTTCTGCAGTGATCCGGAATGGTGCAAGTCAAATTTCAAACATTAGCTTGAAGACTAATCTTCAGTAGTACTACTTGGATAATTTGGTTATTAAGGAACAAAATTGTTTTTAAAAAGGGAACTATAAGCTTTTTTTATTGTTTCTCCTTCATCCTTCATCGGATTGCTATTTCGTTGTATACTCTAAATTCAAATTTCACTTATATAAAAAATGACCTCTTAAGATCACCTAATGATATCAAATTGTGGTGTAATAGAAAATCTTGGGAAGTCTCTTTGTTTTTTGTTGTATCAGATCGGTTTTTTTTTTCTTTCTAAGTCTGTTTTTTTTTTTTTTTTTATCATGTCCTTGTATTTTGCTTTAGCTATTGGTTTTATGGCCTTTTCAATATACTCCCAATGATTATTAAAAAAAAAACAAATCAAACCATAATTTCCAATAATCATCTTAATATTTGTATTTGTGATAATCTAATTCTAAAATATTTATTTTAATTTATTCAAATTAAAAATTTATACTTTATTAACTCAAAAAAGTGAATCTTTCATATTATATTTTCAATAAAAGTAAATTTATGATGCTGACACTAACCAAATATAAAAATATTAAAAAACAATTTTAATATTTTATATTGCTAAAAATGCATGAATAAAAAAAGAATTTTATTTTCCTTCATTTTAGCTTTTATTATTTGAAAATAGTAAAAACTAGAAGAAGAAAAATATGAAGGACCTCAAAAATATATTTTCATACTCTAGATGAGAAAATATTATATTCGAAAAAGAAGTTCCAATTTGATAGAAAATTAAAGTATTACTAAGTTTGTACAACATATTTTTTAGAATCTCCATAGTTTTTCTTTTGCAAGCTTTTTATTATTTTCCATACAAAGATGGTGAGAATTATACAATATTCTTCTTTTACATACAAGCACTTTTAGTAAAGTGAAATATTAAAATTATTTCTTAACATTTTTTTTATTTGGTTAGTGTGATGATTTTTTTAATTAGAAATATAAATATTTCTTTCCATTAATAAGTATAATATTTTTTATGATAATTTTAAATTTGATTGTTTTTTTGGGAAATAAAGATATCATTTAATCGGTTTATGTACATTATTAATGAGATAGAATCTATTTCTAGATAATCTTAAAAAAACATCTCCAGCTAAATGAATTTATGCATTAAAATGAATTTAATATATTTTCCAAGTACTAATCTCAAAATTTAAATTAAAAAGCTAAAAAAAAGAAGAAATCAAGCTCCTTTAATCATTAAATCAATCTCTTAATTAACATTACATAGAACTATATATCTCTTGAAGTTAACTTGTCCTGGTAGCTCAAAATTCACTAGAGGTTTTCACTCTCCCATTAATTGATCCTAACAAACTTACGAAACTCGGACCACAAAAATGATCCTCACAGACTAATAATTAACATTTGAACTGCATTGCTTGTCGAGAAAACCTTCATCTTAGGTACTAAAGTCGCAAAAAAAAATAAAAATAAAATAAAAAAGAAAGGAAAAGCTCAATCATATGAGAGAGAGAGAGAGAGAGAGAGAGAGAGAGATTTTTGTAACCTAAAATAATCCTAAAAAACTTCTGTTTGTAACCTTTGATTAATTTGGCTATATATAGATTCGTTTGGAACTAAATATAGTCGTAAAAAACTAGGAACTATATATTATTGATGACTCCCCCCCATGTTTTAATTACCCCCTCTCATAATATTTATATGGAGTCAATGATTAGTTTACAGTTGTAAAAAAAACCTTATTATTACCATAATTATTTCTGTCACTTCGTTGAAAGTAGGGGATGAAAACATAATTATCAAGGATCTTAGGAGGTGTTCAGGAACTTTCCAAAACAAACCAAGAACTTGTGAAAGCAAGCCAAGATGGTACTTTGAGAAGCCGAAGCACTCTCATCTGACCAGAACTTGTGACCATGTCAGCCTTCACTTTCAGATGGGTCAGCCCCACTTGTCCAGTGATCACACCACAACTCCTCCTCTTCCTTTATAGGCCCACCCTCCTCACATCCCACATACAAACCCCCTCCTCCTCCCCCCCTCCAGATCTTCCTCTCCGTCTCTGGAGTGCCTCTTTGAAGTTGAACCCTCCTCCCTTCCTTTTTCTTGTTAAATCTCCTCAACACCAGCCCTAAAACTATTATATATATAGTTCAGTGATTCATGGATAAGGTTGAAAGAGAGACTCATGACTTTATGAATGTGGAATCCTTCTCTCAGCTTCCATTCATCCGCCCCGCACCCGTCAAAGAAAAGGGCATTCGCCTCTTCGGCATAGAATTCGGCAGCAACAACGACAGTCCAGCAGCTGACGAGTCTGAGTCAGCCGAAACTAATGAAGACACCGTAAAAGAAAGCGAGAGTAGTGACAACAACCGAAGATTTGAATGCCATTACTGTTGCAGAAACTTCCCTACTTCTCAAGCCTTAGGTGGCCACCAAAACGCGCACAAAAGAGAGCGTCAGCACGCGAAACGTGCCCACCTCCAGTCGGCCATGGCTCACAACAGCCTTACAGATGCACACTATTATGGCCTTGTAAACTACAGGATAGATTCAACTCCGAGCTCAGCCATGACTTATCCTTCATGGAATAGCCACTCTAACACTAGCAGGTTTTACGGCAGTCATGGCTCCTATTCACAACAACCTATCAATGGAAGTCCATTAGGCTTGTGGCGGATCCCGGCTGTTCATGGTGGTGGTACTTTCCATCATAGTGACCGTTCGATGCATCATCCATTACCATTATTTGCAGGTGAGGAATTGAAACCCTCACCGGCCGGTACTGGTTCAAGCTCGCAAGGGCGGTATGGATATGATTCCAAGCGGAGCGCGCAAGACCATGTTAGTTTAGATCTTCATCTGTAATTTGATAAGTAGGATAAAAGAGAGAACCTGAGATTTTTCCTAAGATGGTCATCAAAGCTTTTAATGTAAAAAATGAGGCAATTCTTCTATGGAAAGACTCATGACCACTAGTGTAATCTTGAGGCAATTCTTCTACCTTCTTCTAACTTTGTATTAATTTCTTTTGTAAATGAAATGATTTACGTACGTGCTCTTGAATCGAACCCAAAAACACAAGAATAATAAATATCACAACATGAGCTGAGGTTTGCGCAGGACTAGATAGGTTCCTTGATGCTTTCTAATGGTAGCTAGTTTATTAGTATTCATGTATCGTTTTGGAAACATTCTCCAGCTGATTTTAAAAGCTAAAATTCATTGATTTAGTCATTGAAAGTAAGAGAACCATCTTCAAAATTCTTACCTAGCAGTGCAAATATAAGGCTCTTTTTCATTGTTAAGTGTGATTGGAGGTTCACACAGTACCCTAGCCTGAACAAACCTTGTTCCGTGCAATCTCAGTCTTTCTTCAGAATTGGTCACACGTGTGAGGAATATACATACATATATATTCAAAACTGGGTATCTGTAGTGAGTGCATGAAACATCTGTGGATAAACACGTGTGTGTATATCTATTTGTTGTCTAGACATGTGGGAGTGAGGAGAGAGGTTGGTTCGATACAGTGCAAGAGTGCTTTAACAGTGATGAGGGAAATCAGGTGATAAGGTTTTGATGTCTCTTCTGCACAACTTGCTGAAAGAAAATGATATTTCCATGGCATTTTCAAGGAGCATATCTATAGCTCGCCAAACTCCAATGCAATTTCTCCTCTTGTTTTCCTTTCCTTTTTTTTTAATTCACCATGTGTTTGATGTTTCAATAAATATGTGTGTCTGGGAGAGGGAGAGAGAGAGAGAGATTTTTATTTTTATTTTTTATGTATGTGTATGTGCCTATCAAACTTTAAATGATCGATGCTCATGTCTGCCTAAAGATTTGAGTGGATCCTCCTCTAACGAGACTTGAAGCTAAGGAAACAAAGGTGGCAGTTTTAAGACCACAGATAAATTGTTCTAGAGGAGCAGCAAAATCCCCAAAATCTTCACCATCCTAGACTGAGATCGCATATGTTTTGTACAGTGGAATCTCGGTCATTGAGCGATAGATTAAGATTAAATGTCTATGATATTATATTGAACATGCACATGATGATTATTGGGGAGGCAGAATGAAGAAATGAAATCATTTGATTTATAAAATGACACGATCCAGCCATTATTAAAGTCAAATCTAGTGTGATGTTATATTTATCGGAATTTGTCCATACCAGTGTATTATAATTTTACGTAGATGCAAGGTAGAGAGAAGTAGAGCAAATTAATGTAGGACATGGTTCACTCTTCTTTAACTGTTGCAGGGGACACAATTTTCAGTGTTCTGAGATATTAGTACCAAAGCTTGCATGGCTTTTAAAATGGAAAAACCAACCCTTAGAAAAGCATGTGTCCTTATGTGCTTCAGGAGACTTAAAGCAGCATATGAACATGGTAGTTAGACTGCCTATCTTTATTTTTCTTACCTTTTTATGTGTACCTTAGTTTTTATGTCTGCAACAGGGAGGGAAAAGTTAGGTGGGTTAGTTTGAGTAAGTTGAGTCACGGCAATTTGAGAGAGACTCTGAGGGAATTCTTATTTGTCGACAGTAACATAGTCTTATATAGCTTTTTGGCTGTGGTAATCGAGCAATTGTTGTACAGCATTTTGTATCTTCTCCTTGTCTCAACTTTACTCTGGAAGCACAAAAAATTTAGACGGGGGTTCTTAGATATTATTTAACACATGATTCAGTGAATTGGCAACATACTACAAAAGAAAGCAATGCACTAATTAATCGAATCCAAGAAGAAGGATGTTAGGATTTGGTATTTGTCTCGTACAATTAGCTAGTACAGTTCAGATTCTTTTGTAATTCCGACATATTTTAATAAAATTTTTGAGAAAAATTAAAAAATATTCAAAAAATAACATGGTTTGAATACAACTATTATTGAAAATAACAGTTGTTTCAAAACTTATTTCTCAATCAGATTAATTAACAACAATAAAAATTAATCTAAATTTTTATAAAGATTAATGGTCAAGAACTTGAATTCAAGATCTAATGACCAAGAAAAAATGGGTCATCAAAAACACACTGGAGCTCTTTTTTTTTTACACATTTAGTATTGTTAGAAAGATCTCAACAAGAAAATTCAAACCACACCTTAAAAAACCACCAAACATGGTTATAATTTGTTAAGGGCTTTGTTCGGGTTAATTTAAGATTAATTATGACCTTGTTTAGTGATTTTTCAAGATCTAGTTAGAATTGTCTCATCGAAATCTGTTTAACGATACAAAATGTGTCAAAAACGAATCACTGATGTGTTCCGGTGACCTATTTTTTCTTTCTTCATTTCTCTCTCCTGCCAAAACACCTTATCTATTTATTAATTAGATCTTAAATCTTATCTTTTAGTGATTTAATCTTCATAAAATTTTAAGTTAACTTTTGATAAGGTTAATTATTTTGCAAAACAAAAAACATCATTACACAATTGTTATTCTCAATAGCAATATTAAAAAACACGGTTGTTTTAAATTGTTATTCTCAATAAGAGTTGTTTACATAATCGATATTGAAAAACATGGTTGTATTCAAAATATGCTATTTACTTTTCCAACCTATGTTATTCTCTCAAAATTTTTTACCAAACTATGGCATTTTTCAACAAAAATCCTAAAGTTCAGTGTTTCGAAATGTCTGGTGAAATTGGAGACAATTAAAACCTGACATGTTGTGCAGAAATCTAGCTAGGGTTCTATTCGAAAGAACTGGCATGCTTCCCACCATGCTTTAAATATTGTTAATGCCAGTAGTTAAACCTATTTGCTGATAGATTTTCTGGTTTATACAAAGGGGAAAACATCTTTACTTTGCAAGTTCAAGCAAATTATATGTCTACAAACAGTGCAGGAAGGAGAAACACGCCCAAAAAACTGTGGAAACAGTAAAACAATTATATAATCTCTATGATTCTCATAAAGAAAAAAAAAGTAGAAAAAATATTTAGCTAGAAAGGGTACTTCAAAGAAAGAAACATCTTTTACTTTGCATCATATCTCCTTGAATTAAAATTGAAAGTTATATCTAGCTGGGGAATCTAGGTGAAACATAATTACTAATTCACTGAAGTTAATTGCCTTTCAATAATGTCTTCATTAGAATGCTTTTCACTTAATAGACCCTAGCTAGAAAGGGTACTTCAAGGATTCATATCCCAAAACAGTACTGTAAAAAAAATCGTTATTGCCATATTAAGTTATTAACGGTCACATTAGTCCTGTTTGTACAACAAAGAAAGACTCAATTATTATTATTATTATTATTTTATTAACATGGTTAACCAGCTTACGCATATTTCGATTAATTCTACTAGTTCTGAAATTTATAAAACTCGAACTAGTAATTTCCAGAACAAAAACACAGATGTAACCAACTAAACTATACCCTCAAAATTTAAAAAAACTCAATAATTACAACAATACAAGAGAAGCATTCAATGTGAAATAACTCATAAAGCTGTCATCTACAACCCAATTATTGTACTGGACATGATTTCAATGTGGCACACTTTCAAAACACTAGAACACCAGACTTTAACCGTGGCATCCGACACTTGGGCACAATAATTTGCTTTGTGTTCGCAACAAAGTGCCAAAAATGCCTCACGCAAGTAATGAGAACTCCACTTGCCTTAGTACTAATTAATAAAAAACACCTCCCAATCAAAAACCCTTGCAATGATTAATTTATTTTGATTAAAAATTCTAATTAATCCATCAACTGAAGGGAAGATATGATGCAGACTTGTAGCCATTGACCATTCTCCGAAGTAAGTGGACGTGGGAGGAAGTAGGACTCAGAATCGTGTAAGATATGATGCTGCCTTGAATAAAAATCCCTGGCTAATTAAGAGATGTCTCCAAAGGCTTTTTATCCGTAGATCGACAGTAAAAAGTCTACGAAGTAATATTTTAATAGACCAGACATAGGAAAGACACCGACTATTTATAGCAACCTTAGGAATTTGTTAAAAAAAAACTATGTAATTTCAACAAATACTATGAAATGGAAGAACAAATTCAACATCAGTTAGGTTGAGGACCTGTTCTCAAACTACATTGAGAAATTCTCACTCCAGAGCTTTTTACCGAATATTGTCATAAAGGACGACCATGGAGGTGAGGTGACAAGCCCTTGTTTCCATTTATACTGTGTATCTATTCCAGCTGTCGAACAAAGTACCAAAATATTTACTCCTTTTAAATCGCCAGAGCTGCAGTGAACTTGTACTGTAAGCTAAAAAGAGCCCTCTCTGTAATTTTCAAGAAAGGAAATTTACCCCATGGCCATTCAAAATGGATCTAGCATTGTTGCTGGATCTAAATAGATAGTACCCTTGGAAATATCAGCCCTCAGGTTAAGGACAAATAGGAACCCTGTTGAGGCGTTCAGTTCATTGTGTGGTTGCGAGCTAGGATCTAAAGGGCAATAACGAGAATAACGCGTTTGCCAAGTTTTGTCCAAATATTGATGATAGGAAATAAGTACATTGCAACTCAGCAATAATCCAGTAAATGGAAGGAAACCCATCAAATTCTTCTTTCACTAAGGTAATTTGGTTTGTGGACCCTAGAAAACCTTTGCAAGAGACATTTCAATCCTCCCGGACTATAAGCTATATGCAAATTTACTGAACAGTTGGAAAATTTAGGGTTCCCATCCAGCCCAAAAGAACGAGAAAAAAGAGAAGGAAAATTGCCAAATTGTTAACATCAACCAGCTATCCAGGGGGTCCACGAGTAAATGCATCTAGGAGAAGGCATGTGATGAGGAAGATGATATAAAGAAGCACAATAAAGACTTGTGAATATTTCATGTATTATCATTAGGACCACTTCCACTCACTTCTTCTCCTGTTTCATGTATATAAGAGAAGCACCAGTGGAATTTAAGAAACAGTGGTCCACAACCCTATAAAAGTCGCGAACGAGGTTGACAGTCTATACACTAGTCTCTTGCTAACCTGCGCCTGGTACGGTGCAAAACTTTTCAAAGAAAAGAAAATAATTTTCTATAAAATATTTGATAACGTGGTTGTTATTATTTAAAAATATATTAAAATAATATTTTTTATTTTTTTAAAATTAATTTTAATATTTATACATTAAAATAATCTGAAAAAACTAAAAAAATATTAATTTAAAATAAAAAAATTTAATTTAATTTAATTTTTTCAAAAATATTTAATAAGATGAAAATATTTGAAAAGAAAAGAAAGTCTTACTTTAAATTTATACATGTCAAAAAAACAAAATTGAAACAAGTATAATTTCAAAAAAAACTTTCTTTAAATTTACACATATCAAAAAAACAAAATTGAAACAAGTACAATTTCAAAAAGACTATTGATTTTATGGCTTTTTTAACATACTCTCAATATGATTATATATATATATATATATATATATATATATATATATATATATCTCGAATAGTGTAACCTCGAAAATAAAATAAAAAACACTCAAAAAATATTTAAAAAATGGTGAACGTTACACAGTTGAAAATAGCTCAACCTTCATTCTAAATATTTTTGTAAGAGTTACGTTGTTCCTAGTAGCGTAACCTTCAAAGATAATATCAACTCATGATTCTTTGATGGACACATCCTTTACAAGAAGGCTATATATAGGAGTATTGCTCGGCTGAGCAATGTGGACAACCATTTGTGAAAACAATACTAAATCAAGGAAGAAAGTTTAGAATCATGCAATTAATCTAACTTGCAGTAGATTCTCAACGATTAATTAGCGAAATAATGATTGTGATGGCGATATTATTAGTAAGAAAATAATATTTAAATGAAACCATGTTTTTTAATACTCAATAAATAATGAAATAAAAAAAATACAATGGTAATTAATAAGGCCTTGATGGAGCAGTGGTGATGGTTGCTGTGAACGTAAATGCGGTGGACGGTATATGAGAAAATGAGAGGGTGGCAACTATTGAAATGGTTGAAAAATAATGCACTTATATAAAATTATGAGTTGATTGTTTTTTTATATAATAATTGAGAGAAAATATCATTAAAGCTAGTGCTGGTAAATAATTATACTACCAGAAAATTGTTAAATATCAATGGAAATACTGACAAAAAAATATCATCAGTAAATTATGATAATATTTATTGACAAAACATCACGTTGTTATTGTCATCGGGTATTCATCGATAGAAAAAGTTATGTCAGTGAATAAAAAGGGAATTACTGGTGAAATTCAAAGAATAAAAAAATTAAATAAGTATTCTCTCATTAATTCTATCGGCAAATCTGACGTGTCAATATTGCCGATGGAATTATTTATAAAAAATTATCGTTGTTAATTTTCATCGGTAATGTTTAAGTTATAACTTGTCACACAACCCCCCCTCTCTCACTCTCTCATTTCTTCTTTTTCTTTATTTTTCTTTCTTTAGAAAACAACACCCCTCTCATTTTGTCATAAATCAAGCTTTTATCATTACAAATTCGGCTACCCTAATACTCAGTCTATCAGTATCCCTGTTTTGGTTTAATTTTTTTTAAGATTTGCTATATCAAGTGCGCAAGCCTACCCATTTTTTATATTATTGTTTTTGACATTTTTGTGTAGTATATGTAGTTTATTTGTGTGGTTAATTACTTGTTTTATAGCTTTTTTCTATAGAAATTTGTTGTATGTGTGATTTGTACATGTTATGGTTTGTTTGAGATTTTAAAAAATTATATTTGTTTGTCATTTGATGAAATTGAGTTTGATTTTATAACTTAGGTGTTTTATAATGAAAGAAATAATAGGTTATTTAATGGGTACATTTCATATTTTGTCAATTTTATTGTTAAGTTGAAAATTTCGATAAATTTGGAGAAAATTGAATTTCTAGAGAAAATTAATTATTATTAAAGGGTACCATTAAAATAGATTAAATATGTTTGATTCAACCAATGATAACTAATTAATTAGGTACCGATAATTTATTTAGTTCACATTATTAATTAATACATGTTGTCATCAATATTCTATACAGGATTCATATAAGTAATGAATGATCATTCTTAGATGTATCGAGTTTTACCCAAAGGGTTACACAAGATGAATTATTGTAATGGGGTTGAGAGTTTTATTAATTATGCACTATCTAATCTAAAAAATATTATTGAGGGTGGTATTATATATCCATATAAGAAGTGTAAAAACAAAAAGTTCATTAATGTAGATGTTGTTACGATGCATCTTCTATATAAAAAAAAGGTTCATGAAAAAAAATATTTGTGTTGGTTTACACACGGAAAACCATATGGTAGAAAGGATGGTTGGATCAACTTCTATTTCTAGTAATGTGTATGAAGTTGTAGATGTTAATAGTAAACCTTATAAGAGTATAATGATGGATACAATGAGAATTAATTTGGGCTATGTAGGTAAATGTTCAAGTGTAGATGAAGAACCAAATGCAGATGCGATTAGCTTTCTTGAACTTTTGAAAGATTTCGACGAATCGTTTTATGATAGGTGCATAAATTATTGTTTGTTGCACATATATTCACTATCAAGTTGGATCATTAGCTGAGTGAAGCCAATTGTGATAGATACATTGAATGTGCGAAATGCATCTTACCTGAAAGGAATAGGTTGACAAAAAATATTTTATTTTGTTAAATCCATGATGAAACTCTTTGGCCTAGGATACTAGAAAATTGACATATGTCTAAATTTCTGCATGTTGCACTACCATGAAAATACAGATTTTACTAAGTGTAGAACCTGTAGGCATGCTCGATATAAACCTAAAACTGGTAGGGAAGGACTTTTGTCACACATAGAAAACTTAGATATTTTGTAATTGTTCTTAGGCTGCAAATGTTATTTATGTCTCTAAATATTATTGAGCACATGACATAATATCATTCACATTATGTGATGGATGGAGTCATGGTGCACCATTCCGATGGTGAAGCTTGAAAATAGTTTAATAGGGTGCATCCTCGGTTTTTAATGGAACCATGAAATGTACATCTTGGGTTATATACAAATAGATTCAATCCATTTGGATAATTTATTGCACCCTATATTTGTTGGCTAGTGACAAACACGGCTTACAACTTGTCATCGAAGATGTGTGTGAGGCTAGAGTCATGCATAATCTAGATGTCATACATACCAAAAAGAACGTGTTTGAAAGCATATTTAACACAGTGATTGACGTGAAAGGGAAGACAAAGGATAACATGAAGACTAGAATGAATATACTTTTGTTTTGTCACTATAAGAATATGGATTTGGTTTATAATAGGACACGGGTTGCAAAGCCTAAAGTCAGTTTTGCCTTAGACTTTCTTATCTACCAATGACTTAAAAGTTTGTGTTTTCCTTATATATATGCTTTGAACATATCTAGATTGATGAATTTAAAGGATGGAAGATTGTATAGAAAAAAAGAGTCATGATTGTCATGTCTTTATAACAAACTCATTCTATTTACATACAGAGATTTTTGTCAAAAAGGATATAGAATACACTCAAGAAGATCAGTCATTTTTTCAAAGATATATGCTTTAACAAGTTGCATACCAAACACATGGAGAAGCTTGAAAACATGAAAGGGAAGACAAAAGACAACATGAAGACTAGAATAAATATACCTTTATTTTTTCACTATAAGAATATGGATTTTGTTTATAATTGGACACGGGTCACAAAGATCAAAGTTAATTTTGCCTTGGACTTTCTTGTCTACCATTGGCTTAAAAGTTTGTGTTTTCTTTATAGATATGCTTTGAATATATCTAGAATGGTGAATTTGAAGGATGGAAGATTATATAGAAAACAAATCATGATTGTCATGTCTTTATACAAACTCATTTCATTTACTTATAGAGATTTATTGTAAAAAAGGATATAGGATGCACTCAAGAAAATCAATCACTTTTTCAAAGATATATGCTCTAACAAGTTGCATACCAAACACAGGGAGAAGCTTGAAATGAATATTGTCCAAAAAATCTTTAAATTTGAGATGATATTCCTTTCATTCTTCTTCGACTCGATGGAGCATCTACATATATATTTACCATTTAAGGAAAACGTTAGAGATTTAGTCCAATATAGATGAATATATCTATTGAAGAGGTGGGATTACATATCCATCCTAAGTAAATTTCTATTATCTTTTTTTAATAAAACATTCATTTATTCAATATTTGTCTAATTTCATACAGATACTTATTTAACCTTAAGAAAAAGTTAAAAACAAGGCGCATGTTGAGGCTTTGATATATGAGACTTATATTGTTGAAGAGATTTCAACATTTATCTCATAATAATTTGAGTCTCACTTAAGAAAAAGAATAAACCGTGTTCCAAGATATTACGATAATGGGGAAGTTCCTTCATGTGAGAATTTATCAATACTTCCCCATCTTGAACGACCTTTAAAAAAAAAAAACAGTGAGAGGAAGATACTTGACATAAATCAAATTTAGACATGCACATAATTCTTGCTATCCAATTTTTAATCCATGTTTTAATAATTTTTCAAAAATAAAAATAGAAATAAAAAATAAAGGTTTACATGTGGTGATAACATAGAGCATCAGGGCTAATATTAAAAAAGCAACATGTCAAGGAGATAATTACTGAATCATAAATAATTACTGCAATATAAAATATCATATATATATGATTTGATTCGTGCTGGTTATGGAAAATAATCACTATAATATAAAATACCATATATATAGGATTTGTTTGTGCTGGTTATAGAAGACAATCTCTGCAATGATTATTGCAATATTTCCTTAAATAACTGACACGACCAAAAGATTGATGTCTTTTCCCAAGTGCAGGAGTGTCGAAGTAATAAATAACGCGGCAAGACTGGTGTCGAACCTCAGGGAGGTTAATTGTATAAATTATAGATAATAACAACAATAACAACAAAAGCAATAATAATAAGTTTAAAGAGAGCTTTGAGATGTGATATTGATGTAAGGATTAAACAAGGATAAAAATAATTGTTAAGGTTAGAGGATCCACTAATGGTATTTCAAACAAGTATAATATAAACTCTTTTTATTACTCAACTGGAAACCACACACAAAGGAGGTTCCAATCGGATTATAAATTGTTAACATGATTACATTAGTTATCTTATTCGAATAATGCTAATACTTGTAAATGTTGTCAGGCATTCATGATTATAACTTATGTTAACAACAAATCAAGTTCCTTTCATAGCTCAGGTGTCGGTTATACCATACAGTATGAGCTATGAAAGTGCCAAGTATTTGTTGTACCAAGTGTTATACAACATAAATCTAGATTAACCATTTAACAAGCAAAGTATTAAAAGTGAACAAGATAACAAATATAAAGCATGTTAGTATCCAACATTAAAGTCCATGTTGAGTTTATATTATACTTATTCTTACACCATTAGTGTACCCTTTTCACCTTGACATAATTAACTTAGCTAAACATAATGAAAGAGAGAAACATAAATAAACAAGGAAAGGAAATGAAAAGCATAAGCAAGAGATTAATATAAGCACAACTTAAGCATTACAAAATATAAAGAGAGAGCAAGAGCATGATCTTGATCTGAACACCAAGATGCCTAAATACATGGCAAATGCCTCCTTTTATAGGCCAAAATTCAGAACTATTGATTTGTTGACTAATTGATGAATGGGTGGCCACATCTTGACTTGGTGACATTTCTTATCTTCTTGTCTGCCAAAAACGTTATTGATAACGTCATAATTTGAACAGACTTCAATCATGAAAGTTCTAGGAAATTGTCTCATCTTTCCAGGGTTAAAATTTGAGATCCTTTGGACTTCTAGAACTCGAGATATGGGCTGAACACTGAACAGTGTCTGGGCTGCAGGACAGATTCGGACTTCTTCATTGTTGCTACAATTTGGACTTGAAAACGGCCTTGTTAAATCTTGGGCTCCTCATAAACGTTGTAGGCCTATGTCTTACCTTTCCATCCATATAAAGTAGACCTAACTTCGAGATCTACAGCTCCAGATATGACCCGATTACCGAACAATGTTCCAGTTTGGACTGCACCAACATCTCTTTTCTAAATTTGGCCATCTCTTTGTCCTTTCAATTTCAGTACTTTAACTCATCAATCAATTCTTTCATTTATG
This sequence comes from Populus simonii, assembly GCA_007827005.2. Lineage (NCBI taxonomy): Eukaryota > Viridiplantae > Streptophyta > Magnoliopsida > Malpighiales > Salicaceae > Populus > Populus simonii. The sequence goes on from CM017469.2 coordinate 21,056,168, forward strand.
TGATAGGCCTGCATTTAAGATGGACATTTACCATAAATTAAAGGTATCTTATATTATTAGATATGTTATTATAAAACATGCTTTAGTTAAGGAGTTATTGATACTTCAAGTGCAAAATGATGATATAGATCCTAGATAAAAATGCACTTTTAAGTACTAATCAATAACACGTGTAGAGATTTTATATATAAGTGAATCTTCAGCCATACATAAAGGAGGGGAAAAAAATTATTTACGAGGAGATAATTTTGCACAATTGAAAGTAATTACATAGAAACCCTGAACCACAAAAAAAAAAAAACCTTAAAATCATAACCCTTTCTTCTCCCTCACCCTCCCCCCGGCTGGAATTTTTTTTCTCCTCCACACCGTAGCCCCATTTTCTTCATCCCTGGCCGCTCCCTTTCCCCTCAGCTGACCAAAACCTTCAGCCTTCCACCATCTCCTTCCCCCACAATACAGCCCCAACCATACTCTCCCCGCTGTCTGCCTCTTAATCTCCAAAATCAAAGCCAACTCTCCCCATTTTTCCAGCCAATCGCCTCCCAGACCCGCACACACTGCCTCCTCTCAATTTCCCTCTCCATCATCCTCTCCTTTCTCAGCCGACCCGCAGCCATCATAGACCAGACCAGCCACCAGCAAGAGCAAAGACGCAACACGTCCACAGACCCACCGCTGTCCCTTTCCCCAGCGGCGACACCCACAGCTCTGACCTCCAACACTCCTTCCACAACCACCAAATCGACCACCGAAGAAGGGAAGAACAACAAACCATAACTGAAAACAGACAAAGAAAAACAGATCCGAAAAGGAGAGAAGAAAAAAAAAGATAAAATCAACTATTTGCGGCCTTTTTTTGTGTTTTACAGGTCACCGCCGGCGAGGAAGGCAAGAGGGGAGGAAGCCACTCCAGATCCCCCAGCTGCCGGGAATTTCTTGCGGCAACGCTTGAACACACGCGCCGCCAATGGCGGTGGCGCGTGGAGGAGACGCGCAGCCACTGTTCCTGCTTTCCCAGAAGTGTTCCTCTGCAATTCCTAAATATTTGGGGGTCTATGTTTGCAATTTTTGAATTGTATATTATGTGTTTAGATTTGTTTTGAATTTATGTTATTTGTAATTATATATGGGTGTATGAGAAAAACATAATAAAAAGGGGATATGCGTGTGTTTTTGTTGTTTTTTATGTATGTTATTAAATTATAAAAATTAAAAAGATAAAAAAAATGAATTTATTGTTTTAATTTGGTGTATGGTCAAGTATATGAAGGACAAATAAAATCATATTATATTTCTTGTGAAAATATAAAAACATGTTTCTACATATATTCTGGGATTTAATAGTTGATTTATTAAAGCCTTAAGAATTTAATTAATATGTGGTTTCTTGACTTTAATTGCGATTAACTGTGATGTGTGTGTATTTTGCAAAGAAAATATAAAAGATGTTTTTTGTGTGTTGCATACGGCTAATATCTTAGCATGTTTTGAACATTCTTTTAAAAAATATTGAAAGTTTTGAAAATGTGTTTTCGAATGGATTTCTTAAACAAAACAAAAATTATTTTCTTACATTTCTGGATTTTACAACATGTTTGTAAAACTTCAAAGGGTATTGGCCAATATTCCAAAAAATAAAAAAAATTTATTTTGAGGGGAATTCATCTATTATTCACCGTTAATGTTTGGATAAAAAAATCCCTAAGGGATGAATATCCAAAATATTATTGGGAATAATTTGTTATTATTCACTGTTAATATTTGGATAAAGAAACCCTAAGTGGTAAATATCCAAAATAATTTTCTAGGAATAATAAGTCATCACACATCCTTGAAAGAAGCCTGAATTATAATTGAGGACATTTCAACTTTTGACTCCACGGTTTACGAGCAGTGAAAGTATGAAACACTAAGGCAGAAAGAGGTTTTTAAAGAGCTCTAAATTTCCTTAGATTTCTAGATCTTTATCCTCCCTACTTGTGATTTACGAGTCGCAAATTCTTAATACTAAGGGAAAAATGAGCTTTTAAAGCACATGGAATTTCCTTAGATTTCTATCTTAATAAATTTAATATGAATAAAACACAGATTTCAAGAGATCTGTATTGGTTCTCCTTGGTACTTTGTAGATATATCTAAGGATGTGAGCCACATTGACCAAGGGTTATTTCTTTTTAAACTTTCAACCCAAATCCATTTATCATAGCAAAACATATCCTAGGAAAACACCAACACCATAGCAATTATAAGGCAAACTAAACACCAAGCAGCTTACCTTAGGTAGGGCGTACTAGGGGTGCTAATACCTTCCCTTTACGCAACCAGTCCCTTGCCTTAGAATCTCTGAAAGACCAGTTAGGTTTCCTAGTGACCATAATACTAGGTGGTGACTCCCTTATTCATAATAAAATAAAAGACCCCGAAATCAATCGAGGATTGCCGCTCCGCCGCGAGGGTGCGGCAATAATCATGTGTTATTTAACTACGATGAATTGAGATCTTTTAGTAAATACAATATTAAAATGTTGCTATCTTTAAATAATTTCTTTTATACTTTCATATAAACTATAGATTAAGTAATTCCTTGTAGGCAACATAATTATTTTTTACTATCCCAATATTAACATGTTGTGATGTTACTGTATTTGCAGGTTAGATAGACAAGGAATACAATGCAAATATCGATAAAATGTCAAATACCAACAGAATTATCAACGACCATAATCCTTTATAGAGTTCTAAAAAGTTGGAAAAGATTACAGGACTTTGCCATTATTTTGTATTGATGGAATTACCAACGGACTTATTCCCTCGAAGAAATCTAAAGGTTTGGCAAAAAAAATTCAAGACTCTGCCATTGTTTTTTTATCGATAGAATTACCAACAGACTTAATCCCTCGGAGAGTTCTAGAGAGGTGGAAAAAAATTATAAGACCTTGCCTCTGTTTTATACCAATGAAATTACCGATTGATTAAATCTATTTGGGAGTTCCAGAGATTTGGAAAAAAATTACAAGACTTTGCCACTTAAAATTCAAATCATCAATGGAATTATCGACTGAAGAAAATGTCATCAAAAAGTTTTGGGGGCTTTTGGGAAAATTTTATGGGTTCTAAAAAACTTTCAGTGTTAATTACTAATAAAATTACTAATGGACTATAAAAATTCATAAATATTAAATTGTCCATCAATAATTCTATCAATAAGAAACCATATAAATAAAAAATCAGAATTCCTAATTCCAAAAGTAAAAAAAAAAAATTCTCTCTCCCTCTCTTCTCATTTCCCCTCGTCATCCTCTCTCCCTCATGTCTGTATGCTTCCCCTTCTTTTCCTCTCATCTCTTATGTCTTGTAGCTCAAAATCAAACTATTGAAGAGAGATTAACAAGTCTTCACTCTCCACTCCAAGTAAATTTTCCCCATGTCATCCTCCTACTTTTTTTATTTATTGACAAATCTCTTTTAACAAGTAATAAAGAGCCCCCCCCCCCCCCCCCTCTTTTGACTTAGGTTATATTTGTTTTTATTTTAAAAAACATTTTAACCAATTTGTTCAATGAGTTGAAGTTTTGAGGTACTTATAACAACTCATGATTCACACGTGCCGACACTATTTTGGTTGCCTCGAACAGGTTCTTAGTTATTCTTGCAATTTTTAGTCATCCCCAACCATAGTAAAGGTCGATTTTTAAACTAGCATAATCTTTTGGATTTTTTACAATTTTGAGATAAATTGTTAATTGTGATAGATTGATAATTTGTTGCGCTTGATGGCAAAAATCTAATAGAGAAAATTGGTATTTTGAATAGGTTAGGGTTAACTGTTGATTGACAGTGAAAATTAAATTAGAAGATTATTATTATTTGAAATTTGAAATTTTGATATTATTATTTTTGGTATAACTATTGAATTAATTGAGATTTGTTTTACGAGAATTGAAATATTGTTATGCTTATAGTTAATAACTTTATTGGTTAGGATGGAAGATTTAAATTGAAGATAACAATTATTATCTTGATAGTTGGTTTGTAAAACAAAATGTGAATTTATTATGCCTATAGATAGTTAATGATGAGAATTAGATTTATTTTGGTTTTGATAAGAAAATGATTTTTTGTTCATACATGATGCCATGAAAAGGGGAGGAAATTCTCAACTATCAATTTTAGGGTTCTAGGGTAAAATGGAGGGACAATGACTATTTTGATGCTAATATCATCAACAAACATGAATTAAGTACTAAATAAAGTAAAATTATGAAGGTTATTCAAAGAAAAATATTGGGTAAATGATGTAATTTCTTCTTCTAAATACATATATAATTTTAATAATAGTCATAAATAGAATTAATTGGTTTGCAACATGAGTTTGTTGATGTGTATTTTATAGGTTTTAAAATTTTAATTAGGCTTTCATATAGGGGGTTGCTACCAAGATTTTTTAAAAATAAGATATTAGTTAACCTAGGTATATAATGAAAAATTGCAAGAGAATTGTTTTTCTCTTTCCTTTTTTTTCCCTTATAGTTGTCATGACCCTTCTCTTATTAAATCAAGGATTTTAGTTTTTATCTTGATTTTTTTTTGTTCCAGAAAGGTGGAAGTAACAAGTGTTTCCCTTCTATATTTTAATTTTAATTTTTCGTTTGTGTATGGAAGGATCAATGAAAAAGTTAGGGTTTTGTTATGAATTTGATGACTGTTTGATCTTGGAGTTATAATTGATGTAATAGGGTGTTAGATGGCATAAAACAAACTATTAGGATGTCAGGAATGATAGGTTTTGATGAACAAGTCGTCTGTTTTTTTATTTGCGTTCTATAGATTGTAGACTGTTAGGTCGAGATTCTGGAAATCCCAACCAACCAGTTCACTTGTTGCAACAAGTCAATCGGTTTACCCTGCAGTCAGGATTAATCGAGTCTATTAGGTTTGATTAGTGGGTTATTTTCAAACTCGATCAGGTGAATCAGTTTAGTTTTATAATTACAATTTGGTCTCTAAGTTTAGAGTTTTAATCTTTGATGCTAGTTTTGCTTTGAGTTGTTTTTTAGTGTTTTTCGTATCCTTTATAAGTTCTACTGACGTTTCTCCTAACGATCTTCAGTAGTCTCGATTCTGCATCCGTTTGCCTTTTGTTTTTGTTTTCCGGGTGAGTGGGATAATTTTTAATATGCATGAAATATAAATAATATATGTATGTTGATATTAGGATGAGTACAATTGATTATTTCTTGAACATATATATATATATATATATATATATATATATATATATATATATATATATATATATATATTGCTTTATTTCTAAGTACTCATTCATTCTTTATTTTTTACTTGTATTCTATTGAATCAAATTATATTCGATATGACTTTCATTTGTTTTGCATCGTACAGTGATGTTAGCATCCTTAAGGTTGGAAGGTGAGGTGGTTATGAACTAATATACGTCTAAAATGAGTAAAAGGGCAGCACATTCTCCACTTATGGTATGGAAGGAGTTTTATGAGATGTTTTTGGAGCGTTTTTTGCCTGAAAGCTTGAGGGATGCCAAAGCATATGAGTTTGACAGGTTGGTTCAATGTGATTTAACTGTGATAGATTATGAGGTGGAGTTCACGCGGCTGTCCAAATATGCTAGGTATTTGGTACAGACTGAGAAGAGGAATATCAAGAGGTTTGTCCAGGGTCTTAATAGCTACTTGTTCAAAGCTATTGAGGATCACGAGTTTAAGATGTAGTCGACTGTAGTGGATTGTACCCGAGCTATTGAGGCATGAGAGTTAAAGGATGAATTATCACTTGATTTGACCAAGAGGCCCAAGGTAGGGAGTCAGTTCTCTTTTCAGCAGCGATCTAATATAGGTCCTAACAGAGGACAGGGAGTTGACAAGGCTAATTTAGACAGTTGAGGATTTTCTTGCCAAGGTCCACTTTATAGGAGCCGATAAACATAGTATGGGTGTAGGTGGTTAGACTCGGAGTCAGGATACTATTCAATCAACACCACAGGGTTTAGAAGGGAGGCTTCTATATCAGTCTTGAGGATCTAGACATTACAGCATAATTTGCTCTAGGCATACAAGATCTTGTTTTAGTTGCGGACAAATTGATCATTTATTAAGGGATTGTTCAAATAGACGATTGTTCATGCCCAATGCATTTGTATCGGTTGCATCTCCTACTCAGACTCAGTCAACTAGTCATTCTATGTTTGAGAGTGGTCGTGAAGTTGGTGGGCGCGACCAACAGAGCTGTGAAGTAAGTGGTGGAGGTTTTGTGCCATTAGGTCAAAGATAGGCATGAGTTTTTGCCTTTCCTTAGTAGGATGCCCAGGCATTCAACATCGTTGTCTTAGGTACACTCTCTATATAATTTTTTAATACTAGAGTTTTGTTTGACATGGGAACAACTCACTCTTTCGTGTCCTCATATTTTGCTTTGAGGTTTAGTATACAACCTAATTTGTTAAAGAGTCCCTTGTGTGTGGCTAATCCATTAGATAAGGTTATGTTTGGGGAATATGTTAGTATTGATTGTGAGGTTGAGGTGCAATATAGAAAGCTTTTGGGTGATTTGGTTATTTTAGAAATAGTAGGCTTTGATGTGATACTAGGTATGTATTGGTTTTCTAGGCACCATGCCTCAATTGATTATTAGAATAAGATAGTGGTTTTCAAGCCTGATGAAAAGACAGAATTTGTTTTTCATGAAGATAGGTTATCATCTTTACTGAGGATTCTCTTGGCCATCACGAGAAAGATGGTACGAAAGGGTGTACAAGGCTTTTTGGCTTATATGCAGGATGTGAGTATGGAGGTTCTAGAGATGGAACAAGTTTTAATAGTTAGGAGTTCATTTATGTTTTTCCTGATGACTTACCTAGACTACCTCCTGATAAGGAGATAAAATTCTATATTGATCTACTTTTAGGAACGAAACCAATTTTGATGACACCTTATAGGATAGCGCCAACATAATTAAAGAAGTTGAATAAATATATTCAAGATTTCTTGGATAAGGTGTTTATCCGTCCAAGTGTGTCTTTGTGGGGAGCACCTGTTTTATTTTTAAAGAAGAAGGATGGGTCGATAAGGATGTGTATAGACTATAGGTAGTTGAACAAGCATTGTTAAGAATAGATGACTTTTTTTATCAGTTGCAAGGAGCTCAATGTTTCTCAAAGATCGATTTGTGATCGGGGTATTACCAGTTGAGGATTAGAAGATAGATATTCCTAAAACTACCTTTAGGACTCGTCATGGGTATTATGAGTTTCTAGCATTGTCTTTTGGGATAAGGAATGAACCAACAACCTTTATGGACGTGATGAACAAGGTTTTTAGGTTGTTTATTGATAGGTTTGTTGTTGGGTTCATTGATGACATCTTAGTGTATTCAATGAGTAAAGAGCAATATAAAGAGCATTTATAATTGGTGTTTCGAACTCTAAAAGATCATTAGTTGTATAAAAAAGTTCTTGAAAAATGAGTTTTGGTTGGAGAGTGATGGGTTTTTAGGACATGTGGTATGCAGGAATGAGATAGAGGTTGATCCACAAAAGGTGGAGGCAATTAAATAGTGGCCTAGAACAACTACGGTTTTTGAGATTAGAAGCTTCATGAGGAAGTTGTGTTGAGATTTGGTTTTAGACTGCGTGTGCCTGAGGTGGATGATTTGAAAAGAGATGTGATGGCATAAGTACACCAAACTACCTATACTATACATTCTGGTTTTAATAAGATGTATAAAGACTTGAGAGAGTGTTACTAGTGGAATGGTATGAAGAAATACACTATCAAGTTTATATCTTGATGCTTGACCTATTAGAGGGTTAAAGATGAGCATCAGAAGCCACCAGGGCTTTTGCAGCCATAATTGATTCCTGAATGTAAATGAGAGAGGATTGCTATGGATTTTGTGTCAAATTTGCCTTGGAGTCAAGAGGGTTACAATTCAATTTGGGTGATAGTTGACCATTTAACCAAGTTAGCTCATTTCTTGCTAGTAAGGTGACATATGGGTTTGCAAAGCTAGTAGAAATATATGTTAATGAGATCGTGAGGTTGCATGATGTGTCGATCTCAATTGTGTCCGACAGAGGTCCATAGTTCACATCTTAGTTTTGGGTAAAGTTTCAGGAAGTCTTAGGAACTCATATCCAGTTAAGTACTGCTTTTCATCCTCAAACCAATGAACAATCTAAGATGACTATACAGATTTTTAAGGATATATTGAGAGCTAGTGTGATTGATTTTGGGTCAAATGGAGCAAGTACTGTCTTTGATGGAGTTTGCATATAACAATAGTTATCAAACGAGCTTTAATATGGCACTATGTGAGGCATTGTATGGTCAAAAGTGTAGATAACATGTATGTTGGTATAAGGTTGGCGAGGGAAGATTGATAGGTTTCCAGTTAATATAGATTACTTCGGATAAGAATAAGGTGATCTAAGATAAGGTTCAAATAACTTAAGGTACGCAAAAGAATTACACGGGTAAGAAGAGGTGTAGTTTGGAGTTCTCATTGCATGACGTGTTCTTGAAAGTCTCTCTGACTAACAAAATATTTAGATTTGGAAAAAAAGGAAAGTTTGAGCCCCATTTTATAGGGCCCTTTGAGATTTTGGAAAGAGTAAAGGCAGTGACATACCAGCTTGCCTTACCACCTAATTTGTCCTTCGTATATTTGGTGTTCCATGTTTCCATGTTGAGAAAGTATTTGTCTGATCCATCCTATGTCTTGGAGGATCAGCCGGTTGAGCTGAGGGAGGATATGTAATACGAAGTCCACCTAGTGGAGATAGTGGATCGACAAGTTATTAAGCTTCGATTGAAAGATATCGTATCGGTTAAGGTGGTGTGGTGTGGACACCCATGCGAAAAGGCGACATGGGAACTTAAGGCGAAAATGCGCAACAAGTATCCATACTTGTTTGATTTTGATGGTAACACATATTTTCTCAAAGTTTAAATTCAAGGATAAATTTTGGTCCAAACCCAAACCCAACTTAAGTTAACCTAGGTATATAAGGAAAAGTTGTAAGAGAATTGTTTTTCTCTCTTTTTTTCCTTATGGCTATCGCGACCCTCCCCTTATTAAACCAAGGATTTTAGTTTTTGGTTCAAGAAAGGTGAAAGTAACAAGTAAGTGTTTCCCTTTTATATTATATTTTTATTTTTGGGTTGTTTATGGAAGGATCAATGAAGAAGTTAGGGTTTTGTTATGATTTTGATGATTGCTTGATCTTAGAGTTATAATTGATGTAATAGGATGTTAGATGACATAAAACGAATTGTTAAGATGTCAAGAATGATGGGTTTTGATGAACAAGTCGTCTATTGTTTTTTGGGGTTTTACAAATTTTAGACTATATGTGTGTGTGTTTCTTTATTTATGAGTATTCATTCATTCTTGATTTTACACTGGCATTCTATTAAATAAAATTATATTTGATATGACTTTCATTTGTTTACGATATTCATGCAACTATTATGTATAGATATCGGTATGCTTGTCAGAAACCTCCTACTAACGAAGAATATTTAGTCTTTGTGCACATCGTATCTATATACCTAGCTTGTGATTACCCCATAGTGGCCACCTTCAAGTGTCTCTGATCTCTGACATGTATTCCACTACCTTATATTAATATGCTTAGTTATGTTCTCTTATTTATATATTATCACAATTGATGACTTATGTTCATAAATAGTTAAAATGTACATTAAATATTATTCCCTAATTGAGTTGGTTAAACTCACCCCTCCATTTAAAATATTTTAATGTGCTTATTTTTTGTTAGTAGGTTGATCTTGACTAAGAGTTCCTGATTTCTTTATTTTTTGGTTGATATGCCTTGGTTGCTTCCATGAAGCTTTCCTTGTAGTTTGATTCGATGTCTTAAATGCTCCACTATTATACTATTTTATTTAAAGTTTGGATTTTGCTATGTAATAAGTATATGGATTATCATTTTTGTTTTAATTGATGATGAGAAGTTTTGAACTCTTATTGATTTTATTGCTTTGAACAATATCATATTTTGAAAGATTATGAAATGATGCATGATTTTATATAGTTTTGATTTTATGATATATATGTTTTGAGGTTTAGCACAGGTCAATTAGGGACTTAATTGAAACAATCCAAGATCAAGGATCAAACTAGAAAAGGCGCTAACATTAAGGGCTCCAATTACAATTTTGTCGGGGATTTGATTACAAAACTGCAAAACATTCAATGGCCGAATCAAAAGAAACTCAAGCGGCGCCGTTTCCACCTTTTCACCGTCTGCAACAGCTGGTATTCTGTGATAATAAAGGAAGGAGACGTTGGCAGCGATAATGGAGGCATTTCCAAATTAAGAAGGGAGCGTATCGCGGCTGACAACCCTTGCCACCGTGATACACGTTGGCTTACCAAAAACACTCTCGACCTCTGGCTATAAAAGCCAGAAGAAGAACCGAACGCAAGAGACATAAAAAAAAAAGAGAGGAGGAGAGGTTACAGTGAGGAGAAAGGAAGAGGAAAACAGATGAGAAAAAACGTAAGAAATAAGAGAGAGCAGAGAAATATTGAGAAAGCAAAAAGGAGAGAAGATAAAGCAAATCGAATGGAAGCAGAGGACACTGTGAAGCAGATAACACAGCGTCACTGTCATCTTTGTCTTCTCAAAACCAGGTACATTCGATGTCCATCTCACTTCCTGCATAATAAGATGATGCTTGTTAGTATATAAAAGAAGAAAAGAAAACGTAAAGAAACCAACGCTGCAACACTGTTTTTTTTTTCTCTCTCATTTTTTTCTGTTTCTCGCATGGTAAGCAAGATGATGAACAATGCAAGGGTAATTTAATTACTGTCGCACTGTTCACGCACGCGTAAAGTATTACGCGTGCATGGAAGAGGAAGGCTGGTCACTGGCATGGACTAGTGACCAGGCTAGGCTGGCTAGGTCCAGCCCCGCCACATGGGCCGGGCTGGGCCCAGCCCGCAAAATATATATATATATATATATATATATATATATATATATATTGTTTTCATGCATACGGTCAAGTCTCTTAAAAATAAATCATATTGTACCTCTATATATATATACAAAAATAAATTCAAAAAATATGTATTAGCATGCATTTTGGCTTTAATAACCAGTTTATTAAAGTCACGAGAACTAAGCCAATATTTAAAAAAACTCCAAAAAATATATATTTTTATTTTTTTCTTTTAATATCTAGGGTTATGATCTTATATGTAAGACGTATTCCAAATATTAAAATTCTTTTGTTAACGTTAGAACAGATAGGTTTTAGCAGATAAGATAAGGATTTCTTTATTGAAGAGGACTTTTCTTAAACCATAGACGGACCAACTACTAGAAAATACGACAAGACCTTAGATTTTATCAGACAAATAAACAATGCAGCCTACCTTAGGTAGGGCGTATTTGGGGTGCTAAAACCTTCCCTTTACGCAACCAGTCTTCGTACATGATCTCTGAGACCAGTTAGGGTTCCTAGTGACCAAAATACTAGGTGACGACTCCCATTCTATTTTTCCACTAATAAAAGACAAGAATCCCTTGTCTCCCCATGTTTGCCTAATAGATAGATATTTTGAGAGTTGGATGTTGTCGCAGCGACGCCGCACACGTGCAACAGAATGGCGACTCCACTGGGGACCTTGTGGACTAAGCTTTGTTTTTGTCTAATAATTGTGTTTTTGCGTGTTTTCTGTTAATAAGCTTATTTTATTTATTTTCTTACATGCTTTAATCTTTGTACATATATGTTCATGCATTGTATAGAACTGCCTCATACATCACATACTTTAATTTTTGGAAAGCACACACAAACTTCTAAGTTATGTGGGGATTTAGCGATCTGCCCTATGACTATTGGTCAGGGTTCAGATGCGTGAAACACCCAACTCATATCTGAGTGCCTGCTTGGTAATGGTGGGCATAAGTGCCTTAACTGTTTCTCACAACGCCCTTATACTGTCTTTACAAAGATCGTCACTGGGCAGATATGAGACTCTTTTGAGACTAGATAGTCAACCTACCTTTTATCTCACTTAATGAATAGAACCTATCCTTAGGTTGTGCGTGTTACCTTTTGTTTTGCATCAGAGTAAACCCTTCTTGAAGCATCTTGAACTCAAGACTTATGGCTGACACAATGGTCGTTGCTCAGAAAATTTCCGATGTAGAGCAAGAATCAAAATTCTTGCAAGGATTATGACTATGTGTCAACCCTTGAAGGGCAAGCTCATCATATAAAACATCCTCATACATTTAAACATGCATGTTCATAGTTTGAAATAAAGGTCCCCCAATTCTGCTCTCCTCTTCAGAGTTAAGAGTTGATAACATTTTACGGTGGCAATGAAAATTCGCTCAAGAGACACAGCCTATGGTAATAAGATTCTCTATTTCAAATGGACTCAGCTAGGGACCTGTGCCGAGATGCCATCTATGAAGTGCTGACACGCTCATCAATGGAGACTGTGGGGAAATGTAGGCTTCTTTATAAGGAGTACAACAAGTTGACCTACAAATCCCTTTCCACAAAGCTACACAACCAAAGAACCAACATTGTCTTTGGTTTCCTTATCTAAAGTATGATCAGGAACAAATATCAAGTTTTCTTTGTTTCAACTGATGCTGTGAAGACCCATATGCAAATACCCTTTGATTTTCTTCTAGAACACGTGGAGATTGTGTCATCAACAAATCAAGGAGTTCTAGTTTGTTGTGCACATAATAAATCATGTTATTATGTGTGTATCCTTTCGATCCAACAATGGTAAAAGATCCCGAATCCAAAGACACGATATGATACTATAGAATTTGGCCTAATGATTGAAAGGTCAAAGCCTTTATGATACAAGATTGTGAGATTCTCGAAGCCCAAATTCCGCTCACATAAAGAATTCTATATGTACTAATGCATTAGAGTCGAGTTGTTTGAATCAGCAATTTGGAAATGGAAGCTTTTGGACGAAGTGAAGTTGCCTTATAAAGAGTCATTTCATCATATGACAAAAGTATCCATAATTGGCTCATTTCATTGGCTCACTTGGAAGAGAAACATCTTTGCATTTGATATAAAAAGGAAGATTCATTGTTTATTCCCACTTCCCCTATCAACCTCTGAGGGCAATGATAACAAAGATATTAGACTTACTGATTACAAAGGAAAGCTCGCCATGACCTGCATCGATAGGGAGAGAAATTTCATAGAAGTGTGGATCATGGAGGATCATGACAGAAAACAATGGAGTAAGAGGCATTCGATAAACATAGGGGTTTTAACAAGGAAAAAACCCCACGTAAGCCCCTTGGCCTTTTGCAATACTGATGTTGTGCTGATGGGAGAATATTTCCATGATGTGATATTCTTCAACTTCAAGACTGGGCACATTGACATGCTACGATTAGGAAGGGGTCTGCTTCATGGGTGCTTCCCATTCTAGCTCACCTTTGCCACCAAGGAAAAATCATAGTTAGATCATTGCCCCAAGACATGATCCTCTAGATGGAATAATCTAGAGGAAAAGTTGAAGAATTGCAAGAACTTTGAAGATTAAATCCAAAAGATTTGTGAGTAAGAGACAAACAGATTTTTTGAAGAACGATACCAAGGTCATATCATCAATAGGCCATCACCAATGAGTGATAACAAGACGTGAATGACCGATGAAGAAGCTGTTTAGAAATGTCATGTTGTCAATTGTATTGTCCATCATTTTGGTTTTGGGATCACATCTCACTTTTTAATGGATTATGTTTTGTTCTTGGTCTTATTATTGTTTTGAAATAAGAAGATGTTTCTTTCAAAATTTATTTTGGCGAAACATTTTGATCGAACTCCAACGCGCGATTAAGGTTAATCAATCCTGAAAGTTTAAAAGTATTTTGATTACAGAAATGACTCGATGCTTGTTAAAATAATATGGGGTGACCAAACAAATTTTGAACCCACACATGAAGCTGAACCACAAATCATGTAGCTAAGTTTTAGCAGTATGCATAATGACACGTAGTGGATTCGGTAGTTATGGACTCGTGAATATGATTCTTACAAATCCAAATCACTTCACTGGATGAGGTCAAAATTTATCGATTTTAACCAACCTTGCTTGAAATGAGAAAAGGCCATCTTTGATATCCCCTTTTTTTCTAAAGATATCTATCATTTGCAAACCTATTTTGAGCTTGATAGAATATTTCTTTTCAAAAGAAACCCTGACCAGGATCACACCCCACACTGGGGGCAAATAAGAGATTAGCAAAGATGAGGACAATGTTAGAGTCAATTGATAAAAGGGAAGGCTTAGAACAAAAGTCCTACGTTTGAAAGAGAGCTAAAAGAAAGAAGACCTAGACTGGGGGCATGTTGGAAAACTATGAGAAATGCTATGTGAAAGCCATAAAAAAAATTGAAAATTGCCTACACTTCAAAGCAGGTTAAAGATAAAGGAAGGAGAATGCCTATCGAGTCTAGGAAAGACAAAAGAAGTTTCAATCAAGGAAAGACACAACAAATGTCAAAAGTTGATACCATAAAAAGAAATACTGAGCTACAAACATGACTTTTGGCATCCATGATAAAGTCACTGATGTTATCAGATAATTGAGATTGGTTATTCATCAAAGAAGGTTGGATTTGTATTATGACCTATGTTAAGAGAATTCTGATATTTGAGGTTAATAAGGTTATATGTCGCTTTCTCTACAAAGACAACAAGATAAAGAGAAATAATGAATAGTTGATGTTGATCTTAGGTTTTTGAAACCCTCAAACACTTTTTGAGCCTATAAAATTCCTTTCTTTCAAAGCCATAAACCATAGCCTACATTACGTACTTTTAAAAGCCCTTTTCGATCAAGTAAGCAATTTGAACCGATAAATGGTGCTCTCAAAGCTTGAAGAGTTTTTCCATATGGGTCATGGTTTCATGGATTAAGCTACTTGTTATTATGCATGCTGATAAAATAAGTGCTAAAAAAAACAATATTTTTTGATAAAGCCTGAGTTATGACTATAACATCTTGTTTTTGAAATTCGCAAAAAGGTTATCTCCTCACAAACTATCAAAAGATATACCCAAGTTCAGAGATTAAAATTAACACAAAGAACCATGAAAAAAGCCATTTTAATCTTTCAACGGGTCAATTTCTATTTTCAAAATACAAGATAATTAAAGGACTACTTGTATTGAATGACGTGTGTTAGGTCTTTGACCAAAGAAGTTTGAATTAAAAAAAAAACAAATACTTTTACAAAACTGACTTCTCTCTGATTTCATTTCAACAATTAGACTTTGAATAGACATGATCTTTGAAAATATGAGAGTAGATTCCCAAACAAAAAAGATTGTCAAACAAAAAGAGCGTCGATCGAGTTTGCAAGATCCGTAACAGAAGTGACATTAATACTTCTAGACACGTCTTGAAAAATTGTGCAGCTGGGGGCAATAAAGTGGACCCTCATAAGGAAAAACAAGCAGTATTCAGATCAGCCAAGGGGCAATAAAAAAAATGATGATTAAATGATGAATCAGTGAAACTGAGGACAATGGGATTGAAAGGAAAATAACCAGATGAACGAGCACTGGAGGCAAGTCAATGGCTGATTTGCAATCTAAGATGAGGACGACAATAGAAAACCTCTTGATGAGTACTGGTAGGATGCACACAGCTAATCAAAGAACGATTCTCGAAAGAATCCAGGAGATGAAATGATTTGTTAACCTCCTTCATGACGAATCAAGCAACACCACACTTGAGGGCATTGTCAAGCTTGATAAATAATGAAACCAATCATCGAAGACAACCTAAGATAAGCGCTGTATTTATAGTGGAGTGGATGACTGGCACATGAACGGGCCAGTACATGGAAAGAGCAAAGAAGGCTTTGGATAGCAAACAAAGGCACCCTATGACGATGGAACATCAAAGAGGGGGGGACCTATATTTCAAATTCGGTAAGGATGCATGCATGTCATCTAACCTCAAAGCATTGCACATATATTTTTATTCTTTACATGAAAATCCTTAAAGAAGTCCAGCAAGATTGAGAACAAAAGAAAAAAAAAAGGAATCATTGAGCTAATAATAATAGAGAATCATGGTTGTGACCCGGGAACGGGAATAAGAAGAGATGAACCCTGTTGTTAGGAAAATCTCAAAGAAATGAAAAGATCAACCTTGTCATCATAAGGAGTCTTCAGGTCAACCCTGCAATCAGGAAACACCAAGTTTTCCAACCTTGTCCTCGAGAAAAAACCTAGTCATCAAGAAGGACAGATGTCAACCCTGCAATGAGGAAGGACATATGTCAGTCCTGCAAAATCATAAAATCAAAAAAATAAAGAAAACATTACATGAAAAGTTTGATCAAACCTTATCATCAAGAAGAAAAATGAGAAAAACCCTACCATGAGGAAATTCTAAAAAAAAAAAAGATAGAAGAATAAGAAGAAGAAGGAAGCAAGTTCAAACCTTGCTAACAGGAAGAACACAGATTTTGGTTCTAGTTAAAAGGGATCGCCGGATGGGATAGCCCAACCACGAAGATTTTGGTTCTGGTTAAAGGGGATCGCTAGATGGGATCTCAGGTTATCCCAACCACGAAGATTTTGGTTCTGGTTAAAGGGGATCGACAGACGGGATCTCAGGCTAGCCCAACCACACACAGGATATTGGTTCTGGTTAAAGAGGATCGCCGGACGGGATCTCAGGTTAGCCCAATCACGCAGATTTTGGTTCTGGTTAAAGGGGATCGCCGGATAGGATCTCAGGTTAGCCCAACCACACACAGGATATTGGTTCTGGTTAAAGGGGATTGCTGGACGGGATCTCAGGTTAGCCCAACCATACATAAGATATTGGTTCTAGTTAAAAGGGATCGCCGGATGGGATCTCAGGTTAGCCCAACCACGAAGATTTTGGTTGTGGTTAAAGGGGATCGCCGGAAGGGATCTCAGGTTAGCCCAACCACACAGGTTTTGGTTCTGGTTAAAGGGGATCCCCGGACGGGATCTCAGGTTAGCCCAACCACACACAGGATATTGGTTCTGGTTAAAGAGGATTGCCGGACAGGATCTCAGGTTAGCCTAACCATACAGATTTTGGTTTTGGTTAAAGGGGATCGCCGGACGGGATCTCAGGTTAGCCCAACCACACACAGGATATTGGTTCTAGTTAAAAGGGATCGCCGGATGGGATCTCAGGTTAGCCCAACCACGCAGATTTTGGTTCTGGTTAAAGGGGATCGACGGAAGGGATCTCAGGGATCTCAAGTTAGCCCAACCACACAAGTTTTGGTTCTGGTTAAAGGGGATCCCCGGACAGGATCTCAGGTTAGCCCAACCACACACAGGATATTGGTTCTGGTTAAAGAGGATTGCCGGACAGGATCTCAGGTTAGCCCAACCACGCAGATTTTGGTTTTGGTTAAAGGGGATCGCCGGACGGGATCTCAGGTTAGCCCAACCACGCAGGATATTGGTTCTGGTTAAAGGGGATCGTCGGACGGGATCTTAGGTTAGCCCAACCACGCAGATTTTGGTTCTAGTTAAAGGGGATCACCGGATGGGATCTCAGGTTAGCCCAACCACACAAAGGATATTAGTTCTAGTTAAAGGGGATCGCCGGATGGGATCTCAGGTTAGCCCAACCACGCAGATTTTGGTTCTGGTTAAAGGGGATCGCCGGAAGGGATCTCAGGTTAGCCCAACCACACAGGTTTTGGTTCTGGTTAAAGGGGATCGTCGGACGGGATCTCAGGTTAGCCCAACCACACACAGGATATTGGTTCTGGTTAAAGGCGATCGCCAGACGAGATCTCAGGTTAGCCCAACCACGCAGACTTTGGTTCTGGTTAAAGGGGATTGCCGGATGGGATCTCAGGTTAGCCCAACCACGCAGATTTTAGTTTTGGTTAAAGGGGATCGACAGACGGGATCTCAGGTTAGCCCAACCACACACAAGATATTGGTTCTGGTTAAAGGGGATCGCCGGATGGGATCTCAGGTTAGCCCAACCACGCAGATTTTGGTTCTGGCTAAAGGGGATCGCCAGACGGGATCTCAAGTTAGCCCAACCACATAGATTTTGGTTCTGGTTAAAGGGGATCGCCGGATGGGATCTGAGGTTAGCCCAACCACGCAGACTTTGGTTCTAGTTAAAGGGGATTGCCGGATGGGATCTCAGGTTAGCCCAACCACGCAGATTTTGGTTCTTGTTAAAGGGGATCGATGGACGGGATCTCTGGTTAGCTCAACCACGCAGACTTTGGTTCTGGTTAAAGGATTTTAGCTTTGTTTAAAGGAAGTCGCCACAAGAGATTTCAAAAAAAAAGAAAAAAAGAAGACTGAATTTAGAGGGGCACCAAGATCAGGTTCTCAAGATAATCAAGTTCCTAGTTGAACCAGATTGCGGTAAAGATAGAATCTTAGATCAACCCAGTTTTGAGAAGATCAAGATTGAAAGTTCAGTTTTGTTTATCTTTACAAAACTTACTATGCAAAGTCTTTACTCCATAAGTATTGTAAAGAGGAGGCATTTGTTGTTACCCATTTTTGGGTTCCCACAAAACAAAATGAGAAAATACAAAATATATATATATATCATAAAAAATTTGAAAGAAATCCAAAAAATAATAGGAGCTAGAAAAGGATGCTGGAATACCGAGAAAGGCCAAAATTGATTGAAGAGGTTCAAAAATGCAAAAGGTTAAAATTTGACAGTATATTTTTGACAGATGAGAGCCCTAATGACAAAGAAAATTCAAGTTGAGGAAGAAAAGTCTAAAATCAGATGTTTATAGACTCGATTAAATTTTATCTAAGGTTAAATTGAATTTATAGAGGGTTGGATTGTAAGAAAATTGATTTTTAAGTCAATTTAGGCTTTTATTGGAAGAAATTAAAGTTCTGGGATCCAATTATAATTTTAAAAGAGTTTATTTGGCCAAATCAGGGATTTAATTGCATAATTATTAAAGTTTGGTGGTCAATTAGGGACTTAATTGAAACAATCCAAGACCAAGGACCAAACAAGAAAAGGCGTTAACATTAAGGGATTCAATTACAATTTTATCGGGGATTTGATTACAAAACTGCAAAACATTCAATGGCCGAATCAAAAGAAACCCAAGCGGCGCCATTTCCACCATTTCACCGTCTGCAATAGCTGGTATTCTGTGATAATAAAGGAAGGAGAAGTTGGCAGCGATAAGATAAGAATCTCTTTACTGAAGAGGAATTTTCTTAAACCATAGACGGACCAACAACTAGAAAACACGACAAGACCTTAGATTTTCTCAGACAAATAAACAATGTAGCCTACCTTAGGTAGGGCGTATTTGGGGTGCTAAAACCTTCCATTTATGTAACCAGTCTCCGTACTTGATCTCTAAGACCAGTTAGGGTTCCTAGTGACCAAAATACTAGGTGGCGACTCCTATTCTATTTTTCCACTAATAAAAGACAAGAATCCCTTGTCTCCCCATGTTTGCCTAATAGATAGATATTTTGAGAGTTGGATGTTTTCACCGCGACGCCGCACACGTGCAACATATACAATATTTAGGTCGATATTTTTTATAAAATAATTTATGAAAAAAAATCAAAAAGTCTATAAAACAATTTTTATAAAAAATAGTTTAGGTAAAACAAACTCTCATTAACAAACAATCTGATTTGATATGATTGTTTTTGAAGTTTCTTCTATATGAATCTTGAGTTTATTTATTTTTATCCAACTCCATCCATAACTTTATATGAAAAAGCTATGTTTGGTAATAATTTTGCATTGTGTTAAAAAGTTTTTGTAAAAGTTCATTTAATTTTTTTTAATATAAAAAAAAACATCATTTTGATCTTTAAATCTCAAGGGCTTTTGAAAAATTTTGATATATTAATATTAAAAATAATACATATATATATATATATGAAAAAACATCAAATAGTCAAACGTAAAGTCAGTGATTACATTCATTTAACAACCATTAACGGTCGGAGAAAAAACATATATAAATCTAAACTTAGGAGTTATGAATTTTTAAATACTTATACGTGTTTTAAACCACATGGTAAATTATTCATCTTATAATTGAAAATTTTGAGATTCACTAACATTTGAATTTCTAGATAACAATAATTATTAATATTTCCTATAAGGAATTTAGCTGAATTTAGTTTATAAGAGAATATAAGAGAACTGGTTAAAAATATATAATTTTAAAATTTACATAATGAACAAAATGTGTCAATTCATTATAGTGAAATAGCACATAAGTATGCGCATGTCTGAATTTGATGTCTATCAAATATCTTCACATCATTGCATTACTTAATAATGGTCATCTAGGATGGCCAAATATTGACAAATTCTCAATCGAAGGCAGTTCACCATCATCATCATTTCTTAAAATGTGGTTGATTCTTGTTCCCAAATGAGACTCAAAATAATATATGAGGCAAATGTTCAAATTTCTTTAACAATATAAGCCTCATATATCGAAGTCTCAATATGTGTTTTTTTTTAATGTTTTTCTTAAGGTGAACAAGTATCTGCATATAAGTAATTAGAAATGAATAACTAAAAGTTTTTTTTTAAAATGAAATGGTCACTTACTGAGGATACATATAATCCCTAACATCTCAAATAAATACATCAAGTTGTACTATAGAGGACCTCTAGCTTTTACATCATACGCTAGATAAATAGGCAAATGCTTCATTGAGTTGAAAACAAGAGAGGGAAAAGCATTTCAATTTTGTAAATTGTCTTAATAATGTTCATTTCAAGCTATTATATATGTTGGGTATGCAACTTGCTCAAACAAATATCTCTAAAAAAGTAATTAACTCTATCAATGCATCACATATCCTTCTTGGAAATAAATCCTTATAAATAGTTGGAATGAGTATTTGCATAAACATATGGTAGTCATGACTCTTCATTCTATTCAATCTTCATTCCCCTACATTCACCAATCTAATTAAGTTTGAAGCATATACAATAGAAAGTCATAGACGCTTAATCCATTCGTATACAAGAAATTGTGCATCCTTGTGTAAGATGAAAGTGGCTTTGAGCTTTGCAACATGAAACCCATCATTAATCAACTTCCTTCATGTAACATGTTTTACATCCATTCAAGGATCTGATCATAACTAGCCTCACTTAACCTCTAATCTGACTTGTTGGTAAACACTTGTGCAATTGCTGATAATTTACTATGAGATGTTCACCTATCCTATAATGGTTCATCAGAATCTTTCAAAAGCTCAAAAAACTTAGTTGCATCTACATTTGGTTCTTAATCTAAAGGAATGTTACATGAACCTTCACCTAAATAATTTTGATTCATTTTCGTTGTATCCATCACAATCTCCTATAAGAATTACTAATATCATTCACAAACTCTCGTAAGTTACTAGAAGTTAAAGTTGGATTTGAGTGAACCATCCATTATAATATGGTTTCGTAAGAAACACAGGATTCTTCATGTGGAAATCAATATAAGTATTTCTTGCCAAATCTTTTTTTTAAATAGATGTATCATCATAACATTTTTATGGTGAAACTTTTTGTTTTTTCACTTCATACATAGATACCTAATTTCACCCCACTAATTTCGGATTAAAAAGTATGAAATTAATAAAACCTTCAACTCCTTTAAGATAATCTTGCATATACAACCATTCTATTGAATCTCGATACATTCAAGAACGATCATCTATTACTTATAAAACCTGTACAGATTAACGATAACAACTTTATATTAAAAATAAATTTGCAACCCAATAACTGATCATCAATTCCACAAATTCAATTTTCCATCAAAATATGAACTAAACAATAAAATTAAAAACAAATTATTGGTGCCCAACTAATTATCCATCATTTATGCAATTCAAACTTATTCAACTTAAATTAATACATTTTAATTATTATCAATTCCATAAAAATCAATTTTTCCTAAATCTCTAACTTCACAATAAAATTAACAAAATATAATTGGTACCTTTTATTTCTTCAATTATAACACTCCTAAGTTATAAAACCAAACTCAATTTCATAAAATGACAAATAAAATCAATTTCTCTCAAATCTTAAACAAACCCTAACATACAAATCATGTATTAATACAATAAGATTATCTAGAAAAAAAAATTGAAAAACATTTAAATATACAAGCGAACAACAAATACTACAAACACATTTCAATAAATTAACTTAAAAAATAAAATGGGTTACAAAAGAATATGGGTGAGTTTACTAACTTGGTGGTGTGAAACTTAACAAAACATGAAATCAAGAGACAGAGGTTGACGCTATTAACAAATGTTGGTTGACACTGATGAGTTCAGGTGGCTGGATTTGCAAGAGGGTCACTGGAATATGAAGAGAATTGAAGAGGGGGGTTTTGTGGTTTTTAGAAAATGAAGAAATGAAAGGAAAGAGACAATTGTTCAGTAGGGGTGAGCAAATTCGGTTCGGTTCGGTTTTTATCTAAAAAACTAACCAAAATCAAAATTTGAAAAACTAAAAAATTCAAACTGGAACCGGTTCAAACCGATCGGTTTCGGTTTGGTTCGGTTTGGTTTTTTTAACAGAAAAACCGGAAAACCTGTGTTATTATTATTTTGGGCTTTTTTTGGGCTTTTCTAGGCTTTTTGGGCTTTCTAATGGGCTTTCTAATTAATGTAAATATTATCTAATTTTGTTACAAAATTCTATAATATATTTAATATTTTATCACTAAATATTCATTTATATTAAATTATTAGTGCTAATATTGTGTTTAATATGTTGCAAGTCTTTCTAATATTTGTGTTTTGGACTCCTCTCCTGCATCAAAGTTTAAATAACACACACCAAATTAAAATTAAATTACAAAGCATTGCCTTCAAAAGGGCTTAAAAAGAAACAACAAATAACAATGCCATAAAAAATAAAACACTTCATGCAAAAAATATAAATCTTCATTGTGCACATTATCCCAATCAAAAAGCACATCAAGATGACAAGAACATTGCACTTTGATTCCGTAATACCATTGACATCAAAACCTGGAAATCAAGATCTAAAATTATAACATGATAAAATAAATTAGAATATGTAAAAATAAAAAGTAGTATTTTACCATCAAAGTAACTTCTGAACTAATTATCATCCAATGCTACATGTAACTTTCCACCAAATTCTACAAAATCAAAAATTAGACATGTTAGATGATTGCAAACAATTTAATTAATAAATTACAAAATAAAAGGTGCAAGTTTCTAAAAAAAAATTACCTGACTCAAGGTTTTCGTAGGTTTCAAGATCATTTATCAAGCTTCTTGATCCTTGATAAATTCAAAGAAACTATCAAACTAATAAAAACTTAAATGTCAGGCAAAAACAAAAAACAAAATGGAAAGTAATATCAGCCAAAACATTACACAGAAACAATCACATTACACAGAAACAATGAAATTAATGACTAAATAAGTAAATATAGGACACACAATCTAATTTCTAAAACTTTTGTTCCATATCACATGCCTGGTATGTACATAAGAAGGCACAGATCAGTCCATAGGCACCAAAACAACAAGAGTAGGAGAAAGGGAAGTGATTCAAACAACAAGAGATTGCAATAACACAAATAAACAGTCATGAAAATCACAAATACAATGAAACAACAAGACACAGTCAACATATATCCTCAAGTTTGAAGAGTACATATTTTCAAATCAATAAGAAAAGAAAAACATAATTTCTAATTTCTAAACACCCATAGGCACCAAAACTAGCTTCTCCAGGACAGGTGACCCAGGCTGCACAAGTTTCCTGTTTAAAATGGAGTATCAATTAGATAATATTTAGTCATACACGAGACCAATCAAACCGGCAACTCTAATTGTTCATCAATACTAACAAAATAAACATTCCACCTCAGACTAACACCAAGCTTTCAAAGATTTAATTCTTGTTTTTGTGTTTTCCCAGTGTTAACAGTGAGGATTGCCCATGTAGCAGCTACTTACACCAGGCATTTAATATGGAACAAAAGTTTTAGAAATTAGACTGCCAGCACCATTTTTAGTCATTAATTTTAGAAGTTTTAGAAACAATCACATCACATGTAATTAGTGACAGAATTAATGAAATTAATGACTAAATAGAGGACACACAATCACATTACACAGAAATGAATGAATGGCAATGCGGGGCTTTACCCAGAATACACATTACACACTACACATAACACACAAAAACAGAATCATACAGAATACACAGAATGCACAAATAAAAATCATCCCTACGCTAATCACAGAATACACACTACATAGAACAACAGATTTATTAATGCAGAAAAAAATCAACCAAAATACACAGAATGCTCAAACTCTGGTGTTAAAAAAAATCAACCAATAAATACACAGAATCACAAAGCATATGTTAAAAAAAATAAAAATAGAGATTGACAGAAAAAATAAATCATACCTGGTGTGAGTTGGGACACGATTCAAGGTCCGGTGTGAAAGAGGGAGGGACTAGTTTGCTAGATTTGAACTCTAGTGTTAAAAAAAAAATCAACCAACAAATACACAGAATCACAAAGCATATGTTAAAGAAAAATAAAAATAGAAATTGACAGAAAAAAATCATACCTGGTGTGAGTTGGGACATGATTCAAGGTCGGGTGTAAAAGAGGGAGGGACTGGTTTGCTAGATTTGAACTCTGGAGGGTTCGGTGTGCCGGTGAGGTGTATGTCATGCGACTCGTGGCTGACTGGCTAGGTTGTTAGTTTTGAAGATGAAGATGAAGATGGTGTGGGAGAGCCAGAGAGGGTATGGATGAAGAATCGAAGATGGATTAACTTGGTTTTGTTGCAGAGTGAGTGAAAGTGTGAATTGTGTGAGGTGCGGCCGTGAGGATAAGGGAGCGGCTGCAAGGATAAGGAGTCACTGGAGTGAGAGTGTCTAGGTCTAGGGTTAATTTTTTTTCTTCGTATTTATAGTACCCCTTAAACCGAACCGGTTCAGTTCGGTTGGGGTTTGGCCGGTTTTAGGTTTCGGAAACCGAATCAAACCGAAAATTTTTACAAAAAAAATAATTGGTTTAATCAATTTTTTTTTTCAGTTCGGTTTTTTTGGTTGTTTTTTTCTCGGTTTTCTCGGTTTACTCGGTTTCTCGGTTTTTTTGCTCACCCCTATTGTTGAGTTTTAAAACATTTAAAATTTCATTGAAAATTCCATCAAAACTTTCATCGACATTATTGATGTGTCAAGTTTTCGATGAAATTATCGATAAGATTTTAATTGATTTTTATTTTTTTTTCTATTCTATCGCTATTTCTGTCGAAAATTACTGACAAAAGATTTTTGTCGTTATTTCAATAAAGAAGTACTAATAGATTATTTTCATTGATGTTTCTATTGTTATTTGCCATTTTAATGGTAGTGTACATAAATGGTTCAAACTTTATTCCTACAATGAATAATTTATCAGCTTAAGATTAATCTACCTATGAGTCACATATTCGATCAATTCAATCAACACGAGGGAATCTATGAAGCATGTAGTGAAAACAACCTTAAAACCTCAAACCAGCTGGTATGTAGAGATATATAAAAGACAATAATAATTAATCACACAAAAGCACACAGAGAACTTATATGGTTCAGCAATTTAGGTCTACTCCATGGACGAGATGATAAAAAAAATGTATTATGAGAAAGTAGAAGATTACAAGGTGTCACACAAAATTGTTATCTCACCAAAAATCTCAAAGTAACCTAAAACTCACATCTTCTCTTCTCTCTACAGCTACCAAAGTATCGAGAAAATAAACATTCACAAATAAGCTTTAACCCTAAAATATGACAACTTTAGGCTTTTATATATGAAATAAGTATATAAGCATTTATTTTCTCACTTTGACTTATAATTTAAGACAAACCCAACAAATCTATATCTTGGTTTAAATTGAGCCAACTTACAAAACTTGAACTTCTCTTTGATTTCCTCCACCAAGCATCTCTAAAGTACTACACAAAACAATCAAATTTCAGCAATGCTTGAACTTGACTATAGAGATAGGCTTTGTCAACATGTTTACATGGTTTTAAACTATAGTAATCTTCTTCACCATTACAATACATTGTGACATGATACTAAAATGAAGTGATATCTTATATCAATATGTTAGGTCCTTCTATGGTATGGTTCTTGGCTAAATGAATAGCATTCTAGCTATCACAATGTATAACAATCAACTCATGTGACAAACCAAGATTATCGAATAAACTTTTCAGCAATAAAACTTCTTTCATTACCTTTGTCAATGTCATATACTCAGCCTTTATTATAGACAAGGCAACAATGGATTACAAAATTATTTTCCAACTAATGACACACCCCGAGAAAGTAAAAATATAACCTATCAACGATCTCTTCCTATTCAAATCACTAGCATAATCTGAATCTACAAAGCTCTTAATGCCACCTCTAGTGCTATTACACTCATCATATACCAAACCAACATCTGTAGTACCTCTAAGATAATAAAGTATTCATTTCACGGTCTATTAGAGGACTTTACCATGATTTTCTATAAACATGTTGACCACGCTAACAACATGTGAAATGTTTAGACGAGTGCAAACCATAGCATACATAGTGCTTCCAATTGCACTAGCATATGAAACACTTGACATGTTCTCTTTCTCTTTTTTAGTTTCTGGTAACAATTTTAAAGATAACCTAAAATGGTCTGCAAATGGAATAATCACTGAATTGTAGTCTTGCATACCAAAACACTTGAGTACCTTCTCAATATACTTTCTCTATGATGAGTATAACTTGTCAGCGCTTCAATTTATATATGTTGCGATGTCGCGGTCGCACAAATTAATTACCCTAGCTTAAAATACACAAGATAGTATAGAGCAAGCAAGGGGTCGATCCCACGAGAAAGTTTCAAGTTAGATTTTTATGTTGTATGTTATGTAATTGGGGGGATTTGGTTTGTGATTATCTAAACTATGGCAGCAATAAAACTAGCAAACAAAATCAATTAAAACTGAAACTTATCAAGAAAACAAACCTTGGTCGCAAGCACACATCCACCTACAGAAATCAGAGCCGATCCTTGAAACGAAACTCCAGTTTATATTCTGAATTTTTATCTTTTCTTAACGTTGGTTAATTAACATATCCGCTGTATAACTAACCCTAACCAACAAACAATCACAGTGTCCGCACTAATGATTTATTCCAATTGCAGCCTTAAGATCTAGATAAATTCATTAATCTTAACAACCAAGTTGTCAGCTTGTGTTGCTTTGATCGAATGTTCTCCCTAAGTTTAATAACGTAGTTCCACTACAATTATCAAGCTTAGTTGCTTCACAAGTTTATGTACCACAACTCCGGTTTTGATATCAAACTTAGCAATAGATTGTTCACAATAATAACTTAGAGTCCACTCTAGCAATTAAGATAAACAATCATAGAAATATGCATAGGAAAACAAACATACTCATTCATAATACAAACTGAAAATAAATGGAAGAATAAATCTCACAGTTCTTGAAATCTGAAGGTGTTTGCGTCCTTGCAACCAAGAAAACGATAGAGGGGAGAGTTTGTGTTTCTTCTCTTATGGCTGCCACCCTTCTTTCTTTGATTCTACTGCACTCTCTCTCCCTCTCTCTTGCTCTCTTCATAGCATAAACTTAGCTGCCTATTCATACATAAATTGTAAGTAAGAAAAATCAAAGTTCAAGTGTGAACATCAATAGATGGTGGTAGTGTGAAGGCAGCTGGCGGCTGGTGGCTGGCAGCTGGTTTGTGGTTGGTGGTTTGAGGTTGGTGGCTTGAGGTTGGTGGCTGCCTTCCTTGACCTTCTGGATTGATTTTCTTGAGGAGCTAAATTGCTGAAATTAAAACTTGGATGTCGGTTTTGATGCTTTGGGATGTAATTTGGATTCGTTTCTTCACAAAACCTGTTTGCTGGCAGAATTCAGTTGTCATCTTTGAAAACTTATATCTCCCTCATATGACATCGGTTTTGGCTACAATTTGGAGCGTTTATAGACCTTTGAGTCAGGAATCCAAAAAAATTGAGTTTACATCAATTGGATATCTACAACTCCAGATATTGAATTTTGAATGGACAAAGGTCAACACTGGCAGAATGCGAGTTTTGACTTTGAAGGATGTGATTTCCATACTCTTTGTATTTTTATTTTTCTTGACTTAGATTTCCAGAAAGGTATGGATGTTAGCTTTCTAATGCCACTGGAATCACTTCGTTTCGACTTTTAGAGCCCACGCTCTGCACAAAACATCGACTGAGGGTCAAATCTGCCAATTACCTCCAGTTTACTCCTTTTTGCATCTTTCACCTAAAAGTGCCTTCAAAACATAAAACAAAGAATATCAAGGCATTTTATATATAAAACATGGACAAACATTAGGTAGATGTGGGTGAAACTATCGAATAATATGGTTACATCAATATGCATCTCCATACCTAAAATCTTCTTAACTACACCCAAATCCTACATCACAACTCACCACTTAACTGATCCTTTAAAATATTGATCTCAGACATGTTCTTGGAGATAATCAACATGTCTTCAACATAAAACAAGTACACAAATAAACCATCTAAAGGTTTTCTAAAATATACATAGCTATCATAGTCATTCCTAGAGTAACCATATCCAAACGTAAAAATATCAAACCACTTATACCATTGTCTTAGTGAATACTTCAACCTATATAATAACTTCTTCAATAAGCATACATGGCATTCCTTATCTTGAGCAATGAAACCCTCTCATTGATGCATATAAATCCCTTTCTTTAGCTCACCATATAGAAAAGTTATTTTGATATCCAACTACTTAAGCTCTAAGTAAACAAAACAACCATAACAAGCAATATCTAGATAGAACTATACTTCACAACTAAGAAGAGCACTTTATTGAAGTCAACACTTTCTCTTTATGTAAAGCTCTTAGAAACTAGGTTTGCTTTAAACCTTCCATCCTCAACCTCTAGGATTTCATCTCTCCTCTTGTAAAGAGACTCAATCTCTTCATTCATATCAATCATTTATTAAGAAGGTTCTTTGCAAGAAATTACCTTTTTATAAGAACAAAGCTTATGATCATCAAGATTATTTATAACATTAAGGTAAAATCAACTAAATCAGCATAACCACAATTAACTAGTGCTTTTATCTATCATTTTTTATTTTTGTAGCAATGCTATAAGGCTGTTCTTTAAATGCATTTTTAACAACAATATCATACACCATTTCCTAAATAGACTATCTTTCAGCATTATCTTTGAAAATCTAACCTCAAGCTTTACGTATTTTCTAGTACCCTAGTCTATCTTAACATCAATACTGGTTGACTCATTTTTCTTTCGAAACATAGTAAACTCATCAAATGCCATGTCTAGACTAGTAATAAACTCAAGTGACTTGTTATCAACACACAATAACTGATATCCCTTCACTTTAGATGCATAACCTAAGAATATGTATTTCTTTGCTCCAGGCTTAAGTTTAGCTTCATTAACATGAGCATAAATAGGACAACCAAATACTCTTAGTTTAGAGTAATCAGTAGGAGAAATAGATCATACCTCATATGGAGTCTTTAACTCTAAAATTATTAATGGAGATCTATTCACTAAATAACAAGTCATGTTAACTTCTTTAGCCCAAAAGTGATTTGACATTCCAGCTTGTGAAAGCATATAATATGGTCTTTTCAATAGTGTTTTATTCATATGTTTTGTAATTCTATTTTGTTATATTGTATTATTGCATTATGATGTCTAAAAATTCCTTCATTATTGCAGAACTCATCAAAGTCACATAAGAAAATTTTCAAATCATTATTAGTTCTCAAGTATTTGATCTTCTTACAAGTTTGCTTCTCAATCAAGGCTTTTCACTACTTGAATATGATAAACACATTGCTTTTTATCTTAAAAAAAAATACACTTAGACCTTGCTAAAGTATTCATTAATAAATATTAATAGATATTATGCTACAACTTTTGATATAATAAAAGAAGAACCTTAAAGGTCAAGCTGAACATAATACACAATGCCCTTGGTATAATGAATAATTGTACTGAATTTGACCCTGTATATTTTACCATAAATAAAATGCTCATAAAAATCTAAGTTATCTATTTTCATAGCACACAGTAATCTTTTTTACTTAACTTTATCATCCTTTTTTTTCCACTTATATGTCTTAGCTGCATCTGCGATAACTGAGCAGAAGCATTATTCGAATCAATCATAGATGATACATAAGCTGAATTAATAGTTGTTGAACCTTGAAGATGGTAGAGGTCATTAATTAGCTTTCATTTCATCATGACAAAAGCATCTTTACAAACTCTTAGAACTTCACATTTAGCAGAATAACCATAACTTTAGAAATCAAGAAAACTCAAAAAATCAAATTCTTCATCATCTTTGGAATATGTTGAACCTCTATTGTTCTAATAATGTCATCATATATTCTAATTCAAATAGTACTTATACCAATAATAGAAAGTTCTTTGTTGTCCCTTAATGAAACAATATCATTGACAACTTTATAAGTATAAAACTAGCTTCTATTGGGACAAATATGAAACATTTAAGTAGAATAAAAAAATCCACTCATCACCTAAGCCATCAACAAACATAGCCTGAACATTTCCAGCTTTATCGAAAAATTTTCCTTTGCTAGCAATATTTGCAACATTGGAGGTTTCCTCATTCTTTCTCTTGTCTTTCTGCTTGGGAGAATTCTTCTTAAAATGCTCTACTTCATGACATTCAAAGCATTTAATTGTTTTTTACTTCAATTTTGATCTAGACTTGCCTCCACTACTCGAAACCTTATTATTTCTTATTCCCCTCGTAACTAAACCCTTTGTATTATCATCATTATGACTCTCTAACACTCATTTTTTTAGCTTCCTAGAGTTTAAGAAAGCTTTGACATCTTCTAAACTAAAAGTATCCCTTTCATATAGCAAAGTATCAACAAAATATTCATAACATAGAGGTAACAAACATAATAAAATCAAAATTCAATCCTCGTCTTCAACCTTAACATCAATATTTTACAAATCTAAAATTACTTTATTGAATTCATCATGATGGTTATTAATAGGCATATATAGTGAGTATACAGTTGATGCTTCAGACACAATCAGTTCATTAGGGATTTGGTCACGTAAAGATTTTTCTAACTTTGTCTATAACCCAACAAATGTAGTCTCTTCAACAACCTCCCTAAGAACTTCATCAGACAAACAAAGCAAAACAGCATTATGCCCTTTCTATAAGATCTTATATATCCTCATCATTCATCCCTTTAGGCAGAATTTCTACACCTTTTAATGCATTAAATAAACCTTGTTAAACTAACAATGTATGCATCTTAATACACCATATATTGAAGTTATTTCTACCATTAAATTTCTTATATCAAACTTCATTGTCGACGTTACTTTTTTTGCCATTGCAAAAGCCAATTGATAAAAAAGCGAGCTCTGATACTAGTTTGTAGCGAAAACCCTAAAACCTCAAACCAATTGGTAAGTAGAGAAATATAAAAGACATGCACAATCAATCACATAAGAGCACACATCAAATTAACGTGGTTTGGCAACTTAGGCTTACTCCACGAGTGAGACGATCAGGAAAATTCACTATAAGAAAGTAGAATATTACAAGATGTCACACAAAATTGCTCCTATCTAAGTTTATATGACAACTTAGTTTAAAGTTGTTATATTTTAGGATTAAGATTTATTTGTGAGTGTTTCTCTTCTCGACACTTTGGTTTAAGATAATCCCAACAAAACATCTACTTCATAATAATAATAATAATAATAATAAGGCACTGCTTTTTACATGGTCTTCCACTCATTTTCAATTGCTACTTTTACCATTGTTTGTCCTGGAACTTCAACGTCTATAGATTAAAATTTTACAGGCCTATACTTATCTACTATTGCTGGGCTACAGATTGTACTACTGAGGTAAGTATTATTTCGGACAGATTTAACAGCTTTTCGCCCAAGTAGGTACTTAACAAAGCCCAGGTCCAGATTTTGAAAAACGTAAAGAGTTCATGTTTCGGCGAAGATTAATCACACAACCATCTTCTTTTCACATACCCAACACTGCCACACGTAATGCATATCCATGGTAAAACTTTTTACTTTCCTCTCGTTTCCTTTTTGGGAGCAGCAAGATAAAGCTGTCAGCAAGGTAACAAGGACAAAAGACAACATTTCACTGCTGGCTACTATGCCTCAAGGACATGTTTTCCCGTTCACGCATCGAAGGCTACACAGTATAGGAAGCACATTTTGTGGCCATCCATGAAAGATCCTAGCAGTAAGGGTGCCTACCCCCACAGTGGCATAGGATGCACATTTTGTGGCCATCCATGAAAGATCCTAGCAAAAGACTAGCACAACCTAGTTAGTCAAAGGAGTCATGGTTTTCCGAGCGGTTTACACGTACAAATGGACCCTCCCAGTTGCATATTTGGCATCGAAAGGAGCTCGATTGGATATGCAGTCGCAGATTCCGGCCATGCAACAGTCACTTGACAGTTCCTATATACTCAACTGATTTGGAAGGACAAAGCCTCGTATTCCTGTGAAAGAGGGACAGGTGGGCAAACAGACTATTTCCAACATCACTTTAGTTAAACAATGTGGAAAATTTCGATACTGATGGTTATTTTAAAAAAAAAAAAAACGTTTTTAAAAATAATTAATTTTTTTATTTTTTTTCTTTTTTTTAAATTATTATTTTTTAATGTTTTCATATCATTTTAATATATTAATGTTATAAATAATTTTTAAAAAATAAAAAAATATATTATTTTAATATATTTTTAAATAAAAAATATTTTAAAAATCTTCTATGAAAATTAATGAGAAACAAAGAGGTTTCGATATAACCCCCTTGGGTGAAAAAAAACACAAGATGCGTCTGGTTGTGGAGATTTTGAAGATTTGGATGAATACAGTAATCGGTAGTTTTATATGATAGTGTAACACAAAATAGATATTTTATTTTTATTGAATAATAATGAGCAATTTTTTATTGACATGAATGAATAAATGTAAGAATAATAAAAATTTGAAAATTATATAAAACATTTACAATAAAAACAAAATAGATATTTTATTTTTATTGAATAATAATGAGCAATTTTTTAAAAAAAAATCTTCATATTATGTTGATATATAATTAATCATAAACTAATTATTAATATTACCATAAAAAACCTCTAGTTCTTGAAAACTATGCCTTATTGTATAATTACTTGAAAATTATTTTAATACATTAATTTAAAAAATTATTCTAATTTCTTAAGGGGAAAAAAAAAAAGGTTAATGGTTATTTAACATATAAGCCTTGCGTGCATAGGCTTAAAAGGTCAAATCCACATGCCTAGCATTCTTTGTTTTTTAAAAATGGATTAATGATACATTATTTAACCTGATTTTATATATATTAATGCGCATCTTTTTTTAATGCAAGTTTTGACCCTCTCATATGGTTATAAAGTTAGGTACAAGTTTTAAAATCATATAAATAAATTTAAATTTTAACTTGTTTTAATTTAAAAATATATAAAAAAAAAAAAACCCTTTAGAAAGCCATTTTGAAGCTTAAAAGACATTACAAAAATTATTATTTTTCCCCTGTTTGGCAAAATTATATAGCTTTGTTTAAGGGATAAAGATGTTTTTACCATAAGACCTATTAGTCATTATAAAAATGGATAGAGGTAAATGGTTTTTTTTGCATTTTTATTGTACAATGTAATTACTTTATTATTATTAAAAGCAAAATATATTAAACTTTAGTCAATGAGCTTTTTATTCTTTGACTTAATTTTAAAACAGTTAAGTTACTTCATTGTACTTATAATTTAAAAAGTTTTGCCTTTGATTTAGGAATTTTTTTATATTTTACATTTTGTTATGTGATAGTTATTAAGTATCATTAGGGACAACATGGTGATTTTATAAATATGTAAAAAAAAAAGTTAGAATATGTGAACAATGTTTGCTAGATTTGGACGGCACGATGTTCAGTGTCCAAAACCTTGCTTTTAGGGCGATGGCCAAAGTATCTTGGCGTCCTTTCCATGTATAAGCGGTGCGTGTGGCATGATTGTTACCTTGCGTGTGGCCTTTTGTTTTTTTTTTCTTTTCTTCTTTCCTACTCAATTTTCATGCTAGCCTTCAAAAAAATCAAATCAAACTTTGAGGTTTGTTATCCTTAAAATTTCATCCATATTCTCTTTCTTATAATTTTTTTTATTTAGAATAATTTATGAAATTAAGGATTTTTTTTTAATTTTATCACCAATGGATTTTTTTTATTTGTCAGATTTAGTTTCTATTTTTTTTATTAAATATGCTTTTTGAAATTATTTTTTTATATATAATTTCATCATTATTAAGTTTTTTTCCTATCAAATCTAATCTTTATTTATTGCTATTTTTTAGCTTGCAAGATTTTTTTAGATTGATTTTTTTATTTAATTTTACAATATTTAATTGGTCAGGTTTTTAGCTTCTTAATTGAGCCCGGATCTAAAATTTAATAGGTTGCGGGTTTAAGAGATTAATCCTAATTTATGAAGTTGACATTGATTTTCTTGATTTTTTTTAAATTTTTTAAGATTTTTTTTTCCTTATCCTCCAGCATTTTGTTATTTTTTTATTCATTTTCTATGAGATTTTTTAGTTCTTTTGAAAATAACATGAATTGCCTTGGTTTTTTTTTTCTTTGTTAAATTTAGTTTTTCTAAAGGAATTTTTTTAATTAAATTAAATTAATTGATTTCATCCTTCAAAATTTAATTTTTCATATATTGAGTTTCTAAATTGAACTCAGGTCGATAATTTAACGGATTACAAGGTTCACTCGGACTTATTTGTTTTTTTAATTTTTTTTTTAATTCATTCTTTAATATTCTTATTATTTGTTTTCTATGAGATTTATTTTTTTAAAAAAATAACAAACACTACCTCTGGTTTTTTTCCAGTCTTTGTTAAATTTAGTTTTTTAAAAAAAAAATTGCTTTTTAATTAAATTAATTTTATTGATTTCAACCTTTAAAATTTAAATAGACAGGTATTGAACTTCTTAATTTGATCCAACTCTACCATTTAACATGTTAAAGGTTTAAAAAATTATCTTGAATTTACAAGGTTCACTTATAGTTATTTTTTTTTTCATCCAACAACATTTTGTTTTTTTTTTTATTCTTTCCATATGATTTTTATGTGGGTTTGAAAGTACAAGGATTATCTTGGATTTTTTTTCAAGATTCTAACTTTTTCTAAAAGAATTTTATTTTTTTAATTAATTAAATAAAGATGCTCGTTTCTTAGTTCTTTATCCTTTCTTTTTTATGTTGGCAAAAGTTTAACCTGATACAGGGCATTTGTACTTTTTAGGCATTTGGAAACTGAAACGAAATTGCAGTTTTTCCCGTGTTAAATGTCATCTCTATTATTTTAAATTTTTTTAAACTATAACCTAAAATTCTAGTTCATCACATCAATGATCAATCTTTAATTTAACTCCAGAATGTTCTTTGATACTTCAAATATATGAGCATGCCAAGCGGGAAAAAAAATCTCATCACATAAAACCATGCTAATATAACTTATGAGGATGAAATTATTAAAAAAAAAAAAAAAGTTTGATGACCAAAACATAAAAAAAAAAAAAAAAAAACTGTAAAAATGAACAGTGTAGGTCACGGAGAAATTATAAGGATGCCCAAATGGTCATCTGCACTTTTCAAAAGAACAAACTCTTTTAGTACATTAATATAATGTAGCTTGTAAAGTAACAGTTGTTGTCCCTATATTTGACAACTTATACCATTATATGACAGTCGTCCATGTTGATAACATCTGCCATCCAAAGAAAGCGAATATGTTATCAATACCTTTACAATCAAAATGGTTGGAAGAGCACCCCAAAAGCATCTTGAAACAACATTTATCGCTCATGAATTGATTTTAGCATGACAAATTTAATACTAAAAAATGCAGAAATGTAAGAGTCATAAATTACAGCATCTACAAATTCATGCATTCATGCACACAATTGAACCTGCTTACAAAATTGAGGAAAGTAAATTCTGTTGTACATGCACCTGCAAGACATCATCTGAGCTTTTCTTGCTGAGCTCGGGAAGTATAGGACTCTTCAATATGTCGGGTGAGGAGTGAAATCCCATAATGAGAGGCACTTGAGGAAGCATAATAGGATGTCACAGTAAGTTGAGCAAACTTTGGAAGCACATAACCTACAAATTTATAATTAAACACGCAATTCAATATATGTAAATTGTAGAAAAGATAAGAATACATGTTAATCTAACTCAAGAAAGCAAATCAGCAAACGAAAATACACGGTCAAGATGATGAAGTGCTTTAGTATAAGATGTTTGTTTTATCAATCATGCCATTATACATTTTTTTTTAAAAAAAAAAAAAACACTGATGCTGAGTTTAAACACTCCCATAAATCCACATGTTTTAGTCAACAAGACATGGAAAGAAAACGTCGAACATACGAGAAATTGAATAACAGTCCTTATTTGTATTAATAAGATACATGGTTCAATATACCCCTAAAAAAATGCTCTGAGAGCACCTAGTAGTAGCCAGTTAAAGACTAAGCACCAAGGCAGTCTAGTACCTGTCAAGGAACCTAGTACGGACTATAAATGCTTCACTAACCCTGTCGCATACCTTTGACCCAAAACTGTAAGGAACTTCCTCTCGTACTTGTCCAAATCCAAGAAGCTAACCTTTAGGGATCCCACAACTGTGAGGAAGGTGGAAACTCATTCAGCTCAAATAGGACAATTACCCTCTTAAGTTTCTTATTTCACCATGCTATTGCTACCTGTTACTGCCTCAGATGATGAAACTTCCACAAGATTGATAGAGGCACATCAGCCTAGTCCTCTCATTTCTCATCAAGTGACATGCTATTGCAGCAAGAAGCCAAGGGTTTGGCCCCATTTGGGCTCTCAAGCCAACCTCCTATGATCCATAAGCCAGCAACTAATTGGATTGCATTGAGACTCTTCAAGCTCGTACTTTCATGAGCTGTACGAAACATTTCTCTATATTTTCCCTGGTACCATTGCTACAGCATGCCTTACACAATCGATCAGATCATATAGATCATTAACTCTTTAGCTTGAATTAAAATAAACCAGTAGCATTTACTTGACACCTAAATGTTTGCAATTTTTGTCTTTACTTTTCTTTTTTGAAACTGAAATCCTTTGTGGTTCATTGGGACTAACTGATCCTTTGATTGATATGGCTGTTATTGCCCGTCGCAGTATCAAGCACTTGAGGGGCAACTGAGAATTAGTATATGTTAGAAGAGAAAAGATATGAGGAAAAGAAAAATATTTTATTTTCAAGAAATAGTATGTAGAGGGTAATATGGCAACAGAAAAACGTTTAAGTTCCTGAACTCATTTCCATTTTCAGAAAATGGTTATAGGAATGTGACTTCTAGAAGTCACTACCAAACTGGGCATTGGAGTCTTAGTTCAGCGTATAACCTCAAGCAGCCCCCCATTAAAAAATAATAATAATAAGATAAGATAAGATAAGATAAATAAAATTGTAGAATCAAGACAACCCACTTATCCATTTCATGCTAAGAAAAAATGTTGCAATAAATCAATCACAGTAACAGAGGTTACGCCTACCTCCAAATGCAGCACTGGCAGCCGAAACAGCAAGCAGTGGAGGAAGCTGTGAGTAAACAACGCCTTAACAAACTGAGTAAGCGTGCCATGATTCATTGATATTTGCCAAAAACAAGTGGCAGGCATAAGCTAGTCAAAAGATTCAGGAAGCAGAAACAAATAAGGATAATAGATGTACCCCGACTAGGAAAGGAAGCCACTTTGGTCCCTTCAATCGATTCTGAAGGAATGGAATCCCTGAAATAAAAGAGTGTACTTAACACAAACACTAAGCGAAAACAACAGCAAAATTCACCAAGACGAGGGATTTTTAATTGTTACCGGTATTGAAACCATGAACTGCACTAAGCATTCCACCAATACCCGAGCCAGCCTATTCAATTCAATGACGAGGAAAAGAGATTTAAATTAAATCATCAGCTATAATAATTCTAGAAAATCCATTAAGGATTCGAAGTTTTCCTATATAAAATCCTCAAACTCAACTTATTTCGAAAAGTAAAAAACAGAAAAGAAAATTAAACGAGCATGAAAACAAATAAATGGAGTTTAATTAAACAGAAATCGAGCAAAAAATTGAAAATTAGATGAAACAGAAATTAAAAAAAAAAAAAAAACTGACCACAGCGGTTGCGTCATGTAAAATAGAGGTAATGGTCCATTCTCCCTTTGCCTGCACCGAAAAAGAAAAAAAAGTTGCAAATCAGCGGGTTGTTTACATCATTGAAAGATGAAGGGGAAAAGGGGAGAGAGATTGAAGATGCGTAGGTACAGAAATAGGGTTTAAGAGAGAAAGACAGCGAGGGCAGCGAGGGGAACCGAGTCCAGGTTTGATAGTAGGATCGTGATAGAGATTTCCGGTTCTTAATTTCTGCTCGTATACCTCTCTAGTCCCCATTGACCCACCACCAATTTGTAGCCTCACTCTCACCAAAATAAGACGCTCGCAGCGCTCGCTTGCTGCACTCTGCAATTCAAAACCTACATACAACAGAGAAAGCAAAAATCAAAAGCCCAACACATAAATTGGCCCATCTAGTTTTATAATCGGTTCATGCCACATTGCTACTGCTTGCCGAGGAGAACAAACGCAGAAACAATCAGGCAAGTGTGTATTTGGCAATTAGGTAAGACTAGTTATGTGAACTGCGGTTCACTGCAGATGGGATAAAAAAAATTTGGTAAAATGTAAAAAATAAATATATAAGTTTTTTAAATTTATTTTTTAAAAAAATTCTAATTATAAATCAGAACGTTTATGAGAACTATTTGTGTCAATAAATATAAAAAAAACAAAATATTAACACGTCTATTCACTCGTCTAGATGTAGATTGAATTTTTTTTTTCAAAACAAAAAAATTAATGTAAAGGAATTATTAACATGTTCTCTTACATCAATTAAAAAATATAACCGTGAATCACAAAGTCGGTGTTTACATATAATAAAATATAATAAAGATTATATGCATTAATAAAAATATGTAAGATCTTAAGCTAATTTTTAACATAGCCAAAAAATAGAACAATATTGCAATTGCTACATTGAAACATCATTTCCTTAGTCTGTGTAGAATAAATTTTCAAAAACAAAAAGTGTAAAGAGAAAAACATTAAAAAACAAATTACAAAAGAATAATAAAAAATGGTTAAAATAGACCAAGTGTAAAGCATAAAAAAATAATATTTTTTCCAAAAAAAAAGAGTGTAAAGAGAAAAAAGGGAAAAAATAAAATCATTTATTTGGTATGCAAGTTATATTTTTTTAAAAAAAAATATCAGGTATACAGGCTTTTTCAATGTGTTTTTTACATGAAAAAGTAAAAGTTTCATTTGAAAAGTCTATGCAATTATCTAACTATAAATAATTTTATAACCATTTATGTAAATAAAAAAATCATTAACAATAACCAAGAAAGAAACTGTAAAGATGAGATATTTAATCGATTATGTTTAACAAAATTTTTTATTTAAATTAATAAAAGATAAATCCACCCTAAAAAACTCATGGTTTAAATGATAAATACAAACAAAAATGATTGAATAAACCCACAACATAAAAATATTACGAAAGACCGAACACATCAGAAAAATATAAAAAATGAACACATGGCAATATGATGGAAACACATAAAAAAAAAAGATTAAAAAAAAGGTCTCGAGTGAACCCATAGCTAACCCGGGTGAACAAATCAAATATATGACTTCGGATATGAAATTGGGATGACATTGTAAATACCAAAGCAAAAAAAAACCAGTAAAAAGAAATATTTGCAAAAAAATGCTTAAAAAAATATGAAAGTTGCCCGGGCTAATCTTTCATATCTATGACCCGGGTCATGAGTTTAGGGTGACCCTATTAGAGGAAAACTTGAAAAAAAAAAGGTTAGATTCTTAACCAAATAAATATTGAGGGATGAAATTAAGGGGAAAAAACATCAATGAAAAAAACAATGAAAAACAAAAAAAATATCAATTAAAAGAATTAGAACTAAATTCAACACAAAAACCAATTCAAATTAAATGTAAGGGAAAATTTTAATTGAAATTAAATGTTTAGGGATGGAATTGAAAATAATTTAATTAAAAAAATAAAAATTAAAAGAATTGGCACTAAACTTGACATAAAAATTCAATGAAAAGAAATGATCGAGGATGGAATTGAAGAAAAACAAATAAATCAAGAAATTGATTGAAAACAAAAAAAAAAGAATTAAAAGAATGAGAACAAAATTTGATTAAAAAAAAACTAACATAATCAAACAACTAGGGACGAAATAAAAAATAAAATCCAATTAGAAACAATCAATATAAATAAAACAATTGCAATTAAGAGAAGAAGAACTAAATCAAAAGAAAAAAGAAATTGAAGCTGTAACCTAAATGACGTGTTGTTCGACCACTGTTTATCTTTTTTTTTTGGCAGCTTTGGTTGATTGAATAGGCACCTTCATTAAAAGCAATTAATGAATATGACGTTTTCGACCACTTTTGGAGTTGTAACCACCACCAGTCAACTGAGAAACACACCTTTTACAAAGATCAGTTATTCTCATCAAACGTTTACATCATATTTTCTTCAATGAACTCAATAACATCTTGTCCCCGATCAGCCATTACTACATTTTTAGATTCTTGGTTGATTGGGCTGGCACTTTCAAGCGAATGGATGTGAAGCTATAGACCTCCAAATCGAGCAAGTTTCGATTGAAATGAAAGGTGTGCCCTCTACCAACTTCAGGTGTTCTTCAATGACAATGACGTCGGAGTTGTTTCGACAAAGTCTCAAAAAGTGGGTAACTCAATCATCGATGGTTGTGATTCTCATTTCACAAGACCACCAATTTTTTTCGTGTATTCACACTGCAAGCCTCCTCAGTGGGTTCTTATCAAAGATTGGACATGTTTCTCTCAAGATCTAAAGGCTAGAAAACAAGCTCATTTGTCTCCAAGTTTGGGAAAACCACCGAAATCTTCAAAATCAAGTTTGTTGCAAAACTACCATTGTACAGCTAACGTATGTATATAACTCACGGTTGTAAAACATACATAAAACTCTCTCATTTTGATCAGAGGTCCAAGCTTTGATGAATGAAGATCAATCTTTGATTAAATTCATAAAAATCCTAAGTTGAAACCCTATAAATAACCCTTGAAAAATCAGGGAAGGAAGGGAAAAAAGGTGGCAAGGAAGAAAAGAGAAAAAAAACTTATTCTTGGAGTTCATTCATAATCAAGTTTATTACTTGGCATCTAAGAGCTAAAAGGATAAGTCAAAGTTTGAGCAAAAGATTGGGTTTTCGAAGCAAGAAATGCAGTAACTATTTTGAGTCTTGGGAATGTATAATCCTTCACTAACCTAGTGGGTGATGTCCAAAAGGCACATCTCTAGCTTGTTTTACATGTTTAAAAGTGTTTTTGAATATGTTTTATTGTTATGATGTTCTTTAGTTTTGATTTTGATTAATACATAAAAAGATTGTTTTATTATTTAAATCTTGCTCTGAGTTGTTTGTTGATGTTTCTGAATATTTAGGTGATGTTTGTTGGGTGAGTTTTGATAAAATGAAGTGATTTTGAAATCTGTCAAATATGGCAACAAGGCTATGATGTTTTTTTGTGTTGGTTGATGCAGGTTTTTGGGTTTCTAGGTTTCAGTTAGGTCTTATTAAAGGTTTATAAAAAAATTGAATCCAAATTGCATAAATATATATAGGCTGTTTTAAGTTGGTAATTTTAAAGCTTGGAATCTCTTTGCATGATTTTGATATTTTAATATTATTTGTTAGTTTTTTATTCAAATATGTTCAATTATGGTAATGTGACTTGTTAGAATGAAGAAAACATGCTTTAAAAGTAAAAAATGTCAGATTTGAAGGCTTGATAGTTTGCTGGGTTTCTGGGTTTTTTCTG
Source organism: Populus simonii (assembly GCA_007827005.2). Lineage (NCBI taxonomy): Eukaryota > Viridiplantae > Streptophyta > Magnoliopsida > Malpighiales > Salicaceae > Populus > Populus simonii. Next base: position 21,098,434 of record CM017469.2, read on the forward strand.
GGTTACTAAGTAGTATTCTTCGTGTTCTTGGAAAGAACATTGTCTTAGCTCCATGATTTGAACCAATTATGGTCCATTTTGTTGTATCTTCACCTTCACATGACATCATTAGACAATAATCTAGGGTTTATTTGCATTAATAATAAGTTTTCTAGGGGTTTTAATCATAGGGTTTCAATTTTGAATGAAATCTATTTTAACTAAATCATGATTATTGGTTGATAATCATCGATGTTTAATGTTTTATTATTGTTTAGTGATTGACTTTCATCCTTTTTGCGCATTTTATTTCATGAAATATGGTCTAAATATTGATCCACGTTGTTGGGTTCTCTTTGAATATTCTTTATTTATTTTTTATTTTTTGCATTTGATCCGTTTTATTCAAGAATTTTTGAGTTTTTTTATGTTTAATATGTGTTTTGGCTTTGTTTTTGTTTCTGGTTTATTTTCAGGTCAAACCCAAATCTTCGGTTTGGTTTATAGTTGAACCAAGGATTTCAGGTCAACCTAGTTGGTTCAACTCAGTCAGGTTAAAATCAGGTCAAATGGCCAAGGCCTTGTTTGGCTGACAATGTTTTTGCTAAAGGGTTTTTTGGTTTAAGAGTGTGTTTGACAAACACCCTCTTCGGTTTGTTTTGACAATTTTATTATAAAGAAAAATGATTTTTTGCCAAACGAAAACTAAAAAATAAGAAAAAATACAAAAAGAAATACTTTTTATTCTTGCATATGGCAAAAAATCCTTAAAAAATATCAGAGCATTTTTTTTAAAAAAAAAATGTAAATACTTTGGCATGAAATTTATAACAAGTTTGTAAAATTCCAAAGGATTTTGACCTATATTTCAAAATTATTTTTTTTTCAAGAAAAATATACTATTCACTTATAATATAAGGATAAAAAACCTAAAATAGGTTAATATCCAAAATATTATTAGGGATAATAATTTATTATTATTCACTTTAATATAAGGATAAAAGACTTGTATGAGGTTAATATCCAAAATATTATTGGGAATAATATAACTCATTCACTCATAATATAGGGATAAAAAAAATACAAGGAATTTTATCTAAAATATTATTTAGAATGATGCAATAGCTAAAATTTCAATTTCACCCCAAAAAAAACCTTAATGATAATTAGGGACATTTCACCATTTCATATCAAGTTTTTGACCTAGAAAACCAGAGTTTATTTATTGTGGCAAACCCACCATAGTAGACTGATAGAAATAAAAACATCATCAGACCATGGCAAACAAAGCGGGAAAAAATAATAATGCAGTCTACCTTAAGTTGGGTGTACTAGGGATGCTAATACCTTTCATTTACACAATCAGTTCCTTACCTAGAATCTCTAAAAAACCAGTTAGGGTTTCTAGTAACTATAATATTAGGTGGCAACTCTCTTATCCAACTAAAGATCATTCTAGAACACTGCTCGGAAAGTGTCGTCACGATGCCACACCCTCGCGAGGAGGGCATGACAGTGGAGACAAAGAAAAATGCATTGTGAATTACTATATTTACAATTCACAATGGTTATCTTTTTTTCTTGTGCTTGAAAAATTATACAATAAAAAATCATTAAACTTTATTTATTTTCAATTACATCCTCTCACATTATGTTAACATGATTTTAAGTTATATAATTTGTTTTAATTTGCATATTCTAGCATATTTGAGGTGTCATGAGGTATTCTGACATTGAATTAAAGATCGATATTACATAATTGAATTTTAAGTTAATAATGTTAAAAAAAAATTTAAACAACAAGGAACAAAATTAACATAAAAATAGTGTTTTGGATCTTTTACTTGTACGAGGAAGGGAAAACTTCTAGTCTTTGATTTTTTTTTTTAATTTGGTTCTTTTGTTTGAAGATTATGTGTTTTCTTTCTAGATATTGAGAGATGAGAGAGAAAATCATTGAAAAAAAGAGAAGAGAAGGACAGGGTTTAATAAGCCATATTCCAACCACATGTTTCATTCGTTGTTATTAAATTATCTATCCTTCCACTTTCTTGCAAACATGCAATTAGGGAAGATGGCGTTATGCATGCCCTAAGACTTATAAATCAAGCTACAACATCATGTGTGAGTATAGAGTCATAGTTATTAAACTCGGACTGGCCTGACAGGTCAACCCGGAATCCAGTGGCTGGACCAGTCTGGATAAGGTAAAATATTGGGATAAGCAAAAATCCGGCAAAACCCAGTTGACCTGCCAGGTTGACTTGTGACCCGGATGACTTGACAAAACCCGGTTGAGATCCGATTTATTTTTTCAAATGTGTTTTTTTCTCCTAACTAGAGACCCATCTTTTTTTTGTTTTTTTTAGTGGTTATTAACCCTTTTCAAAGTTCACTATATAAATACTAGAAGAATGTTTTATTTTTTAAATGTGGAATTTAAAGCCCTTTAGTATATATACTTTATGTTCACAAGAAAATAATTATTTTTTCAATGTAAAATTTGAAGCCTTTTAGTATATATATTCTATATTCATAAGAAAAAAAGTTGTGTTTTTTCAATGTGGAATAAAAAATATTTTTAATTTAAATATTTCAACTTAAAAGAATAACATATTATCATAGTATTTTTTAAATGTGGAATACAAAACATTTTAAAATAATCTTTTAAATTTAATTATTTATAGTATGTATAGCTTATATTCACATGGATTGTTTCTTAATTTTTTCGTATAAAATATTAAAATTTCAAATATTTTATTTTAATTTTTCTAGATTGATTCAGATTGACCCGAGTCAACGCGTGTAAATTGAAACCCGGCTCCTTTACCAGGTCAACCCCGGATCGGGTCTGATAACTATTTATAGAGTAACTGATCAATTTATAGCAACTTTGGCCTTCTTGGAATGGTATATCTTGACGACGGGACACAGAAAATCGATCAAGATCATAAAATCTAGAGTGGAACTCTCCAAGATTGTGCTTCAAGAGTTGGTGGGAAGTATGTCCCTAGCTAGGGCATAAATCCATGCACAGAAGTATATATAATTTCTATAGTTGTTTCATGTTCCATTTCTGACTTCTATGTGCTTTCATTGTTACCTCTAAATAAACCATTGCTGCTAGCAATTTATCATTGGATTAGTCTTTTCCTCAAAGCATCCGTAAGTTGGAGGCAGCATATCATGAAAGCAAATATTCACAACTGCTCTTTTTCTGTTTTTGACGTTGGAGGAATAATACAAAGTGGTCCAATAGACTTGTCAGTATGTCTTCTTTAGACCTTGGCAGTCAAAGACCTTTCACTTTCCACATGGCTCCATCTGCACTCTGTCTTTATATCCAACGGCCCGAGTGCAACTGCAATTTGTCCAATGGAAAAGTAGGTTATGGGTTGCTCGGAAATTTCGACACCTTTTCCTTGTTTTATGTTCTCTGTATTCAACATCGAGTTCTTGAACATCCATGGATTCGATTTATAATTTTCCTCAAATTGACTCGTGTTGGAAGGTCTAGAGTAATTTCTTTGTCTAATTTTTCTTGCCTTAACAATTGGTCTAATGACTTTGTTTGTTAAAAAATAATATAAAATATATTTTTAAACATCACCTAATAATTTAAGCTATTGAGTTAAGATAATTTTTTTACATAATATATAGGGGCTTGATGATCAGGCGGTCATGGGTTCAAATCTCAATATTAAGATCTCCCTTGATAACATAAGATTTTGGATTGAATTGGTTCTTTGATGCGTTGCATTAATTTTATTCAGGCATCTGATTTTTAATTTTCATGGTTATATGTTTCCTCGATTTTGAATTTAAGCGGCCCTATTTGTTTTTGTGTTTCAAAAATGTTTTGGAAAAAAATTAAATTGAATTATTTTTTATTTCAAATTAATATTTTTTTGTATTTTCTAATCATTTTGATATGCTGATATCAAAAATAATTTTTTAAAAATAAAAAATATATTATTATTTGAAAAACACTTTAAAAATTAATCATAACCACACACTCAAACACGCAATATTAGATTTTGAGTCACAGCATGGTGATTGCTTCTTTTTTGTATTTTTCTCTTTTAATTAGCACAATTCTTCTCTGATATTGGTTGTTCATATATATTAGACGTTCATTTTACGTTGTACTTGAAACAAGCTTTAAGAAATAAGAATTATTTCTCATAGACCAAGAGTAAGGGTAAGAAATTATTTTCTGCCTTCTTTCCCGGGTCCATTGATAAAGATAGTTTATTAGATTTACCTTTATGACCCGACAGAAAACGTTACAAAGATTTGTTTTTTAAATTTTAACATATTTTTTAATAGTATTTATATTATTTATTTTTTTACATTATCTAATCACCATATATAAAAATACTAAGGGTATCTTATGGTTTACATGAAAAATAAATCACCTTAATATATTTTTAATCGTTTTATAACAATTCAATGTCATAACTCAATTAGTTGCTTATGAAAAAAACCACGAGATTGTTGAGTCAAATCTTGCATCTTATATATATTTTTTATTACAAAGAAGAGGCTAAAATACAAGATTTCTTGGAAGAGAAGGACCTATTGGTAATTAAACTCCATACTCAGTGGCTATATATATAAGTCCCACCCAAGCCCATTTATAAACCTTCTTTTCTTTCTCTGCCAAACGTTAATTAGTTCTGATTCACTATGGCCAAAATCTTCGCAAATGCTACTAGTTCCTTCATTTTTCTCTCCAACGTTATTCTCTTCTCCTTGACCCTTGCTGCAGCAAAACCTGAAGGTTTCTCAAGAAACTTATCTCCAAAAACCCTAGGTCTCAAGCGAGAGAAACTAAGCCACCTCCACTTCTACTTCCATGACATAGTCAGTGGAAGCAACCCCACTGCTGTTCCAGTTGCCCGGGCAGCCATGACTAAGAATTCTTTCTCATCATTTGGACTGGTCACAATGATGGATGACCCTTTGACGGTGAAGCCCGAGATCAGCTCCAAGCTTGTAGGAAGAGCACAGGGGATTTATGCATCTGCATCACAAAGTGAACTTAGTTTTTTGATGGCATTAAACTTTGTTTTCACGGAAGGGAAGTATAATGGTAGCACCCTTAGCATTTTGGGGCGAAACAGTGTGCTTTCTGGCATTAGAGAGATGCCAGTTGTTGGTGGGAGTGGGCTTTTCAGGTTTGCGAGAGGCTATGCTCAGGCAAAAACTCATGACCTTGACTTCAAAACTGGTGATGCTATTGTGGAGTATAACGTTTATGTCTTCCATTATTGAGTTGTTCTTGGGTGATTTTCTAGTTCTTTTTTCAAGAAAAAAACTGCGCTGCTGTAATTTGCTGAATACATCATATGCTCCTTGGTTGCACAGTGCTTTATTAATTAATAAATTAAGTTGTTGAAAAATTAATTGCCCATGTCTTGATGGGCCAAGATATCTGTAAATAGAATGAAGCTGCCATACCGCTGACACTTCTTTTCCCTTTGGTCCCCCGTCTACACTACTTTCATTTTTTCAAGGTGTTCTACGCATAAAATCCCACTCGTTGGGTCTCGAATATTTAGGCAACAATGATGTTGATTCTATGAGCTTATACATAGCCGTGTCAGTGTGGTTTTCTTTATAAGTAGATTCTTTCCAAGTGACAGTGACTAAAATATAAAATCACTAGCCAGCTTCGTTGTTTTCTTCCTTCTTTTTGATGGAATATTCGAGCTAACTAATGACACTGGAAAATAATGGCCAAAAGTAATAGCCATATACCAAATTAATCGCATTGAAGGGGAGGAGTGGGGCAGTTTAGCCCTAAATGAAAGATCCCTTTAACTGATATTACTGTACTACTGGAAATCGCTAAACTGGACTCCAAGGACATGCTTTAGTGTCCATGAAGTAATTGCAAGATGGGTTTCGTTGCTGTACTTTCACCTAGCTAGTGTTAGCATATTTTAGTAGATAATTATTACCTTAAAGGATTCCTTTTAATCCATTCTTATCAAAATAAAAATATTTGTAATCCCTTTCTTAGTATCTAGCTATCCATCTTCTGCTTACAAACACAGTGAAGAAGTTATTGATGATGAAGTATGGATCCACGTTATGGTGATTTTTTTTTACTTTTTTTAAGAAAAAAATCACGCTGTGCTTAAATTATTTAAACTAAAGAGCGTGTGGAACGTGGAATATTAAACAAATTATCAAGGCTAATTAAAGTATAAATAAAAGACAAGAAAAAAAACGAGACAGACAACCAGAATCACACCTTGATGAAAATCTGCCCTTCAGATTACAATAATGACACTTCGTTTCATGCGGAGCGGTCACACTCAAGATTTGGCTCTTAGACCTTGATTTATGTGGTGAAGGATTTTGCATATTTACATGGTGAAAATGGCAAAGGCGATAGTGCTTTCCATTCCTTCACGCTGAAGAATTCAAGACTGAATATGAAGGTGGAGACTCGGAATTAAATCCCTTTCTTAGAGGAGGAGGGTTCAAAAAAAAATTAAAGAGCAGTATCTGAGCTCTCTTAGTTGTAATTATAATAAGCAGTACCTTATAGAAACCTAACGTAAGTGAGGATCCTACAAGAAGCAAGTCTAGATTTGATTCAGTTATACAGCCTAACAGATTCTAAATGACCAACAAAACAAATCTACGCTCGAAATAAAATTTTATCGTGTTAAACTATATTAACAACTTAAAATTATAATAATGAAGGATTCAATCGTTGAATTAGATTTAAATATTTTCAAATAATTCTATAAGCGGTTATTCTATGAATAATAACTTTGTTATTTTTGGACCATTGGATCTCTCGATCGAAATTAATACTAGAAATTATTGTTTGAGTTAATTTTATTATTTTTTCTAGGATTTTTTTGAATATTATTTTATTTCGGATTGTGTTTTAATTTCCTTTATGTTTTTAGATTTTAAGTTGTTTCCTAATGGAGTTATAATTTTCTAGCATATTTAAAGGTCTTGTAAACTTCTTGAGAAAACAACCATCATATATTTATTTTTCTTAAAAACAAAAACTATGAATTTAAGGTTTATATATCTCAATCCTTTTTTCTCATTAAAACTTATGTGTTACTTATATTATTGTTGTCCTATTAAGCAACTTCCCAAAAAATTGTTGACCTCAAGATGATTACCAATATCATAAACAACAATCTTTGTTTTGTTCAATGTCATGGTTTCTTTTGTTTTTTACCTTGTAGTTATTACTAGATCTGTGACTCATGCTGTATCGCAGGCCGGTCAAAAAAAATTTAGCACACAAAAGAGATGCTTAAACGATGAAAATATATATAAAGAAGTAAGAAAAACCTAATACTCGAGTCATTAACACAACTGGATCCAATAAGACTGGGTAGTCTAATAATATAATTTAAACTACATACAACGATAGCAGACGAACCGTAAAAAAAACATTTGGCAACAATCAACCAAAATAAATGAGTCACCGATATTATACCTGGAAAGAAAAGAAAAAAAATATATTGTTGGCAACTCACTGACACTTCATTGTGAAAATCATCCATCACAAAAAAGCTTGCTGAGATAGTTCAAACATGAGCGTAAAATTTTGGACACTGATATAAAAAAGAAGTCACATGAGTCACTAGAGAAACGTCTTGGAAAAGAAAATCAAACAAAACAAAATGAAGTGAGCATCCTCTTATATTTAATAAACCAATTATATTTAATTCAAGAATAAAATTTATTTTAAAAAATAAACTTAACAAAGAATAACAAATAAAAACACCTAGGTAACCCAATTAAATAAAAAAAATGATAAAACCAAGGTCATATAAAGTATAAAAAAACAGAGCTCAATCTGTAATGGAGGGCCTTTTTTAATTATTAAAATACTCAAAAGACCACACCCCCAATCAATTAATTATAAAAAAACAACAACAAAAAGACACAAATACCCTTTAACTTAAGAGTTAAATTATTTGACACCAAAGGTGCCAAGGTCTTTTTACTGTGAAAAATATTGAAAATAATGAAAAGGCTCTCCATTTGCCCATTTGTTTTTTTTTATTCTAAGGATAAAAAAGTTATTTTACTGTTTAAAATACAAAACAAACGTTGAGTAAAATTTCAAAAATTAATTTCTTTTAAGGGTAGTGTTGTAAATTTACAGTACAATTCAAATACAAAATACTCATCCAGCTCCTAATCAATTTTAGAACACCAAAATTGTCCCAAGGCAAAGACTACTTTACCCTTAAACATGTGGCAAAGAGCTTATTTTAAGGTCAAAAAGGAGAAAACAATGTTCCTATCTACAATAAGTTGTGTCTAAGTGAAAATGTTTTCTCCATCTCTTTTATTTATTTATTTTTAACTTAAATATAGAGTATCTTTAGATTAAAAACAAATACAATGTACTTTTGAGGTGTTGATTTAGATAGATAATGATGAAAGAAATCGCTCAAAATAAACAAATATAAATATGAATGTACGGCTTAATTACTAAGTTGAAAGGGACATATATTCTTTTATAGTATACTCTAGATTTGGGGGCACGTAGCCAACAATTTTTTTATAAGTTAAAAAAGATGCTCAAGTGATGCAAACTTATTTTAATGAAGTAAAAATAAAAAGATGTTCGGGGCATAATTTAATCAAATAATAAAAGGACATATAAGAACATATAAAAAAAGAATGGTTACCAAAATGAAAAGGCGATAAAGATAAGATTCCATCCAATTAAATGAACAATAAAATTGAAAAAAAATAACTTGAGTCAACCTAAGTGATCGAGCCAAATATGCAAGTCAAGTCATAAGATCACGATAAGCCAACAGGAAGAAAATAAAAATATAAAAGTTTAAGTTTATTTCCAAACAAATCTAATATAGAAGAAACAAATTGGAAAGAAAAATGAAAAAACAACAAGCAAATCAGGTAAGTCAATCAAACTCTAAAACTCTAATCATGCAAATGAGATAACCTAAAAGAAAACAAATTAAAAAGAAAATTGTGAAGCTTAATTTTAAAGCAACTCAATGCTGAAGGATGGAATGTAACAAATATTCAATTAAAAAAAGATCATAAAATCAACTCGAGCCATCCCATGCAAACTCGTCAAACCCACGGTCTAAGAAATGAGACCTGGATAAACGAATAGAAAAGATATTGGCAAAAATCACAAGGCCCTATATCAAAAAAACTTCAATCTTGAAGAATAGAACTGAAAAGAGAAAATTAATTCTCAACCAATGTAATTTTTAATAAGGTTGTTTTATATGTAGTGTCCTTGTTGGTTGCAAAAAGGCAGATTATTTTGTGTGTGCCTAAACTCATGTTTTTAATGAAATTAGGTTTTGTTTGAGGTTGCTTATATGAATCATATCCAACCCATTTTTGTCAAGACTTTGTTTTTAACATCGAAGTACTTTTTGAACTTGTTTCTTCCCTCAATGAATTTAAATACAATTGTTTCAAGATGTTTGATTTTAGACTTTAAGTCAGTATTTTGTTTTTGAAGTTCTACAAGCTCTTTTTCAGACACTATATAATTAGGTATATGCATTGAATCCTGTGCTAGCTTCTCCTTTTCTTTTTGTAGAACTACAAGTTTTTCTCTTAAGCTATCATTTTTAGTTCTTAACTCATTATTTAGTTCAACCAAACTTTTATTTTTTTATTTTTAACAGTTTTAGTTCATGATTTAAGAAAGTGATATTTTTCTTTAAACATTTCTTAAATTTCTTTTGTAAAACAGAATATAAATCATATATTTCACCTCGTTTTCTTCTTTTTCTTCACAATTGTTTTTAGCCATGAAACATTTTTTTTCCATCTTCTCTAAAAGTCTCTTTATCTTTGTCAAAATCATCATCATCATCACTCCATATTTCTGCCATCATGGCATTTTTTCTTGTCTTCTTGGAGAATTTCCTTAAGTTTAATGCTTGCCCTTTTCTAGCACTTAGACATTAGAAGCATAATGTCCTAGTTTATTGCAGTTAAAACAAAATTATGAAGTCTTTGTTGAGATCTTTACCAAGTGTTTTCTTAATAAACCTTTTCCTTTTCTTAAGAAATTCTTGAAATTATTTTATGAGTAAAGTCATGTCTTCATCTTCACTACTATTTTCACCTTCATAATTAGACTTGTGACTACTTTTATGTGCTATATTTTTTCTTCTTCTTGGTTGTTTCATCATTGCCTTGTAATATCATTTCATGGGTGGTTAAGGACCCATGTGGTTCATCAAGTTTCATTTTATTTAGTTTCTTGGCTTCAACAATAATAGTCATTTTTAGCTCTCGTGTTTTTGGTATAAACTTAAGTACTTTTTTTTTACTAGCTTAACATTAGAAAAAAAAATTCCTATTTCGGTGAATTTGTGATGTGTGTAAATCGTGCCATCATGTTAGTAATGTTTTCATGTTCTTGCATTTTAATTATTTCAAATTGATTTATGAATCCATATGTTTTTTATTCTTTTACTTGTAAAGTTCCTTTATGTGTTATTTCCAATTTATCCTATATTTGCTTCGCAATTTCACATGCATTAATCTTGTTATACTCATTTACACCTAAAGCATTATAGATAAACTTATAGCTTTAACATTCAAATGTACCCTTTTCAAATCTTTGTCATCTTAATCATCTTCAAATTTAACTATTATTTTACCTTCTATTGTTTTAATAGAAATGTGTAGACCATTCACAACCACTTTTCATAGCTCATAATCAGCTGACTAGATGAATATTCTCATTTGAGCTTTCCAATAATTGTAGTTCATTCCATTGAAGAAATGTGACATATTTTTGATTGTTCTTCCAAGAGTTTATTGCATATAGTTGCTATAAATCAAACTCAATATTGTTAAATCCAAAATAAAAGCATCATGACTCTAATACTAAATATAAGCAATAAAATCAATCAAAAAGGGAATGTAAGCAATAAAATCAATAAAAAAAGGGAAGGTGAATTTGTTGATAGTGAAAGTTTTTTTAGAATAATTTCAAGTTATCTTATTCAATGCAACCTTACAAGAATTATGATGTTTGTTTCAAAAATCAATCACATATATAGAATATGCATTCAACAAAAAAGGAAGGAGAACAATAGGAATTGCACACAATATTTTATCCTAGTTCTTCACAAAATTATAAGTAACTAGTCCTCACGGATGGCCTCGAGATTTTCTCTACTTTATGGATTTGTGTATTTGATATTACAAATCTTTTATTATTGCAATCTTACAATTTCAACCTCGATGATTGATTCTTTACTCAAATATTTCAATTGATAGCAATAGATCTTGATTATTTCCTATATCTTATTCTTGTTCTGTCATACTTGTCTTTTTTACAAGCATATAGTGTACATTATATACACCATTTCTAGCAGTTGTTAAACCTTCATTATTCTTGGTTTGGTAATCCTGAATCATTTAGTTTAGCTTTTTTGGTTTAGCTTGTC